>CM039674.1:414292490-414892490 GCA_022496015.1 Hordeum marinum | reverse complement strand
ATGTATTAAGTTCATGACAAACAGAGTAATGCTTGGAGAACGATGACGTGATGTAGACAAAGTAAACTCAATAAATATGAATAAACCCCATCAGTTTATCCTTAGTGGGAACAATGCAAAGAAATGTCTTGTTCCCTTCTGTCACTGGGATATAGAGCACCGCCAGATTAAACCCACTACAATGCACCCCACTCACTGAAGAACTACCAATCTAGTTGTCCAAACTATTTCAATAGACCAGAGAGATTTATGAAGCTATAATGATCATGAAAATAAGAATCATAATAATATTCAAAGGTAACTCAAATAATTTTCATGCATAATCTGACACATAAACCCACAATTCATCGGATCCCAACAAACGCACCGTACAAAAGAATTACATCGGATTGATCAAAGCGAAGATGCGATGATCATTGTATTGAAGATCAAAAGAGAGAGATAACCATCTAGGTACTAACTACGGACCCATAGGTCTGTGGTGAACTACTCACACATCATCATGAGGGTAGCAAGGTTGATGAAGAGGCCCTTCGTGATCGATCCCCCCTCCGATAAGGTGCCGGAACGGAGCTCCAAATGAGATCATGGCAGAACAAAAACTTGCGGTGGCGGAAAAAGTCTTTCGGGATGCCCTCTAGGGTTTTTGTAATATATGTGAATTTATAGTCTAGAGAACGGTGGTAAGAGGGCCACCAGGGACGGACAAGCCATTAGGGTGCACCTTGTTGGCTTGTGCCTCCTTCGTGCGGGCTCCGGTCTTCTCCCGAAGCTTCCAGGTCTTCTTTTGGTCTAGAAAAAAATCATAAAAAGGTTTCGAGGCAATTGGACTTCGTTTGGTACCGTAAATATGAAAAGTAAAAATCACACAGAAAACAACAACTGGCACTGGGCACCGGGTCAATAGTTTAGTGCTCAGAAATAATATAAACTAGTAAATTATTACTCAAAAAGTATCCTAGAACCATAATATAATAGCAAGGAACAATAAAAAATTATAGATACGTTGGACGTATCACAAATTAAGCAAGATGACATGATGTAGACAAAGTAAGACAAGCAATATGTTCAAACCGCATCGTTTTATCCTTAATGACAACAATACAATACACGTCTTGTCCTCTTCTATCACTGAGATATAGAGCATCAAAAGATTGAACCCACTATAATGCACCCCTCCCGCTGAAGAGAAATCAATCTAGTTGGCCAAACAAAATAGATAGATCGGACAAGAATAAAAAGCTATATCAATCGTGCATAATAAAGTTCAGAAAATATTCAATTACTTTCAATAAATAACCTGATGATATACCCATAATTCATTGGATCCCACCAAACACACCGCAAAAGAAGATTACATCGGATAGATCTTCGCGAGAATAGCGAAGAAAATGGTATTGAAGATCAAAGAGAGATAAGAATCATCTAGTTGCTAGCTATGGACCCGCGGGTCTGTGGTGAACTATTCACACATCATCATGGAGACAACAAGGTTGATGTGGATGACCTGTGTGATCAATTCGTCCTCCAACAGAGTACTAGAAAAGGTCTTTGATGACCCACAAATATAGGGTATCAATCGTAGTCCTTTCGATAAGTAAGAGTGTCAAACCCAACGAGGAGCAACAGGAAATGATAAGCGGTTTTCAACAAGGTAATTTCTACAAGCACTGAAATTGTAAGTAGCAAGTAGTCTGATAGCAAGGTAATTTGTAACGAGCAAGTAATGGTAACGGTAAATACGGTGCAGCAAGGTAGTCCAATCCTTTTGTGGCAAAGGACAAACCAAAACGATCTCTTATAATAAGTAAAGTGTTCTTGAGGGTACACGGGAATTTCATCTAGTCACTTTCAACATGTTGGTTTGATTCGTGTTCGCTACTTTGATAATTTGATATGTGGGTGGACCGGTGCATGGGTGCTTGTAACATCCCAAAATTCTAAATTATGGAATGTTATATTAAATAAATAAGTAGGATTGTTTGCTTGAATGTTGTGTGATTGATTGTGTAAAATTGAGTGGAATTTTGAAACTTTTGAAATTTTAATGAGAGGGAATAAAATGACTTTCCCAAAATTTTCTATTTCGAATCCCTATTCAATTTTGAGTTCAAATATTTTCAAAACCCTCTTATAAAATCAAATGAGAGGAGGTAAATGACACTCAAAAATCAGATACAATGTTTTGACTCAAATTTTAAAATAAAAACTATTTGCATTTATTTGAAATTCTAGTTTCTTTTCATTTTGGAGTTATTGCAAAAAAATACTATTTTTTTAAAGTATTTTATTAGGCCTTAAAAAAATGTTCATGTTTTAGGAAAAAAATTTCTGAAAATTTTCATATATAATATGCCTATATTAAATGTTTTTTATTTTTGTTTATTTGTTTTTCTTTACTGGTTTTTAAAAAAACAACAGAAAACACCGTTCATTGCGGACACTGTTCATCCGGGAAAAAAAAAAACTGGGCTGCGCCCATGTGCACAGCCGGCTGAATCAGCCCATGTGGCCCTCTTCTTCTCTCTTTTCCTCTTTGTCTATGATTTTAGTCCCACCTCGCTTAGGTGTAGACCTTTGCACCTTCCTTCCACCTATAAATATAGACTCATAGGTGAACCCAAAAGTCATCCGCTTCGGGTTGAATCGAATCGTTTTGGTTTGACTAGCTTTATAAAAAATATATTTTCTTCTCACCGGCGGGATTTCTGGAAGTCATCTCCTCTTTGGATTTATATCTTCTCTGCATTCTAAAGGTATTCTTTTCGTATTTTCTTTTATACTCCTATAGTTTAATATCCCTAGACTAGTATTTCTATAGTAGTATACGATAGAGTAATTAGATTATTAATTAGTCTCCGTATTTACTCATCAGTTCTAGAATTCTTTTAGACATAGCATTTTCTTTCGTAAAACAGCTTGGCCCAGATTTTTCAAATAGCCATAACTTTTTACTCGTTTATCAGAATTAGATCAAACCAACGCCTAGAGTTTCGTCTTGACCTCACCTATCCAATCAACCTATCACGTCAACTTTTTTCAAATTTTCAAATTTCGAAATTTATTCAGATTTATATTCAAACTTCTTTTGATCATATCTTTTTATCCGTAGCTCCGTTTCCGATGAATCCAATTGCGTCGGATCCGTATCAAAGTAATCTTTCCGTTCACATCATTAGTGTTATCATTTCAACATATAATTTTGATCTTGCTCATACTTCTCTATTAGTCTCCCAAAATATGTTCACACACTGTACTAAGCTAACTCAATGCCATATTGAATTGCTTATAACTTTTGATCCGTCATTCTGAACCTAGTAATTCTTTTATACACGTTCATATTGACTTCCCATATATAGTAACATCATTAATTTAAATCTTTGAAACTTTCAAATTTGAGCGATTCAATTTGAATCCGAACCTTCATTTGTTCATATCTTGCAAACTGTAACACCTTTTCAATTGATTCCTTTTGCCCCTAAATACTCGTGTCATATAATTCTATTCATAACCATCGTACGTCGGTTCAACTTCTTTTGACCCTTCCGAATTCAAATTCAATTCATACTTAAATTCACTATAACTTGTGTTGTAGTGTTCCATTTCAATTAATTCTTTTTGAACATTCATGTTGTTCTCCCCATACCTTGGATCGTCTTCCGTAGTCTCTCCAACCTAAGCTTATATAGTAATAGTTCATCATCCATTAACTCTTTTGAGTTGATTCCTTCACCTTTCACCTTACAACCCCATAAGAACCTATCTTTTCTTATTAAACCTAGTATGTTGTTATTTTCGCACCAAGACATGTTTTGTTCTTGCGTTTTTTCCAGTTCTTCGTTTTGGCATGAATGTTTATTGAATGTTATTTGCTTACGATAGATTTTCATCGGAGAGTGACGAATAGTCTATCAGTTACTTCTGAGAGCGATATTATTCTTCATCAACAGTACAGGCAAGTTCACTTTGACCATTTTGTTCATACCTATGTTTTATTGCATGTAGTGACATAATTCAACAAATCCCTCTCGTAGTGTTATTGAAATTCTTGTAGTTGAGTAGAATGCATGAGGTAGGAACCCACCACTTGTTACTAAAGCCCCGGGAACGCTAGTTAGTGCAATGCTATGCTAAAGTAGATGGGGTCTGGTATGAGTGTTCGTGAGTGGTGTGAAGAAGGACTCCACGTCAAAACAACGACTTCATGAAGGCTTCTTCAAGACCTGCATATTCAAGACCTCAAGACTTCGAGACTCGAGAAACAAGTTTTTCAATACACACTACTGGGTGAGGGATGGTTGAAACGGTACCCTGGAGAAACCAGTGGATTTGCCTAGGTGTTGCTGGAGATGGCCAGTATTCACGCGGAAAGCCCCACCCAGACTCAAAGGGAAGGATGAATACTTCATGCCCGGAATCTTACTTGTGTAGCCACAAGTCATTATGGGCTCTGGCTTGGTTGATCTTTGTTGTGACTCTGCTGGGTAGTGCTACGAGATGTAGTCGACATTAGGATTGGATGGGCACTATCGGACAGTCAGGGAAACACTTTGAAAGTCCATGTTTCGTTCATCCGGTTCTCAAACACCAGGCAGTGCAAGGACTTACCAGGAGGGAACGAATCTTGTGGGTAAAGTACACAACACTCTGTAGACTTTAAACCTAATCGATTAGCCGTGTCCACGGTTACGGACAATTTGAGCTTCTAGACTTGGATCTATCTCTGAACTCTCAACACTGGACTGATAACTAATTGTGGGCAACTTATGATACTTATGGGCATTGAGACATTGGTTGGCGGAACCATGTCATGATTGGTAACTCCATAGTGAAATTCCTGATATTCCTTTGTTGTAGGAAAATAAAATCAGCTTTTACGCAAAAACTCAGACACAGAGCCACAAAGCCTTTGCATATAGAATAGTCTTTATTTTTTCTGTTCTATTATGGTGATCTTGCTAGTACATTCAATGTACTGACCTACACGGCTGCAACGTCTTATGTTGCAGATACTCTTCTACGACGGGTAAGAGTACGATTCAGGGTTACGGTCTGCACTCAACTTGCCGTTGGTGTTATTGGGACTCCACTCTCGTTGACTGTATCCGTTGCCATTTTAAGGTATATATCAGTTTTATGTTATTTACATGTGATTGCACTTTGATATATACATTGATGTACTGTGTATTCCAGCATACTGATCCAGGGATGGCACAGAACACACAGAGGCTTGACTCGTTTTGAGTCGGGTCGCTACAGAAATGGTATCAGAGCACATGTTGAATGTAGGACGTTACCCTAGAAACTGGAAAGCCCGTAGGAAATGATTTCTCGAAAACTTTGTTTTCAAAAGACCCTTTACTTCTCATCTTATTTGAGCTTTATCAAATGATCTCTCCTACTTGAAAGAGTTAGAAAATACCCCTTCCCTTTTGACCACACTAAGGATCAACTGAAGCCACTCCAAGGACAAGATATCGAAACAACTGATGGTCCTTTCCAAGTAAAGAAGATTTCACCATGCATTAGAAGAATTGAAGCTATACAAGTTGAAGACTATACAGATCTGAAGAAATTGAAGACCATGAAGAATTTCCAAGATATTATGCCCTAGAAGACCAAACCCCTGTTGTATACTTACGTTAGATATAATGATTTTGTGAGCTGTCATTTGTGTGTAATTTTCGACAGCCAAAACTAAAATCTATTTTCAAAACCATTGTTTGTATTGTGTGTATCCGCTCCTTTCTCTCTCATCCCCAAAACCTTGAACCCAATAGATGATGAATGAAGCTGGACTCGTGTATTCTGGATCGATGACTCGGTTACAGACAGAAGAATGGTTTCAGAACATGGAGGATCACCTAAGGAGTAACCTTGTTACAAGGAACAAGATGGTCCAATATGCTCTTCGGTACTTTGCAGAAGGTGCTGCAAATTGGTGGTAGATGCATGAAGCTATCCATGATAGGCAAGCATCCATCACTTGGGAAGAATTCAAGATGACTCTACAAAAGTCTCATGTTGTCACCAACACCCAGAAGCCCCGTTGCAAAGAAGAATTGTGCATGCAGGATATGTGGAGAGATAGGACACACCCAGGAAGAGCACAAGGAAGGATACCCTCATCGTGAAGAAAATTACCGAGCTGAGGAATGCCCAACTGGGCAAGTGACATGTTTCTTGTGCGAAGGAACTACGCATTACCCGGCTCAATGCCAAATGTACCCCAAGGTACAAGAAGTCATCAAGCAGCAGAATGAAGCCATGAAGGAAGCCTTCAGAGAAAACTTAGGAGAACTTATGACGAAGGAAGATGTTGAAGACCCTAATGGAGAAGGCCTAACCAGATTTTACTCCAATGTCTGCTATTCATGTGGGGAAGAAGGACATTTCTCATAGGACTGTACGAAGGAAAGAAAAGAGTATCTGGGAAACTTCCCGACAGAAGAAGTGGAGTTTGATCCACAGGAAATTGAAGTTTTGATCGGAACAAAGCACCTCAGGAAGGGACAAGCCCCTGAACAAAAGGACCTGGGTCATATCAGATGTTTCAAGTGTAAGGATATGGGCCACTACGCCAATAAGTGCCCAAGAAAGGAACCAGAACTCCAAGGAGCAAACACCAACATCAAGAAGCCCCGAGACTGTCAGAAATCATCTGTTTTCGTAGCAAGGAAGCAGGATATTATGCTAGTAAATGTCCAAAGGAGAAGAAAGCTAGAATGAGTTAGTAAATTTTTGAAGATGGAAATAAGTGTATCATGAAGCACTCTTGGTTTCATGACATTATTTTGTAACGGAAGTCTCTGAGATTGTAACAACTTCATAAGTCAATGAAATTTGTTGTGTCATGATTTTTCTATGAGTTGTTACCCCATGAACAAAGATCTCCGACTATTTTTGAGGGTGTCAGTACTCTGCAACATGTTCGAAAGTATAAATTTGGTTTGGATGATAAGGATGCTTACCCAAGAAGAAACACATGTTAATTTTTGAGTACTTTTTCTGATACCTACAGATGACTACCCTCAATGAGTCTTTTCTCAAGGTCCGGAGACGATCATGACCCTAACTAGTGACCATGATTACCCAAAGATCCTGAAGGATATGATGAAGCACATCAATCTGGAAGGAGATGCAGTCTATAAAGACTAACCATTCATGGAAACTGGAGTGGAACTCTGGTATGTGGAGGTACACCTCCACCGGGAGAAAGGAGTATGCCCAAAGACTATGGGACAATACTTTTTCGTATCTCGTGTACCACGAGCAACGTTCTTTGACGCTGTTCGTGAAGCTGCCATGGAAGCCATACGGCAGATTGGAGAAATACTTGAAGCAAGACTCCGTCATACTCAGGAATACCTGCATGAGGTGCATACGGAGATGATGGAGATGAAGCTCAAGTCCACCCTGATCAAGGAGAAGATGGGTGATTTCAACGAGCACATCGCAAAGTTCCAGTGGTACTAAAATATCTCCAAGAGGGGATAAAGGAATAAAGTTGGGAGTGAAGCTGAACCATACCAAACTATGTGGATGATAACCTTTGTGACAACGTGTCTTTGAAGTTGGAATATTGAGAAAAGGAATGATTGTGATGAAACCATACCCAAGGTTAAACAGACCAATGGAAAGGAGAATGAATTCCATAGCGTGGAATCCAGACAATAATAGGTCTGTAAATTGTTACCTCAAGGGTATAATGGAGTGAACTGAAGGTAATGCTGGAATATGGATCGATAGTCACCCCACGGGTGAGATGAAGCTATTCAAGTATTCAAGTGAACCCACAACTCACTGACCTCAGGATTGATAAGGATCAAGCCCCACCTTTGTGAAGAAACTTGGAAGAAGCTACGACTGATCAGCAAACGTTTTCCTTAGGAGTATTACGAAAACCTGAGAGTTGTGAAGAAATAATAGATGTTTTTGTTCGGCTTGCAGAAATAAATGGATTTATCCGAACTTCGTTCATTGACAAGAGAAATTTTCTGCAATGCTTGTGAGGAAGCCCAAGTGTTAGAATACGAGATTCACTAAACCTTATACAAGGTAATGATTTCTGTGCGACATGGCTTGGCCACCATGACGACTTACTCTTATCATTCTCTTGCTATTCGGAATGGTAAATCTGAGTGACTTACCCATAGTAAAGAGACGACGTTCTTTGAAGCTTTTGTTTAAGCCTTAGAATGGTACGATGTAGAACCCCTTGTACATGGCAGTTGCTGTCATACGTAGGAATTTTTACGGTGAGGAATGAAGCCAAGACCCATTTCGCTGCAGGATAACCACTAATGGTAGACCATCATGAGATCGTCGATAAGTTACTTAGAATGAACGCGAGACCTGCCAGCTAAGAAGACCCAGTATTGGTGGTAATACATTTTTTTATGAGAACACGAGATTTTGATTTTAAAATGGAAGAGCGTCATCGAAGGAGCTACCGCGAAGTATGTGAAGAGACAGATGCACCCAGAGGACTATCATGATTTTGTGGGACTAGTAACTCTTATTTTAAGTGTGGTAGACCCCACACCTTCCACGTCATTGGTTTTGCTAGAAGACCCCCAAAACCCTAACCTTTTCTTTCTAGCCTTTTCGAATCTCGAGGACGAGATTCATTTTAAGTGGGGTAGTTTGTAACATCCCAAAATTCTAAATTTTGGAATGTTATATTAAATAAATAAGTAGGGTTGTTTGCTTTAATGTTGTGTGATTGATTATGTGAAATTGAGTGGAATTTTGAAACTTTTGAAGTTTAATGAGAGGGAATAAAATGACTTTCCCAAAATTTTCTATTTCGAATCCCTATTCAATTTTGAATTCAAATATTTTCAAAACCCTCTTATAAAATCAAATGAGAGGAGGTAAATGACACTCAAAAATCAGATACAATGTTTTGACTCAAATTTTAAAATAAAAAATATTTTCCATTTATTTGAAATTCTAGTTTCTTTTCATTTTGGAGTTATTGCAAAAAAATACTATTTTTAAAGTATTTTATTAGGCCTTAAAAAATGTTCATGTTTTAGGAAATATTTTTCTGAAAATTGCGATATATAATATGCCTATATAAAGTGTTTTTCTATTTTTGTTTATTTGTTTTTCTTTACTGTTTTTAAAAAAAAAACAGGAAACACCGTTCATTGCGGACACTGTTCATCCGGAAAAAAAACTGGGCTGCGCCCATGTGCACAGCCGGCTGAATCAGCCCATGTGGCCTTCTTCTTCTCTCTTTTCATCTTTGTCTATGATTTTAGTCCCACCTCGCTTAGCTTTAGACCTTTGCACCTTCCTTCCACCTATAAATATAGACCCATAGGTGAACCCAAAAGTCATCCGCTTCGGGTTGAATCGAATCATTTCGGTTTGACTAGCTTTATAAAAAAAATATTTTCTTCTCACCGGCGGGATTTCTGGAAGTCGTCTCCTCTTTGGATTTATATCTTCTCTGCATTCTAAAGGTATTCTTTTCGTATTTTTTTATACTTCTGTAGTTTAATATCCCTAGACTAATATTTTATAGTAGTATACGATAGAGTAATTAGATTATTAATTAGTCTCCGTATTTACTCATCAGTCCTAGAATTCTTTTAGACATAGCATTTTCTTTCGTAAAACAGCTTGGCCCAGATTTTTCAAATAGCCATAACTTTTTACTCGTTTATCAGAATTAGATGAAACCAACGCCTAGAGTTTCGTCTTGACCTCACCTATCCAATAAACCTATCACGTCAACTTTTTTCAAATTTTCAAATTTCGAAATTTATTCAGATTTATATTCAAACTTCTTTTGATCATATCTTTTTATCCGTAGCTCCGTTTCCGATGAATCCAATTGCGTCGGATCCGTATCAAAGTAATCTTTCCGTTCACATCATTAGTGTTATCGTTTCAACATATAATTTTGATCTTGCTCATACTTCTCTATTAGTCTCCCAAAATGTGTTCACACACTGTACTAAGCTAACTCAATGCCATATTGAATTGCTTATAACTTTTGATCCGTCATTCTGAACCTAGTAATTCTTTTATACAAGTTCATATTGACTTTCCATATATAGTAACATCATTAATTTAAATCTTTGAAACTTTCAAATTTGAGCGATTCAATTTGAATCCAAACCTTCATTTGTTCATATCTTGCAAACTGTAACACCTTTTCAATTGATTCCTTTTGCCCCTAAATACTCGTGTCATATAATTCTATTCATAACCATCGTACGTCGGTTCAACTTCTTTTGACCCTTCCGAATTCAAATTCAATTCATACTTAAATTCACTATAACTTGTGTTGTAGTGTTCCATTTCAATTAATTCTTTTTGAACATTCTTTCAATTAATTCTTTTTGAACACTCATATCCAACTGGATATATGTGCCTAGATCTTTCATCACCACATGATGCTTGCAAAAGGATAAAAATAAAAAGGAGTAGGGAAGAATACTTTGACTCTTGCATAAATGTAAATACTTAAAGGTAAAAGGTAGGCCCTTCGCAGAGGGAAGTAGAGGTTGTCGTGCGCTCTTTAATTTGTATGCCAAATCCCTTAGCGCAAAAGAATTACACGTCATATTGCCCCTTGTGATAGCAACCGTTATTATACAGTATGCCGCTTTTATTACTTTGCCATCACAAGTTCGTGCAACACTCAGTTTTCTCTTACACTAATTGATCCAACACTTTTAGAAGCAATTTTTATTGCCTTGGTGCACCGATGACAACTTACTTGAAGTATCTTATTCAATCCATAGGTAGGTATGGTGGACTCTCAAACATGAGTTTGGGTTTGGGGTTTCTGGATGCACAAGTAGTATCTCTACTTAGTGAGGAATTTTTTGGCTAGCAAAGATATTGAGCAAGCACTACATTTGGAAGGATCTATGACAATATAACTTCTATGTGAATATGAACAAGCATAAACGATCACGTTGTCTTCCTTATCCAACGTCAACAATTTTCGCATATAATATTTAGTGGGGACTCACAATCATAAAAGATGTCCAAGATAGTGTATTTGTGTGTGAATCTTCTCTTCCCTAATTAATTCTTTCATGATTTGCGTCATTGACTAATGCTATTTTTGCCAATCTCCAATAAATTTTACCACTTACACTTTTCTTTATGCGATGCCATTACTCACCATAAGATTAGCATATGATATTTTTTCATTTATTTTCTTTTATTGCGGTTGCAACAAGAAAGTAAAGAGGCAAAAGCTCAAACTAAACTTTATTATATAACTCTCACTCGATTACATAGATAGATAGATCACAAAACTAGCACTCAAAAATAGATCATACTAAAGTTTTATTCAACTAAGTCATGAAAAGCTAAGGATCAAAATAAAAAGCAAAGGTAAAAAGTGACGGTGATATGATACCGGGGCATCTCCCCCTATCTTGGCTCAAGCCAAGGGGAGTGCCCATACCTGTGTACTCAAGTCTCCTTTGGTAGTGATGATGAAGAAGGAGGTGGTGATGATGAAGGAGGTCGTGATGAAGGGGTAGTATATTTGTCTTCTGGCTTCCAAGGCAAAGGCTCAACATCAAAATTTGATGCACGAGTCCCTGTGTAGCGACCCGACCTGAAAGGTCGAATCTCCGGTGTTTTTGTACCATCCCAAGATCATGCTGGTACACACACGGTACATCAATGTATATATCAAAGGTAAATCACACAACATAAGTTAATCGAAATCTCATATCGATTCCTTTATTACAATAATGATTACAATAAAGTGGCTGAAGGCCAACTCATGAGATAAACTAAACCATAAACTTGCGGAAGCATCAAAGGTAGATGAGTCCATCATGACTCCAAGGGCATCTCAACAAGCGTAGAGCGTATCCTCACTCCTGGTCGGAAAAGTACTCTGCAACATGATACGTTGCAGCCGTATAGGTCAGCATATTGAATATGCCGGCAAAGTCACAAGAGAGGGGGTAAAGTAATCATCTAGTCTATATGCAAATATGGCAGGTGGGGTAGTAAGTTTTTGCATAAAGCCAAAATTTTCCTACAACAAGAGAGGGCAAAGGCATAATTACTATAATGTTGATTGATTAATGAGATGGTTCCACCAACCAATTCTCATACCCAAGTTGACTTTAATAACCCACATCAATATAATTAAATTGTGTTGAGAGTTCCAGATAGTTTCAGTTCCTTTGGCTCAAACTGTCCATGACCGTGGACATGGCTAATCGATTAGGTTTGGGTACTCTATAGAGTTTTGCACACGTTCCCCACAAGATTTGGTTGCCTCCGTTTGATTTCTCGCACTTCAGGGTGTTTGAGAAACTGATGACCAAAACATGGTCTTCCAAAGGGTTTCCCTGAGACTCTGTCGGTGCCCATCCTTTCCTACCGTTCTTCTACATCTTGTAGCACCGCCTGTCCAGGGTCACCACGATATCCAACCAAGCCAGAGCCCATAATGACTTGTGGCCGTGCAGGTAAGCCTTGGGTCTTGAAGCATCCATCCATCTCTTTGTGCCTGGGTGGACCTTTCCGCATGAATACTGGCACATCTCCAGCATCATCTAGGCTAACCATTGGTTTCTCTAGGGCGCCGTTCAACCATCATCCACCCAGAGGTAAGTTGAAAACTTGAGGTCTTGAAGACTTGATCATCATGTAGGTCTTGAAATTATTAACTCACAACTCTCATGAATCACACAACCAACCCCGTCTACTAATAGCATAGAAAATGTAAAACAACGTTTCTCGGGGCCAAGGTGTCAAAGGGGTTGAGGGGTACCTACCACATGATACTACAACAAGTAACCAAGTTTATAGTTTACCTACTTTGCATGCAATTGGGGAGATGGAAGAACTAATACAATAAAACATAGGTATACATGGTCAAAGTGACTTGCCTTGCTGACGATCTTCGTACTCGAGTGACTCTAGATAACAAGCTTCGCACTCCGGATGATCTAAC
Organism: Hordeum marinum; assembly: GCA_022496015.1. Taxonomy (NCBI): domain Eukaryota; kingdom Viridiplantae; phylum Streptophyta; class Magnoliopsida; order Poales; family Poaceae; genus Hordeum; species Hordeum marinum. Next base: position 414,879,535 of record CM039674.1, on the reverse strand, counting down.
GAATCAAACAAGAGCACACCATAAGCATAAATACAAAACAATTCACACAATTCAGCAAGGTTAAACAAACAATACTAAAACATTCAATAGTATCAATCAAGAGAAAGAAATCAAAATAAAAAGTTTGACTCACAAAAATTTTTAGTGTCAAAAACTTCTACTACTGCTACTTTAAGACAAACAACCAAGCAATAGCTAGTAGAAAAGAAATAGTAAAGAAAATCAATTTTAGTAAACAGAATCAAATTCACTCAAACTTTTGTGTAAAGAAACACTACTAAAATGAAAATAACTAGAATGTTCCTATAACTTTGGAATAGGAAACCAAAACAATAATATTATTGACACTAATATTATTATCATCACATTACTTAATAGAATAGAATTACTAGAATTATTTATTAGAATTCTAACTTAATCATCTATCTAGTTTGTGAAAGTAAAACTAAATTGTTTTACCAAACTATACCTAATGAAAAAAATATAAAGATTCCTATAACAACATGGTATAAAACTAAACAATCATTCTAAATATTTTCAAGTAATGTTACCTAAATATTTGAAACAACAGAAACTCATGAAAGCTATTAACAAAAGTTAAACTAATTCAAGTTCAAATTAAGTTAAAAATTAAGATAACTAAACTACAATAAGAACTAAACAGACTATGTTTTTGTTAAAAACAGTAACTAAATTTATCCAAAAAATACTCAAATCATGTAGAATGATAGGTTTAACTAATACCAAACAGTGGCAAAAAGATTCATATAAAAATATATTTTTAAACTACAGTTATGCAGATTTTAGTAATTTGAACAAATTTGATTAGATTCAAAATTTAAAGTTCAAATTTGAAAACTAAGCATACGGACATAAACTACATCAAATATGTGAACTAATGCAAAAAGAATCAACTAAAAACACTAAATAGTTTAAAATTTATAACTAAAATAAAAACACAAAACATTCTGTTTTCTAAAACAGAAAAGAAAAGAAAAAAAACTGGTCGAACGGACAGGGTGACGTGGCGTTCTCTAGTTGGTTACGGAGTGCGTGAGATCTAACGAATCGAGCGAACGACCGAACTGAAGAGGATACCGGTTCGGCTTTTAAAACGATCTAATCCTATGCGTCGGATCTGGATCGAACGACTAAGAGAGAGAGGGGGCTCACAGAGAAAGGATCGCCAGCGAGGGGGTTCTCCGGCGAGGCCGAGGTAATGAGGTCATTGGGGGCGGCGCTCCGGTGGTTGGGGACGGCGTCCGAGGGGTTCAATCGACGGCGGCGGGGCTCCTGCGCACTCTGGTGGTGTCGGAGAGGAGAGAGGGCGACAGAGGCGACAGCCAGGTGCTTTGGAAGCTTCGGATGGGGATCCGAACTCCGGCGAGGGTGTGGGCAGTGCTCTGGCGAGGTAGAGTGGGGGATCAGGGGTGGAATGAGGAGCAGAGGATCGGGGCTACTTATAGGGCCGGTGTGGTGGTCGGGGAAGGAAAGAGGAGGGAGATCCGAAGAGGAGGAATCGCCGGCGAGGTCTGTCTGGCGCGAGGAGGAAGGCGACCGCGGCGTCTTCGGGATCGAACGGTGGGGCCAGGGCGTCAGAGAGAGGGAGGGCGGCATCAGCGCGTCGGTTGGTCGGCTCGGAGCGGTTTCGGGACTTAACTGCTATGGGCCGGCCCGTGTAGAATTAAATTCGTTTCCTTTTTAATATCCAGAGCAGTAAAACTCATTTAAAAGCATTCAAAACATCTCCAAATATAGGAAATATATATATCAAAATGATCAGGAGAATTAATGCTATTCCATGAACATTTTTCCTCTGTCATATTGAATACTTTAAAAAAAATTATTTTCAAAAATTGCTGATTTGATTTTAAATCCTTTTGCAACAATTTTTTCAAATAGCCCCCTATTTTTATTGTTCAATTATTTCACCAAGATGCCCCTGGTGTGGAGTGTCATGTTACTCCCCTCTTTTCTTTGAACTTTTCCAGAGGTTTTCAAATAGGTGAAACAAGAAAAGGGAAAGATGAAAGTGACATTTCAGAAATTCAAAAGAAGCACTTCAACCATTATATTCACTCAAACAATATGATGATGATGCATAGCTATATATTCCTTTGACACCAAACCTCTTGATTCCTCGAAGTGGGGACACACGGAGATATGCTCGATCCCCTACTTCATATGTCACCTCCTTGCGTTTGTTATTAGCATAGCTCTTCTGCCAGGATTGACCTATCTTGAGTCGGTCTCGAATCAGTTTGACCTTATCTTTAGAATCTCTGATAAGATCGGGACCAAAAAGTTGTTGGTCTCCAACAGCATCCCACGTCAATGGTGTTCTGCACCTTCTTCCGTATAAAGCTTCGAAAGGGGCCATCTTCAGACTGGTATGATAACTGTTGTTGTATGAGAACTCTACGTAAGGTAAGTTGTCATCCCAACTGGACCCATAGTCTAGCGCACAGGCTCTCAACATGTCCTCCAGAATCTGGTTGACTCTCTCAGTCTGTCCATCGGTCTACGGATGAAAAGTTGTACTGAACTCCAGTCTTGTACCCAAAGTTTCATGTAGCTGATGCCAAAACTTTGAGGTAAATTGTGTTCCTCTATCTGACACGATACTCCTCGGAACTCCATGCAGACATACGATCCTGGTCATATAGATCTTGGCTAACTTAGCACTGGTATATGTGGTTTTCACTAGAATGAAATGAGCCACCTTGGTCAAACGATCGACCACTACCCAAATGGAATCATATCCTGAACGGGTCCTAGGTAGTCCTGTGATGAAGTCCATACCGAGCTTTTCCCATTTCCACTCGGGTATCAGCAAAGGTTGGAGTAACCCTGCTGGTTTCTGATGTTCCGCCTTTACTCGCTGACAAACATCACATACCGCAACATGTTCGGCAATATCTTTCTTCATACCTGTCCACCGGTAACTTTCCTTCAAATCCAGGTACATCTTGGTGTTGCCTGGGTGTATCGAATATGGTGAATCATGGGCTTCTTGAAGTATCAACTTCCTGAGCTCTGGGTCATGGGGCACATAGATTCGGTTGTCAAACCATAGAGTACCCTGTTCATCTTCACGAAAGTCTTTAGCCTTGCCTTCCTTCATTCTCTGCTTTACCTCAGCTATCTCATTGTCTGATTTCTAGGCTTCTCGAATTCTTTCGGTCAAGGTGGACTGAATCTCTAGTGTGGCAACATATCCTTGCGGAACTATCTCTAACCGAAGCTCTTTGAGATCTTTGGTTAACTCCTGGGGTAATCCTCCGGCTATGAGGGTGTTCACATAACTCTTCCGACTCAAAGCATCTGCCACAACATTTGCCTTTCCTGGATGGTAATGTAATCTCATGTCATAGTCCTTGATTAACTCTAACCATCTCCTCTGTCTGAGGTTCAACTCCTTCTGCGTGAAGATATACTTCAGGCTCTTATGATTAGTGTACACATCACAACTATTTCCGATAAGGAAATGTCTCCAGGTCTTGAGTGCGTGCACTACGGCTGCTAGCTCCAAATCATGGGTGGCATAATTCAACTCATGGGGTCGTAGTTGTCTGGATGCATATGCTACAACTTTTCCTTCCTGCATGAGTACTCTTCCAAGTCCTTGACGGGATGCGTCACAATAAACCTAGAAGTCCTTCCGATTGTTTGTCAGTATCAACACTAGGGCTGTGACCAAACGTTTCTTCAACTCCTGGAAACTGGCCTCACATTCCTCAGTCTAGATATACTTAGAATCTTTCTTCAACAACTCTTTCATGGGCTTGGCAATCTTTGAGAAATTCTCAATGAATCTCCGGTAATATCCGGCAAGTCCGAGAAAACTATGGATCTCCTTAACTGAGGTGGGTGACTTCCACTCAGTGACTGCTTCAACCTTAGTGGGGTCTACTGCTATTCCTTCTCCGGAAATAACATGTCCAAGAAATCCGACTTCCGTTAGCCAGAATTCACATTTACTGAACTTGGAATACAACTGATGCTCTCTAAGCTTCTCCAGAACTAAACACAAGTGTTCCTTGTGTTCTTCCTCGCTCTTGAGAATATCAAAATGTCATCGATGAACACCACGACAAACTTGTCCAAATATTCCATAAACACTTTTTTCATCAAATTCATGATGTAGGCAGGAGCATTAGTCAAACCAAAGGACATGACTGTATACTCGTACAAGCCATACCTGGTGGTGAAAGCTGTTTTGGGTATATCCTGTTCACGAATCTTCAGTTGGTGATACCCTGATCGAAGATCGATCTTGGAGAATACTTTGGCGCCTACTAGCTAGTCAAACAGGTCATTAATCATCGCCAGAGGGTACTTATTCTTGATAGTCACCTCGCTCAATGCTCGATAATCGACCACCATCCTCAAGGTTTTATCTTTCTTCTCCACCAAGAGAACTGGGGCTCCCCAAGGTGATGAACTTGGGCGAATATATCCCTTGTCCAATAGGTCCTTAATGTGCTTCTTGATTTCCACTAAATCATTTGCGGGCATCCGATAGGGTCTCTTGGATATTGGGGCTGTCCCTGGTAGTAGCTCTATCAGAAACTCAATCTCCCTATCTGGTGGCATGCCTGGTAATTCTTCCGGAAATACATCTGGAAAGTCTCGTACAACCGGTACTTCCTCCTGAACAACTCCTGTGAGGGAATTTAACCGAGCACTCATCTGTGTGCGTCGGGATACATACTTAATCCTCTTGTTCTCCGGAGTGGTGAGTGAAATAGACTTGCTGGGGCAATCAAGATTTCCTTCATACTTGGTCATCCACTCCATGCCTAGGATTACATCCAATCCCTGGGATTCTAAGACGATGAGGTCGGTAGGAAAAACATGGTTTCCTATGTGAAGTTTCAGGGCGTGGCATCCTATCCCTGCCATCATCATTCCTCCTGGGGAATTTACCTTAAGGGGCTGACTAAGGGTTCGGTGGGTAAACCATACTTTTCCACAACTACCCTTGATATGAATGAATGAGTTGCACCAGAATCAAAAAGTACCATAATTGGATGTGAATGCAATAAAAACTTACCAACCACAGTCTCGGGATGATCATAGACTTCTTCCACGTCGAGGTGGTTCACCTGAGCACGAGGAAACGGATTTGGCTTCTTAGCTGCAGAGTTGCTGTTTCCATTCCCTTGCTTGTTCTGAGGGCATTCAGTGGCATAGTGCCCTGTATTCTGACACTTGAAACATGTGATGTGGTTCAGATCCTTCTGAGCTCGAGCGGGACGGTGTTGGTTGCCATTCCCACTTCCATTCTTGAAGCTGCCATTGTTGGGACGATTATTCCCATTTCCTCCATGGTTGTGCACTGGATGAGTGTGTCCTCCATACTTACCGGTCCCTGATCCGGTATTTCCTGAGTACGGGGAGTAGCGGGGCTTATGATGAGCTCCAAAGGTAGACTTCCCATGTGCATACTTCCTCTTGCGGCTCTCAATTTGCTGTTGCTTCCCCTCTAAGATGAGGGCCTTGTCTACCAGTTCCTGGTAGTTGCTGAAGGTAGCCACCATCAGCTGCACGCTCATCTCATTATTGTGTCCTTCCAAGAACTTCTCCTTCTTGGCTGCATCATCGGCCACATCTCCTGGTGCATAACGAGCCAACATGCTGAAGTCGTCCATGTACTGGGCCACGGAACGGTTCCCCTGGCGTAAGTTGCGAAACTCACGCTTCTTCAGACTCATGGATCCAGCTGAGACATGTGCGGTGCGGAAAGCTTGCTTGAACTGCTCCCAAGTCACATCGGCAATGGGGTATGTGGTGGTGTAGTTCTCCCACCATGAACCTGCTGGGCCCTCTAGTTGATGGGCGGCAAAACGCACTTTTTCCGCGTCAGTGCATCCTGCGGTGGTGAGTTCCCTCTCCATCTTGCGGAGCCAATCATCTGCCACAATGGGCTCTGTGCTGCTGGAGAAGGTTGGGGGATTCAGTCTCAGAAAACGGATGAGGTTGTCGCTTTGTGGTGGAGGGTGGTTGTTGTAGTTGTTGGTCTGATTCTGAATCAATAGCTACATCAGGGCGTTCTGCTGCTGAAGAAGTTGGGTGAGCTCTGGCGGGAAAGTGAAGTCGGGCTCACGTCGCGGAGGCATCTTGCTGTCTTCAGAGGGGTGAGAATTAGAATAGAACAATGACCTAAAAGGGAAATTCACTACCCATATGCAATGCAACAAACATATCACACCAAACACTCATTCATTTATTCAACTCAAGGTCAAACATCGAGATTCAAACTAAACATCGACCTACGCTTTAACAACGAAAATGAAGATACATGGGGGCATAACTAAAGTTGTCCTCAAAAGTACATGGTGAAGTGGTCTCCTCCGGTGGTGCTCTCCTCATAGTCATCATCGTTGCTGATCAAAGGATCCATGTCTCCCTCGGGATGAAGATTTTCACCCATGTCCATCTGTTCCTCCAGAGTTGCGATATGAGTGTTCAGCTTGTCGATCCTCTCTAAGAAATCCGTCACCTCATACTCATGCTCGTACTTGGCTTCCCGTAAGTCAGCTTCGAGGTCAATCTCATGGTTCATCAGCCTCTTGATCGTCTTCGTGTCGGCACGTACCCGAAGCTCCAAGGTCCTTACGTGTGTCTCCAAGGTCTGGATATAGGAAATGGTGGTGTCTTCAGTGGGAGTGGTTATGATATTTCCATTGGCATCCCTGCGACAAACCACGCCGAGTCCTGGTGAAATGGTTCCACCTCTGTATTCCTCCTGAATACGTCCAAGGGCACGATGAATGGCCATGTCTCTTCCAAGTATCCAGCTGGGAGCCACAAACTTGAAGTCGATGGGTTCCTTCCAATTCCCAAAGGTCTTCCTGGGGATGTGCACCTCGATCCTGTAGCGTCTGTCTTGTGGGAAAGACATGATAGGAGTCCCGGTGATGCTCGACAAAGCAATACTCACGTCCCTGACGATCCTCATTAGCTCCTTGCCAAAGGGCATCGTTGCGTCAGGCTGGCAAAACTCCGTGATCAAAACTGGGATGAAGGTGGCCATCTATAAATTTTGAAATCATCGGAGGGAAGTCAGAAACGAGTAGATGAGAGTATAAGAATTTTAAAGAAAAAAGAGAACTAAATCCTAAGGCTTTTCCAATCCTAGAGGTTACGTCCTACGGTCAGCGTGTGCTCTGATACCATTTCTGTAGCGACCCGACCTGAAAGGTCGAATCTCCGGTGTTTCTGTACCATCCCAAGATCATGCTGGTACACACACGGTACATCAATGTATATATCAAAGGGAAATCACACAGCATAAGTTAATCAAAATCTCATATCGAGTCCTTTATTACAATAATGATTACAATAAAGTGGCTGAAGGCCAACTCATGAGATAAACTAAACCATAAATTTGCGAAAGCATCGAAGGTAGATGAGTCCATCATGAATCCAAGGGCATCTCACCAAGCGTAGAGCCTATCCTCACTCCTGTCAGAAAAGTACTCTGCAACATGATACGTTGAAGCCGTATAGGTCAGCATATTGAATATGCCAGCAAAGTCACAAGAGAGGGGGTAAAGTAATCATCTAGTCTATATGCAAATATGGCAGGTGGGGTAGTAAGTTTTTGCATAAAGCCAAATTTTTCCTACAACAAGAGAGGGCAAAGGCATAATTACTATAATGTTGGTTGATTAATGAGATGGTTCCACCAACCAATTCTCATACCCAAGTTGACTTTAATAACCCACATCAATATAATTAAATTGTGTTGAGAGTTCCAGATAGTTTCAGTTCCTTTGGCTCAAACTGTCCATGACCGTGGACATGGCTAATCGATTAGGTTTGGGTACTCTATAGAGTTTTGCACACGTTCCCCACAAGATTTGGTCGCCTCCGTTTCATTTCTCGCACTTCAGGGTGTTTGAGAAACTGATGACCAAAACATGGTCTTCCAAAGGGTTTCCCTGAGACTCTGTCGGTGCCCATCCTTTCCTACCGTTCTTCTACATCTCGTAGCACCGCCTGTCCAGGGTCACCATGATATCCAACCAAGCCAGAGCCCATAATGACTTGTGGCCGTGCAGGTAAGCCTTGGGTCTTGAAGCATCCATCCATCTCTTTGTTCCTGGGTGGACCTTTCCGCATGAATACTGGCACATCTCTAGCATCATCTAGGCTAACCATTGGTTTCTCCAGGGCGCTGTTCAACCATCATCCACCCAGAGGTAAGTTCAAAACTTGAGGTCTTGAAGACTTGATCATCATGTAGGTCTTGAAATTATTAACTCACAACTCTCATGAATCACACAACCAAACCCGTCTACTAATAGCATAGAAAATGTAAAACAACGTTTCCCGGGGCCAAGGTGTCAAAGGGGTTGAGGGGTACCTACCACATGATACTACAACAAGTAACCAAGTTTCTAGTTTACCTACTTTGCATGCAATTGGGGAGATGGAAGAACTAATACAATAAAACATAGGTATACATGGTCAAAGTGACTTGCCTTGCTGACGATCCTCGTACTCGAGTGACTCTAGATAACAAGCTTCGCACTCCGGATGATTTAACGAATCAAACAAGAGCACACCATAAGCATAAATACAAAACAATTCACACAATTCAGCAAGGTTAAACAAACAATACTAAAACATTCAATAGTATCAATCAAGAGAAAGAAATCAAAATAAAAAGTTTGACTCACAAAAATATTTAGTGTCAAAAACTTCTACTACTGCTACTTTAAGACAAACAACAAAGCAATAGCTAGTAGAAAAGAAATAGTAAAGAAAATCAATTTTAGTAAACAGAATCAAATTCACTAAAACTTTTGTGTAAAGAAACACTACTAAAATGAAAATAACTAGAATGTTCCTATAACTTTGGAATAGGAAACCAAAACAATAATATTATTGACACTAATATTATTATCATCACATTACTTAACAGAATAGAATTACTAGAATTATTTATTAGAATTCTAACTTAATCATCTATCTAATTTGTGAAAGTAAAACTAAATTGTTTTACCAAACTATACCTAATGAAAAAAATATAAAGATTCCTATAACAACATGGTATAAAACTAAACAATCATTCTAAATATTTTCAAGTAATGTTACCTAAATATTTGAAACAACAGAAACTCATGAAAACAATTAACAAAAGTTAAACTAATTCAGGTTCAAATTAAATTAAAAATTAAGATAACTAAACTACAATAAGAACTAAACAGATTCTGTTTTTGTTAAAAACAATAACTAAATTTATTCAAAAAATACTCAAATCATGTAGAATGATAGGTTTAACTAATACCAAACAGTGGCAAAAAGATTCATATAAAAATATATTTTTAAACTATAGTTATGCAGATTTTAGTAATTTGAACAAATTTGATTAGATTCAAAATTTAAAGTTCAAATTTGAAAACTAAGCATACGGAAATAAACTACATCAAATATGTGAACTAATGCAAAAAGAATCAACTAAAAACACTAAATAGTTTAAAAGTTATAACTAAAACAAAAACAGAAAGCATTCTGTTTTCTAAAACAGAAAAGAAAAGAAAAAAACTGGTCGAACGGACAGGGTGAAGTGGCGTTCTCTAGTTGGCTACGGAGTGCGTGAGATCTAACGAATCGAGCAGACGACCGAATTGAAGAGGATACTGGTTCGGCTTTTAAAACGATCTAATCCTATGCGTCGGATGTGGATCGAATGGCTAAGAGAGAGAGAGGGGGGGCTCACAGAGAAGGGGTCGCCGGCGAGGGGGTTCTCCAGCGACGCCGAGGCGACGAGGTCATTGGGGGCGGTGCTCCGGTGGTTGGGGATGGCGTCCGAGGGGTTCAATCGACGGCGGCGGGGCTCCTGCACACTCTGGTGGTGTCGGAGAGGAGAGAGGGCGACTGAGGCGACAGCCAGGTGCTCTGGAAGCTTCGGATGGGGATCCGAACTCCGGCGAGGGTGTGGGTAGCGCTCTGGCGAGGTAGAGTGGGGGCTCAGGGGTGTAATGAGGAGCGGAGAGTCGGGGCTACTTATAGGGCCGGTGCGGTGGTCGGGGAAGGAAAGAGGAGGGAGATCCGAAGAGGAGGAATCGCCGGCGAGGTTTGTCTGGCGCGAGGAGGAAGGCGACCGCGACGTCTTCGGGATCGGACGGTGGGGCCAGGGCGTCAGAGAGAGGGAGGGCAGCGTCAGCGCGTCGGTCGATCAGCTCGGAGCGGTTTCGGGACTTAACTACTGTGGGCCGGCCCGTTTAGAATTAAATTCGTTTCCTTTTTAATATCCAGAGCAGTAAAACTCATTTAAAAGCATTCAAAACATTTCCAAATATAGGAAATATATATATCAAAATGATCTAGAGAATTAATGCTATTCAATGAACATTTTTCCTCTGTCATACTGAATACTTTAAAAAAAATTATTTTCAGAAATTGCTTATTTGATTTTTAAATCCTTTTGCAATAATTTTTTCAAATAGCCCCCTGGTTTTATTGTTAAATTATTTCACCAAGATGCCCTTGGTGTGGAGTGTCATGTTACTCCCCTCTTTTCTTTGAACTTTTCTAGAGGTTTTCAAATAGGTGAAACAAGAAAAGGGAAAGATGAAAGTGACATTTTAGAAATTCAAAAGAAGCACTTCAACCATTATATTCACTCAAACAATATGATGATGATGCATAGCTATATATTCCAAAATGAAATTTTGGGATGTTACACCCTGAAGTTCTGCAACTGGCAGCTAAACTTATACCTTTAAATCTTTCTTCATATTCAAAAACTTGATTTTGAAGATCATAAATTGACTTTGCAGAAAGTTGATTCGCTCATTGAAAGTGAAGACGATGTCCTTTATGGACTAGCCATCCACCATGTGGTCACGGGTAAATTCTGTGATCATGGAGTGATTGGCACTAAGTCCATTATCCACCATCCATTTGCACTTGAAGATATCTTGCTCCACTGCTTCAAGCCTGGCATCCATGCTTCCCGTCTTCTTAGGCCCTTGAACATCGCAGATATGGAGCACCTCCTCACGCATCTCAATGGTTTGAGGGTGCTTCATCACCTCCGACAAGTACAGAGTGATAACCTTCTCGAAAAACTTATCCTTGGGAGAACTTTATGAAGCCATGGAAATCTAGACCTGACAAGAAAACAACACGAAACCAGAACAAGGAATATTTCCGTGATGCGGTGGTCAAAACAATGGAAATAAAGCAAACGGAAGGAAAACGGAGTCGGGAAGGTTCCCGAGGTGGGCACCACCCACCAAGGCGTGCCAGGGAGGGCAAGCGCGCCCTGGTGTATCATGGTCACCTCGGTTACATTCCTATTTATTTCTTATTTTCCAAAATTTTGTAATATTCCAAAACCGACAAAAAATATTTTTGCGGATTTTTCAGAGTCTGTTTACTTACCGTAGCACGCACCTCTTCTTTTTCACGATTCTGGAGTGTTCCAGAAGGTTTCTCTTATGTGTTCCTCCGGTGTCATGGTTTGGATAACATTGCTTTCAACATGAATAGGCGTACCCGAGATATAGTGTTTAATCCTTTGTCCATTGACCACTTTCGGGTTAGTGCCTTCGGCCTTATTAATATTGATAGCTCCAAAGCAATAAATTTCTTCGATAACATATGGTCCTTCCCATTTGGATAGAAGTTTTCTTGCAAAAAATCTGAAACGAGAATTGTACAAAAGAACATATTCTCCAACTTTGAATTCTCTCTTTTGGATTCTTGTGCCATGACATCTTTTAACTTTTTATTTAAATGGCTTGGCATTTTCATAAGCTTGGGTTCTCCATTGATCTAATGAGCCAATATCAAATAACCTCTTTTCACCGACAAGTTTGAAGTCATAATTGAGTTCTTTAATTGCCCAATATGCTTGATGTTCTAACTCTAGAGGTAAATGACAAGCTTTTCCGTATACCATCTTGTATGGAGACATACCCATAGGATTTTTGTAAGTTGTTCTATAGGCCCAAAGTGCATCATCTAGTTTCTTAGACCAATTCTTTCGGGACCTATTGACAACTTTTTGTAATATGAATTTTATTTCTCTATTGCTAAGTTCAACTTGACCACTAGATTGAGGATGATAGGGTGATGCAATTCTATGGTTAACATCACACTTAGCAAGCATTTTACAGAACACACCATGGATAAAATGTGAACCACCATCAGTCATTAGATATCTATATGGACTCCAAACCTTGGGAAAATAACTTCTTCAAGCATTTTAATGGAAGTGTCATGATCAACACTACTAGTTGGAATAGCTTCTACTCACTTAGTGACAGAATTAACAATAGCCAAAATGTGAGTATACCCATTAGAGGAAGGAAAAGGTCCCATATAATCAAAACCCCAAACATAAAATGGTTCAACAACAAGTGAATAATTCATAGGCATTTCCCAACACTTACTGATATTACCAATTCTTTGACATTCATCACAAGAAAATACGAACTTATGGGCATCCTTGAAGAGAGTAGGCCAGTAAAAACCAGATTGCAATACCTTATGAGCAATTGTATCTCCTGCATGATGTCCTCCATAAGCTTCGGAATGACATTTCCGTAGGATTTGTTCCTGGTCATGCTCAGGTACACAACATCTAATAATACCATCTACACCTTCTTTATAAATATGTGGGTCATCCCAAAAGTAATGTCTTAAATCATAGAAGAATTTTTTCTTTTGTTGGTATGTGAAATTAGGTGTTATATATTTAGCAACAATGTAATTAGCATAATTAGCATAGCCAGGAGTGTTTTGAGAGACATTTATTGCATCTAATTGTTCATGAGGCAAACTATCATCAATAGGTAGTGGGTAATCAAGAATATTTTCTAACCTAGACAAGTTATCAGCTACTGGGTTCTCAGCTCCTTTCCTATCAGTGATATGTAAATCAAATTCTTGAAGCAGGAGAACCCACCTAATGACTCTAGGTTTAGCATATTTATTTTCCATAATATATTTTATAGCAGCATGATCAGTGTGAACAATAACTTTGGAATCAACAATATAAGATCTAAATTTATCAGAAGGAAACACAACTGCTAAAAATTCTTTTTTATTAGTAGCATTTTTTTTGGCATTGTCTAGAGTTTTGCTAGCATAATGGATAACATTTAATTTCTTATGTACTCTTTGTCCTAAAACAACACCAACAACATAATCACTAGCATCACACAAAATTCAAAAGGCAAGTTCCAATCAGGTGGTTGAACAATAGGTGCAGTGGTTAAGGCTTTCTTAAGTGTTTCAAAGGCTTCCACACAATCATAATGAAAAACAAGGGGAATATCCTTTTGTAATAGATTAGTAGAGGCCTTGAAATTTTTGAGAAGTCTTTAATTAACCTCCTATAGAAACCAGTGTGACCAAGGAAACTTCGAATACCTTTAATATCTTTAGGACATGGCATTTTCTCAATTGCATCAACTTTAGCTTGATCCACCTCAATACCTCGTTCAGAAATTTTATGCCCCAATACAATACCTTCATTAACCATAAATTGACACTTTTCCCAATTCAAGACGAGATAAGTTTGTTCACATCTCTACAATACTCGATCAAGGTTGCCTAAGCAATCGTCAAAAGAAGTTCCATAAACGGAAAAATCGTCCATGAAAACCTCCACAATCTTTCCACAAAAATCAGAGAATATAGAAGTCATACATCTTTGAAAGGTAGGAGGTGCATTGCAAAAACCAAAAGGCATACATCTATAAGCATAGGTTCCAAAAGGACAAGTAAAGGTAGTTTTCTCTTGATCAGATTGTGACACAAGTATTTGAGAGAAACCAGAATATCCATCCAGGAAATGAAAGTGTGCATGCTTAGATAATCTTTCTAGCATTTGATCAATGAAAGGCAGAGGGTAATGATCTTTTCTAGTAGCTTTATTTAGTTTTCTAAAATCAATTACCATTTTATATCCATTAACAATTCTCTGTGGGATCGGTTCATTTTTATCATTAGGAAAAACAGTACCACCTCCTTTCTTAGGGACACAATGAATGGGACTTACCCATCTACTATCAGCTATGGGATAGATTATACCTGCTTCAAGAAGCTTTAATATTTTAGTTCTTACTACTTCTTTCATCTTGGGATTCAATCATCGTTGGTGATCAACAACGGGTTTAGCACTAGGTTCCATATTGATCTTGTGCTGTCATAGAGTGGGACTAATGCCCTTAAGATCATCAAGAGTATATCCAATAGCATCCCAGTGCTTCCTCAGAATTTTTAATAATCTTTCTTCTTCATGTTCTGAAAGGTTAGCACTAATAAGAACATGATATATCTTTTCTCATCAAGATAAGCATACTTCAGAGGCAATTGTTTTAATTCAAACACAGGATCACCTTTAGGTGGAGGAGGACCTCCCAGAGTTTCAATAGGCAAATTGTGTTTTAGTAGAGGTTGTTGTTCAAAGAATTTTTATCTATCTCATTTCTTTCACGCAAGTGCATATGATTTTCATGGTCTAGCAAATATTGTTCTAGTCGATCGGTAGGAGGAACGGCAATAGACGTAAGACCAATTATTTCATCCTTACAAGGTAATTCTTTATCATGGGGTTGTCTACAAAACTTGGAAAAATTAAACTCATGAGACACATCACCAAACTTAACACACACGGTTTGCCTTTTACAATGTATCTTAGCATTAACAGTGTTCAAGAAAGGTCTACCAAAGATAATGGGACAAAAGTCATCTTGTGGGGAACCAAGAACTAGAAAATCAGTAGGATATTTTATTTTCCCACACAAGACTTCAACATCTGTAACAATCCCAAGTGGTGTGATGGTGTCTCTATTAGCAAGTTTAATAGTAACATCAATGTCTTCTATTTTAGCGGGTGCTATTTCATTCATAATTGCTTGGTATAAAGTAAAAGGAATAGCACTCCACTACCACCCAAATCACATAATCCATGATAATAATTATCTCCTATCTTAACTAAGATAACAGGCGTGCCAACTATGGGTCTATGTTTATCTTTTTCATTGGGTTTAGCAATTCTAGCAGCTTCATCACAGAAATAAATAACATGCCATCAATATTTTCTACCAAGAGATCTTTAACCATAACAACACTAGGTTCTACTTTAATTTCTTCAAAGGGCATAGGTGCTCTAATATTACTCTTGCGAACCACAGTTGATACCTTAGCATGTTCCTTTATCCTAATAGGGAAAGGTGGTTTTTCAATATAAGCAGTAGGCACAACCGGTTCAACACTGTAAATGATAGTTTCTTCTTTAGCTATGACCGGTTCATTAATTTCTTTTTTAATAGAGGGTGATATTTAAACCACTTCTCTTCAGGGATATCAACATGAGCAGCAAATGATTCACAAAAAGAGTCTACTATCTCTGAGTCAAGTCCATATTTAGTGCTAAACTTGTGAAAAGCATCGGTATCCATAAAAGATTTAACACAATCAAATTCAAGCTTATTACCTGAATCATTACCTTCATTGAGTTCCCAATCTTCAGAGTTGTGTTTAGTTCTTTCCAAGAGATCCCACTTGAATTCAATAGTATTCTTCATAAAATAACCAATACAAGAAGTATCGAGCATGGACTGATCATTATGAGAAAGCCGAGCATAAAAATTCTAAATAATAACTTCTCTCAGGATATCATGATTGGGGGCATGAATATAACATTGACTTAAGCCTCCCCCAAGCTAGAGCGATGATTTCTCCTTCACGAGGCCAGAAATTATATATATATAATTCCGATCATGATGAACTAGATGCATAGGATAAAACTTTTGGTGGAACTCCAATTTCAATCGATTCCAGTTCCATGATCCAATATCATCACATAGACTATACCATGTCAATTCTTTTCCCTTCAAATACAAAGGGAAACCCTTCTTATTAACTTCATCTCCAGATAAACATGTAAGCTTAAATAATCCACTAATTTCATCCACATGTGTTAGGTGCATATCTGGATGTTCAGTTCCGTCTCCTGCATAAGGACTAGCTAGCAGTTGTTCTATCATACCTGAAGGAATTTCATAACCAATATTTTCATTAGGTGTTATAGGTTGAGGGGCAACTAATTGTGGTTCCGGTCGACAATAAGATACCCCGAACAAACCCCTCACAAGATTGCTTTCCATAGTAACAAGTGACAGTAAATTTCAGCATGTAGTATAAGTTCTTCCTTATCGATTTCCACTTACCAAGAGCGCTTCACTCTCTGGCAACGATGCCAAAAAACAGTCTTGATCACCCTCAAGTATAGGTGATCAATCTTAGTCCTTTCGATAAGTAAGAGTGACGAATCCAACGAGGAGCAGAAGGAAATGATAAGCGGTTTCCAACAAGGTAATTTATGCAAGCACTGAAATTGTACGTAGCAAGTAGTTTGATAGCAAGGTAATTTGTAATGAGAAAGTAACTGTACTGGTAAATAAGGTGCAGCAAGGTAGCCCAATCCCTTTGAGGCAATGACCAGGCCAAAACGATCACTTATAATAAGTAAAGTGTTCTTGAGGGCACACGTGAATTTCATCTAGTCACTTTCATCATGTTGGTTTGATTCGTGTTCGCTACTTTGATAATTTGATATGTGGGTGGACTGGTGCTTGGGTGCCGTTCTTACTTGAACAACGTATGACTTATGGTTAACCCCTTCACAAGCATCCGCAACTACGAGAAAAGTATTAAGATAACATCTAACCATAGCATAAAACATATGGATCCAAATCAGCCCCTTACGAAGTAGCGCATAAACTAGGGTTTAAGCTTGTGTCACTCTAGCAATCCATCATCTAATAACTACTCCACAATGCATTCCCTTGGGCCCAAGGATGGTGAAGTGTCATGTAGTCGACGTTCACATGACACCACTAAGGGAATCAAAACATACATATAATCAAAATATCAAACACATAAAATTAACATGATTACTTGCAACATGACTTCTCCTGTGACCTCAAGAACAAAGGTAAATACTCACAAATAAGACTCATGCTCAAGATAAGAGGTGTATTAAATAGCATAATGGATCTGAACATATAATCGTCCACCAAATAAACCATATAGCAATCAACTACACAAGGTAATCAACACTACTAGTCACCCATAGTTACCAATCCAAGGTTTTGGTACAAAGATTGAACACAAGAGATGAACTAGGGTTTGAGAGGAGATGGTGATGTTGAAGATGTTGATGAAGAATGGCCTCCCCAAGATGAGAGGGTTGCTGGTGATGACGATGGCTTCGACTTCCCCTCCGGGAGGGAAGTTCCCCTGACGGAATCGCCCCACCGGAGGGCAAAATTGCTCCCGCCCAATTTTCGCCTCGAGACGGCGGTGTTCCATCCCGAAAGTCCTCTCTTGATTTTTTCTAGGTAAAACCACAATATATACCATAAGATGGGCTCCGGAGGTGGTCCTGGGTGAGCACCACCCACCAGGTGGCCGCCCTCCTGTAGTTTTTTGCTCCAGAATTTTTATATATTCCATAAAAATTCTCCGTAAAGTTTCAGCTCCATTGGGGATGTGTGAAGGATAGGTATCTCTGATATGCTTTTCAGGTCCAAAATTTGTTGGAGAACATTGCATGGGAAACAAAAAATCTCCTACGCTTCACCAAGATCAATCTAGGAGATGAGCATCCACGAAAGGAGAGATTTCATCTACATACCCTTGTAGCTCACTAAGCGGAGGCGTTAAGAAACATGGTTGATGTAGTCGAGCGTCTTTGCGATCCAATCAAGATCCGTCATGCGATCTCCCGATCAAGTGCTGAACGACAACACCTCCACGTTCAACACACATGCAGCTTGATGACGCCTTCACCTCCTCGATCCAGCGAGCGATGGTGAAGTAGAAGCCCGAGTCCTCTGCCGCACGATGGCGTGGAGAGGTGGTGGTGATGATAACCCGATAAGGCTTCGCGGTGCGCTATGAGGTGGAGAAGAACTACGAGGGAGAAGAGGGGCAACACCAAGGCACGTTGGGGGTGTGGCTGCCCTCTCTCTCCCTCACTATATATAGGGGGAGGGGAGGAGGGGAGGGCGCCCTAGGGTTCCCCCTAGGGGCCGATGGACAAGGGGTGGTGCGGCCAGGGTTTGGGTGGCCCCTTTAGGTGCCTTGCCTCCCATGGTAGGGGTGGCCGTCGACGCTAGGGGTCGGGTCCACCTCCTAGTCGAGTGCGGTGAGGTGGGGCGCAACGCCCAACCCCTTGTGGGTTGGTGTGCCCCTCTCCTTGGCCCATGAGGCCCCCAACACTTGTCGGGATCCCTCGAAACCCCTTTCAGCACTCCGTCAATTCCCCGGTATACCCCGGCACACTTGAAAGCACAATGTTCTCCCTTGGTGGTTTTGATAATTCATGACAACATACATTGTCTCTTGGACTAATACTTTCATCTTGTATTTTAGATAAAGTCCATAGAGAGAGATGGTCTGGGAAAAGGAGTGTAGAGAGTATCCCCATGAAGAAGGTGGAGAAGAAATAGCATTGGCCAAGCTTCAAGCAAAGGACTCTACATTTTACCTTTTGTGAGAAATCACTTTGAGTCCATAGGAAAGCCAATACTATTAAAAGGGGGTAAGGTTTTGTTGGTGAACAACATGCTCATACATGCACAAGTGATAGTCACCACATACACCCACAAGCTCATCCACAAAAGTCTGTCCACAGCCAAATATCCAAAATTGGTGCAACCAACACTTTCCACTCGGTGCCATCGATTCCCAGACTCAGACAGACTCAGCCAAACCCTAGCTTTTCGGTGCAACCGATTCCACTTTGGTGCCACCGAGTTTGGGTTGCCAACTTCCCGTTACGCAAGTTTACAAAATTGGCCCCGCCGAGTTTTGTGAATCGGCGTCACCGAGATTGCCAATCTGACTGTTGGTCACCTTATCGGTGCAGCTGAGTTTTATGTATAGGTCTCACCGAGATTCAAAAGTTGCTACATTTGAGGCAACTCGGCACAACCAAGATTTACACATCGGTTCCATTGAGTCTGACTTATTAGGTGTAACAGTTGGATTTTTGGAGATGCCTATATATACCCCTTCACCACCACTCACTCGTAAGAGAAGCACTCAGAACAGTTCCCCACTAATACCTACTAATTTTCTGATAGAGAGCCACCTACTCATGTGTTGAGATCATGCCATTCCATTCCTACCATATGAATCTTGATCTCTAGCCTCCCCAAGTTGCATTCCACCCAATAAACCTATTCCACCAAGCCAAATCTATGAGAGAGTGATTGTGTGTTGAGGAGTCTATCATCTTGAAGCACAAGAACAAGGAGTTCATCGACATTATAGAGCCTATTACCTTTTGGAGGGTGGTGCCTCCTAGATTGGTTAGGTGTCGCTTGGGAGCCTCCTACTTCGTATTGTGGAGTGAACCAAGAAGTTTGTAAGGGCAAGGAGATCGCAAACTTCATGAATATCTGCCCCGAGTAAGGCTAGTCCTCCGTGGACGTAGGCCATCATGGTATAGTCAAGGTTGCTTCTTCGTGGAACCCTCTGTGGACTCTCGCGACCGTTACCCTCTATGGGTGTAAGACTCCATGAACATGGACGTACGATAGCACCACCTATCGGAACCACGGGAAAAATCTTTGTGTCCTTCATGCATTTTATCTCTCTATCTCTACTCCTTAATTTCATCTGCAATGTCTTTACTTTCCGCTGCTATACTTGATGACTTGCATGTGTAGGGTGTACTAGACTTGCTATATATGCTAAAACTGCCAACCCTTGAACTTATGATTGTGGTAGTTTTAAATTCCTGCTAGTAGTCTATTCACCCCCCTCTAGACATACACTTCTAGTAATCCCGCAATTAGTATCAGAGAGAGGTTCTCCATTGCTTCGGTTTCAACATCATGGAGGAAGATGGATGTGTCCAGTGTGGAGAATTTTTATTGTAGAGTGCCCATTCTCGATGGAGAGTACTATAGTCGATGGAAGAATGCCATGATTGATCTATTTGACAAATTCCATTTGAAAAAACATATTGAAAATCCCTATGTGCTCCCCATTGATGAATTGCATCTCACGCATGAAGAGGAAATTAACATGCTTGGTAACCTTAGAACTGTCCATCTCATTGTTAGAGGCTTACAAAGATCCGTGCTTTCTCAATTGAAGAACTTTGCATGTGCTTATACTTTGTGGACTGATTTGGAGAAACGATATAAAAATCTTTCATTAGGTAATCTTGATGAAATTCTTCATAAAACTGTTGCTTTTCACAAAATGAAGCTTAGTGATCCAAACTTTGATAAATGCCTATTTGAGCTCTGTGATCTCATGCGTGCTAGAGGAGATGTCAACAACATTGTTATTGAAACCATTCACATTCATAAACTTGAACATTGTTATGGTTATGATTATAACGAATCTCTTGGTTTCTATGACGAGGAGATTCTACCAAATGATGACAATGAAGAACATGGCTACTATGATGAAGATGAGTTGTTCGACATCGAGCATGAAAAGATCATGAAGAATCTAAGTCTAATGGCAAACTTCAAGGATTACATGTCCGGCAGAAAAGGGTGGATTCTCGACAGTGGATGCACGGATCACATGACTGGCAATAAAGACATGTTCCAAGAGATCATGCCTAATCAAGGTCCTCCAAGGTAAGTGACCTTTGGAGAAAACTCTAAGAGTAAGGTACTTAGCCTTGGTAAGGTGGCCATATCTCATGATAGCTCCATTCAAAATGTGATGCTTGTTGAATCCCTTGGATACAATCTTCTTTTCGTATCTAGACTAGCAGACTTTGGTTTCAATGTTCTATTTACCAAAGTAGATTGCCAAGTGTTTCGATTTGATAATCATAAAATTGTCTTTACCTATGTCCGTACAAGTGATCTATACATTGTTGATTTCACTAAAAAGGCCCAACCACGTACTTGTCTCATTGCAAAATCTTCTAAAGTTTAGTTATGGTATAGAAGGCTTGGACATGTAGGCATGCGAAATCTAGATAAGCTTATCAAGGGCAATCATATTCTTGGTGTTAAAGATGTTAACTTTGACAAAGATAGGCTTTGTAGCGCTTGTCGAGAAGGAAATCAAGTAGCTGGAAGTCATCCCATAAAGAACATCATGACCACTAGGAGACCACTCGAGTTACTTCATATGGATATTTTTGGTCCCAATGCTTACAAGTGTCTCGGTGGAAACTCTTATGGTCTAGTTGTAGTTGATGATTTTTCCATATTTACGTGGGTATTCTTTCTTGATGATAAGTCGCGGGTACAAAAGATCTTCAAGAACTTCGCACGCAAAGTGCAAAATCAATTTGAAGTGAAGATCAATAAGGTTCGAAGCGATAACAGATCGGAGTTCAAGAACACCCATGTGGATACATTTCTTGATGAAGAGGGTATTTCACATGAGTTCTCAGCTACGTACACACCTCAACAAAAGGGAGTTGTTGAGAGAAAGAACCTAACCCTCATTGAGATGGCAAGAACGATGCTTGACGAATACAAGACGCCAACACACTTTTGGGCAAAAGCCGTGTAAACAGGATGTCATGCCACAAACCGACTCTACTTGCATAAGCTTCTCGGTAAAACGGCATACGAGATTCTCACCGGTAACAAACCCCAAGTTGGATACTTTCGGGTATTCGGCTCTAAGTGTTACACTCTTGATAAGCATCACCGTGCTAAATTTGCTCCTAAATCTCATGAAGGTTTCCTACTTGGTTATGGATCAAGCTCTCACACCTACCGTATCTACAACAACTTCACTCGAAAAGTTGAAGATATGGTAGATGTGTAGTTTGATGAATCTAATGGTTTGCAAGTCCAACAATTGGCAAATGATGTAGGTGATAAAGATCCTTCGGAAGCTATCCAACATTTGCCCATCGGAAAGATATGTCCCATGGAGGTGAAGGAAAGCACTTCGTCAACCCAAATGGAAGCTCCTACTTCGGATCAAGGCTACCGAAAATACAACATGGAGGCATCCACAAACGATACACAACAATATGAAGAAGAGGAGGAAGTACATCATGAAGATCCACCACAACCTCCTTCACCAGCACCTCAAGGAGATGACCACATTGACAACAACGGAGATGAAGGAGATGACGAAGAAGAATAAGCTCCACCAACTAACAAGCCTAAGCTACCCTGAGTTCGAGATCAAGTGACCAAGAACCATCCCCTAAACCAAATCTTTGGTGACATACAAACAGGTAGGATCACTCGCTCTAAAACTCGCTTGGCTAACTTTTGTGAGAATTATTCTTCCATCTCTAGGATTGAAGCCCTGAAGGTTGAACAAGCTCTTGAAGATGTGGATTGGGTGAATGCTATGCATGAAGATCTTCACAACTTCGAGAGGAACGAAGTGTGGACACTCATGGAGAAACCCAAGGACGAGCAAAACATTATTGGCATGAAATGGGTATTTCAGAACAAGCAAGATGAAGATGGTCAAGTCGTTCGTAACAAGGCTCGCCTCGTAGCCCAAGGATATATGCAAGTCGAAGGTATGGACTACGGTGAGACCTACGCCGCCGTTGCTAGATTAGAAGCAATTCAGATTCTTCTTGCTTATGCTAATCATATTGATATCACGCTTTACCAAATGGATATTAAAAGTGCATTTTTAAAATTTGAGATAGAAGAAGAAGTCTATGTTAAGGAACCACCTGGTTTTGTAAATCCTAAGAAACCTAACCAAGTTTACAAACTTCGCAAAGCTTTATGTGGTCTTAAGCAAGCTCCTCGTGCTTGGTACAAATGCCTAACGAAGTTTCTCATTGAAAAGGGTTTTGAAATTGGTAAAATTGATGCAACCTTATTCACAAAGAGATTTAATGGTGAACTATTTGTGTGCCAAATTTATGTGGATGATATTATCTTTGGATCTACTAACCCACATTTTAGTGAGAAGTTTGGAAGGTTGATGTCAGATAAGTATGAGATGTCTATGATGTGTGAGCTGAAATTCTTTCTTGGTTTACAAATCAAGCAAACGACAGAAGGTACATTCATCTCTCAAACAAAGTACACCAAGGACTTAATCAAGAAGTTCAACATGCAAGAGTGCAAATGTATGAAAACTCCCATGCCCACTAGCGGACACGATGATCTCACTAAGGAGGGTGAACCGGTTGATCAAAAGGTTTATCGATCAATGATTGGTTCATTGCTTTATCTATGTGCCTCCCGTCCCAATATTATGCTTAGTGTTTGCATGTGTGCTAGATATCAAGCTGCACCTAAAGAATGTCATCTTAAGGCTGTTAAACGCATTGGGAGATACTTGATACATACACCAAACTTTGGCATTTGGTATCCCAAGGGATCTTCTTTTAATCTTGTTGGCTACTCCGACTTGGACTATGATGGTGACAAGGTTGATAGAAAATCCACCTTGGGTACATGTCCATTTCTTGGTAGATCTCTTGTGTCTTGGTCCTCCAAGAAACAAAACTCGGTATCTCTATCTGCTGTCGAAGCTAAATATATTTGATACATACACAAACGCTTAAATTTTATGGAATGAATGTTAAAAATGTGCCATTGCTTTGTGACAATGAAAGTGCTGTTAAGATTGGTAACCCCATTTTGAGCTTAACAATGAGTATGACCTATGATCAAGTATCCTTGCTTGACTCCTAAGTCAATATACTCTAATACAGGTGACCTAGTCACCGCCCATCATGTAGTTAATAATTTTGATTGGTTCATTCTCTATTGCGAAATTTCTTGTAACCATTCAAATCTTTCCTAGTTGACACCTCTCTGTAAATTATCTGTAATAGGTCCAAATCATTTGATTTTCTCCCCTCGTTGATTTTCAGTTACAACTTTGTCTTTGGTTCAAAATTTTACAGTTGCCAGGTTTTGGTTTCATGCCCCAGCGCCTCCGATCCAAAGGACTCGGTTCTACCGATTTTGTGGATAAGCTGCACAACACCATATTGGTACCACCGACAATTTAGTCTCAGAGCCACCGACTTTCTATTTTATTTCAGTCTGTGTTCGAATCTGTAGATCTTTGTGTTCGTTCTGTGATTTCTCAATCCTTCAATGATCCCTTAAAATCTTTACAAAAAAATTGAAGGGGGAGAAATACATTCAAGGATCCCTAACTCAAAGGAGGAGAAGTTCTTCAAACTTTAGTTTAGCCAAAGGGAGAGAAATTATTTTCAATGTTTCCCTCATTTTTTTCATGATATTCATATTCTATGAATCCTACTTTTTATGACCCTTGTTCTCAAGGATCCCTTCTTAATCTATGATCCCTGTATCTAACCCTATGTCTGACCTTTTTGGAAATTAATGCCAAAGTGGGAGAAATATACAAAGCTTCAAGCTAAAGAGGGAGATACATGCTTATGCAAGGGGGGAGATATAATTTAAGGGGAGAGAATAATATCAAATTTTATACTTATATATAAACAAGGAGAGAAAACCAAAGTAGGGGAGAAAAATATTGCAATTGATTTTCTCATGTTAGAATTTTCTCACCCTATCCAATCCAAATATCTAAATGCTAAGATTCAGAGGGAGAGGATGACCTACACTTTCGTATCTCAGGTGGAGAAACTTCTAAATGATCTTGGAGACATATAAATCTTAAGGAATACTATCTTCTATACGGTCTCCATATCTTGGTATTTTTTAGTTCTATTACTTTTGATTGGTAGAATACTCTTGTGTTTCCTAACATTGTTTTCTCAAGTGTATTTCTACTACTAGAATTCTCAAGAACTCAAGGTAAGTATATGCATCATACCCTTGATCAAGATGATCTCTTGCTTCTTGCACATATTGTTTGCAAGTGTGAAGTCTTGAACAAGGATACATCTCATTAATATACATTTGATGCATATTGCCAAGATACACATGACTCTTCATATCCCTTCTACTACATGTGTGTCCATGCATTCCAAAGCAGCTATCCTTTAAAGGGGTTGCACACATTTAGGGGGAGCAAGTCCAAGTCATGTGTCTCTCAAAGTCTTCATTATATAAATGCATATCTTTATTTGAAGCTTAGATTGTATGTTGTCATCAATTACCAAAAAGGTGGAGATTGAAAGCACAATGTGATCCCTTGGTGGTTTTCATAATTCATGACAACATACATTGTCTCTTAGACTAATACTTTCATCTAGTGTATTTCAGATAAAGTCCATAGAGAGAGATGGTCTGGCAAAAGGAGTGTGGAGAGTATCCCCATGAAGAAGAAGGAGAAGAAATAGCATTGGCCAAGCTTCAAGCAAAGGACTCTACATTTTACCTTTTGTGAGAAATCACTTTGAGTCCATAGGAAAGCCAATACTATTAAAAGGGGGCAAGGTTTTGTTGGTGAACAAAATGCTCATACGTGCACAAGTGATAGTCACCACATACACCCACAAGCACTTGCACAAAAGTCTGTCCATAGTGAAATATCCAAAATCGGTCCAACCAACACTTTCCACTCGGTGCCACTGATTCCCAAACTCAGACAGACTCAGCAAAACCCTAGCTTTTCGGTGCAATCGATTCCACTTTGGTGCCACCGAGTTTGGGTTGCCAACTTCTTGTTATGCAAGGTTACAAAATCGGTCCCGCCGAGTTTTGTGACTCAGTGTCATCGAGATTGGCAATCTGACCGTTGGTCACCTTATCGATGCAGCCGAGTTTTATGTATTGGTCTCATCAAGATTCAAAAGTTCCTACCTTTGAGGCAACTCGGTACAATCGAGATTTACACATCAGTTCCACCGAGTCTGACTTATTAGGTGTAGCAGTTGGATTTTTGGAGATGCCTATATATACCCCTCCACCACAACTCACTCGTAAGAGAAGCACTCAGAACAGTTCCCCACTCATACCTACTGATTTTCCGAAAGAGAGCCACCTACTCATGTGTTGAGATCATGCCATTCCATTCCTACCATATGAATCTTGATCTCTAGCCTCCCCAAGTTGCTTTCCACCCAATCAACCTCTTCCACCAAGCAAAATCTGTGAGAGAGTGATTGTGTGTTGAGGAGTCTATCATCTTGAAGCACAAGAGCAAGGAGTTTATCGACATTATCGAGCCTATTACCTTTTGGAGGGTGGTGCCTCCTAGATTGGTTAGGTGTCGCTTGGGAGCCTGCTACTTTGTATTGTGGAGTGAACCAAGAAGTTTGTAAAGGCAAGGAGATCGCCTACTTCGTGAAGATCTACCCCGAGTAAGGTGATACGTCTCCAACGTAGATATAATTTTTGATGATGGCATGCTATTATATTATCTATTTTGGAAGTTTTATATGCATTAATATGCTATTTTATATTATTTTTGGGACTAACCTATTAATGTAGAGCCAAGTGTCAGTTTTTGTTTTTCCCTTGTTTTTGAGTTTTGCAGATATGGAATATTAAACGGAGTCCAAACGGAATAAAACCTTCGGAAGGAATTTTTCTGGAAGGAAACAAGTCATCCAAGCTTGGAGTGCACGTCAGGGGAGGTGCCAGGGCGCCAGAAGCCTACTAGGCGCGCCCCCTGGCCACATCTAACAGGCTTGTCATGCCCTGGCAGGTCTCCTAACCCTATTCTCTGCCCTGTAAATTCCCAAATATTCCCCCAATATCGGAACAAGCCACGAAAATACTTTTCCGCCACGGGAAGCCTCCGTTCCCGAGAGATCCAATCTTGGAGCCTTCTCCGCTAATCTGTCGGAGGGGGAATCGATCACGGAGGGCATCTACATTAACTCCATTGCCCCTCCGATGATGCGTGAGTAGTTCACCATAGACCTATGGGTCCATAGCTAGTAGCTATATGGATTCTTCTCTCTCTTTGATCTTCAATACCATGTTCTTCATGATCTTCAAGGAGATCTATCCGATGTAATCTTATTTTGCGACGTGTTTATCAAGATCAGATGAATTGTGAGTTTATGTTCAGATTATCCATGAATCTTATTTGAATCTCCACTAATTTCTTATATGCATGATTTCATATCCTTGCAAGTCTCTTCGAGTTATTGGTTTGGTTTGGCCAACTAAATTGGTAATTCTTGCAATGGGAGAAGTGCTTGGTTTTGGGTTCAATCTTGCGGTGTCCTCACTGAGTGACAAAATAGGGGTAGCGAGGCACACATTGTATTTTTGCCATCAAGGGTAACAATATGGGGTTTTCATCATATTGCTTGAGTTTATCCCTCTACATCATGTCATCTTTCTTAATGCGTTACTCTCTTCTTCATGAATTGAATACTTTAGATGCAGGCATGAGTCGGACGATGTGTGGAGTAATAGTAGTAGATGCATAATCGTTTCGGTCTACTTGTCACGGACGTGATGCCTATATGCATGATCATTGCCTTGGATAACTACATGATTATTTGCTTTTCTATCAATTGCTTGACAATAATTTGTTTACCCACCATGATATTTACCTTTAAGAGACAAGCCTCTAGTGAAACCTATGGCCCCGGGTCTATTTTCCATCATATATTTAGATCTATACTTGCTTAAATTTATTTACCTTTTACTTTCCGCACTCGTTACATCTATCCCTATCAGATCTAATCCTTGCAAATAACCGTGAAGGGATTGACAACCCCTTTATAGCGTTGGGTGCAAGAGTTTGATTATTTGTGTAGGTGCATCCATTGGTGACTTGCTTGTTCCTCCTCCTGGATTGATACCTTGGTTCTAAAAAACTGAGGGAAATACTTATCTGCTTTGCTGCATCACCCTTTCCTATTCAAGGGAAAACCAACGCATGCTCAAGAGGTAGCAAGAAGGATTTCTGGCGCCGTTGCCGGGGAGGAAATATAGCAAGTCAAGACAAGATCTCTCCCCTCAACTTGCCAATTTCTGGCGCCGTTGCCGAGTTGGATACACATCAAGCCTACCAAGTACCCATCACAAACTCATCTCTTGCATTTACTTTATTTGCCATTTGCCTCTCATTTTCCTCTCCTCCACTTCTAAAACAATTTCCAGAAAATACCAAATAAAATATTTTCCTTTTTATTCTCCCTTCTTTCGTTTGCCTTTCATTTGCTTGTGTGCTTGAAAGCTTGCTTTGCCACCATGTTGGAATCTAGGGTGATCTCCAATGAAAAAGATAGTAATAATCTTGAGGGGAATTTTGATGACCTTGACAATGACAACCCTCAAAAATAACCTACTATCTTTCATACAAAAAGGTTCCGCATAGGTAGTGGTAATATCATTGGAAAATGTGTTATTCAAGATTTCTTCACTTGTGCGGGAACACTTTCTACCTTAGGAGTTTCAATTATCAATAAAACTAATAGTCTTGTGGATGCTATAACTTTGTTAATAAGTGAACTTGAGAGGAAATTCTTACATATGCACCCTTGCATACAAATGATTTTTCTTGAGTTCTCTAATATTCAACATTCTTCTGTTAAGCGTTCCGCCACTATATTCCTAGCCCACGAGTTTAGATTTATCATGAAAGAGGCTAGTGAAATTTTTGCTCATTACAAAATTAATGGTGTATGTCCCCCTATTGATGAGATCCTTTTTAATCAAGAATATATAATGAGACTACGATCTTCGGATAAAGTTGCTTATAATGAGAATTTGAGAAAAAAGGTCCCTACCGAGGTTTTGGTTGATAAGATTTCTGAACTCAATGATAATTTTGCTATAAAAAATAATGGATTAGAGTTAATTCTTAGAAAAAGGCTCATGACCTTTACCCAAAGGAAAGCCTATAGTAATGAATTGATTATACACTATAAGGGGCCAAAGGAGGAACCTATCCCTCCCGCACTTGATCTTGAGGACCCTTATCCTATTAAATTCAGCCCTTTTGATTAATTTTGATTGCCACAAGGGAAATTGGCTGTTTAAAGAAGGGAGTAAGAGATGAGCATGACGATCTCCCTTACTTCTATTATGACAATACCTAGATCTATTGCATTTTGCCTAGCTAGGGGCGTTAAACAATAGCGCTTGTTGGGAGGCAACCCAATTTTATTTTTGTGTTATGTTTTTGCTTCTGTTTTTGAGTGTATCCCACATTATTACTTCTGTAGTAATTATTTTTTGGTGTTTTAATTAGTGTTTGAGCCAAGTAAAACCTTTAGGGTGATCTATGGTAGTTGTTGATTTGATCTTGCTGAAAACAGAAACTTTTGCGCTATGTCCAGGAACTTTCTAATTTTTTTCAGAGTGTCGAATTGATCTGAAAATTTAACACAAGATTGTTATATAACTTTCCAAGGTTTTTCCTAATTTTTCAGAATTGTTTGAGTTACATAAGTATATTAAATTTTTAATTTTCTACAGACTTTTCTGTTTTTAACAGATTCTGTTTTCTTTGAGTTGTTTGCCCATTTTGATGAATCTATGGGTTGTATCATGTGGTATGAGCCACGGATAAGTTATATTACAGTAGGTATAACACCAATATAAATAAATAATGAGTTCATAACAGTACCTAAAGTGGTGATTTATTTTCTTATACTAACGGATCTCATGAGTTTTCTGTTAAGTTTTGTGTTGTGTAGTTTTCAAGTTTTGGGTAATGATTGGATGGACTATGGAATAAGAAGTGGCAAGAGCCTAATCTTGGGGATTTCCAAGGCACTCCAAATCAAATTCAAGGATTCCAAAAAGCCTAATCTTGGGGATTCCCCGGAAGGCATCCTATCTTTCGTCTTCAATCCATCAGTAAATTTACTTGAGGCTATATTTTTA
The DNA here is from genome assembly GCA_022496015.1 of Hordeum marinum. NCBI lineage: Eukaryota > Viridiplantae > Streptophyta > Magnoliopsida > Poales > Poaceae > Hordeum > Hordeum marinum. The sequence continues at coordinate 414,849,833 of CM039674.1, read as the reverse complement.
TTCACCACATGATATGTGTTTTTATTGGAGCGTCTTGTATGATATGAGTCTTTGCTTGTTAGTTTTCCACAATCATCCTTGATGCAAACATCTTTTGAGAGAGACACACTATTAATTTGTTAGAATACTCTATGTGCTTCACTTATATCTTTTGAGTTAGACAATTTTTCTCTATATGCTTCACTTATATCTTTTAGAGCACGGTGGTGTTTTTGTTTTATAGAAATACTTGAACTCTCATACCTCACTTATACTATTTTGAGAGTTTCTAAAAACATCATGGTAATTGTTCTAGGTTGTGAATTTAGTCCTAATATGATAGGCATGAAAAGGGATATAATAAAAACTTCCATATTAAGTGCATTGAGTATTTATGAGAAGTTTGATTCCTTGCATAAATTTTTGAGATATAAAGATGGTAATGTTAAGATACATGTTAGGAAGTAAATTGTGATTTAGTAAAAATACTTGTGTAAAGGTTTGTGATTCCTGTAGAATGCACGTATGGTGAACCACTATGTAAGCAAGTCGGAGCATGACTTGTTTATAGATTGTCGACCTTTGTGTGAGGGTCGGAGGCGTGCGATGGTTAACTCCTACCAACCTCCCCCTAGGAGCATGCGTTTAATGCTTTGCTTCAATGAATAATAGACTTTTGCAATAAGTATGTGAGTTCTTTATGGCTGATGTTGAGTCCATGGATTATACGCACTCTCACCCTTCCACTTTTGCTAGCCTCTCTAGTACCACGCAACTTTCGCGGGTGCAACAAACACCTTCCTCAAAATAGCCACCATATACCTTCCTCAAAACAGCCACCATATATCTTTCCTCAAAACATAAACCATACCTACCTATTATGGCATTTCCATAGCCATTGCGAGATATATTGCCATGCAACTTCCACCGTTTCCTTTTATGACATGCACACCATCACTTCCATATTGCATATAGTCATATTTTGTCATAGGTATCGAGTTGTAATTTTTATTTTGAGTTGTAAGTAAATAAAAGTGTGATGATTTCATTATAGAGCATGTCCCATGTGAGGAAAGGATGATGGAAGCTATGGTTCCCTTACAAGTAGGGATGAGAGTCCGTACTTTATGAAAAATAAAAGAGTCCAGCGAAGCCCAAATAGAAAAATATAAATGAATAAAAGAGGCCTTAGATGCCCAACAAAAAATGAGAGAAAAGAGAGAAGGACATTGCTACCACATTTTGCCACACTTGTGCTTCAAAGTAGCACCATGATCTTCATGTTAGAGAGTCTCCTATTTTGTCACTTTCATTTACTAGTGGGAATTTTTCTTTATAGAACTTGGCTTGTATATTCTGATGATGGGCTTCCTCAAATTGCCCTAGGTATTCTTGAGCAAGCAAGTTGGATGCACCCCACTTAGTTTCTTTTTGAGGTTTCATACACTTATAGCTCTAGTGCATCCGTTGCATGGAAATCCCTACTCACTCACATTGATATCTATTGATGGGCATCTCCATAGCCCGTTGATACGCCTAGTTGAGGTGAGACTATCTTCTCCCTTTTCCTTGACAACCTCCACCATATTCTATTCTACCTATAGTGCTATATCCATGGCTCGTGCTCATGTATTGCGTGAGAGTTGAAAAAGTTTGAGAAAATGGGTGTGAAAACAATTGCTTGACTTTTCATCGGGGTGGTGCATGATGTAAATACTTTATGTGGGGAATATGGAGCATAGCCAGACCATATGATATTGTAGGGATAACTTCCTTTTGCCATTATATTTTGAAGAGATACAATTGCTTTGCTACTATGCTTGAAATGTTATTGTTTCTATATCAATATTAAGCTTTTGTTTTGAGTCTTATGTATCTGAATATTCATGCCACAATAAAGAATATTACTTGGATAAATATGTTAGGTAGCATTCCACATAAAAATTATGTTTTTATCATTTACCTACTCGAGGACGAGAATGAATTAAGCTTGGGGATGCTAATACGTCTCCAATGTATCTATAATTTTTGATGATGGCATGCTATTATATTATCTATTTTGGATGTTTTATATGCATTAATATGCTATTTTATATTATTTTTGGGTCTAACCTATTAATCTAGAGCCAAATGTCAGTTTTGTTTTTTCCTTGTTTTTGAGTTTTGCAGATAGGGAATATTAAACGGAATAAAACCTTCGGAAGGAATTTTTCTGGAAGGAAACAAGTTATCCAAGCTTGGAGTGCATGTGAGGGGAGGTGCCAGGGTGCCACAAGCCTGGTAGGCGTGGGCCCCCTGGCCGCGCCTAGCAGGCTTGTCGTGCCCTAACAGGTCTCCTAACCCTATTCTCTGGCCTATAAATTCCCAAATAATCCCCCAATATCAGAACAAGCCAAGAAAATACTTTTCCACCGCCAGAAGACTCCGTTCCCGAGAGATCCAATCTTGGAGCCTTCTCCGGCAATCTACCGGAGGGGGAATCGATCATGGAGGGCATCTACATCAATTCCATTGCCCCTCCGATGATGCGTGAGTAGTTCACCACGGACCTACAGGTCCATAGCTAGTAGCTAGATGGCTTCTTCTCTCTCTTTGATCTTCAATACCATGTTCTTCATGATCTTCATGGAGATCTATCCGATGTAATCTTATGTTGTGGTGTGTTTGTCAAGATCTGATGAATTGTGAGTTTATGTTCAGATTATCCATGAATCTTATTTGAATCTCCTCTGCTTTCTTATATGCATGATTTCATATCCTTGCAAGTATCTTCGAGTTATTGGTTTGGTTTGGCCAACTACATAGGTAATTCTTGCAATGGGAGAAGTGCTTGGTTTTGGGTTCAATATTGCGGTGTCCTCACCCAGTGACAAAGTAGGGGTAGCGAGGCACGTGTTGTATTGTTGCCATCAAGGGTAACAAGATGGGGTTTTCATCATATTTCTTGAGTTTATCCCTCTACATCATGTCATCTTTCTTAATGCGTTACTCTGTTCTTCATGAACTTAATACTCTAGAAGCAGGCATGAGTTGGTTGATGTGTGGAATAACAGTAGTAGATGCAGAATCGTTTCAGTCTACTTGTCACGGACGTGATGCCTATATGCATGAACATTGCCTTGGATAACTACATGATTATTTGCTTTTCTACCAATTGCTTGATAGTAATTTGTTTACCCACCATGATATTTGCCTTCAAGAGAGAAGCCTCTAATGAAACCTATGGCCCCCGAGTCTATTTTCCATCATATATTTTCAGATCTATACTTGCTGCAATTTATTTACCTTTTAGTTTCCAAACTCATTACATTTATCTCTATCATATCTAATCCTTGCAAATAACCGTGAAGGGATTGACAACCCCTTTATAGCGTTGGGTGCAAGAGTTTGATTATTTGTGTAGGTGCATACATTGGTGACTTGCTTGTTCCTCCTACTGGATTGATACCTTGGTTCTCAAAAACTGAGGGACATATTTATCTACTTTGTTGTATCACCCTTTCCTCTTCAAGGGAAAACCAACACATGCTCAGAAGGTAGCATAAGGCTAGTCCTCCATGGACGTAGGCCGTGATGGTATAGTCAAGGTTGCTTCTTTGTGGGACCCTCCATGGACTCTCGCGACAATTACTCTCCATGGGTTGAAGACTCCATGAACGTGGATGTACAATAGCACCACCTATCGGAACCACGGGAGAAATCTTTGTGTCCTTCATGTGTTTGATGTCTCTATCTCTAGTCCTTACTTTCATGTGCAATGTCTTTACTTTCCGCTGCTATACTTGATGAATTGCATGTGTAGGGTGTACTAGACTTGCTATATATGGTAAAACTGCCAACCCTTGAACCTATGCTTGTGGTAGTTTTAAATTCCTGCTGGTACTCTATTCACCCCCCCTCTAGACATACACTTCTAGTGATCCCACAACACTTCCTGACTCCGATTCCCTTCATCCTATTTACTATCTTCACCTCCGGACCATTCCGGAGTTCCTCATCACATAGGGGATCTCATCCGGGACTCCGAACAACCTTCGGCCACCAACATAATAACTCATCTATACTTATATAATCACCAAACGTTAAGTGTGTATACCCTGCGGGTTCGAGAACTATGCAAACATGACCGAAACACCTCTACGACCAATAAGCAATAGTGGGACCTGGATGCCCATATTGGTTCCTGCATATTCTACGATGATCTTTATCGGTCGAACCTCGATGTCAAGGATTTAGTTAATCCCGTACGTAGTTCCCTTTGTTCATCAGTATGTTACTTGCCCGAGATTCGATCATCGGTATCTCCATACCTGGTTCAATCTCGTTACCGACAAGTCTCTTTACTCGTTCCTTATTACAAGATCCCGTGACTAACTCTTTAGTCACTTTGCTTGCATGCTCATTATGATGTTGTATTACCAAGTGGGCCCTGAGAACCTCTCCGTCACATGGAGTAACAAGTCCCAGTCTTGATCCATGCCAACTCAATAGACTGTTAGAAATATGACCTAGAGCCAATAATAAATTAGTTATTATCATATTTGCTTGTTCATGATAATCGTTTATTATCCGTGCTATAATTGTATTGACTGGAAACTCAGATACATGTGTGGATACATAGACAACAAAGTGTTCCTAGTAAGCCTCTACTAAACTAGCTCGTTGACCAAAAACGTTTAAGGTTTCCTAGCCATAGACATGTGTTTTCATTTGATAATGGGATCACATCATTGGGAGAATGATGTGATGGAAAAGACCCAAACTATAAATGTAGCATATGATCGTGTCAGTTTATTGCTATAGTTTTCTGCATGTCAACTATCTGTTCCTATGACCATGAGATAATGCAACTCACTGACACTGGAGGAGTACCTTGTGTGTATCAAATGTCGCAACGTAATTGGGTGACTATAAAGATGCTCTATATGTATCTTCGAGGGTGTCTGTTGAGTGGGCATGGATCAAGACTGGGATTTGTTTCTCCGTGTGATGGAGAGGTATCTCAGGGCTCACTCGGTAATACAACATCACAATGAGCCTTGCAAGAGTTAGCCACAGGATCTTGTATTATGGAATGAGTAAAGAGACTTGCTAGTAACGAGATTGAACTAGGTATGGAGATACCAACAATCAAATCTCGGGAAGTGACATACCGATGAACAAAGGGAACTGCATACGGGATTAACTGAATCCTTGGCATAGAGGTTCAACCGATAAAGATCTTTGTAGAATATGTAGGAACCAATATGGGCATCCAGGTCCTGCTATGGGTTTTTGGCCGTAGAGGTGTCTCGGTCATGTCTGCATAGTTTTTGACCCCGCAGGGTCTACACACTTAACGTTTGGTGACGATATAAGTATAGTTCAGTTATTATGTTGCTGACCTAAAGTTGTTCCGAGTCCCGGAAGAGATCCCGAACATGATGAGGAGCTCCAGAATAGTCCAGAGGTAAATATTGATATATGGGATAATAATGTTTGGTCTCCGGAAGGGGTTTAGAATGTTTCCCAAAATGTTGAGTACAAGAACACTTTATTTGGGACAAGGGGTAAAGCCCACGAGGCTTTAGGAAGGTGCAAAAAGGAGTTTTGCGGAGGACTCTTTCCTTGGGTGCCAAACCGACTTTGAGGAGGCTCTTTCTCCAAGTTTTGACCCCAGGGCTCAACATATAAATAGAGGGGCAAAGTTAGCACCCAAAACACATCAAGATTTCCCCAAGCCTTGTGCTGGCAACCCCGCCCCTCTAGTTTATCCTCCATCATAGTTTCTGCTGTGCTTGGCGAAGCCCTACGGAGATTGTTCTTCACCACCACCGTCACCACGTCGTCGTGCTGCTAGAACTCATCTACTACTTTGCCCCTCTTGCTGGATCAAGAAGGCAAGGACGTCATCAAGCTGTACGTGTGTTTAATGCGGAGGTGCCGTCCGTTCGACGCTAGATCATGATTGGATCACGGGTTGGCTTGCGATTTGGATCGCGAAGACGTTCGACTACATCGACCGCATTTCTTAACACTTCCACTTGGCGATCTACAAGGGTATGTAGATCAACTCTCCCACTAATAGATGATCATCACCATGGATAGATCTTGTGTGTGCATAGGAATTTTTTTGTTTCCCATGCAATGTTCCCCAACAGTGGCATCATGAGCTAGGTCTATGCGTAGATAAGATGACGAGAAGAACACAAAGGAGTTTTTGGGCTTTGATGCTCAGATTGCTTTCTCCCTTGGTCTTTTCTTGATTCAGTGGCATTTTGGGATGAAGCGGACCGGACCAACCTTACTCGTCCATGTATGAGAGACCGGTTCCATCGATTGACATGTGATTTTTTTGCATAATGATGGTTGGCGGGTGTCTGTTTCTCCCACATTATGTTGATCGGATTCGACAAAGGCGGTCCTTGAGAAGGTTGAATAGCAATTTGTGTATCACCGTTGTGGTTTTTCATAGGTAAGAATCATTCTTGCTAGATACCCATAGCAGCCACGTAAAACATGCAACAACAATTAGAGGACGTCTAACTTGTTTTTGCAGGGTATGTTATGATATGATATGGCCAATGATATGATGAGATATATGTGATGTATGAGATGATCATGTTTTGTATAGAATATCACGACTTGCATGTCGATGAGTACGGCAACCGACAGGAGCTATATGGTTGTCTTTAATTATGTATGACTCGTGTGTCAATCATTAAGCGCTATGTAATGCTTTACTTTATCGCTAAGCGGTAGCAATAGTATTAGAAGCATGGTGGGCGCGACAATCCCGGTGGTGACACAATTATGGAGATCATGGTGTTATGCCGATGACGATGGAGATCATGACGGTGCTTTGGACATGGAGATCAAAAGCACAAGTTCATGGCCATATCATGTCACTTATGATTTGCATGTGATGTTAATCTTTTTATGCATCTTATTTTTCTTAGGATGACAGTAGCATTATAAGGTGATCCCTCACTAAAATTTCAAGATAAAATTGTGTTCTCCTCGAGTGTGCACGGTTGCAAAAGTTTGTTGTTTCGAAGCACCACGTGATGATCGGGTGTGATAGACTCCACGTTCACATACAATGGGTGCAAGCCAGTGTTGCACGTGCGGAACACTCGGCTTAACTTGAGAAGCCTAGCATGTACAGACATGGCCTCGGAACGCAAGAGACTGAAAGGTCGATCATGAGTTGTATAGTAAATATGATCAACATGGAGATGTTCACCATTGAAACCACCTCATCCACGTGATTATCGGACTTGGGTTGGTGAATTTGGATCATGTATCACTCGGATGACCGGAGGGATGTCAATATGAGTGGGATTTTTAAGTAATATGATTAATTGAACTCATTATCATGAACATAGTCTAAGTTGTCTTTGCAAAGTTATGTTGTAGATCAACAGCTCGCGTTGTAGCTCCCCTGTGTTTTCGTTACGTTCCTAGAGAAAATAGAGTTGAAAGATGATGGTAGCAATTATGCGGACTAGGTACATGGTCAGAGGATTGTCCTTAGTTGCTACACATAAGGCTTATGTCCTTAATGCACCGCTCGGTGTGCCACCCCCTCAAGCGGTGACTGTGGATGTTGTGAACATCTGACAGGCATGTTCTGATGACTACTTGATACTTCAGTGCATCTTGCATTACGACTTAGAATTCACTCTCCAAATACTGTTTGAATGTCACGGAACATATGTGATGTTCCAAGAGCTGAAATTGGATTTCTGGCTCGTGCCCGTGTTGAGAGGTATGAGACCTCCAACAATATTCTTTGCTTGCAAGATGAAGCAGAATAGCTCAATCGGTGAGCATGTGCTTAGATTGTCTGGGTGCTACAATCGCTTGAATTGAGTGGGAGTTGATCTTCCAGATAAGATAGTGATTGATATAGTTCTCTAAGTCACTACCATCAAGCTACTAGAGCTTCATAATGAACTATAAACATGCCAGGGATGGAAAAGATGATCCCTGTGCTATTCGCAATGTTTGACACCGTGAAGGTAGAAATCTAGAAGGAGCATCAAATGTAAAACCACTAGTTTCGAGAAGGGCAAGAGCAAGAAGGGAAACTTCATGAATGGCAAGCCAGTTGCCGCTCCAGTGAAGAATCCCAAGGTTGAACCCAAACCCTAGACTAAATGCTTTTATTATGAGGAGAACGGTTGATGAGGCGGAACAACCATAGATACTTGGTAGATAAGAAGGTTGGCAATGTTAACAGAAGTATATTAGATATATGTGTTATTGATGTGTACCTTACTAGTACTCCTAGTAGCACCTGCATATTAGATAACGGTTCAGTTGCTAATGTTAGTAACTTGAAATAAAAGCTACGGAATAAACGGAGACTAGCTAAGGGCGAGGTGACGATGTGTGTTGGAAGTGTGTCCAAGGTTGATCTGATCACCATCACACGCTCCCTCTACCTTCGGGATTAGTGTTGAACCTAAATAAATATTATTTGGTATTTGCGTTGAGCATGAACGTGATTAGATCGGGTTTATTGCAATATGGTTATTCATTTAAGTCAGAGAATAATAGTTATTCTGTTTACATGAATGAAACCTTCAATGGTCATGCACCCAATGTGAATGGTTTATTGCATGTCGATCGTAGTGCTACACATGTTCATAGTATTGATGCCAAAAGATGCAAAGTTAATAATGATAGTACCACATACTTGTGACACTTCCGCTAAAGGTCATATTGGTGTAAAGTACATGAAGAAACTCCATGCTGATGGATCTTTGGACTCACTCGATCTCGAACCGTTTGAGACATGCGGACCATGCCTCATGGGCAAGATGACTAAGACCCCGTTTTCCGGTATGATGGAGCGGGCAAGTGACTTATTGGAAATGATACATGTTGATGTCTGTGGTCCAATGAGTGTTGTATCATGTGGTGGATATCGTTATTTTCTTACCTTCACTGATGATTTGAGTAGATATGGGTATATTTACTTAATGAAACACGAGTCTGAGACGTTTGAAAGGTTCAAGCAAATTCAGAGTGAAGTTTGAGATCATCATGACAAGAAGATAAAATGTCTATGATATGATTGTGGAGGTGAATATCTGAGTTACGAGATTGGTATACAACTTAAGACAATGTGGAAGTTGTTTCACAACTCACACCACCTGGAACACCATAGTGTGATGGTGTGTCTGAACGTCGTAGTCATGCTATATTGGGTATAATTCTTACTAAAATGTCTCTTATCATTTTTCCACTATTGTTTTGGGGTTATGCATTAGAGACAACTACATTCACTTTAAATAGGGCACCATCTAAATCTGTTGAGATGACACCGTATAAATTATGGTTTGGCAGAAACCTAACTTGTCATTTCTCAGAGTTTGGGAATGCGATGCTTATGTCTGATTACCTTGAACCCAAAGAGGAAAAGTGCATCTTCATAGGATATCCTAACGAAAAAGTTGGGTATACTGTCTATCTCAGATCCAAGGGCAAAGTATTTGTTGCTAAAAATGGGCCCTCTCTCGGGAAAGAGTTTCTCTTGAAAGAATTGAGTGGGAGGAAAGTAGAACTTGATGAGGTTGTTGAACTGTCAGTTTAGTTGGATAGTAGCACGCCACAAAAAGATGTTTCTACAATGCCTACACCAAGTGAAGAGGAAGAAAATGATGATGATCATGAAGCTTCAAATCAAGTTACTAACGAACCTCATACGTCGAATCCTATCGTCCCTGAGTGGTACGTCAATCCTGTCTTGGAGGTCATGTTGCTAGACAACAATGAATCTATGAGCTATGAAGAAGCGATGGTGGGTACGGATTCCAACAAATGGATAGGAGCCATCAAATCCTAGAAAGGATCCATGTATTAAAACCGAGTACGGACTTTGGTAGACTTTCCCGTTGAACGACACACCGTTATGTACAGATGCACCTTTTAGAAGAAGACGGACGTTGATGGTAATGTCAACATTTATAAAGCTCGACTTGCTGCAAATAAGTTCGCGACAAGTTTAGGGGGTTGACTACGATGATACTTTCTCAATTGTAGTGATGCTAAAGTCTGTTGGAATTATGTTAGTAGTTGCTGCATTTTTCGATTATGAAATCTGGCAGATGGATGCCAAAACATCGTTTCCTTGAAGAAAGGTTGTACGTGATACAACTAGAAGCTTTTGTCAGTACTAAGGATGCTAAAAGGTGTGCAAGCTCCAGCAATCCTTATAATGGTCTAGAGCAAGCATCTCAGAGTTGGAATATACGCTTTGATGAGGTGATCAAAGGTTTTGGGTTTATACAAAGTTTATGAGAAACTTGTATTTACAAGAAAGTGAGTGGGAGCACTATGGAATTTATGATAAGTGTATGTCGTTGACATATTGTTGATCAGAAATAAATAGAATTTCGGGAAAGCATAAAGGGTTGTTTAAAAGTAGTTTTCCAAAGAAGACCTGGAATGAAGCTACTTAAATATTGGGTACTAGCATCTATAGAGATAGATCAAGACGTCCGATAAGACTTTCAATGATTACATACCTTGACAGGATTTTGAAAGATTTCAAAATGGATCAGCCAAAGAAAGAGTTCTTGCCTGATTTGTAAGGTGTGGAGTTGAGTGAGACTCAAAGCTCGACCATAGCCGAAGAAAGAGAAAGGATGAAGGTTGTCAGCTATACTTTATCCATAGGCTCAATATAGTATGCCATGTTGTGTATCGCACCTGGTGTGAGCCTTGCCATGAGTCTGTCAAGGGTACAAGAGTGGTCCAAGAGTGGATCGCTGGACAGCGGTCAAAATTATCCTTAGTAACTAGAGTACTAAGGAAATGTTTCTTTATTATGGAGGTGATAAAGAGTACATCATAAAGGGTTACGTCGATGCAAGCTTTGACACCAATTCGTATGACTCTGAGTAGCAGTCCGGATATGTCTAGTAGAGCAGTCATTTGGAATAGTTCCAAGTGGAGCGTGGTAGTAGCATCTATAGTGTGACATAGAGATTTGCAAAGTACACACGGATCTGAATGTTGCAGACCCATTGACTAAAACCTCTCTCACAAGAAAAACATGATCAAATCCCAGAACTCATTTGGTGTAAATCACATGGTGATGTGAACTAGATTATCGACTCTAGTGCAAGTGGGAGACTGTTCGAAATATGCCCTAGAGGCAATAATAAATTAGTTATTATAATATTTCCTTGTCCATAATAATCATTTATTATCCATGCTCTAATTGTTTTAATTGGAAACTCATATACTTGTGTGGATAGATAGACAACAAAGTGTCCCAAGTAAGCTTCTACTAATCTAGCTCGTTGATCAAAGATGATTAAGGTTTCCTAGCCATAGACATGTGTTGTCATTTGATAACAGGATCACATCATTAGGAGAATGATATGATGGAGAAGAACCAAACTATAAACGTAGCATATGATTGTGTCAGTTTATTTCTATAGTTTTCTACATGTCAACTATCTGTTCCTGTGGCCATGGGATCATGCAACTCAGTTACACAGGAGGAGTACCTTGTGTGTATCAAACGTCGCAACGTAATTGGGTGACTATAAAGATGCTCTACAGGTATCTCCGAGGGTGTCTATCGAGTGGGCATGGATCAATACTGGGATTTGTTACTCCGTGTGATGGAGAGGTATCTCAGGGCCCACTCAGTAATACAACATCACAATGAGCCTTGCAAGGAAAGTGACTAAAGAGTTAGCCACAAGATCTTTTATTACGGAACGAGTAAAGAGACTTGCCAGTAACGAGATTGAACTAGGTATGGCGATACCGACGATCGAATCTCGGGCAAGTAACACACTAATGAACAAAGGGAACTACATACGGGATTAACTAAATCCTTGACATAGAGGTTCAACCGATAAAGATCTTTGTAGAATATGTAGGAACCAATATGGACATCCAGGTCCCGCTATTGGTTATTGGCCGTAGAGGTGTCTCGGTCATGTCTGCATAGTTCTCGAACCCGCAGGGTCTACACACTTAACGTTTGGTGACGATATAAGTATAGTTGAGTTATTAAGTTGGTGACCAAAAGTTGTTCGGAGTCCCGAATGAGATCCCAAACATGACGAGGAGCTTCGGAATAGTTCGCAGGTAAAGATTAATATATGGTATAATAGTGTTTGGTCAACGGAAGGGTCTCAGAATTCACCAGAAAGGGTTTCAGATGTTTCCCAAAATGTTTGGGTACAAGAACACTTTATTTGGGTCAAGGGGTAAAGCCGACGAGGCTTTAGGAAGGTGCAAAAAGGAGTTTTGCGGAGGCCAGGGGCCAGACGCCAGGGACCCTCGCGTCTAGGGCCAGACGTCGAGGACCCTGGCGTCTAGTCCTAGAGTCCGAGGAGGACTCTTGCCTTGCGTGCCAAACCGACTTTGAGGAGTCCCTTTCTACAAGTTTCGACCCCAGGGCTCAACATATAAATAGAGGGGCAGGGCTAGCACCCATAACACATCAAGATTTCCGCAAGCCATGTGCCGGCAACATCGTCCCTCTAGTTTATCCTTCGTCATAGTTTCCGTTGTGCTTGGAGAAGCCATGCGGAGATTGTTCTTTGCCACCTCCATCACCATGTCGTCGTGCTGCCGGAACTCATCTACTACTTCACCGCTCTTGCTGGATCAAGAAGGCGAGGACGTCATCAAGATGTAAGTGTATTGAACGCAAAGGTGTCGTCCGTTCGGCGCTAGATCAGAAGGTCCGTGATTGGATCGCCGGAAGGATCCTGATTGGATCGCGGGACGAATCGTGATTGGATCATGGGACATCTTGCGAGTTGGATCGCGAAGACGTTCGACTACATCAACCGCGTTTCTTAACGCTTCCTGCTTAGCGATCTACAAAGGTATGTAGATCCACTCTCCCTCTTGTAGATGCTCATCACCATGGATAGATCTTGTGTGTGCGTAGGAATTTTTTTGTTTCCGATGCAACATTCTTCAATAGTGGTATCAGATCTAGGTGTATGCATAGATGAGATCACGAATAGAACACAAAGGAGTTTGTGAGCGTTGATGCTCGGATTGCTTCCTCCCTTGGTATTTTCTTGATTCAATGGTATTGTAGGATGAAGTAGCCCGGACCAACCTGTTGGGGAACGTTTCATGGGAAACAAATATTTTTGTACGCACACGCAAGATCTATCCATGGTGATGAGCATCTACGAGAGGGAGAGTGGATCTACGTACCCTTGTAGATCGCTAAGCGGGAAGCGTTAAGAAATGCGGTTGATGTAGTCGAACGCCTTCTCGATCCATATCGCCGAGCGTCCCGCGATCCAATCCCGATCCGTCCCGATATAGCACCGAACGGACGGCACCTCCGCGTTCAGCACACGTATGGCTTGATGACAATCTCCGCCTTCTTGATCCAGCAAGAGGGGGTGGAGAGGTGGAAGAGTCCTGTGGCAGCGTGATGACGCTCCGGCAATTGTGGTGGAGCTCTTCCGGCAGGGCTTTGCCTAAGCACTGCAGAAAACCGATCTAGAGGAGAAACTATGCACTAGAGGAGAGGGCAGCACGTGGCAGAAATTCTAGTGCAAAACCCCTCAAAACCACTAGTATGTATAGGAGGAGGGGAGGAGGAGGCTTGTCCCTCAAGGGGCCAGCCCTAGGCTTCGGCCGAACCAAGGAGGGAGGAGTCCTCCTCCTCCACTCCTAGTAGGATTAGGACTCCTTCCTTATTTGTTCCTTTTTGCCTTTTTCCACCTTTTTCCTTCTGGGCTTTTCTTCCCAGCCGTATGGGCCTTGTGTGAGACTTCCACCAGCCCACTAAGGGCTGGTATTCACCTTCCCACAGACCATGTAGCCTCTTGGGTCGAAATACCCCTCCCGATGGTCCCCCGGTACACTACCGGCACTCCTGGTACACTACCGATGAGCTCGAAACTTTTCCGGCGACCAAAACAGGACTTCCTATATATCAATCTTTACCTCCAAACAATTCTGGAGCTTCTCATGACTTCGAGGATCTCATCCGGGACTCCGAATAACCTTCGGTCACCACCATGCATAACTCTATACTACCGAAACGTCACCAAACCTTAAGTGTGCAGACCCTGCGGGTTCGAGAACTATGTAGACATGACCGAGACACCTCTACGGTCAATAACTAATAGCTGGACCTGGATGCCCATATTGGTTCCTACATATTCTACGAAGATCTTTATCGGTCAAACCTCTATGTCAAGGATTCAGTTAATCCCGTATGATGTTCCCTTTGTTCTTCGGTATGTTACTTGCCCGAGATTCGATCGTCGGTATCTATATACCTAGTTCAACCTCGTTACCGGCATGTCTCTTTATTCGTTCCATAATACAAGATACCATGGCTAACACTTAGTCACATTGCTTGCAAGGCTTATTGTGATGTTGTATTACCGAGTGGGCCCTGAGATACCTCTCCGTCACACAGAGTAACAAATCCTAGTCTTGATCCATGCCAACCCAACAGACACCCTCAGAGATACCTGTAATGGACCTTTATAGTCACCCAGTTATGTTGCGACGTTTGATACACACAAGGCACTCCTCCAGTGTCCGTGAGTTGCATGATCTCATGGTCATAGGAACATATACTTGACATGCAGAAAACAGTAGCAATAAACTGACACGATCATATGCTACATTTGAAGTTTGGGTCTTGTCCATCACATCATTCTTTTAATGATGTCATCCCATTATCAAATGACATCACATGTCAATGGTTAGGAAACCTTGACCATCTTTGATTAACGAGCTAGTTCACTAGAGGCATACTAGGGACCAAGTGTTGTCTATTTACCCACACATGTAATGTGTTTCTAATCAATACAATTATAACATGGATAATAAACGATTATCATAAACAAGGAAATATAATAATAAAACTTTATTTATTGCCTCTAGGGCATATTTCCAACACAACGTTACTCATCCACATACGAGAGGCCGGTTCGATTGACTGACATGCGACTTTGTTGCATAAAGATGGCTGACGGGTGTATGCCTCTCCCACTTTAGTTGGATCGGTTTCGACAAAGGCGGTCCTTGAGAAGGTTGTTTGGAGTCCCGTATGAGATTTCCGGATGTCACGAGGAGTGCCGGAATGGTCCGGAGGTAAAGATTTATATATGGGAAGTCATATTTTGGCTACCGAAGAAGTTTCGGGTTTTTTCGGTATTGTATCGGGAAGCTTCTAGAAGGTTCCGGAAACATATGGAGGAGTCCGGAAGTCCACCAAGGGTTCCACCACGTACTAAGGGTTTGCATGGGCTGAGGGGAGGCTCCCTGGCCTTATTGGGCCAGGTGCACAAGTCCCTCAAGGCCCATGTGGCTTGGGAGAGGTGGAAAGTCCACCTGTTCGTGGAAAGGGAGGGAATTGGACTAGGAGTCCAACTCCTCCCCCTTGGCAGCGCACTAGGGCTTGGAGTAGCTGATCTCCACGCCCCTCCACCTATATATAGAGGGGACGGGTGCCCCAAGAGCACACAAGAAGCCCTTGGCGCCTCTCTCTCTCCCTAGATCGTTTTCTCCTCCATTCGCGGTTTCGGTAGCGCTAGGCGTAGCCCTACCGGGATAGCACCACCACTGATGCCACCATGCCATCGTGTTTTCAAAGAACTCATCTACCTCTCCACCCTTGCTTGCTGGATCAAGAAGATGGAGATCGTCATCGAGCTGTACGTGTGCTGAACGAGGAGGTGTCGTCCATTCGGCGCTAGATCGAATGGACCGTGATTGGATCGCGGAAAGGATCGTGATTGGATCGCGGGACGAATCGTGATTGGATCGCGGGACGGCTTGTGATTTGGATCGTGAATATGTTTGACCACATCAACCGCGTTTCTTAACGCTTCCGCTTAGCGATCTACAAGGGTATGTAGATCCACTCTCCCTCTTGTAGATGCTCATCACCATGGATAGATCTTGTGTGTGCTTAGGATTTTTTTTATTTCCCATGCATTGTTCCCCAACATAGACACCCTCGGAGATACCTGTATTGTACCTTTATAGTCACCCAGTTACATTGCGACTTTTCATACACACAAGGTACTCCTCGGGTGTCAGTGAGTTGCATGATCTCATGGTCGTAGGAACAGATACTTGACATACAGAAAACAATAGTAATAAACTGACATGATCATGTGCTACATTCATAGTTTGGGTCTTGTCCATCTCATCATTCTCCTTATGATGTGATTCCTTTATCAAATGACATCTCATGTCCATGGCTAGGAAACCTAGACCATATTTGATCAACGAGCTAGTCTATTAGAGACATACTAGGGACACGGTGTTATCTATGTACCCACACATGTATTTGAGTTTCCAATCAACACAATTATAGCATGGATAATAAATGATTATCATGAACAAGGAAATATAAAAATAACTATTTTATTATTGCCTCCAGGGCATATTTCCAACATTCTACCACTTGCACTAAAGTCAATAATCTAGCTCACATCGCTATGTGATTTACATTGTAATGAATGTTACACCCATACAATTCTGGTGCTGATCATGTTTTACCCGTGGAAGAGGCTTAGTCAATGGGCCTGCGACATTTAGATCCGTGTGTACTTGGCAAATATTTATGTCCTCCTCCTGATGTGATCGCGGATGGAATTGAAGCGTCGCTTTATGTGTCTAGTCCTCTTGTGAAACCTTTGTTCCTTGCCCAGAGCAATGGCACCAGTGCTATCACATAATAGAGTCATTGGGTTGAGTGCACTAGGCACAACTCCAAGATCTGTCATGAACTGCTTCATCCAGACACTTTCCTTCGCCGCCTGTGAGGCAGCAATGTACTCCGCTTCGCATGTAGAATCGGCTACCATGCTTTGCTTGGAACTGCACCAGCTTACCGCTCCCCCATTGAGAATATATATGTATCCGGTTTGTGACTTAGAGTCATCCAGATCAGTGTCAAAGCTTGCATCGACGTAACCCTTTACAACGAGCTCTTGATCACCTATATAAACGAGAAACATTTCCTTAGTCCTTTTCAGGTACTTAAGGATATTCTTGACCGCTGTCCAGTGCTCCATTCTAGGATTACTCTGAAACCTTCCGGCCAAAATTATGCCAAGGCTGACATCTGGTCTTGTGCACAACATTGAATACATGATAGAGCCTATGACAGAAGCATAGGGGATGACACTCATCTTTTCTCTATCCTCTGCAGCCACTAGGCATTGAGTCTTACTCAACTCCACACCTTGCAATATAGGCAAGAACTCTTTCTTGGACTGATCCATTTCGAACTTCTTCAAAAAAGTTTCAAGGTACGTGCTCTGTGAAAGTCCTATTAAGCGTCTTGATCTATCTCTATAGATTTCGATGCCTAATATGAAAGCAATTTCTCTAGGTCCTTCATTGAAAAACTCTTGTTCAAATATTCCTTCACGCTTTCCAAAAATTCTATATTATTTACAATCAGCAATATCTCATCCACATATAATATTAGAAATGATATAGAGATCCCACTCACTTTCTTGTAAATACAAGCTTCTCCGTAAAATTGTATAAACCCGAACGCTTTGATCACCTCATCAAAGCGAAGATTCCAACTCCGAGACGCTTGCACCAGCCCATAAATGGATCGCTGAAGTTTGGAAACTTTGTCAGCATTCTCTGGATCGAGAAAACCTTCTAGTTGCATCATATACAACTCTTCCTTAAGGAAACCGTTAAGGAACGCTGTTTTGACATCCATCGATCACATTTCATAATCGAAAAAGGCAGTTGTTGCTAACATGATTCTGACAGACTTAAGCATCACTATGGATGAGAAGGTCTCATTGTAGTCAACTCCTTGAACTTGTGAAAAAACATTTTGGCACAAGTCAAGCTTTATAGATGGTGATATTACCGTCCACGTCCGTCTTCTTCTTAAAGATCCATTTATTTTGAATGGCGTTTCGCCCTTCAGGTAATACTTCCAAAGTCCATACTTTGTTTTCGTACATGGACCCCATCTCGGATTTCATACCATTTGTTGGAATCCGGGCCCACCATCGCTTCCCCATAGCTCGTAGGTTCATCGTTGTCCAACAACATGACCTCCAAGATAGGGTTACTGTACCATTTAGGAGCAGTACATGTCCTTGTCGACCTACGAGGTTCGATAGTAACTTGATCTGAAGATCCATGATCACCATCATAAACTTCCTCTTCAACCGATGTAGGCTCCACAGAAACATCTTTATGCACTATGCTACTCTCTGCTTGAAGTGAGGGTTCAACAACCTCATCAAGTTGTATCTTCCTCCCACTCAATTCTTTCGAGAGAAACTCTTTCTCGAGAAATGACCCATTCTTAGCGACAAACACTTTGCCATAGGATCTGAGCTAGAAGGTATACCCAACCGTCTCTTTTGTGTATCCTATGAAGACACATTTCTCCGCTTTGGGTTCGAGCTTTTCTGGCTGAAGCTTTTTGACAAGCATTGCAACTCCAAACTTTAAGAAACGACAACTTTGGTTTCTTGCCAAACCATATAGTTCATAAGGCATCGTATTGATGGATTTAGATGGTGCCATATTTAATGTGAATGCAGTTGTGTCTAACACATAACCCCAAAACAATAATGGCAAATCAGCAAGAGAGATCATAGACCTCACAATATCCATTATGATGTTCGGACACACCATTATGATGTGGTGTTCCAGGTGATGTCAACTGTGAAATAATTCCACATTGTTTTAAGTGATGGACAAACTCATAATTCATACACTCTCCTCCTCGATCATACTGTAGGAATTTGATCTTCTTGTTACGGTGATTCTCAACTTCACTCGGAAATTTCTTGAACTTTTCAAACATTTCAGACTTGTGTTTCATTAAGTAAATATACCCATATATACTTAAGTCATCAGTGAAGGTGAGAAAGTAATGACATCCACCGCGTGCCTCAATGCTCATCGGACCACACACATAAGTATGTATGATTTCCAATAAGTCACTTGCCCGTTCCATTGTTCCGAAGAATGGGGTCTTGGTCATCTTGCCCATGCGGCATGGTTCACATGTGTCAAGCGATTCAAAATCAAGTGACTCTAAAAGTCCATAGACATGGAGCTTCTTCATGTGTTTTACACCAATATGACCTAAGTGGTAGTGCCACAAGAAACTGGTACTATCATTATCAACTCTACATCTTTTGGCATCAATGTTACGAACATGTGTATCAGTATCGAGATTCAACAAGAATAAACCCCTTAGATTGGGTGCATGACAATAAAGATATTACTCATATAAATAGAACAACCATTATTCTCTGATTTAAATGAGTAACCGCCTCGCATCAAACAAGATCCAGATATAATGTTCATTCTTAACGCAGATACTAAATAACAATTATTCAGGATCATCACTAATCCCGATGGTAATCGAGGAGCAAGCGTGATGATGGAGATCACATCAACCTTGGAACCATTTCCCACGCGCATCGTCACTTCGTCCTTCGCCAGCCTCCGTCTATTCTGTAGTTCTTGCTTTGAGTTGCAAATGTGAGCAACCGAATCGGTATCAAATACCCAGGCACTACAATGAGAGTTAGTAAGGTACATATCAGTAACATGTATATCATATATACCTTGTTTGATGTTGGTCACCTTCTTGCCGGCCAGATACTTGGGGCAGTTGCACTTCCAGTAGCCACTTCCCTTGCAATAAAAGCACTCAGTTTCTGGATTGGGTCCAGCCTTGGGTTTCTTCGCAGGAGGGGTAACTGCTTTGCCACTCTTATTGGAGTTACCCTTCTTTCCGTTGCCGTTCTTCTTGAAACTAGTGGTTTTATTGACCATCAAAACTTGATGCTCCTTCTGTATTTCTGACGTAGCAGCTTTCAACATCACAAATAGCTCGGCGACTGATTTGTTCATCCCTTGCATGTTATAGTTCAGCACAAAGCTTTTGTATCTAGGCGGCAGTGACTGAAGAACTCTGTCCGTGATCGCCGCTGGCAGGAAAGTAATTCCCAACTTAGCCAGACGGTTGGAATACCCAGACATTCTGAGTATATGCTCACCGACAGACACGTTCTCCTCCATCTTGCAAGCATAGAACTTATCAGTGGTCTCATACCTCTCGATCCGGGCATTCTTCTCAACAATAAACTTCAACTCCTGAAACATCTCATATGCTCCATGACATTCAAAATGTCTTTGAAGTCCCGGTTCTAAGCCAATCGAAGTCCGATCATCATGTGAGATGAGGTAGTTTCAATGGTGAACATCTCCATGTTGATCATAACTACTATATGACTCATGCTCGACCTTTTGGTCTCTTGTGTTCTGAGGCCATGTGTGTACATGGTAGGCTCGTGAAGTTTAACCCGAGTGTTCCGCATTTGCAACACTGGCTTGCACCCGTTGTATGCGAACATAGAGTCCATCGCACTTGATCATCATGTGGTGCGTCGAAACGACGAACTTTTGCAACGGTGCACACTCGAGGAGAACACAATTTTATCTTGAAATTTTAGTGAGGGATCACCTTACAATGCTACCATCGTCCTAATCAAAATAAGATGCATAAAAGGATTAACATCACATGCAAATCATAAGTGACATGATATGGCCATGAACTTGTGCTTTTGATCTCCATCTCCAAAGCACCAGCATGATCTCCATCATCATCGGCATAACACCATGATCTCCATCATCATGATCTCCATCATCATGATCTCCATCATCATGATCTCCATCATTGTGTTGCCATCGGGGTTCTTGCACCAACCATGCTTCTACTACTATTGCTACCGCTTGGCGATAAAGTAAAGCATCACATAGTGCTTAATGATTGACACACATGTCATACAATAATTAAAGACAACGCTATGGCTCGTGCAGGTTGCCGTATGCCTCGACATGAAAGTCAATATGAAAAATTACAAAACATGATCATCTCATACATCAAATATATCTCAACATGTCTTTGGCCATATCATATCACAACATACCCTACAAAAACAAGTTAGGTATCCTCTAATTGTTGTTGCCTGTTTTACGTGGCTGCTAAGGGTATCTAGAAAGAATGATTCTTACCTACGCAAAACCACAATGATGATACACAAATTGCTATTCAACCTTCTACAAGGACCGCCTTTGTCAAATCCGATTCAACTAAGCTGGGAGAGACAGACACCCGTGAGCCATCTTATGTAACAAAGTCACATGTCAGTCGATGGAACCGGTCTCATGTACATGGACATGTAAAGTTGGTCCAAGCCACTTCATACCACAATACCGCGGGATCAAGAAAAGACCAAGGGAGGAAGTAATCTGAATATCAACGCCCAGAAACTCCTTTGTGTTCTAGTCGTGATGTCATCTACACACAGACCTAGCTCATGATGCCACTGTTGGGGAACATTGCATGGGAAATAAAAAAAAATCTTATGCTTCACCAAGATCAATCTAGGAGATGAGCATCTATGAGAAGATATATTGCC
This sequence comes from Hordeum marinum, assembly GCA_022496015.1. NCBI lineage: Eukaryota > Viridiplantae > Streptophyta > Magnoliopsida > Poales > Poaceae > Hordeum > Hordeum marinum. The sequence continues at coordinate 414,828,411 of CM039674.1, read as the reverse complement.
TCTACATACCCTTGTAGATTGCTAAGCAGAAGCATTAAGAAACGCGGTTGATGTAGTCAAACATCTTTGCGATCCAATCACGATCTGTCCCGCGAACTCCAGATCAAGTCCCGAACGAACGACACCTCCGCGTTCAACACACATGCATCACGATGACGCCTTCACCTCCTCGATCCAGTGAGCGATGGTGAAGTAGAAGCCCGAGTCCTCCGGCAGCACGGCGGCATGGTGAGGCGATGGTGATGATAGCCCGGCAGGGCTTCGTCGTGCGCTATGAGGTGGAGAAGAAATACGAGGGAGAAGAGGGGTAGCGCCAAGGCACGTTAGGGTGCGGCTGCCCTCTCTCTCCCTCACTATATATAGGGGGAGGGGAGGAGGGGAGGGTGTCCTAGGGTTCCCCCTAGGGGCCGGCGAACAAGGGGTGGTACGGCCAGGGTTTGGGTGCCCCCTTAGGTGCCTTGCCTCCCATGGCAAGGGTGGTCGGTGGTGCTAGGGGGTGGGGTCGATCTCCCAGCCAAGTGGGCTAAGGTGGGGCACAGCGCCCAGCCCCTTGTGGACTAGTGTACCCTTATCCTTGGCCCATGAGGCCCTCCAACAGTTGTTGGGACCCCCCGAAACCCCTTTTGGTACTCCGTCGATTCCCTATTATGCCTGGGAACACTTACAGATTCCGATTCCCTTCATCCTATATATCAATCTTCACCTCCGGACTATTCCGGAGTTCCTCGTCACATCCGGGATCTCATCCAGGACTCTAAACAATCTTCGGTCACCAACATAATAACTCCACTATACTTATATCGTCACCAAACATTAAGTGTGTAGACCCTACGGGTTCAACAACTATGCAGACATGATCGAGACACCTCTACGACAAATAAGCAATAGTGGTACCTGGATGCCCATATTGGTACCTGCATATTCTACGATGATCTTTATCGGTCGAACCTCGATGTCAAGGATTCTGTCAATCCCGTACGTAGTTCCCTTTGTTCATCGGTATGTTACTTGCCCGAGATTCGATCATCGGTATCTCCATACCTAGTTCAATCTCATTACCAGAAAGTCTCTTTACTCGTCACATAATACAAGATCATGTGGCTAACTCTTCAGTCAGTTTGCTTGCAAGCTCATTATGATGTTGTATTACCGAGTGGGCCCCCAGATACCTCTCCGTCACACTGGAGTAACAAATCCCAGTCTTGATCCATGCCAACTCACTAGACACCCTCGGAGATACATGTATAGTACCTTTATAGTCACCCAGTTACGTTGCAACGTTTGATACACACAAGGTACACCTCTGGTGTTAGTGAGTTGCATGATCTGATGGTCGTAGGAACAGATACCTGACATGCAGAAAACAAAAGCAATAAACTAACACTATCATGTGCTACGTTCATAGTTTGGGTATTATCTGTCTCATCCTTCTCCTAATGATGTGATCCCGTTATCAAATGACATCTCATGTCCATGGCCAGGAAACCTCGACCATCTTTGTTCAACGAGCTAGTCTATAAGAGACATACTAGGGACACAGTGTTGTCCATGTACCCACACATGTATTTGAGTTTCCAATCAACACAATTATCGCATGGATAATAAACGATTATCATGAACAAGGAAATATAATTATTATTATTTTATTATTGCCTCTAGGGCATATTTCCAACAAAATTCTAGCTACCGGTATCCTCCCTCTTTGTGCAAACCTTGCAAATTATGAGAGAAAAGGCATTAGAATTACTCCCGAGAGCATTATTATGCATAAAAACATTACAAATAATAGTAGGAAAACATGACGCAAAAATGGACGTATCAGTCTCCAGATGGGATCACGGAAGAACGGAGGCTTGTGGAGGCAAAAAGGGTTTTAGGTGTCTCATTGTTGGTTTTGGGATATTTGTGAATATATAGAAGTGGAATTAGGTCATACGGAGTTGCGAGGGGCCCACGAGCTCAGGTGGCATGCCCTGCCCCCAAGGCGTGCACTGTGAAATCGTGGCCCTCTCGTTGATCTTCTAAACACCTCTCGAAGCTTCTAGGGCTCTTTATGTCCAAAAATAACCCCCGTAAAGTTTCATCATGTTTGGACTTTGTTTGGTATTGATTTTCTGAAAAGGCCCAAAAGAGGCAAAAAAACAGGAACTTCCACTTGGCACTAGGTTAATAGGTTAGTCCCCAAAAATGATATAAAATAACATATCATTGGATATAAAGTGTCCAAGATTCATATATAATAGCATGAAACAATAAAAAATTATAGATACGTTGGAGACATATCACAAGCCTTTGTTCCAAAGCGACCTCATCCAGAGCCCCTTTTCGGTGCCCTGTGGGAGGGGGAATCATCAACGGAGGCCATCTTCATAATCCTCACTGTCGGCATGATGAGAAGGGAGTAGTTTGATGACACACAAGTATAGGGGATCAATCATAGTCCTTTCGATAAGTAAGAGTATCGAATCCAACAAGGAGTACAAGGAAATGACCAGTGATATTCATCACGGTATTCTCTACAAGCACTTGAAGTAGCAGTAACAACTATTTTTGTCGCAGGTAATTCGTATCAAGTAACAAGTAACAATAGACCCAAGGTGCAGCAAGGTGGCCCAATCCTTTGTATAGAAAAGGAAAGCCGGAAACTTCTCTTATAGCAAGCAAAGCATTCGAGGACACATGGGAAGTTTCTCTAGTCACATTTCATTGTGTTTAGTCAATTCACGTTTGTTACTTTGATAATTTGATATGTGGATCGATCAGTTCTAGGGTATTGTTATTACTTGAACAAAAAAACTTCTTATGATCACCCCTCTTGCAAGCATCTACAACTACGAAATAAGAATCAAGATAAATCTAACCATAGCATGAAACATATGGATCCAAATTAGCCCCTTAAGAAATAACACATAAACTAAAGTTTAAGCTTCTATCAGTTTGGCAACCCGTCGTCTACTTATTACTCCCCAATGCTTTCCCTTAGGCCCAAGATGGTGAAGTGTCATATAGTCAATGTTCACATGACATCACTAAAGGAATATCAACATACACATCATCAAAATATCAAACAAATACCAACATCACATGATTACTTATAACAAGACTTCTCCCATGTCCTCAAAAACAAAAGTAACTACACAAAAATCATATTCATGTTCAAGATCAGAGGTGTATTGAATATGCTTAAGGATCTGAACATATAATCTTCCACCAAATAAACCAACTAGCATCAACTACAAGATGTAATAAACACTACTTGCAACCAACAAGTACCAAACTGAGTCTTGGAGACAAAGATTGAATACAAGAGACGAACTAGGGTTTGAGATGAGCTGGTTTTGGTGAAGATGTTGATGAAGATTGGTACTACCTCCATGGAGGGAGCGTTGGTGATCGCAAAGGCTTCGATTTCCTCCTCCTGGAGGGAAGTTTCCCCGGCGGAATCGCTCCGTCACAGAGCAAAAGTGCTCCATCCCAAGTTCCTCCTTGAGACGCTGGTGCTTCGTCCTGAAAGTGCTCTCTTCATTTTTCTAAGGCAAATAGCATCATATAGTGGAAGATGGGCCCTAGAGGCCTGCAGGTGGAGCCACGAGCTCAGTGGGAGCTCCCTGTGGGTAGAGCGTGCCCACCAGGCACATGACTCCCTGGTGGGTCCCCTTTCCACTAGCAGAGAAATGGACCACAACTATTGTTGGTGGCGCGCCGTTTTCGGCTGACGCCAGCACTACATTTTTCAAATTACACTAGTGGCGCCCATTTTTATAGGACATCACTAGTTACTTAGTGCTGGCGTTGGACATACGTGGAACGCCACTTGTATGTGGCCTCCAAGGTTGTGTGCATGCATAACTTACTATTGGCGTACTAGGTTGGTAGTACGGCGGCATTATTTCATATATCTATGGCGTTGACTTAATCTGGACGCCACCAGATTATTTTGTGGGTCCATTTTGTAGTCAACATTGGGTCCCACATAGCACCAGCGTAGCATACAACAACACGCCAGGAATTTACATGTTAGTGTTGGCATTACGTTCTCTTTAAATGCCTGTAATAAAGTCGCATCACTACTACCACGTGCTAACACTTGTGTATACACTAGATTCCCCTTTCTTCCTCCTCTTGCTCTTCCTCTTCCTCCTCTCTCTTCCCTCTCCTCATCTTGAGAAACTCAATTATTTTATCATGGTTCTTAATTAGGTAGTTAGATCTAGCTAGTTGATGCATTAGTGACGTTTGCTAGCCTCCTCCACCCACTCTCTAATTAAGCTAGCTATATCTAGCTCTCTCCTCCACCCACTTGCATTAAATTTTCCTTCAACCTCCATTAATGTCGCCCACCAACCTACGTACGGTCGGCCGGCTTCTCGCGGAATCGATCGAGGACTAGCTCGACTCGTGTCTCTTCTGCTTGAGGTAATTAACACAAAAAACACTTCCTCGTCATTTAATTATGCATGTTACGTACATGTGTGATTGCTAAATGGAGAAACGTGTATGGATAGCGAATTTGTAGAGAGAGTTTCTAATGTTTTGGCAAAACGTTGATTCAGATCCGTTTCGTCAAATTTTAGGTACTCAATATGTACCATTTTTAGCAAAGGTCATGCCGAAATTTTGTATGCCTCTGCTTGATATATATGTAATTCTTTTTGTATTTCCCTTTACAGGCTACTTTGATCCATCGAAAGATTCAATATGGACCAAAGTGTGAGGGCCTTTCTCAATTTTGCGGTGACGAATATGATACAAAAGTGTGAAACGCAGATATTATGCCCATGTAAGTCCTGCAAAAATGGAATTTTCCATAACCCGTTCGATGGTAGCATCCTCGCGCACTTGCTTCATCGTGGTTTCGTTGAAGGTTATACACGATGGACAAAGCATGGTGAGGAGAATGATAATGTATGTGACGACGGCGATGGAGCAGCAGATATGGAAGCGGAGAACCCTTTCAATGATGAATTAGCAGGGCCGCCACAAGGAGGAAACAATATTGAACATGCGCTTAGAGGAGGAAATGATGAAACGCCACCCGAACATGAATAGGACCATGTCACCCAGGATATGTCGTTGGGTGAAATGCTGCAGGATCCCCATGTTAAAGGACTGCTTCAAAAGAAGACGACAAATGAGAGAGCTGCTATTAAGGAGGCTCTCAAGTTGGTGCAATTGGAGTTAAAAGCGAATGCTCCACTGTATGAAGGTTGTGATCCTGAGCATAGCCGCTTGCACGTCACGCCCAAACTGCTAGACATCAAGGCAAGATTCAAGAGCACAGATGCAAGTCTAGACATTACATTGAATATTTATATACAGTTTTTCCCAAGGGGAATTTGTTGCCTAAGAGTGTTGATGAGGAAAAAAAAGATCGCGTGCCTCATGCATACATAAATGATTGCATCTTATATCGTATTGAGCATGAGCCCAAAATAGAGTGTCCAACTTTCAAGGAACCAGATACAAGCCTGGAAAGAAGGATCCTTGAAAGGTTGTATGGTACCTTCCGTTGATTCCACGCCTGTAACATTATTTCACTGACGCGAAGGAAGCAAAGAACATGACTTGGCACAAGACCAGGAAATCCAAAAATGATGGCATTCTGAGACATATTGGGATGGTTGTCTATGGAAAGCAATCGACTGCATTGAACCAGAATTCACAGCAAAACCAAGAAACCCTAGGTTGGGTGTCAGTAGCGATGGACTAAATCCATTTGGCAAGCAAAGTAGCACACAGAGTACATGGCCTATGTTTGTTTGGATGTACAATCTCCTGCCTTGGCTCTGAATGAAACAAAAGTACATACACATAGTAATGCTCATTCAAGGACCACTCCAACCAGGTAACAATATCAACACATATATTGAGCTACTAAAGGAGGAGTTATACATATTATGGAAGAATGAAGGGGTCAAGACGTGGGACACCAGCACTGGAAACTATTTCTAATGAGAGTAGCATTGCTCACGGCCGTTCATGACTATCTAGGTTACGGATATATTTCTGGACAAGCGTGCCATGGACATTGTGAAGCTCAATATGCTCCCTTGGTGGTTTTGATAATTAATGAGAACATACATTGTCCCTTGGACTAATACTTCCATCTAGTGTAATTCAGATAAAGTTCATAGAGAGAGTTGAGATGCCTAAAAGGAGTGAGGAGAGTATCCCCATGAAGAAGAAAGAGAAGGGATAGCATTGGCCAAGCTTCAAGAAAGAGGACTCTACATTTTACCTTTTGTGAGAAATCACTTTGAGTCCATAGGAAAGCCAATACTATTAGAAGGGGGTAAGGTTTTGTTGGTGAACAAAATGCTCATACGTGCACAATTGATAGTCACCACATACACCCACAAACTCTTCTAGAAAAGTCAGTCCAAAGCCAAATATTCAAAATCGGTGCAACCAACACTTTCCACCCGGTGCCACCGATTCCCAGTCTTAGACAGACTGAGCCAAACCCAAGCATTTTGGTGCAACCGATTCCATTTCGGTGCCACCGAGTTTGGGTTGCCAACTTCCTGTTATGCAAGTTTACAAAATATCTCCCACCAATTTTGTGAATCGGCGTCGCCGAGTTTGTCAATCTGACCGTTGGTCACCTTATCGGTGCAACGGATTTATATGTATCGGGTCTCACCGAGATTCTAAAGTTTCTACCTTTCAGGCAACTCGGTACCACCGAGATTTACACATCGGTGTCATCGAGTCTGACTTATTAGGTGTAACTGTTGGATTTTTGGAGATGCTTATATATAACCCTCCACCACCCACTCGAAATAAAAACACTCAGAACAGTTCCGCACTCATACCTACTGATTATTTGAGAGAGAGACACTTACTCATGTGTTGAGATCATGACATTTCATTCCTACCATATGAATCTTGACCTCTTTCCGCCCCAAGTTGCTTTCCACTGTAACATCCCAAAATTCCATTTTGGAATGTTATGAAATATATATATGCATCATCATCACATTGTTTGAATGAATAGAATGGTTGAAGTGCTCCTTTGAATTTCTGAAAGGCCACTTTCATCTTTCCCTTTTCTTGTTTCACCTATTTGAAAACCTCTGGAAAAGTTCAAAGAAAAGAGGGGAGTAACATGACACTCCACACCGGGGCATCTTGGTGAAATATTTGAACAATAAAACCAGGGGGTTATTTGAAAAATTATTGCAAAAGGATTTAAAATCAAATAAGCAATTTCTGAAAATATTTTTTTTTCAAAGTATTCAATATGACAGAGAAAAAATGTTCATTAAATAGCATTAATTCTCCTGATCATTTTGATATATATATTTCCTATATTTGGAAATGTTTTGAATGCTTTAAATGTGTTTTAAACGCTCTGGAAATAATAAATGAAATGGATTTATTAGAAACGGGCCGGCCCACGGCCATTAAGACCCGAAACTACTCCGGGTAGGCCACCGACGCGCTAACAGCGCGCCCCACCCTCACTGACGCGCGGGACCCATCGTTCGACCGTGGCGTCCCCACGTTCGTCCCCTTCCCGCGCCTCCTCCCTCGTCGGAGATCCCTCCACCGAATCATGCCTCTCGTGCCCTCCCCAACCACCGCACCGCTCCTATAGAAACCCTGACCCTCCGCTCTTCATTCCACACCCGAAACCCTCCTGCCTCGCCGGAACGCTGCCCCATAACCTCGCCGGAATTCGGCACTCGACCGAACCTCCCGGAGGTCGTGCCCGTCGCCACACTCACCCCCGACCCCCTCCGACGCCGCCAATCGACGCTGGAGCTTTGCCGCCGTCGCCTGAGCACCTCGGACGCCGCCCCAACCACTGCACCGTCGCCCACGACCACCACCGACCTCCGGCCACCGTCGACCTCGCCGGAACCCCGACCCCCTCCGTTGTAAGTCACCACACCTCGCCGTAGCCGTCGAATCCGCAGTCAATGCCCTAGATTAGATCACTTAAAAGCCCGAACCGGTACGCACTAAGGCTCGGTCGACCGCTCGTTAGCTCTCACATGCACACCCTCGCGGCCAATCACAACCTGACACGTAGCCCCTAACCGATCGTTATTAGTTTCTCTTTTTCTGTTTTTGTTTTAGAAAACAGAATGTTTTCTGTTTTTGTTTTTATCATATCTTTTAAAATATTTAGTGTTTTTAGTTGATTCTTTTTGCATTAGTTCACAAATTTGATGTAGTTTATGTCTGTATGCTTAGATTTCAAATTTGAACTTAAATTTTGAATCTAATCAAATTTGTTTAAATTACTAAAATCTGTATAACTAGAGTTTAAAAATATATTTTTGAGTGAATCTTTTTGCCACTGTTTGGTATTAGTAAAACCTATTATTCTACATAATTTGAGAATTTTTAGAATGAATTTAGTTACTGTTTTTAACAAAAACAGAATCTGTTTAATTCTTAATAGATTTTAACTAAATTGTTTTTTATTTAATTTGAACCTGAATTAGTTTAACTTTTGTTTTTAGATTTCATTAGGTTCTTTTGATTCAACTTTAGGTGTATTTTCTTTTTGTTAATAAAATATGTTTTCAAGTTGTTTTGTACTCTAGTTTGAATAGGTACATCTTGTTTTCACCATGTATATTGTTAGAAGAAGTTTTGTAGTACTTCTTTTTAGCACAATACTTTTATAATGAAATACTTTTTGTTTTCAGATAAAACTTTATATTTATTTTTTCTGTTATCTAAAATGTCTAGTTGTTCAAGACCAATCTTGTTGACTTGTATGTCTTAGTAGGGATTTTTGACCCCAATAATTTTGTAGTCTTATATTGTAAGTGATTCTTCTTTTGATTGTGTTTTGTTTGTTGAAGCATTTGTTTACCTTGCTGTTGAATGGATTGTATTGTGTTTATGCTTATGGTGTGCTCTTGTTTGATTCATTAGATCATCCGGAGTGCAAAGCTTGTTATCTAGAGTCACTTCATTATGAGGATCGTCAGCATGGCAAGTCACTTTGACCATGTATACCTATGTTTTATTGCATTAGTTCCTTCATCTCCCCAATTGCATGCAAAGTAGGTAATTGGAAACTTGGTTACTTGTTGTAGTATCATGTGGTAGGTACCCCTCAACCCTTTGACACATTGGCCCCGGGAAACGTTGATTTACATTTTGCTATGCTATTAGTAGACGGGGTTGGTTGTCTGATTCATGAGAGTTGTGAGTTAATAATTTCAAGACCTACATGATGATCAAGTCTTCAAGACTCCAAGTTTTCAACTTACCTCTAGGTGGATGCTGGTTGAACGGCGCCCTGGAGAAACCAGTGGTTAGCCTAGTTGATGCTGGAGAAGTGCGAGTATTCATGCGGAAAGGTCCACCCAGGCACAAAGAGAAGGATGGATGCTTCAAGACCCAAGGCTTACCTGAACAGCCACAAGCCATTATGGGCTCTGGCTTGGTTGGATATCATGGCGACCCTAGACAGGCGGTGCTACGAGATGTAGAAGAACGGTAGGAAAGGAAGGGCACCGACAAAGTCTCGGGGAAACCCTTTAGAAGACCATGTTTTGGTCCTCCGTTTCTCAAACACCATGAAGTGCGAGAAGTCCAACGGAGGCGACCAAATCTTGTGGGGAACTTGTGCAAAACTCAGCAGCGTACCCAAACCTAATCGATTAGCCGTGTCCACGGTCATGGACAGTTTGAGCCAAAGGAACTGAAATTATCTGGAACTCTCAACACAATTAATTATATTGATGTAGGTTATTAATGTCAACTTGGGTATGAGAATTGGTGTGTGGAACCATCTCATTAATCAACCAACATTGTAGTAATTATGCCTTTGCCCCCTCTTGTTGTAGGAAAAATTTGGCTTTATGCAAAAACTTACTACCCCACCTACCATATTTGCATATAGACTAGATGATTACTTTACCCCCTCTCTTGTGACTTTGCCGGCATATTCAATATGCTGACCTATACGGATGCAACGTATCATGTTGCAGAGTACTTTTCCGACCAGGAGTGAGGATACGCTCTACGCTCGGTGAGATGCCCTTGGAGTCAGATGGACTCAACTACCCTTGGAGCTTCCGCAAGTTTTGGTTTAGTTTATCTCATGAGTTGGCCTTCAGCCACTTTATTGTAATCCTTATTGTAATAAAGGACTCGATATGAGATTTCGATTTATTAATGATGTGTGATTTCCCTTTGATATATACATTGATGTACTGTGTGTGTACCAGCATGATCTTGGGACGGTATAGAAACACCAGAGATTCGACCTTTCAGGTCGGGTCGCTACATCCACCCAATCAACCTTTTACACCATAGCCAAATCTGTGAGAGAGTGATTGTGTGCTGAGGAGTCTATCATCTTGAAGCACAAGAGCAAGGAGTTCATCGACATTATCGAGCCTATTACCTTTTGGAGTGTGGTGCCTCCTAGATTGGTTAGGTGTCACTTGGGACCCTCCTACTTAATGTTATGGAGTGAACCAAGAAGTTTGTAAGGGCAAGGAGATCGCCTATTTCGTGAAGATCTACCCAGAGTTAGGCTAGTCCTCCATGGACGTAGGCCATCATGGTAAAGTCAAGGTTGTGTCTTGGTGCAACCCTCCATGGGTAGAGCCCTCCGTGGACTCTCGTGACCATTACCCTCTGTGGGTTGAAGACTCTATAAACGTGGACGTATGATAGCACCACCTATCGGAACCACGGCAAAAATCTTTGTGTCCCTCATGCATTTGATCTCTCTATCTCTACTCCTTACTTTCATGTGCAATGTCTTTACTTTCCTCTGCTATACTTGATGACTTGCATGTGTAGGGTGTTCTAGACTTGATATATATGTTAAAACCGCCAACCCTTGAAGTTGTGCTTGAGGTAGTTTTAAATTCCTGCTAGTAGTCTATTCACCCCCTCTAGACATATACTTCTTGTGATCCCGCAATTAGTATCAGAGCATTGGTCTCCTTTGCTTCGGTTTCAACACCGTGGAGGAAGATGGATGTGTCTAATGTGGAGAGTTTGTATTGTAGAGTGCCCATTCTTGATGGAGAGTACTATAGTCGATGGAAGAATGCCATGATTGATCTATTTGACAAATTCCATTTGATAAAACATATTGAAAATCCCTATGTGCTTCCCATTGATGAATTACATCCCACACACGAAGAGGAAATTAACATGCTTGGTAACCTTAGAATTGTCAATCTTATTGTTAGATGTTTACCAAGATTCGTGCTTTCTCAATTTGAGAACTTTGCATGTGCTTATACTTTGTGGACTAGTTTGGAGAAATGATATCCAAAATGTCTCATTAGGTAATCTTGATGAAATTCTTCATAAAATTGTTGCTTTTCACAAAATGAAGCCTAATGATCCAAACTTTGATAAATGCCTGTTTGAGGTCCGTGATCTCATGTGTGCTAAAGGAGATGTCACAACTATCAACACTATTATTATTGAAGCCATTTGCATTCATAAACTTGAACATTGTCATGGTTATGATAATAGTGAATCTCTAGGTTTTTATGACGAGGAGATTCCACCAAATGATGACAATGAAGGACATGGCTACTATGATGAAGATGAGTTGTTTAACATCGAGCATGAGAAGATCATGAAGAATCTAAGTCTAATGGCAAACTTTAAGGATTACATGTCCGACGGAAAAGAGTGGATTCTCGAAAGTGGATGCACGGATCACATGACTGGCGATGAATACATGTTCCAAGAGATCACGCCTAATCAAGATCCTCGAAGGTACGTGACCCAAATCATCATTCAGGCCCTCCAAGAATTTCTCCTGCCTAGTTGCATCAGTATTAACATCATTAGGAGCATATCGTGCAAGTTTATTAAATTCGTCCACATATTCATTAACTATGCGACCTCCATGACACAAGCTGCGGAACTCCTTCTTTTTCAGACTCATAGCACCAGCTGACACAGGTGCGGCGCGGAAAGCTGCCTGAAACTGTGCCCAGGTGATAGTATCAATGGGGTAAGTGACCAAGTAGTTGTCCCACCAAGCTACGGCAGGACCCTCCAACAGATGTGAGGCAAACCTCACCCTCTCTGCATCTGTGCATCCAACTGTCTGCAGATTCCTACCGACTACAAGGAGCCAATCATCAGCCACAATAGGTTCAGGGATGCTGGAGAACCTCGGAGGATTCAACCTCAAGAACCTGGTAAGCATATCCATAGGTGGCGGAGGCGGTGGATTGTTGTTGTTGTTGTTGTTGTTGTTGTTGTTTCCCATGTTCTGAACAAGCAACTAGATCAACTGGCCTTGTCCCTGAAGCAACTACTGCACATATGGCGGTATGTCATCGTCATTGTTGCCTCCTTGTGGACCACTGCCCCTAGTCTCACGTCTTGGCGGCATCTGGTGGGCAAGCATTAGATGAGTAATAGACAGAATAGGTCTAAAGGAATATATATTCTACCCATATGCATAATATGATCAAGGCAATAAATATGAGGCAACAAAACACAATAACGAATAGCACCAACAAAAACCAAACAAGCATCAACAACATAGCATTATTTATATAGTCGAATAATTTCGACGAGATCCTAATTTATCCAACAAGCAAACTAACAATCAATCAAGCAAGCAATCTAGTATCTTCATACCACAAAAGTGGCATAAACAGATACGCTAACACGGTAATATTGCAATATAAAACAAAGATAAATGGTGGTCTTAGCACTAGTTCCTACTTAAACTGGTCAAGATAATTGAGGGGTTGACTAATAAAAGTAAGAAGTGTTCAAAGTTTATAAAATAATTTTCACTCCTATGGCTTTTATAATCCATTTTCTAGGGTCACGACCTACAATCAACAGACTGCTCTGATACCATCTGTAACGACCAAACCTCGAAGTGCTTACTGTGCTAGTCCCTGGATCGATTCACTAGGACACACAGTATAGATGAATTCCACAATAACAAGGGCATCATTTATTACATCGTATGATCCAGAATTCATAAAGTATAACAATCTGCATAGCACTTGGCTAGCTTTATTCAATCAAACAGCGGAAAAGTAGCAGCAAATAACAATGAGTCCCATCATAACCCACTGGCGATGCTGAGTACAGACTCGTGACCCTAACGGTACCTTACTCTTCGTCTGAAAATCCTACAACATGAGACGTTGCAGCCGTATAGGTCAATACTTTGAATGTATTGGCAAGTTACACAGGAGAAATAATAAAGCAGACCTACATGTACATGCATAGTATAACAAAGGAAGGCTTGATGGATTATTTTGCAGCAAGCTAATTTTATCCTTGTAACTACATACTAGTCAAATTCTAGTTTATTTGCTACAATTAAATACACATGGTTGAATTGGCATCTCCAACTCCAACCTAAACCATTATTAAGTTTTCCCACCAAGTTTTATTAAGGGTAACATCTGTCAAGATCATCCAACAACTGTAATGGCCTAGCTGCTCAAAGTTGTCCATAACCGGGGACACGGCTAATCATGATTAGTTTTAATACTCTGCAGAGTTTAGTGCGCTGTACCCACTGGACCCAACCCAAAGATTGAGACAAAGTCTTTCAGAAGAAGACACCTAGTCCCAAAGGAGGCCCATCGCAACTATCATAACTACATCAGCTGGCACATCCGGGTAAGGTTCCCACAACTGATCAACTAAGCCAGAGCCCATATAGCCAGTGGACGCACATGGAAACTACTAGTCACTAAGTCTATGTGATCTTTTTGAACCTGGGTGGCATTCCACTTACATTAAGAGGGTCGAAACCATGATGTTCTTGAAACCACCCAGCAATACCAATTCCGCCCAGAGGTAAATTTTATCCCTATTTACTACTCAATTTATTTAATAATCCTCACATAATCTCAATGAATACTCGAACCAACCCCGTCTACATAGCATAGCAGAACTAACTACCACGATCTTCATTGACGAGGGGACAACTCAATAGCATAGCATAAGACAATAATATTCCTACACATGCATAATTTGATAGTGTGACATATACTACATGCATAGAAAAACAATAGGTGAAGGATGATCAACATGTAACTTGCCTTGATTCTGGTTCAGAAAATCACAATCTTGACAATTGTTTGCGTCGCACTCCGGGCATTCTACACTTTTCAAACAATCACCACAAATCAATAACCACATTCAAATATCACAAAACAAAACCAACAGCAAGAAATCATTTGTAAAACCACAATACAGTAGCATAACAACAGGTTTAAATCATCTACAATTCAATGCAAACATAACACAAAAAGAATTAACAAATTTAAATAAACGGTTTGCAAAATATGGCCTTCGGAAGATTTAAATTAAATTTGAACAAATTCAAATTTAGACATTGCTGACATGCAAAACTTTGGTTCTATCATATTCTACTGCTCAATATGAGTTCATAGGAAAAAGAATTATCTAATTTGAGCATACCAATTAAAAGTTAGAGTAGTTTGAAATTTCAGTGTGAATCTGTCCAAAACAATCCCTTTTTTAGGTGTGTTTACTGTAGCTCTCGCCACATGGTGCCACGCGATTGGCTGAGCGGGGGTGAAATTGTGCGTGCATGCATGCTCACCATGAACAAGGAACTGGCGCCGGCTCAGGCGTCGGTGGGGTGCTTCTCCGGCGGGTCTCCGGCAAGGGCGAGGGGGTGGATGGATGCGGCGTGCGACGGCGGTGGCGACGGTGGTTCTACTGGCGGTGGGGGTCCTCTCTATAGGCGATAGCAGCGGTGGGGAACTCCGGTGAACGGCGGCATTGAGCGGTCTCTCCGGTGACCTGCGGTTCACGAGGCGGGGTCAAACGGACGTGGCACAACGAGGGGTATCGAAGGGGACGAGCGGTGTAGCTCGGGTGCTCCTACGGCAACGCACACGTCCGGCAACGGCGGCGGTGGTCCGTGCTCCCGGTGAGATCCAAATTCCTATGGACGCGGAAACAAATCGGGAGCGGGGTCCTCTCTACGGTATCCTCGAGGGATCTCCCTCGTGTCCAAGGTGTCCAAGCAGCGCACGGGAGGAATCGAACCGGCTCGAGCGCCTGATTCGCGTGCGTGCGACGGGACCGAGTCCAGCTCGGGGAGGAAGAAGGTGAGGTGCGGGTACCGCGCGTCAGTGGCTGGAGGCGCGATGGGGATCGTGGGCTGGCCTGCTGCGGTGCGCTGTGCGACCGAAGTCCCTTTTGGGCCACTGTGCGGCCCAGCTGCACAGTGTGTTTATTTTTCTTTTGAAACTGATAGAAACAATTTGTGGCTAAAATAAACTACCAAAATAAATATATAAAAAAACAAAAACACACGGAAAAAATATATACTAATAATATAACCTATAGTAATTCTAATGCCAAACCTAATGCAATTTGTAAATAAAATATCTAAGGAAAAGGGAACACAAAGAGCATTTTCAAATAAATTCAAAAGAATTTGAAGTTTATAAAATTGCAAAGACATGTCAGTTGAACCACAATTAATTCTGGACATTATGAACTTTTTATCTGATAGGGGAGAAGTCATATTATCTCCACTCCAATAATTTGCCTTTAGTTGCATAATGAAGAGAATTTTCAGAAAATTAAATAATGCATAGAACAATATGAGATGCATATGAATGATCTATTAACATCCTAATTTAGGAAAATTGGGATGTTACAAACCTACCCCCCTTAAGATGAATCTCGCCCTCGAGATTCGGGTTGGCTAGAAAATAGGTGTGGGTGATCCTGCCTGAGGTCTTCCTCTTGTTCCCAAGTAGCCTCCTCCTCTGTATGATGATCCCACTGAACTTTGCATAATCTGATTGTCTTGGTGCGAGTAATTCTCTCTGCTATCTCCAGAATCTTAACAGGCTTCTCCTCATATGTCAAGTCAGTCTCCAACTGAATTGCCTCAAGTGGCACTGTATCTCTCAAAGGAACATCCGCCATCTCTACATGGCACTTCTTCAACTGGGATACATGAAACACATTATGAACTCCTAACAAGGATTCTGGCAACTCCAGCTGATAAGCTACCTCTCCTCGGTGCTCCAAGATCTTGTAAGGCCCCACAAAGCATGGTGCTAACTTACCTTTGATTCCAAACCTTTTAATTCCACGAAGCGGTGAAACCCTAAGGTATGCACGATCTCCTACCTCATATGTCACCTCCTTACGCTTTGCATCTGCATAACTCTTCTTTCTGGACTGTGCTATCTTTAGCCTATCACGAACCAACTTGAATTTCTCCTCAGCATCTCTGATCAAGTCTGGCCCAAAGAATTGACGCTCTCCAACCTCATCCCACATTAATGGTGTCCTGCACTTCCTACCATACAGAAACTCAAACGGTGCCATCTTCAGACTAGCCTGATAACTGTTATTATATGAGAACTCCGCATATGGTATATTATCATCCCAACTGGACCCATAGTCCAAAGCACAAGCCCTCAACATATCCTCCAAAATCCGATTCACCCTCTTTGTCTGTCCATTTGTCTGTGAGTGAAATGTTGTACTGAACTCCAGCCTAGTGCCCAAGGACTCATGCAATTGACGCCAAAACTTAGATGTGAACTGAGTACCTCTATCAGACACTACCTTCCTTGGAACTCCATGCAGACAAACAATTTTGGACATATAAATCTTTGCTAGCTTAGCACTTGTATAGGTAGTCTTTACCAGGATGAAGTGAGCAACTTTTGTCAAATGATCAACAACTACCCAAATAGAATCATAACCCTGGGTAACCCTGTAATGAAATCCATACCAATCTGATCCCACTTCCAGTCAGGTATAGGCAATGGTTGTAACAAACCTGCTGGTTTCTGGTACTCTGCCTTAACTCTCTAGCACACATCACATATTGCAATATACTCAGCAATTTCCCTCTTCAGGCTAGGCCACCAAAATCTCTCCCTTAAATCCAAATACATCTTAGTATTACCTGGCTGCATAGAATAAGGTGAATCACGCGCCTCCTGAAGAATCAACTTCCTAATCTCTGCATCTTGAGGTACACAGATACGCTTCTCAAACCATATGGCTCCATGTTCATCCTCATGAAAACATTGTGCCTTCCCCCTTAACATATTCTCTTTTACCTCAGCAATATACTTATCACCCTTCTGATCTTCTCTGATCCTGTCTAGCAAAGTAGGCTTTACCTCAAGTATTGCAAAATAGCCCTTAGGAACCATCTCCAACCTGAGACTTCTGAACTGCTCACATAACTCCGGTGGCATATCATCAATATTTACCGCATTAACATGGCTCTTATGACTCAAAGCATCAGCAACAACATTAGCCTTACCAGGATGATACTGCAAGTTCAAATCATAATCCTTAATAAGCTCCAGCCATCTCCTTTGTCTGAGATTCAACTCCCTCTGAGTAAAAATTTATTTCAAGCTCTTATGATCAGTGAATATATCACAATGATTACCAACAGGATAATGCCTCCAAGTCTTCAATGCATGCACAACTGAGGCTAACTCCAAATCATGTGTAGGATAATTATGCTCATGATTCCTAAGCTGGTGTGAAGCATAACAAACAACTTTACCTTCCTGCATCAAAACACTCCCAAGTCCCTGACGAGATGCATCACAATATACCTGGAAGTCTTTATGTATGTCTGGCAAAATTAACACCGGTGCTGTAACCAAACGCTACTTCAACTCCTGAAAGCTGGCTTCACAATCCTCATTCCAAACAAATTTCTTCCCCTTCTTCAACAATTCAGTCATAGGCTTTGCAATCTTGGAAAAGTTTTCAATAAACCTCCTGTAATAACCTGCAAGGCCCAAAAAGCTGTGAATCTCCCCAACTGACGTGGGTGACTCCCACTCTGTGACTGGGGCAACCTTGGATGGATCAACTGCAACTCCATTGCCTGATATAACATGTCCAAGGAATGCTACCTCATCCAACCAAAACTCACATTTGCTGAACTTGGCATACAATTGGTGCTCCCTCAACTTCTCCAATACCAAACGTAGATGTTCCGCATGCTCTTCCTTATTCTTGGAAAACACCAATATATCATCAATGAAAACAACCACAAACTTATCCAAGAACTCCATAAACACCTTGTTCATCATATTCATGAAGTATGCGGGGGCATTAGTCAATCCAAAGGACATAACAGTATACTCATACAGGCCATACCTCGTAGTGAAAGCAGTCTTTGGAATATCTTGCTCACGAATATTTTATTGATGATAACCAGAACGAAGATCAATCTTGGAAAACACAGTAGCTCCCTCCAACTGGTCAAACAGATCATTTATCATAGGAAAAGGATACTTATTTTTAATGGTTACCTCATTCAGAGAACGATAATCAACACACATCCTCAGAGTTCCATCCTTCTTCTCCACAAACAAAACAGGGGCTCCCCAAGGTGATGAGCTTGGGCGAATAAATCCTTGTGCCTGCAATTCCCTTAACTGCTTCTTCAATTCCTCCAACTCTTGAGGAGGCATTCTATACGGTCTCTTAGAAATAGGTCCCGTGCCTGGTATTAAATCAATAAGAAACTTAATATCTCTATCTGGTGGCATACCTGGCAACTCTTCTGGAAACACATCTGGATACTCCATCACAACTTGCACCTCCACCAGGCTACCCCCTTAAGAGAGTTCACCTGCATCCGCTTATGCAGATACTTACATACATATTTGATTCTCTTCCCTCCTGGTGCATCCAGAGAGATGGATCGACTAGCACAATCAATGACAGCCTCATATTTGCTCATCCAATCCATACCCAAAATGATATCCCGACCTTGTGACTTCAGTATGATCAAATCTGTAGGAAACTCATACTTCCCAATGGACAAGGTCAACTGATGACAACCAACACCTGCTATCATCTCAGCTCCCAGGGAACTCACTCTAATAGGCATACTAAAGGTTTTGGTTGGCAATCCATGTTTATCAACAAGTACCTGTGAAATAAATGAATGCGATGCACCAGTATCAAAAAGAACAAACGCGGGTACTGAGTTGATCAAAAACTTACCAATCACCGCATCAGGCTCATTATAGACCTCCTCGACATTAACATGGTTGACATGACCCTTTTGGAAGGGGTTTGGCTTGGTGACTCCTGAATTCCCATTACCATTATTGCTCTCCGGACAAGCATTGGAATAGTGACCCATCTTCCTGCACTTGAAGCACTGAACTTGACTAAGGTCCCTCTGCAAAGGCACACTCTGACGGTTCTGGCTATTAGCACCTCCATTGCCATTACAGCTACCATTACCATTGCCATTGCCACTCTTGTGCCCATTGTGATGATGGTGGCCATTATGGTTGTGGACATTCCCTCCATTATGATTATGCCCATTACCTCCATGATGATGATGCCCATTACCTCCATGATGATGATATGAAGTGCGTGGCTTCTGCTGTGGTCCTGAGTTATACTTTTTACTGTTGTTGTACTTCCTCTTGCGGTTCCCTATGGCCTGATGCTTCCCCTCAAGCACAATGGCCTTATCAATAAGCTCCTGACAATTACCAAAAGTGGCCACTGTCAACTAAAAACCCAAATCATCATTCAGGCCCTCCAAGAATTTCTCCTGCCTAGCTGCATTAGTATTAAAATCATTAGGAGCATAGCGTGCAAGTTTATTAAATTCCTCCACATATTCATTAACTGTGCGACCTCCCTGACGCAAGGTGTGGAACTCCTTTTTCAGACTCATAGCACCAGCTGACACATGTGCGGCGCGGAAAGCTGCCTGAAACTGTGCCCAGGTGATAGTATCAATGAGGTAAGTGACCAAGTATTTGTCCCACCAAGCTGCGGCAGGACCCTCCAACAGATGTGAGGCAAACCTCACCCTCTCTGCATCTGTGCATTCAACTGTCTGCAGATTCCTACCGACTGCAGGGAGCCAATCATCAGCCACAATAGGTTCAGGGATGCAGGAGAACCTCGGAGGATTCAACCTCAAGAACCTGGTAAGCATATCCATAGGTGGCGGAGGCAGTGGATTGTTGTTGTTGTTGTTGTTTCCCATGTTTTGAACAAGCAACTAGATCAACTGGCCTTGTCCCTGAAGCAACTGCTGCACATATGGCAGTATGTCATGGTCATTGCTGCCTCCTTGTGGACCACTGCCCCTAGTCTCACGTCTCGGCGGCATCTGGTGGGCAAGCATTAGATGAGTAATAGACAGAATAGGTCTAAAGGAATATATATTCTACCCATATGCATAATATGATAAAGGCAATAAATATGAGGCAACAAAACACAATAACGAATAGCACCAACAGAAAACAAACAAGCATCAACAACATAGCATTATTTATATAGTCGAATAATTTCGACGAGATCCTAATTTATCCAACAAGCAAACTAACAATCAATCAAGCAAGCAATATAGTATCTTCATACTACAAAAGTGGCATAAACAGATACGGTACCACGGTAATATCGCAATTTAAAACAAAGATAAATGGTGGTCTTAGCACTAGTTCCTACTTAAACTGGTCAAGATAATTGAGGGGTTGACTAATAAAAGTAAGAAGTGTTCAAAGTTTATAAAATAATTTTCACTCCTATGGCTTTTCTAACCCATTTTCTAGGGTCACGACCTACAGTCAACACACTGCTCTGATACCACCTGTAACGACCAAACCTCGAAGGATTTGAGTCTCTGTGCTTACTGTGCTAGTCCCTGGATCGATTCGCTAGCACACACAGTATAGATGAATACCATAATAACAAGCGCATTATTTATTACATCGTATGATCCAGAATTCATAAAGTATAACAATCTGCATAGCACTTGGCTAGCTTTATTCAATCAAACAACGGAAAAGTAGCAGCAAATAACAATGAGTCCCATCATAACCCACTGGCGATGCTGAGTACAGACTCGCGACCCTAACGGTACCTTACTCTTCGTCTTAAAATCCTGCAACATGAGACGTTGCAGCCGTATAGGTCAATACTTTGAATGTATTGGCAAGATACACAGGAGAAATAATAAATCACACCTACATGTACATGCATAGTATAACAAAGGAAGGCTTGATGGATTATTTTGCAGAAAGCTAATTTTATCCTTGTAACTACATACTAGTCAAATTTTAATTTATTTGCTACAATTAAATACACATGGTTGAATTGGCATATCCAACTCCAACCTAAACCATTATTAAGTTTTCCCACCAAGTTTTATTAAGGGTAACATCTGTCAAGATCATCCAACAACTGTAATGGCCTAGCTGCTCAAAGTTGTCCATAACCGGGGACACAGCTAATCATGATTAGTTTTAATACTATGGAGAGTTTAGTGTGCTGTACCCACTGGATCCAACCCGAAGATTGAGACGAAGTCTTTCAGAAGAAGACACCTAGTCCCAAAGGAGGCCCATCCCAACTATCATAACTACATCAGCTGGCACATCCGGGTAAGGTTCCCACAACTGATCAACTAAGCCAGAGCCCATATAGCCAGTGGCTGCACATGGAAGCTACTAGTCACTAAGTTTGTCTGATCTTTTTGAACCTGGGCGGCATTCCACTTACATTAAGAGGGTCGAAACCATGATGTTCTTGAAACCACCCAGCAATACCAATTCTGCCCAGAGGTAAATTTTATCCCTATTTACTACTCAATTTATTTAACAATCCTCACATAATCTCAATGAATACTCAAACCAACCCCATCTACATATCATAGCAGAACTAACTACCACGATCTTCATTGACGAGGGGACAACTGAATAGCATAGCATAAGACAATAATATTCCTACACATGCATAATTTGATAGTGTGACATATACTACATGCATAGAAAAACAATAGGTGAAGGATGATCAACATGTAACTTGCCTTGATTCTGGTTTAGAAAATCACACTCTTGACAATAGTTTGTGTCGCACTTCGGGCAATCTACACGTTTCAAACAATCACCACAAATCAATCACCAGATTCAAATATCACCAAACAAAACCAACGGCAAGAAATCATTTTTAAAACCACAAAATAGTATCATAACAACAAGTTTAAATCATCTACTATTCAATGCAAACATAACACAAAAAGAATTAACAAATTTTAATAAACGGTTTGCAAAATATGGCCTTCGGAAGATTTAAATTAAATATGAACAAATTCAAATTTATACATTGCAAACATGCAAAAATTTGGTTCTGGCATATTCTATTGCTCAATATGAGTTCATAGGAAAAAGAATTATCTAATTTGAGCATACCAATTAGAAGTTAGAGCAGTTTGAAATTTTAGTGTGAATCTGTCCAAAACAATCCCTTTTTTTAGGTGTGGTTACTGTAGCTCTCGCCAGATGGTGCCACGCGATTGGCTGAGAGGGGGTGAAGCTGTGTGTGCGTGCGTGCTCACCACGAATAGGGAACCGGCGGCGGCTCGGGCGTCGGTGGGGTGCTTCTCTGGCGGGTCTCCGGCGAGGGTGAGGGGGTGGATGGATGCGGCATGCGACGGCGGTGGCGACGGTGGTTCTACTGGTGGTGGGGGTCCTCTCTGCAGGTGACAGCGGCGGTGGGGAACTCCGGTGAACGGTGGCGTCGAGCAGTCTCTCCAGCGTCCTGTGGTTCACGGGGCGGGGTCAAACGGACGCGGCGCAACGAGGGGCATCGAAGGGGACGAGCGGCGCGGCTCGGGTGCTCCTATGATGACGCACACGTTCGGCGACGGTGGCAGTGGTCCGTGCTCCCGGCGAGATCCAAATTCCTATGGACGCGGAAACAAATCGGGAGCGGGGTCCTCTCTACGGTGTCCTCGAGGGATCTCCCTCGCGTCCAAGGTGTCCAAGCAGCGCACGGGAGTAATCGAACTGGCTCGAGCGCCTAATTCACGTGCGTGCGACGGGACCGAGTCCAGCTCGGGGAGGAAGAAGGTGTGGTGCGGGCCCCGCGTGTCAGAGGCTGGAGGTGTGGTGGGGATCGTGGGCTGGCCTGCTGCGGTGTGCTGGGCGACCGAAGTCTCTTTTGGGCCACTGTGCGGCCCAGCTGCACAGTGTGTTTATTTTATTTTATTTTGAAACTGATAGAAACAATTTTGTGGCTAAAATAAACTACCAAAATAAATATATATAAAAACCCACGGAAAAATATATACTAATAATATAACCTATAGTAATTCTAATGCCAAACCTAATGCAATTTGTAAATAAAATATCTAAGCAAATGGGCACACAAAGAGCAGTTTCAAATAAATTCAAAAGAATTTGAAGTTTATAAATTGCAAAGGCATGTCAGATGAACCACAAATATAATTCTGGACATTATGAACTTTTTATCTGATAGGGGAGAAGTCATATTATCTCCACTCCAATAATTTGCCTTTAGTTGCATAATGAAGAGAATTTTTAGAAAATTAAATAATGCATAGAACAATATGAGATGCATATGAATGATCTATTAACATCCTAATTTAGGAAAATTGGGATATTACAACGAGCTTCTCTCCGGTAACAAACCCCAAGCTAGATACTTTCGGGTATTCGGCTCTAAGTGTTACAATCTTGATAAGCATCGCCGTGCTAAATTTGCTCCCAAATGTCATGAAGGTTTCACACTTGGTTATGGATCAAACTCTCACACCTACCAGGTCTACAACAACTTCACTCGAAAAGTTGAAGAGACGGCAGATGTGAAGTTTGATGAGCCTAATGGTTCGCAAGTCGAACAATTGCCAAATGATGTAGGAGATAAAGATCCTTCGAAAGCTATTCATGATTTGCCCATCGGCAAGATTCGTCCCATGGAGGTGAAGGAAAGTACTTCATTATCCCAAGTGGAAGCTCCTACTTCGGATCAAGGCTATTGACAAAACGACATGGAAACATCCACAAGCGGTACACGACAAGGTGAAGAGGAGGAGGAAGTACACATGAAGATCCACCACAACCTCCTTCACCACCACCTCAAGGAGATAACCATGTCGACAACAACGGAGATGAAGGAGATGATGAAGAATAAGAAGGTCCACCAACTAACATGCCTAAGCTACCTCGAGTTCAAACTCAAGTGACCAAGAACCATCCCCTAAACCAAATATTTGGTGACATACAAATAGGGAGGATCACCTGCTCTAAAACTCTCTTGTCTAACTTTTGTGAGCATTATTCTTTCATCTCTAGCATTGAACCGCTGAAGGTTGAACAAGCTCTTGAAGACGCGGATTGGGTGAACGCTATGCATGAAGAGCTTCACAACTTCGAAAGGAACTAAGTGTGGACACTCATGGAGAAGCCCAAGGACGAGCAAAACATTATCGACACGAAATGGGTATTTCAGAACAAGCAAGATGAAGATGCTCAAGTTGTTCGCAACAAGGCTCGCCTCATAGCCCAAGGATATACGCAAGTCGAAGGTATGGACTACGGTAAAACCTACGCCCCTGTTGCTAGATTAGAAGCCATTCGAATTGTTCTTGCTTATGCTAATCACCATGATATCACGCTTTACCAAATGGACATTAAAAGTGCATTTTTAAATGGTGAGATAGAATAAGAGGTCTTTGTTAAGCAACCACCTGGTTTTGCAAATCCTAAGAAACCTTACCACGTTTACAAACTTTGCAAAGCTTTATATGGTCTCAAGAAAGCTCCTCGTGCTTGGTATAAATGCCTAACGAAGTTTCCTACAGAAAAAGGATTTTAAATTGGTAAAATTGATGCGAACTTATTCACAAAGAGAGTTAATGGTGAATTATTTGTGTGCCAAATTTATGTGGATTATATTATCTTTGGATGTACTAACCCACACTTTAGTGAGAAGTTTGGAAGGTTGATGTCAGAGAAGTATTACATGTGTGTGATGTGTGAGCTGAAATACTTTCTTGGTTTACAAATCAAGCAAACGAGGTACATTCATATCTACAACTAAGTACACCAAGGACTTAATCAAGAAGTTCAACATGAAATATCTCAAAGGTATGAAAACTCCCATGCCCACTAGCGGACACGATGATCTCACTAAGGAGGGTGAACCGGTTGATCAAAAGGTTTATCGATCAATGATTGGTTCATTGCTTTATCTATGTGCCTCCTATCCCGATATTATGCTTAGTGTTTGCATGTGCGCTAGATATCTAGGTGCTCCTAAAGAATGTCATCTTAAGGCTGTAAAACGCATTGTGAGATACTTGATTCATACACCAAACTTTGGCATATGGTATCCCAAGGGATCTTCTTTTAATCTTGTTGGCTACTCCAACTCAAACTATGCTGGTGACAAGGTTGATAGAAAATCCACCTTGGGTACATGTCAATTTCTTGGTAGATCTCTTGTGTCTTGGTCCTCCAAGAAACAAAACTCGGCATCTCTATCTATTGCCAAAGCTGAATATATTGCTGCTGGATCATGTTGTGCGCAATTATTATGGCTGACACAAACACATAAAGATTATGGAATCAATGTTAAAAATGTGCCATTACTTTATGACAATGAAAGTTCTATTAAGATTGGTCATAATCCTGTGCAACATTCTCGAACCAAGCATATTCTAGTTCGACATCATTTCATTCGTGATCATGTTGCCAAAGGAGATATTAATCTTAAGCATGTTTGTACTAACAAGCAATTGGCCGATGTCTTTACTAAGCCACTTGATGATAAAGTTTTTTGTCATTTGTGGAGTGAGTTGAACATCATTGATGCTTCAAACTTGATCTAATCTCGCTGAGATGCTTGCAAGGGGATGAGCTTTATTGTCTATTCTATGCTATTATCTTGAATATCATATCTTGGAATCCTATGGATCTAACCCTTTTGTAGGTACTTGGAAGAATAACACGCCACGGGATTGCCAACAACTCATATCTTAAGCAATCTTGTCATGACCAACTATTCGCAACCTCGCTTTGACGATGGAAGGAAGAAGACACCAAAACATACCCTTGACATATATCCCTAAATTGCTAAACCTCAATTGGTATCATGTCATTTGGAGATATTATGTTCTTCCTTGCGTGACTAACCTTTGTAGGTGAAAAGTGAACTAAAACAACAATGATTGCTCCCAACTCAAAATGACCTTCATCAACTTTGAGCATCCTATTCAAGTTCACCTACAAGCTATGTCATCAACATTACGCAAAGGTATGTACTCATATCCTTGATATAGCTTTACTCCAAGACATGAGATAAAGCAACTCAAGTGATACTAAGACATTAAAATGCTTAATCGAAAGATGGTAACCCCACTTTCAGCTTAACAATGAGTATGACCTATGATCAAGTATCCTTGCTTGACTCCTAAGTCAATATACTCTAATACAGGTGACCTAGTCACCGCCCATCATCTAGTTAAGCATTTTGTTTGGTTTATTCTCTATTGCGAAATTTATTGGAACCACTCAAATCTTTTCTAGTTGATACCTATCTGTAAATTATCCGTAATTGGTCCAAATCATTTGTTTTTCTTTCCTGATTGATTTTCATTTACAACTTTATCTTTTGATCAAATTTTCACATTTGCCAATTTTTTGTTTTATGCCTCAATGCCTTCGATTCAAAGGACTCGATTCCACCGATTCAGTAGATAAGTTGCACAACATCATATCGGTATCACCGACAAATCTTTCTTGGAGCCATCGACTTTCCATGTTATTTTAGTCTGTGTTTGTATCTGTAAATCTTTATGTTCCTTCTGTGATTTCTCAATCCTTTGATGATCCCTTATTATCATTCAAAAAATGTGGGGGGAGAAATACATTCAAGGATCCCTAACTCAAAGGCGGAGAAGTTCTGCAAATTCTCAGTTAATCCTATGAGAGAGAAATTATTTTCTATGATTCCCTCATTTTTTCTCATGATTTTCATATACCATGAGTCCTACATTCTATGACCCTTGTTCTCAAGGATCCCTTCTTAATCTATCATCCCTGTATCTAACCCTATATCAAACCTTTTTAGAAATTAATGCCAAAGGGGGAGAAATATACAAAGCTTCAAAGCTAAAGAGGGAGATACATGCATATGCAAAAGGGGGGATATAATTTAGGGGGAGAGGAGAATACCTAAGTTTACACTTATATATAGAACAAGGGGAAAAAACCAAAGTAGGGGGAGAAAAATATGTTTTGGAGAAAGATCTGTTTATTGAAATTGATTTTCGCATGTTAGAATTTTCTCACCCTATCCAATCTCAATATCCAAATGCTAAGATTCAGGGGAGAGAATGTCCTACCATTTTCATATATAAAGGGGAGAAACTTTGAAATTATCTTGGATATGTATCAATCTTAATGAATACTATCTTCTATACATTCTCCATATCTTGGTATTGTTGAGTTCTATTTCTTTTGATTGGTAGAATACTCTTGTGTTTCCTGACATTGTTTTCTCAAGTGTATTTCTACTGCTATAATGCTCGAGAACTCAAGGTAAGTGTATCCATCATATCTTTGACGAAGATGATCTCTTGCTTCTTGCATATATTGTTTGCAAGAGTTCAATCTTGAACAAGGGTACACCTCATCCATATACATTTGATTCATATAGCCAAGATACACATGCCTTATCATATACCTTCTACTACATGTGTGTCCATGCATTCCAAAGCAACTATCCTTTGAAGGGATTGCACACATTTAGGGGGAGCAAGTCTAAGTCATGTGTCTCTCAAAGTCTTCATTATATACATGCATATCTTTATTTGAAGTTTTGATTGTATGTTGTCATCAATTACCAAAAAGGGGGAGGTTGAAAGCACAATATGCTCCCTTGGTGGTTTTGATAATTCATGACAACATACATTGTCTCTTGGACTAATACTTTCATCTAGTGTATTTTAGATAAAGTCCATAGAGAGAGTTGAGCTGGATAAAAGGAATGTGGAGAGTATCCCTATGAAGAAGAAAGAGAAGGGATAACATTGGCCAAGATTCAAGCAAGAGGACTCTACATTTTACCTTCTGTGGTAAATAACTTTGAGTCCATAGGAAATCCAATACTATCAAAAGGGGGTAAGGTTTTGTTGGTGAACCAAATCTCATACGTGCAGAAGTGATAATCACCACATACACCCATAAGATCTTCCACAAAAGTCTGTCCAAAGCCAAATATTCAAAATCGGTGCTACCAACACTTTCCACTCAGTGCCACCAATTTCCAGTCTTAGACAGACTCAGCCAAACCCTAGCATTTCGGTGCAACCGATTCCATTTCGGTGCCATCGAGTATGGGTTGCCAACTTCCTGTTATGCAAATTTACAATATCGGTCCCACCGAATTTTGTGAATCAGCGTCACTGAGTTTGGCAATCTGACTGTTGGTCACCTTATCGGTGCAACCGATTTGTATGTATCAGTCTCACCGAGATTCAAAATTTGCTACCTTTGAGCCAACTCAGTACCACCGAGATTTACACATCGGTGTCACCGAGACTGACTTATTAGGTGTAACGGTTGGATTTTTGGAGATGCCTATATATACCCCTTCACCACCACCCACTCGAAAGAGAAGCACTCAAAACAGTTCCCCACTCATACCTGCTGATTTTTTGAGAGAGATCCACCTACTCATGTGTTGAGATCATGCCATTTCATTCCTACCATACGAATCTTGATCTCTAGCCTCCCCAAGTTGCTTTCCACCCAATCAACCTCTTCCACCATAGCCAAATCTGTGAGAGAGTGATTGTGTGTTGACGAGTCTATCATCTTGAAGCACAAGAGCAAGGAGTTCATCGACATTATCAAGCATGTTACATTTTGGAGGGTGGTGCCTCCTAGATTGGTTAGGTGTTGCTTGGGAGCCTCCTACTTTGTGTTGTGGAGTGAACCAAGAAGTTTGTAAGGGCAAGGGGATCGCCTACTTCGTGAATATCTACCTCGAGTTAGGTTAGTCCTCCGTGGATGTAGGCCATCATGGTATAGTCAAGGTTGCTTCTTCGTGGAACCCTCCGTGGGTAGAGCCCTCCGTGGAATCTCACGACCGTTACCCTCCGTGGGTTGAAGACTCCATAGCACCACCTATCAAAACCACGGGAAAAATATTTGTGTCCCTCATGCATTTGATCTATCTATCTCTAATCCTTACTTTCATGTGCAATGTCTTTAGTTTCCGCTGCTATACTTGATGACTTGCATGTGTAGGGTGTTCTAGACTTGATATATATGCTAAAACTGCCAACCCTTGAACTTGTGCTTGAGGTAGTTTCAAATTCCTACTAGTAGTCTATTCACCACCCCCTCTAGACATACACTTCTAGTGATCCTGCACATTGCGGATGTGTTAAATGTATGGTTGACACATATTTTCTCCAGCTATCAAAAAAGGGCAGTTGCAAAATAGTGTTCATGGGACATCGAAGGTGGCTTGACAAAGATGATGAGTGGACAAGTCGTGGCGACCTATTTGACAACACGGACGAGGCCCGAGGGCTACCACGTAAGAGGAGTGGAGAAGAAATCCATGAGATGTTAAAATAATTGGATAGATTGATCGAAGTCAAGAAAGAAGAAAAAGAAGGTTGAGAAAGTGCTGCTAAAAGTATGGAAAAGAAAGTATGTTTTCTAGGGCTTGAAGTATTGGGAACTAATCAGTTTGCCGCAATCTCTTGATATGATGCATATCACAAAAAATATCTGTGAGAGTTTTCTTGGAACACTATTTGACATGCCAGAAAAAGTAAAGATGGTACGAGGGCAAGACAAGACTTGAAATATATAGGTATTAGGGAAGAGATCCAACCCGCATCCCTTAAAAGAACCAAGGAGATGGCCAAGGGCAAAAACATCGCCATAGATGATGAGACAACGAAGGGAAAAATCTTGACAAAAAACAAAGCAGAGTATTGCCCCCAGCTTGATTTGCGCTCAACGAGGATGAGCTTCATCAACTATTCAATTGCCTTGACGGCACAAAGTTCCTTTTGGTTTCTCGGGGCTCATACGTAGATATCTTGACACAAAAAGAAAAGGTTTAGCAACATGAAGTCCCATGATTTTCATGTGATGATGACGCAATTACTTACGGTAGCCCTCGGAGGGATAATGGATGATCACGTTCGCAATACACTTCTTGACTTCTGCAACATTTTCGACGTTCTCTCTCGAAAGTCGATTAGCATGCGACATCTCACTTGACTACAAGAGGAGATCATCACAATACTATGTGAGCTTGAGATATATTTCCCCCTGTCATTCTTTGATGTGATGGTGCATCTCCTAGTTTATGATGTTTCTAAGGTTAAAGACGTTGGACCGACATTCTTGCATATCATGTCCCCATTTGAAAGGATGAATGGAACTGTGAAGGGTTACGTTCATAACAGGGATCGTCCAGGCCTATCCGACCGAAGAGGGCATATCATTCTGCAATAATTATATAGATGATGATCAATCTCTTGGTTTGCCCACGAGGAAGCATGCCGATAGGCTTGATGGAATAGGTCACTCACATTTAAAGCGTGATTTAAATGTGGATACACATAACCGTCGAGACAACTTTGACAGATCGCACACAGTGCTGTTACAACAAGCAGGTATAATCACTCCTTGGCAGGAGACTCACAAGGACACCTTAAAGAGAGAGAATGCAATGGCAGGGAGACAAAGGATCGAAGCCTAGATTGTTAGAGAGCACAACTCCAAATTTGCAGCCTGGTTAAAAGAGCAAATTCGTGAGAAACCATGGCCAACGAGTATTGCCAATGCAAATCTCATCTATGCATTAGTAGTAGGCCCCGCAAGCACCATCGTCACCTACCAATCATATGATATCAATGGATAGACATTCTATACTGAGGCAAAAGACAAAAATTCTGATTACCAGAACTCGGGCGTCACGTTAATTGCCTCCACCGAGAATGAAACTAACATATACTACGGAAGGATCGAAGAGATATGGGAACTTGAGTACGCCGAAGATCAGATGGTACCACTGTTTCGGGTTAGATGGGCGAAGAATGTCGAGAAGGAAGAATTTGGTGCTGTTACCAAGTCCCTGCTCGATGCACAAGATGCTAGTGCAAAGGGAGTCAAAGGAATTACCGCAAAATATGAGCCTTGGGTATTCGCTATGGACGTGTCACAATGCTTCTATATTACTGACCCGGCAAAGCCAAGTCGTGTTGTCGTCAGGAGATCCAAGAGATCCATCGTCGGGGTGGACGGAGTGGCCAACGAGGGTGACTATGATCAGTTCGGTGTTGACCCAAAAGAAGAGGAGAACTATGATGACGATGAAAACTACACCACGAGAAGGAGAAGAACTACCTTGCCTGAGACGGGACATCCCTTCTTACGAAAGGGTCATAACATGGGACGGAAGTATTCAAGCAAGATTAAAAAGACCCAAACCGTCGTTGAGAGGATTGTCAAACGACATCGTACTTGATTAATTTGTGTGCTTCATTATTCGTGTACTACACTTTTGTGTACTTCTCATTGCGTAATACGTAATTCGCATGATATTGTACTTCATTTGTGTGTACCTCCTAATTTGATTTGTTATATACTTTGATCCACATTCATGTATGCATTTTCACATGCCATTTGTCAAGTATTATTAGAAGATCCCAAGTTAACAGAACACCAATTACTGTTGGCGTCAGCATGTCATTGGCGCCAACACTAATTACTAACCAACATTTTTATCTACACTATTGTTGTGGGAACAACTCAGATTCCCTTCTTGCCCCCGCTGCCAGACACTGTTCTCCGCCATTCCTCGCCCAGCCGCGCCCACACCCTGCGCCAGACATGTCGCCGTGCTGCCCAACCCTTCCCCAAGCCCACCCCCTCATCCAAGAGCCTCTTCCTCCGTCGTCCTGTTCAGACACTCCATCCCTCCATGATGGTCCGGTCCAGCCACTCGCTCCCTCCGTCGCCCTGTCCAGACGCCTCGTCCGCCTCGCACCACCACCCCATCACGCAGTCTTCACGTGTGCCCCCACCGTGCCCTGCTAACAGCTGACCCCCACTCGATCCGGACGATCAAAATCTATCTCTAACCATTTGATGAAATGTGAATTGATGAAATATGTCATATGTTGCATCATCGTGTGTTCTTGCGAATTGTCTCGCGCTAGCTACGTTTCTTTTTGCAGGGAAAGGTCAAGAGAGTGGCCAATATTTTGGCGAAACATGGATTTCTCATTTCCGTTTCATAAAAATTTCTTGCACTCAATATGTCCATTTTTTCCATTCAATTTTATTTTGTGAATGCATCACAAAATGGAATAATGTCCATACTGTTAAAAGAATGGAGGCAACTACCCAAGTGATCGCAACTTGGAAGAGTTAAACGAATGGAGGCAGCTTCCCGAGTGATCGCAACTTGGAAGAGTTAAAAGAATGGAGGCACCTACCTGAGTGATTGCAACTTGGAAGAGTTACAAGAATGAAGGCAACTACCCAAGTTATCGCAACTTGGAAGATTGGAGATCGGTGAATCTCTATGCTTCACCATGCATGGAGATGCAGGGGTTAATTTCCCTCTTCTTCAAGATTGATCCTAAGCGTGGTGAGTACCGCACTAGTAGTTGCGACGAGGGTTAATGTATGCATATATATAAATGATGTGTACCATAATATAAATTATGTTGCACGTACTTTTTCATTTCTTATCGGAATCAGTGTGGGACACAAACATCATTATGTATATATTGATACAAAATTGTGCTGCCGCCGCAGCATTTCTCGCTGCGGTGGCAGCATTTTTTGTTGCGTTTGGTCATTTAGAACTGGCTTGCGAAACATCCGGTATGCCCGTAATGACCTCTCCAATGTATGGCATTGGAAAAGTTAACATGCCGTAGATATATATGATATTTTCGTCATGACGACAAATGCAACACCATAGGTATATGAAATACTGCTAGCGTAGGCTCCAAAGCCACCACTATTATTTGATTGTGGTGCCATATTGCTGGCGTTGGGTGTCTACGCCAGCAATGCCATTTTTTCCACGCCATAGCTAGGCTTATCTACACTAGTGTTTGGTAATTCATTCGCCAGTATTTTGATATATTCCAAAATAGTTATCCATAATTTTTCAGGTCATTTGGAGTTGCACAGAATATCCAACTCTTCTGTAGCCTTTTCCGGTCTAGAATTCTAGCTGTCGGCAATCTCCCTCTTTGTGTGAAACTTGCAAAATAAGAGAGAAAAGGCATTAGGATTGCATGATAAAGTGAAATAAATGACTCAAAACATAATAAATATCAATGGGAAAAATGATGCAAAATGGACGAATTAACCTTCCCAAGCTTAGACCTCGCTTGTCCTCAAGCAAAAGCCGAACTCGATAATCATGACGACATGCTTAGAGAGAGAGAGGTGTTGATAAAATAAAAATACGAACATGAAAGCATCAAGATCATTATCATAACAGAAATACAATGTAATAGAACTTCTCATGAACAAGTGATAATTCATCCACAAGCTGAAGTTTGAACCATAAACTTTATTGAAAACTAAGAAACTATGACCTTAGTCGTTGAAACAATTACAATCCGTCATATTTTCAGAGAGAATTTATGTATGGTCTTTATCAAGTTCACATACCCAGCTATCATTTAGTGTTCTATGATTTCTGACACTCACAACATAATTATGGAGCAAAAAGTTTTAATCAGACACATAGGAATATAGGGGTTTACATTTTCACCTCCAAACTTATATATCTCGAGGATAATGTCAAAAATAATAACTCATCATTACTTGCATCCAAGTGGATATATATGCCTGGTTTCCCCCCACCACATGATGCTTGCCAAGTGGAGAATAAATAAGAATGGAGTAGGGATGAACATCATTAACTCTTGCATGAAAGCAAATACAGAAAAGTAAAAGATGGGCCCTTCGCAGAGGGAAGCAGAGGTTGTCATGTGCTTTTTATTGGGATGTGCAAGCTCTTAATGGAAAGGAACACTACTTTATATTCCCCCTTGTAATGGTAACCTTTATTATGCAGTCTGTCACTTTTATTTCTTTACCAAGTTCGTACAAACCTTATTTTCCCTTACAATAAAAAGGTCATACATATTTAGGAACATTTTTTATTCCTTTTGCACCGATGAAAGTTGACTTGAAGGATCTTATTCAATCCATAGGTAGATATGGTGGACTCTCATGGCAAGAAACTGGGTTTAAGGGTTTTGGATACACAAGTAGTATCTCTACTTAGTGCAAAGTATTGGCTAGCAAAAGGTTATGAGCAAGCACCACATGTTAGAGGATCCATGACAATATAACTTCTATGTGAATATAAGCAAACATAACTCACTATGTTGTCTTCCTTGTGCAATATATATCACCGATATTAGGTGTCACCAATATTAGGTTTCTGGCCGTTGGACATCTGATCGGTACCACCGAGATTCGAAAGTTGCTACCTTTGGAGCAAGTCAGTAGTACCAGATTCATACATCGATGTCACTGAGTTGGTCACTTAAGGTGTAACGGTTGGATTTTTGGAGATGCCTATATATACCCCTCCACCACCACTCACTCGCAAGAGAAGCACTCAGAGCAGATCCCCACTCATCCCAACTGATTTTCTGAGATAGAGCCACCTACTCATGTGTTGAGATCATGCCATTCCATTCCAACCATATGAGTCTTGATCTCTAGCCTCCCCAAGTGATTTTCCACCCAATCAATCTCTTTCACCAAAGCCAAATATGTGAGAGAATGATTGAGTGTTGAGGAGTCTATCATCTTGAAGCACAAGAGCAAGGAGTTCATCGACATTATCGAGCCTATTACCTTTTGAAGGGAGGTGCGTCCTAGATTGGTTAGGTGTTGTTGGGACCCTCCTACTTCGTGTTGTGGAGTGAACCAAGAAGTTTGTAAGGGCAAGGAGATCACCTACTTCGTGAAGATCTACCCCAAGTTAGGCTAGTCCTTCGTGGACGTAGGCCGTCATGGTATAGTCAAGGTTGCGTCTTCGTGGAACCCTCTGTGGGTAGAGCCCTGTATGGACTCTCGTGACCGTTACCCTCCGTGGATTGAAGACTCCATAAACACGGGCGTACGATAGCACCACCTATCGGAACCATGGGAAAAATCTTTGTGTCTCCAAATTGCGTTTGATATTCCTACCCTTCCTTTACTACTCATGCTTGTCTTTACTTTCCGCTGCTATAGTCAAAGTCATGCATTTGTAGGGTGTTCTTGACTTGCTATGAATGCTAAAATCTACCAACATTTAAAATTGGGAAAAAGTAGATTTTTATTTGGTTAAGTAGTCTAATCACCCCCCTCTAGACCTACTATCAATCCTATAGATTTGCGGTGAGGTGCAAAACGTAGCTCTCCCCGTACGACTCTTGAGACGACATGGTGCTTCTAGATCTGTCAGAAACATAGCCCGAAACAAGAACAAAGGGGAAACTTGTGGTATGGTGGTCAAAACAGCAAGGAGTATATATAATGATTTTTTCTCGTGCAGGATGCTACTTCTCGAGCATGCGTTGGTTTCCTGTGAAGAGGAACGGTTTGATGCAGCAAAGTAGATAAGTATTTCCCTCAGTTTTTGAGAACCAAGGTATCAATCCAGCAGGAGATACAAGCAAGCCACCAATAGATGTACCTGCACAAGAAATCAAACTCTTGCACCCAGCGCAATAATGGGGTTGTCAATCCCTTCACGGTTACTTGCAAGGATGAGATCTAGTAGAGATAGATATAATATGATGCTTGAACGGAGATTAAAACTAAAAGTAGAAATAGTGCAGCAAGTATTTTTGGTGTTTTTGGTTTTAAATCTGAAAGTATAATATGGAAAATAGACCCGGGGGCCATAGGTTTCACTAGATGGCTTCTCTCATGATGACAAGTATTACGATGGGTGAACAAATTACTGTCAAGCAATTGATAGAAAAGTGAATACTTATGAAGATATCCAAGGCAATCATTATGCATATAGGCATCACGTCTGTGACAAGTAGACCGAAATGATTCTGCATCTACTAGTATTACTCCACAGATCGACCGACTCCTGCCTACATCTAGAGTATTAAGTTCATGAAGAACAAAGTAACGCATTAGGTACGATGACATGATGTAGAGGGATAAACTCAAGCAATATTATGAAAACCGCATCTTTTTCCCCTTGATGGAAACAATACAATACGTGCCTCGCTACCCCTACTTTGTCATTGGGTGAGGACACCGCAAGATTGAACCCAAAACTAAGCACTTCTCCTATTACAAGAATTACCAATCTAGTTGGCCAAACCAAACCAATAACTCGAACAGACTTGCAAAGATATGAAATCATGCATATAGGAATTCAGGAAAGACTCAAATAATATTCATGGATAATATGAACATAAACCCACAATTCATGGGATCTCGGCAAACACACCGCAAAAGTGTATTACATCGGATAGATCTCGATGAAGATCATGAAGAACATGGTATTGAGAAGAAAAGAGATAGAAGAAGACATCTAACTACTAGCTATGGACCCATAGGCGTGTGGTGAACTACTCATGTATCATCGGAGGGGCAATGGAGTTGATGTAGATGCCCTCCGTGATCGAATCCCCCTCCAACAGATTATCAGAAAAGGCTCCAAGATTGGATCTCTCGGGAACGGAGGCTTCTAGCGGGGGAAAAGTGTTTTCGTGGCTCTCCTCGATAGTGATGGAATATTTGGAAATTTATAGGCCAAAGATTAGGGTTAGGGGAGTTGCTAGGGGCCCACAAGCCTGCCCGGCGCGGGGTACCCCCTGGCCGTGACAAGCGGGCTTGTGGCCCCATGGCAGCTCCTCTGCCTTTGTTCTCAAGTCTCGTGGCTTCCTTTTATTCCATAAAAAATCATTCCGGAGGTTTTATTTTGTTTGGACTCCGTTTAATATTCCTTATCCGTGAAACTCAAAAACAAGCAAAAAACAGAAACTGGCACTAGGCTCTAGATTAATAGGTTAGTCCAAAAAATAATATAAAATAGCATATTAATGCATATAAAACATCCAAAACAGATAATATAATAGCATGGAACAATCAAAAATTATAGATACGTTGGAGACGTACCAGCATCCCCAAGCTTAATTCCTGCTCGTCCTCGAGTAGGTAAATGATAAAACAGAATTTTTGATGTGGAATGCTACCCAACATATTTATCCATGTAATATTCTTTATTGTGGCATGAATATTCAGATCCGTTAGATTCAAAACAATAGTCTAATATTGACATAAAAACAGTAATACTTCAAGCACACCAACAAGGTAGTCATGTCCTTTCGAAATAACAATGTCTTAGAAAGTTATCCCTACAAAATCATATGGTCTTGCTATGCTCCATCTTCCCCACACAACGTATCTAAATCATGCGCAACGATGAACAAGTCAAGCAATTGTTTCACACTTTTGGTGTTCTCAAACCTTTTCAACTCTCACGCAATACATGAGCGTGAGCCATCGATATAGCATTATAGGTGGAATACAATATGGAGGGGCGCAAAGGAAAAAGGAGAAGATAGTCTCACATCAACTAGGCGTATCAACAGGCTATGGAGATGCCCATCAATAGATATCAATATGAGTGAGTAGGGATTGCCATGCAACAAATGCACTTAGAGATACAAGTGTATGAAAGCTCAAAAAAAACTAAGTGGTCGTGCATAATGAATATCCACTAGTTATATGAAAGTGAAAAAATAGGAGACTCTCTATCATGAAGATCATGGTGCTACTTTGAAGCACAAGTGTGGAAAAAGGTAGTAGTAATTGTCCATTCTCTCTTTCTCTCATTTTTTATTTTTTTATTTTGGTGGGCTTCTTTGGTCTCTTTTATTTTTTTTGTTTGGGTTTCGCTAGCCTCTTTTATTTTTGGTAAACTCCGGATACTCATCCCAACTTGTGAGGGAGTCATAGCCTCCATCATCCTTGTTTCTCATGGGACAATGCTCTATTAATGAAAAATCATCACACTTTTATTTACTTATAACTCAAAGAAAAAGAGATTACAACTCCATTCCTATGACAAGATATAACTCTATATGCAATATGAAGTGATGATGCAAGTCATAGAAAACTACATGGTGGAAGTTGCATGGCAATATATATCGGAATGGCGATGGAAATGCCATAATAGGTAGGTACGGTGGCTATTTTAAGGAATATATGGTGGTTGTTTTTAGGAAGGAGGGTTTGATGTACCGGCGAAAGTTGCGCGGTACTAAAGAGGCTAGCAAAGATGGAAGGGTGAGAGTGCGTATAATCCATGGACTCACATTAGTCATAAAGAACTCACATACTTATTGCAAAATTCTATTAGTTATCAAACAAAGCATTAAACGCATGCTCCTATCGGAGAGTTTGGTAGGACTTAACCATCGCGCGCTCCCGACCCTCACACAAAGGTCGACAATCATTAGACAAATCATGCTCCGACTTTGTTACATAACGGTTCACCATACATGCATGCTACGGGAATCACAAGCTTCAACAGACATATCTTTTCAATTCACAACTACTCACTAGCATGACTCTCATATTACCATCCCTATTATCTCAAAACTATATGCAAGGAATCCAACTTCTCATAGTTGTTAATGCACTTAATATGAAAGTTTTTATTATATCCCTCTTGGATGCCATTATATTAGAACTAAATTCATAACCTAAACAAATTAACATGCTGTTTTAAGAAACTCTCAAAATAATATAAGTGAGTTATGAGAGTTCAATAATTTCGATAAAATATAACACCACCATGCTCTATAAAGATATAAGTGAAGCACTAGAGCAACATTGCCTAGCTCAAAAGATATAAGTGAAGCACATAGAGTATTATAACAAATTCACGATTCAGCATGTATCTCTCAAAAGATGTGTGTAGCAAGGATGATTGTGGCAAACTACCAATAAAAGACTCATATCATACAATACGCTCCAAGCAAAACTCATATCATGTGGTGAATAAAAATATAGCCTCAAGTAAATTTACCGATGGATTGAAGACGAAAGAGGGGATGCCTTCCGGGTCATCCCCAAGCTTAGGCTTTTTGGTATCCTTGAATATTACTTGGGGTGCCTTGGGCATCCCCAAGCTTAGGCTCTTGCCACTATTTATTCCATAGTCCATCTAATCTTCACCCAAAACTTGAAAACTTCACAACACGAAACTCAACAGAAAACTCATGAGATCCGTTAGGATAAGAAAAATAAATCACCACTTTAGGTACTGTTGTGAACTCATTATTTATTTATGCTTGTGTAATACCTACTGTATTATAACTTTTCCATGACTCATAACCCCCGATACAACCCATAGATACATCAAAATAAGCAAACAACACAAAGAAAACAGAATCTGTCAAAAACAGAACAGTCTATAGAAATCTGTAAACTTTGAATACTTATAAGACTCTATTTTTAAAAAAATTTAGTAAAACCAGTTAAATTTGTATATAAATCCTGTGTAAAAATTACAGATCAATTTGACTCTCTGAAAAATTACTCAAAATTTCAGCATGATGAGAATTCCACATGGATTGAAACAAGGAGATACAACAAATCAAAGAGCATCTA
This sequence comes from Hordeum marinum, assembly GCA_022496015.1. NCBI lineage: Eukaryota > Viridiplantae > Streptophyta > Magnoliopsida > Poales > Poaceae > Hordeum > Hordeum marinum. Next base: position 414,788,953 of record CM039674.1, on the reverse strand, counting down.
CCATGATTAAAGTCTTTGAAATCCAAAAGAGTGGGTTCATTGCTATTTAAAGTTTTGACCTCTTCAATCCCACTTTTATCAATCTTAGCATCAAGATCTAAAAACTCTGAATCATTGGGACGCCTTTTATCTAAAGTTGACTCATGTCCAGTCCCATACTTATAAATATTAATATTGGAAAACAAAGAATCAATAGGAGTCACATCAATCACTTTAAGATCTTCATCAATATTATCACGAGAACATACTTTTTCAAGCCATTCACGCTTAGCACGAACTCTAGCGGTTCTTTCCTTACACTCATCAATAGAAATTCCCATAGATTTTAAAGACTCATTAATATCATGCTTGGGTGGAATAGATCTAGTTTTTATGGAATCAATCTCAAGAGAAATCGTATCAACGTTCCTAGTCAAATCATCAATCTTGAGCAATTTTTCTTCAATCATAGCATTGAAACCTTTTTGCGTACTAATTAATTCTTTAATATTACTCTCAAAATAAGAGGGTATTTTATTAGAATTTCCATAAGAATTGTTGTAGTAATTACCATAATTATTAGAGGGGTTACTAGGAAACGACCTAGCATTGAAATTACCTCTATAAGCGTTATTACCAAAATTGTTCCTACCAACAAAATTCACATCCATAGATTCATTATTATTTCCAATCAAAGAAGACAAAGGCATATCATTAGGATCAATAGGAGCACTCTTACTAGCAAAAAAATTCATCAACTCATCCATCTTTTCACTCAAAGTATTAATCTCTTCAACAACATGCACTTTTTACTAATAGGAGATCTTTCGATATGCCATTGAGAGTAATTTTCCATAATGTTATCTAGGAGTTTAGTAGCTTATCCTAATGTGATTTCCATAAAAGTTCCACCCACGGCAGAATCTAAGAGGTTCCTAGAAGCAAAATTCAACCCAGCATAAAAAATTGTATAATCATCCATAAACTCAAACCATGCGCGGGGCAATTCCTAATCATAAGTTTCATCCTCTCCCAATATTGTGCAACATGTTCATGATCAATTTGCTTAAAATTCATTATATCGTTCCTAAGGGAGATGATCTTAGCGGGCAGATAGTACATGCAAATAAAAGCATCTTTACACTGCCTCCATGAATCAATACTATTTTTATGCAAAGATGAAAACCAAGTTTTAGCACGATCTCGTAGTGAGAACATAAATAGCTTCAATTTAATACTATCATTATCCACATCTTTCTTCTTTTGCATATCACAGAACTCAACAAAAGTATTTAGATGGGATGTGGCATCTTCATTAGCAAGGCGGAAAATTGTTCTTTCATAACAAGATTGAGCAAAGCAGCATTAATTTCATAACATTACGCACTAGAGGCGGGAGTAATCGGAGTACTAATAAAATAATTATTATTAGTATTGGAAAAGTCACACTACTTGGTATTCTATTGAGTCATTGTGACAAAGCAAGAAATCAAGCACTCAAGCAAGCAAAAAGCAAATAGTAAGACGAACGAACAAGGGCGAATAAAAAGGCAAATCTTTTTGGTATTTTCTAAAAATCATTTTAGAAGTGGGGGAGAGGAAAATGAGAGGAAAATGGCAAATAATGTAAATGCAAGAGATGAGTTTTTGATGGGTACTTGGTACCCTTTACTTCCTATGTATCTCCCCGGCAACGGCGCCATAAATCCTTCTTGCTACTTCTCGAGCATGTGTTGGTTTCCCGTGAAGAGGAACAGTTTGATGCAGCAAAGTAGACAAGTATTTCCCTCAGTTTTTGCGAACCAAGGTATCAATCCAGTAGGAGATACAAGCGATCCACCAATAGATGTACCTTCACAAAGAATCAAACCCTTGCACCCAACGCTATAAAGGGGTTGTCAATCCCTTCACGGTTACTTGCAAGGATGAGATCTAGTAGAGATAGATATAATAGGATGCTTGAACGGAAAGTAAAACTAAAAGTAGAAATAGTGCAGCAAGTATTTTTGGTGTTTTTGGTTTTAGATCTGAAAGTATAATATGCAAAATAGACCCCGGGCCCATAGGTTTCACTAGATGGCTTCTCTCATGATGGCAAGTACTACGGTGGGTGAACAAATTACTGTTGAGCAATTGATAGAAAATCGAATAATTATGAAGATATCCAAGGCAATGATTATGCATATAGGCATCATATAGGCAATGATTTCCAAGGGCCCACAAGCCTGCCCGGCGCGGGGTACCCCCTGGTCGCGGCAAGCGGGCTTGTGGCCCCGTGGCATTTCCTCTGCCTTGGTTCTCAAGTCTCATGGCTTCCTTTTATTCTAGAAAAAATCATTCCAGAGGTTTTATTCCATTTGGACTCCTTTTAATATTCCTTATCTGCGAAACTCAAAAACAAGGAAAAAATAGAAACTGGCACTAGCCTCTAGATTAATAGGTTAGTCCCAAAAATAATATAAAATAGCATATTAATGCATATAAAACATCCAAAACAGATAATATAATAGCCTGGAACAATCAAAAATTATAGATACATTGGATACGTATCACATGACAAGTCTACGAAAGGAAAACGAAGTCGGGAAAGTCCACGAGGGAGCCACGAGCTCACACAGAGTGCCCTATGGGGTTAGGGTGCGGCCCCTAAGCTTGCCTCTCCCTCAAGAACTTTCTTGATTGATTATTATTTTTATATTATTTTTTATATATTCTAAAGAAAACAAAATTTCTTTTATGGAACTTTTGGAGTCAGTTTACTTACCGCATCACATACTTACTCCTTTTCAGGATTCTTGAGCATTCCAAAAGGTCTCTTTTATGTGTTCCTCCGGTGTCATTATTTGGATAATGTTGGTTTGCTTGTTAATGGGTGTGCCTGAAATATAGTTTTTAATTCTTTGTCCTTTAACCACCTTAGGATTTGTGCCTTCGACATTGTTATTCTTGATAGCTCCGGAACGATAAACTTCCTCGATGATACATGGTCCTTCCCATTTAGAGAGGAGTTTTCCCGCAAAGAATCTGAAACGAGAATTGTATAATAGAACTTGATCACGGATACGTCTCAAACGTATCTAACTTTCCAAACACTTTTGCTCCGATTTTGGCCTCTAATTTGCATGATTTGAATGGAACTAGCCCGGACTAATGCTGTTTTCAACAAAAATACCGTGGTGTTACTTTTGTGCAGAAATAGAAGTTCTCGGAACCAGTCAAAACTTTTTGTGATTTTTTCTCGAATATATGAGGAATTGTGGAGCAAAGAACTGTCGGAGGGGGCTACCTGTGGGCCACAAGCCAACACGTGGGCGCGCCTTGTTAGCTTGTGGGGTCCACGTGACTCCCTCGATCCTAATTCCAGTCCTATAAATTCACATCTTTGGAGAAAAAATATGCAAGAAGACTTCATCGCGTTTTACAAGATGGAGCCGCCACCACCTCCTGTTATTCCACGGGAGGGCTGATCCAGAGTCCGTTTGGGGCTCCAAAGAGGGGGATTCGTCACCGTCGTCATCACCAACCCTTCTTAAGCAACACCGCCATGATGCTCACCATCTAGAGTGAGTAATTCCTTTGTATGCTTGTTGGACAGTGATGGGACTGAATGAGATTGATCATGTAATCAAGTTAATTTGATAGTGCTTGATCTCTAGTATCCACTATGTTCCGAGATTGATGTTGGTATGACTATGTTGTGCTTAAGGCTTGTCACTAGGGCCTGAGTGCCATGATTTCAGATCTAAACCTATTATGTTTTCATTCATATAAGAGTTATTTGGATCCTATCTTGCAAGTTGTATGTACCTATTACCTATCTGTATCCGCATACCCCAAGGTGACAATAATTGGGATTCTTTCCCGTGATTGCCGTAGTTTGAGGAGTTCATGTATTCACCTTGTATTAATGCTTTATTTCCGGTTCTCTATTGAAAGGAGGCCTTAATATCCCTTAGTTTCCAATAGGGCCCCACTGCCATGAGAGGGTAGGACAAAAGATGTCATACAAGTTCTTACCGAAGCACGTATGACTATATACGGAATACATGCCAACATGATATTGATGAATTGGAGCTAGTTTTGTGTCGCTCTAGTGTGTAACTGTTACATGATTGATGTCATCTAAATCATTATCCATCACCGATCCACGTGCATACACTTTACATATACTGAATCTTGCTAAGTTGTTGTTGCCGCTGCTACTGTCACAACTACTGCAAAATTGCTACTATTAATGTCACTACTACTATTTTGTCGTGCTACTAAAATCTTTGTTGCAGAGAGATATCCCAGGTGTGGTTGAATTGACAACTCAACTGCTCAGGACAATAATCCTTTGGATCCCCTTATGTCGAATCAATAAATCAAGGTGTAATACTACCCGCGAAGATTGTTATGATGCCCTACACTTGTGGGTTATTAATCACTGACATTCAATTCTCGCTTATGTATTCTTTTTGAAAGAGCATGGTGCCCCCATGTGTGGTTTTGGTAATTGTTGACATTATCTATGGACTAATGGTTGCCTTGAGTTATATTCGTAGGATTTGTCCATAGGTATTTCTTGAAGTCCATTTGTTGGTTTCAAGGAGATTATGTGATGACCAAGGTGCTATTCAAGGAATTATCCAAAGATTGGTCATAGACAATACATGATACAAGGTTGATCAAGACTAAGTGAAAGAGTGAATCAAGTTGATCAACACACAAAGCGTACAAGATGTACTGACATGGATCAGGTGATCCCATGGTATGGTAAGCATTGTCCATTGCGCTTTGTGTACTAACCCATGTTCTATGTGAGAGTTGCTCTTCCATACGTTTAGTGTGCTTCTTTGATATTTTGATGATATGTATGTTACTCTTCCTTTAGTGGTGTCATGTGAACGTCAAGTACATGACACTTCACCATATTTGGGACTAAAGGGAACCAGTGGGGAATGATGAGTAGATGATTGGTTGTGAGAGTCACAGAAGCTTAAACCCTAGTTTATGAGTTGCTCTGTAAGGGGCTAATTTGGATCCACATGTTAAATGCTATGGTTAGATTTATCTTAATTCTTGTTTCCTAGTTGAGGATGCTTGCGAGAGAGGGTAATCATAAGTGGGTTATTTTTTCAAGTAAGAACAACACCTTAGCACTGGTCCGCCCACGTATCAAAATATCAAAGTAACGAACACAAATCAAGTAAACATGATGGACGTGGCTAGACGAAAATTCCCATGTTTTCTCGAGAGCGCTTTGCTTCATATAAAAGAATTTTTAGGATTATCCTTTGCTACAAAATGGATTGGGACACCTTTCTACACCTTAGTTAGTTTTATTAATTGTTACTTGGTACGAATTATCTTTCTACAAAACTATCTATCATTGCTACTTACAACACCTGCAGAGAATACATTGCTGAAAACCGCTCAACATTTCCTTCTGGTCCACGTTGGGTTTGACACTCTTACTTATCAAAAGGTCTATGATTGATCCCCTATACTTGTGGGTCATCAAACACCATGGTAGTTCTGCTGAAAACAACGTCAGTCCGGGTTAGTTTCATTCAAATCATGCAAATTAGAGTCCAAAAGAAGAGCAAAGTGTTTGAAAAAGCAGATACATTGTGGACGTATCAGGGTGCGTTGGGCAACTCCACATATTTGTGGTTGTCGTAAGAAATAAACATAATGTTGTTAGTTGTGAGAAGACAATGGTTGACAGTCTTAAAAATAGCGTCGTGGACTAACCGCGATGTGGTTGGAGTAGTGCTCTGCCTCTAGAATGATTGAGCAAGTGGTCTAATCAATGTGGCGTCGCTAATGTTCCTAAGCTTGGCCACTTGGATCCATCTATCTCTCCACTTACTGAGGTGGTTGTAGACATGGGTGAATGTCGCCTACTAGCCACATAACTCGAACACCTGCTTCACAACAGTGTTCAAGTGCACATGTTTTGAGCACTTATCATTCCTATCCACAAGATATGAGCTCACACATCTTGTTAAGCATGAACCTGGACATGAACGGTTGCCACTTCATGTTGTTCCCCTACCATCCTTCTTTGCCTTAGCGAATGTAATTTTTATAGAGGTAGTGGTAGAGAAAGCGGAAGGGAGTAGACGGGCCCGACCTTTCTATCTCTCCATTAGTGGGGCTGCCTCGCCTCGTTTGACTGGTAGGTGGGTGCCATGTTGTGGGGGGACGGTGGTGTCAGTGAGAGAGTGTGCGTCAATTCTGCATATAGGAAGGTGAGGGTATCAAGGCATTTCCCTTTCTTACTGGGCAGCCTCACGGGCAGGGTCTACTGTTGAACCGGCGGCACCGGCCACTACGCAGACGATCGTTTCTTTTCACTGCTACCATCAGAAGGGTATGGTCGGTGCTACTTGTGAGATGCATTGAGATTTTCCCCAAAGAGGAGAGGAGATGCAACATAGTAGAGATAAGTATTTCCCTTATCGAGAACCGAGATTATCGAACCAATAGGAGAACCAAGCAAACTCCTTTCAATAACACCTACACACACAAAACCAAGCACTTCCACCCAACACGGGCTAGAGGGTTGTGAAGCCCCTTGAACTCGTTACTTGCAAGGATTAAATCTTGATAGAAATATGATATTATAAAGGTAAAATAAAATAAAAGTAAATAAAACGCAACAAGGTATTTTTGGAGTTTTTGTATTTATGTTTAAGTAGAAGGCGGGCATAGTGTTTACTAAAGGCTTCTCTCTCGAAAGTAGCATACGGTGGGTAGACAAATTACTATTGGGCAATTGACAGAATTGTGAACAGTTATGACATGCTATTTACAACAATGATCATGTATGTAGGAATCACATCCATAAACAGGTAGACCGAAACGATTCTGCAACTACTATTATCACTCCACTTTGAGAGCGCTTCTATGCTAGCCTCTCTAGGTATTAAGTTCATAACAAATAGAGTAATGCTTGGAGCAAGGTGACATGATGTAGATAAAAGAAGACAAACAATATGTTCATATCCCATCATTTTATCATTAATGGAAACAATACAAATACATTTCTTGTCCCCTTCTATCACGAGGATATAGACCACCACAAGATTGAACCCACTACAACGCACCACTCCCACTGAAGGTAAATCAATCTAATTGGCCAAACCAAACTGATAGATCAAAGAGAAATACAAAGCTATAATAATCATGCATAATAGATTTCAGAAAAGACTCAATTACCTCCAATGAATAATCTGATCATAAACCCACAGTTCATTGGATCCTAACAAACACACCGCAAAATAAGATTACATCGGATGGATCATTGCGGGAATCGCGATGAACTTTGTATTGAAGATCAAAAAGAGAGAAGAGCCAACTAGGTACTAGCTATGGACCTGTAGGTGTGTGGTGGACTACTCACAAATTATCACGAAGGCGGCAAGGTTGATGTAGATGGCCTCCAGGGTCGATTCCCCCTCCGACAGAGTACCGGAAAAGGTCACCAGATGGCCTCCCATCGGAACAGAGGCTTGTGGTGACGAAAAAAGTGTTTCGAGTGGATCTTTGTTGGTTTCTAGATTTTATAGAATTATGTCAGATGGAGCCACGAGGGTTCCACAAGGTAACAAGGCGTGCCTACACCCCACCACCTCGGCATGCCTTGTTGCTTTGTTGCCTCCTCGTCTCACTTCCTAACTCCTCCCGAAAGTGTCTGGGTCTCTTTTGTCCAGAATTTTTTTCAAAAAGATTCGTAGTCTTTGGGCTTCGTTTGGTATAGATTTCTTAGAAAACTAAAAACAGGCAAAAAAGATAGCAATGGGCACTTGGCACCAGGTTAATAGGTTAGTTCCCAAAAATGATATCAAATAGGGGGAAATTAAATTTAGGTTTTTTTACATGTCTGCCCCTAGTTCCTTAGTTGTGCTCATTCATCCCCACGTCCTTAAATTTTGCTCTCTTTTCCCCACTCCCTAGCCCGAAACCCTCACCAAAGGTCATAATGGAGGATGTCGTCGGGTCAATGGTTTGACCATTAACTCTGATGAGCGGGGCCGCGTTGAGTCCGTCCCGCCCCATTTTCGGCCACACGGACGCCGAACGGACGTGCACGTGCTTTCTCCTCATCCGCCTCGGGGACGCATGGTGGCCTTCCAACTACCCCCATAGCCAAAAGTAAATGCGCATGCGCGGCGGCCCCGGTCGTCAGCCACCCATGTTCTGGTCGTCGTCCTTCTTTACATGGAAATCGGCCAATCCACAACACCTTCCATCCTTTCAGAGCCGTGTCTGCCCCCTCCACCCCCGGCAGGATACAAACCCTAGTCCGCCGGCGACAAAACCAAACCCTAGCCAATAGCCACCATGGGCATCTTCTTAGGGGCTAGCTCGAGCTCTGGCAAGAAGAAGGGCAAGGCCCCCACCGTCCCTTGACGCACGCTACCCCCATCGCCCTCTTCCTGTCTGCCTCGGCAATGGATTCGTGTCCCAGTGCACCAGGCAATGTGGCACTGGGAGCACATCGTCCCTCTCCCCTACGCCGATGTGATCTTGCCACAAGACTGGCACTTGGATCCTGAGAGGATCCCAGTGCCAACGGTTCTATGGTCGGCACGGGTGCATGCAAAGGAGGTGAGGTACCGGCGGCAGCAACTGATGCCCAAACAGCGGCTCGATCCGGCCTATGTTGTAGACTCTCCCAATTTGGAGGTATGGTTTGCGTTTGATCACAGGGAGCAGCGCCGGCATGGCGTCTGCGATGTGTGGGCTTGCACCCCGCCGCCCCTTGTTGTGTGCGATGAGGACTAGGAAGCGGAGACCGCACACCAGGAGGCGTTGGCACTGGCAGCTAGCCTCACGAAAGCAAGGAGGAAGAGCAGCGCAAGGAGGAGGAGGAGGGGGCGGCTTACCAGGCACAAATGGCGGAGGCCATTGCGCTCTTCGCTGCTGGTGACTACGTCGTGCCGCCGCTGGCACCGCTGTCCCCTGCTAGGGTCGAGCAGGTGCCGACCGCCCTCACGCCCCACGAGTATGTTTGGGAGGGGGTGGTGCAGGAGTGGATGAGCGCGCCACCCATATGGATGCTGGTGATGCCGGAGCAGGAGCAGGACTGCCTTAAGTTCTGGCGACAACGACACCTACGGGCGGAGGTCAGCAGCTCGAGGAGTTGGAGAAGGACGCCACGGCAGAGGAGGAGGAGCACCGTGACGAAGTGCAGGCAGCAGCAATGCAACCACGGGCGGACGACGTCCCCGCCGCCTGGGAGACGTCGTTCCCTTGGGCTAGCCCGGCGCCGACCCTCGTCGACCTCACCGGTCCCGATGACAACGAGGACGCCTTGGGGGCAGCACACCTCCTTGTTTTCATTTTTAGTTTTAATGTTTTTAGTTAATGCATGGCAGACTTGTGAACTCTCACCTGGTAAACTTGTGAACGCTTGCAGGCCTTTGTGGCCACCATTAATGTATAATTAAAGTTAATACAGGTTGATGTGATTTGATATGATGTTTTGACTCTCATGTGATGTTTGAATTTTGTCTGACATTTGAATTATAAGCAAAATTTGTGTTAATGTTAGCCTAAACCCTAAACCCTAAACCTCTGTGATCTCAATGGTCATGTTAGCCTAGGTTGCAATGATCTAACAAGAAAAAAACAAAAAAACAAACAAATGATCATGTTAGACTATGTTGGTGAGCTCTGAAAAGTTAGGGTAAACATGCCATTTCCAATATAAACCAAGATTTTTTTATCATAACCATGTCACATACAACGGCATTGTTCGCAGGTCTTCCATTTTTTGATTATTTTTGAATTTGTTCTTATCATTTGAACTTGGAGATGGTAGCTTACGTCAAAAGAAATTGAAAAAAGTGCTCCAAATGAGCTCCTAGGATAGGGTAAACAGCCCATTTGTAATCAAGTTTTTTTGGACCTACTCTAAATGAGCCAAATGTTTTTTTATTAACACCTATTCAATCTATATAGTGTAGATTCGAGGTCTCACTATTTTTTGAATTAATCTTCATATTTTTACATTTCTTTTGAGAAAATATGCTTTAATATAAAACTATTAAAAACATGTTTAAAATATGAAAATGAAAAAGTAAGTTCACATCCTTCTTATTCTGTTTGAAATAAAGCTTTGGTGATATTTTGATTTTTTTGTATTTTTTTCAAACACTTTATAATTTTTGGTTGGTAACATGTCACATAAGACAACATTGTCCGCACGTTTTATATTTTTCGATTTTTTTAAATTAATGGTGCTCATTTGACCTCGATCGTGCCAGGTAGGTTTCTTTTGAAAATGTCCGTATACCAAGATTAGTATTTTTTCCTAGGTAGTATGTCTTATAAAACGACGAAGGGCGAAGGTTTCATACTTTTTTTAAAATTAGTTATGCTGAGTCAAAGCCTTAGAAACCCCGTTGACCAGCTCAAAAGTCCTCTGAACCCCTCCTAACCCTAGCTCCGACCGTCAGCCGTCCGATCATATGGATGGCTCCACATCGTTGGATCGTGGGGTGATCCGCGAGAGGCGATCCTATTGGTTGTGCTCGGCTGCTCGCCCGCCATTGACTTCGCGAAAAAATGTAGTTATTGGGCCCAAAAGGAAACCAAGCTCTAGTTGGGCCGTCGAATTGCGTCGTTTTTTTGCATCGTTTGCTCTATTTTTACTGAACCTGTTGGCTCTGTTTTTGCATTGTTTGAAATTACACAACAATTGACATTGCCTAAAAAATTAGTTTTTTTGTTCATTTCAAACACAAATGACCAAATTTATAAGGGCCAAAGTTATTTTTATCATGCAAAATGGCCACAAACTATTCAAAAATTGTCTCTTTTTGTTCATATAATATACATGACCATGGATTCACACGCATGTAATTTGCTTTTTTTTCTTCCTCCTCCCACGCGTGTACACTCCCGACGTAGTGGTGGGTGTGAAAACGGGAAACTTCACATTTGACCTTGTTATTGAGGGATTGCACCGTTTGTTTTTGTTTTTTTAGTTTCTTTTCCTTCTTCTTTTTCAACATCACCATGGTTCATATTAGATTGAAAACATCATACACAACCGGATATCTCATATTCAGAAAGGAAAAAATCATACAAAAGGATGCATGATGTAAAACCTACATACTACTACATAATAAAACCTATCTACTCTTCGTCGGAGATGTCGATAATCTTTGTGCCCTCCGTTAGATAAATGGCCGCCTGTTGCAGCTCTGCCCGCTCCAGCGCCTGCGGTTGCTCCGCTGCCGCCTCCTCTGGCTCTATCTCCGCCTCCAGCTCGACGAACATGGCGTCGGCCTCCGCCTGCCTGTGCCGGATGAGCCGACAGTTGGCCTCCACCTCGACCTAATCCCGGATGGAATCCAGGATGGTCTGCTGCTCCGACATCTCCTCCGGCTGGTTACGGCGACCTCCGCCTCCACCTCCAGGCCGTCCTCCTCCATGTGTGCCGGCTGATGCTCCTCCTGCTCCTCCTCTTCCTCTTCCTCCTCCTCCTCCGTATCTGGTGAATACGCAGGGAGACCCACAGCAATGCGGGCGGTGCGGTGAGCCTGCATTTTCGTCTCGATTTGCAGGCGCCGCTACAGAGTGAGCTACGCATACATGGTGATGAGGTGTCGGACCATCCTGACAGCGACGGAAGTGCAAGAGGAGGCATATGGTCTCGGGCGGCGGCGGTGTGGAGGGAGGTGGAGGATGTGCAAGGGCAGGGGGACGACGACCGACTTAAATAGCCGGGGAATGGCCTCGGGCGGCGATTCAAAGCGATGCCATGCAACATTCACACCACGCTGATGGTCGAGAAGCCCATCGGACCGTCGGGTTTCTCGATGAGTCCGTGTGGGGCCATGCCGTCAGATCGATGTGGCGAGCGCATGTGAAAAGACGCCTGCAAAATGGGATGGCGGGAGGGGCGCACTTCGTCCCAACAGTCCGCCGAAACCTGTCCCACTCGTCAGAGATAACGGTCAGAGGCATTGAGCCAACGACAACAGCCATTGTAACCTGTTCTAAGGGTTTCGGACAAGGGAGTGGAGAAAAGTGAGCAAAAGTTAAGAGCGTGGGGATGAGCGAGTAGAGCTAAGGAACCAGGGGTACAGAAATAAAAATCCCTTGAATTTATACCCTTAGTTGTATCACACTTGATAGGTTTGCCCCTAGTTTTGAAAAACCCTTGTTCTTTCCCAAACCACTTTGCTCATCTTATGTTTTTGCCCTTCCATCTAAATTCCGTCCAGTTAGTCTCATTTGACCATGTGTTGACCGTTTGTGAACTTTTCTCTAGACTATTTTGCACCTGCTTCTTCATTCTCTAGCGAGACACTTCCAAGTGGGACCCATGAATGAGGAAAACATCTCTCTCTCATCTCACTACCATGTGGGATCCACGACAAACCAACCCAAATATCTGATGGACGTTGAAATTTTGTAAACACCACATCATTTTCCCATCACATTTTGGTAGAATAATTAACACAACAATAATCTATTAAAACAACAATAATAACACAAACCAAACCAAATATATGATTGTTGGAAATATGCCCTAGAGGCAATAAATAATTAGTTATTATCATATTTCATTTTTCATGATAATCGTTTATTATCCATGCACGAATTGTATTGATCGGAAACTCAGATACATGTGTGGATACATAGACAACACCTTGTTCCTAGTATTCCTCTAATAGACTAGCTCGTTGATCAAAGATTATCAAGGTTTCCTAGCCATGGACATGAGATGTCATTTGATAACGGGATCACATCATTAGGAGAATGATGTGATGGACAAGACCCAAAGTATGAACATAGCATATGATCGTGTCAGTTTATTGTTATAGTTTTATGCACGTCAAGTATATGTTCCTCTGATGATGAGATCATGCAACTCACAGACACCGGAGAGTACCTTGTGTATACCAAACGTCGCAACGTCACTGGGTGACTATAAAGGTGCTCTACAGGTATCAAGATTGGGATTTGTTACTCCGTCTGACGGAGAGGTATCTCAGGTCCCACTCGGTAATACAACATCACAACAAGCCTTGCAAGCAATGCGACTAAACTGTTAACCACGGGATCTTGTATTGCGTAATGAGTAAAGAGACTTGTCAGTAACGAGATTGAACTAGGTATAGAGATACCAGAAATCGAATCTCGAGCGAGTAACATACAGAAGGGAACATTATACGGGATTAACTAAATCCTTGACATAGAGGTTCAACCGATAAAGATCTTCATATAATATGTGGGAACCAATATGTGCATCCAGGTCTCGCTATTGGTTATTGACCATAGAGGTGTCTCGGTCATTGCTACATAGTTCTCGAACCCGCAGGGCCTGCACACTTAACGTTCGGTGACGTTTCGATAGTATTGAGTTATGTATATTGGTGACCGAAGGTTGTTGTGAGTCTCGGATGAGATCCCAAATGTCGCGAGGAGCTCCGAAATGGTTCGGGGGTAAAGATTGAGATATAGGAAGTCCCGTTTTAGTCACCGGAAAAGTTTCGGGTACTTGGTAGTGTACCATGAGTGCTGGGAGGGTTCCGGGGGGCCACCGGGAGGCCACATAGGCGTGAGGGGTGGTGCACCAGACCTTAGTGGGCTGGGAAAACCAGCCCCAAGAGTCCCATGTGGCTAGAGCAGGAGGAAAGGAAAAAAAACCAAACTGGGGAAGGATTCCAAGTAGGATTGGAATCCTACTTGGAGTAGGATTGGAGCTGGACTCCTCTAGCTCCTCTCCACCTCGGCCGAACCAAGGGGCAACCTTTGGGCAGCCTTCTCCTCCCTCCCTCCTATATATTCTAGAGGATTTTGAGGGCAGCCCCAAGCCTAATTGCCATGTGCTGCCCTATTCTTCCTCTAGATCATTTCTCCTCTAGATTAGTTCACCACCACTGCCACCACGCCATTGTGCTTCCGGAGAACTCATCTACTTCTCCGCTCCCTCTTACTGGATTAAGAAGGTGTAGATCGTCATCGAACCATACGTGTGCTGAACACGGAGGTGCCATCCGTTCAGCGCCAGATCGAAAGGACCGCGACTGAATCGAGGGACAGATCATGATTGGTTTGCGGGACGGGTCGTGATGGGATCGCGGGGTGGCTTGCGATTTGGATCGCGAAGATGTTCGACTACATCAATCGCGTTTTTTAAACGCTTCCTTCTTAGCAATCTACAAGGGTATGTATATCACTCTCCCTCTTGTAGATTCTCATCACCATGGATAGATCTTGCGTGTGCGTAGGAAATTTTTTGTTTCCCATGCAACGTTCACCAACAGTGGCATCATGAGCTAGGTCTATGTGTAGATGAGATCACGAGTAGAACACAAACTAGTTTGTGGGCATTGATGCTTATATTGCTTCCTCCCTTGGTTGTTTTTTGATTCAACATTATTGTGGGATGAAGCGGCCCGGACCAACCTTACTCATACGCTTACGAGAGACCGGTTCCATCGACTGACCTGTGACTTTGTTGCATAAAGATGGATGGCGGGTGTCTGTCTCTCCTACTCTAGTTGGATCGGATTAGACAAAGGCGGTCCTTGAGAAGGTTGAATAGCAATTTGTGTATCACCATTGTGGTTTTTGCGTAGGTGAGAATTGTTCTTGCTGGATACCCATAGTAGCCATGTAAAACATGCAACAACAATTAGAGGACGTCTAACTTGTTTTTGCAGGGTATGTTGTGATGTGATATGGCCAATTACATGAGAAGATATATGTGATGTATGAGATGATCATGTTTTGTATAGAACATCATGACTTGCATGTCGATGAGTACGGCAACCGGCGGGAGCCATAGGGTTGTCTTTAATTATTTTCGTCATTTTTGCTTTAGTTTATCACTATGAGTTAGCAATAGTCGCAAAAGCAGCAATTGGCGCGAAAACCTCATGGCAATCCGTTGATGGATATCAAGATGATGGAGATCATGGTGTTGTGTCGGTGACGATGGAGATCATGTTAGTGCTGTGGAGATGGAGATCAAAAGCACCAGTTCATGGCCATATAATGTCACTTATGATTTGCATGTGATGTTAATACTTTTATGCACCTTGTTTTGCTTAGGACGACGGTAGCATTATAAGGTGATTGATCACTAAAATTTAAAGATAAATTGTGTTCTCCCCGAGTGGGCACCATTGTGAAAGTTCATCGTGTCGAGACACCACATGATGATCGGGTGTGATAGACTCTACGTTCACATACAAAGGGTGCAAGTCAGCGTTGCACGTGTAGAACACTTGGGTTAAACTTGACGAGCCTAGCATGTATAGACATGGCCTCGGAACACAAGAGACCAAAAGGTCAAACACGAGTCGTATAGTAGATATGATCAACATGATGATCTTCACCATTCAAACCACCTCAACTGACGTGATGATCGGGCTTGAGTTGGTGAATTTGGATCATGTATCACTCGAATGACTGGAGGGATGTCTATTTCAGTGGGAGTTCCTAAGTAATATGATTAATTGAACTTGTTGTCATGAACATAGTCTAAAGTTGTCTTTGCAAACTTATGTTGTAGACCAATAACGCGTGATGTATCTTCCCTGTTTTTAATACGTTCCTAGAGAAAATAGAGTTGAAAGATAATGCTAGCAATTATGCGGACTAGTTCCGTTATCAGAGGATTGTCCTTAGTTGCTGCACAGAAGGCTTATTTCCTTCGTGCACCACTCGGTGCACCACCCCCTTGCTACTTCTCGAGCATGCATTGGTTTCCGTGAAGAGGAACGAGTGATGCAGCAAAGTAGATAAGTATTTCCCCTGACGGGGTTTATACCCCTAGGTAGGCCAAAGCAACGGGGTCTTCCCCCTTTCGCTTCGAAGGAAAACTACGTGGCCGGCTGGCCATGGCCGGCTGGAGGACGTCCTGCGCAAGGCATTGCGGGCTGGTGCCCCGGCTGGCTGGTCAAGGAGCCGGTTGGGCCCCCGGCCGGCTGGGCGCGGCCGGCTGCCCACGCGTCGACTCTTTCGTTGACATCGGGATGGACATGCCCTGTCCCGTCCCTCTGTGCGCAGATGCGACGATGCGATGTGACCGGCACGACGGGCGGCCCTGTGGCTATAGTGGCCGCTTATGCACCGCAGCGCGTGGCTATAGTCCAACCGTCCTGGCCGCTGACCTCGGTGAGCGCGACCGGGCAGGGGAATAGTTCCGACACACCCTCGCCACTCGATTACCTGCCCCGGCGTGGCTACAGTGCCGCCGGCTGTACCAGAGACTTTGGCCGGCTGGCGCTAGGCGACGCCCCCCGGGCGGCCATGCCGTAGCAGGTGGGTGAGGACCAATCATGGAGCCAACTGGCAGGCCCCAGCGGGAGATGTGACCGCTCGGCCGGCAGGCCCCGCCCACGACAAGACGGCGCGAGCAGCGGGACCTTCTGGCTAGCCGAAGAGACTGCCAGCCGGGTCCCCCCACCATTGTACTTATGACATATTGTAAGAGCCGGGGGGTTGGCCTATAAACCCCCCCGAGCCCCCCATGCAACGGGGACGGACAAATGGTCGCTCACACACTCCCACGAAACTCTCATTCCCTTCTCTAGTAGCAGAGGAAGACGAGGCGGCTGCTCCTTCTCCCTCCTCTAGACACAGCTCCAGGAGCATCCTTGTACACATACCCATCCATACAACTAGACCAAGTAGGACTAGGTGTGTTACCTCCCACGGAGGGCCCTGAACCTGGGTATGTCGTGTGTCACCACCGCTCGTGCCCAATCTCGCACCCGGAGCCCATCAGCATCCCCCAGCCCCAACCACTTACGATAAGCCACCCCATGGCATCGATCATGAGAAAACGACGACAGTTGGCACCCACCGTCGGGCCATACGCGGTGCCGGCCGGATTCATGCTCCGGGCGGGACCCCTCGCCATTCCTCGTCGTCGTCGCTCGTTCTGACGAGACTATGGGGAGCTTTTGGGGCTTGCCTTAGCACGCCCTACGGGCAACTCCGTCGGCCTCACGGACGACATTGACGCGCTCACCGAGCGCTTCGGCAGGCTCAGCCTCAACGAGGCTCCGACCGCTTACGAGTACCCTGCGGGGATGCTCATCTGCGCTGGCCCGCCCACAGTAGTGGGCGCACTCGCTGCGGCTCAGCCCAGCGGGTCCCATGATCTCATGGGGGTGATGGCCATCACTTCCTCCACCACATCCGGACGGACGCGGGTCGCGGCTACCGTGGTTGCCACCCGCGTCGGCACGTCCAACCCTCTCGGTGCAGCCCTCCGGGGCTTGAGCACTCCGATTTCCCTGACGGCAAACACCGACACCACCGCGGCCGATCTCGAGGCGGCTCACCGCATCCTGTTCGAGCATGCCATTGCCCTCGCTGCCACGCGGCGCTGCATGGAGGCGGCACAACGGGAGTACACTTCCGCCTATGGACTCACCCCGGGTGGCACCAAGCCCAGCCGGCGTGGGGCTGTGCGTGACCACGGCCGCGTGGTCGCCGAAATCCTCGGTGGCAAAATGCCTGTCTACAACACCCCCGCGGCTAACCTGCGGGCTCTCAAGGTGGCCTACGAGGAATTGGCTACCTTGGAGGGCAAAGAGCGTGCCGCCCATGAGTGACACATCAAGGAGCTCATCGATGCTGCTAACGCACAGCAGCATCTGCTCGCAATGGGCGGTGCCGCCACTGAAAGCCCCCGGCCCGAGCGTGAGGGCACGGGAACTACCGGTCGCCAGCCGGCCCAGTACTCCTGCTCCCCTCGTGTTTCCAGCTGACAGGCCGAAGCGAACAATCCCCGACCCTCTCAAACGCCAAGGCATGAGCAGTCGGCGCACCAACGAGCCACCTCGGAGCGGCCGCCACCACGAAGCACCGGCATCCGGTAGCCGGCACAGCCAGGGGTACACACCGCCTCCGTGGCGCGAGTCACGGCAGTCGGCGCCACCCACCGTCCGCCCCGAACTCTTGGCTCGGCTCGGACCGTGCGTCCGTCGCAGCGAGAACGACGCCCGCAACCGCATTGACAAACTCGCGCAATCTGCCCTTCTCGAGGAGGAGGGCTCGATTGGTCCGGCCTGCTTCGGCCCCCGGATTCGCACCGAGCTGTTCCCAACCGGCTCCACACTCCCTAGGGACACCCCGAAATACAACGGAGCCGCCAAACCCGAAGACTGGTTGATCGACTACACCACCGCGGTGGGAATCGCCAGGGGGAATAAGCGCGTAGCCGTTCGCTACGCCCCCCTTATGCTGATTGGCTCGGCCCGCACCTGGCTCAACAGCCTGGCAGCCGGCAGCATCAACACTTGGACAGACTTCAAGGAGGCCTTCGTCCGCAACTTCACCGGCACCTACAAGCGACCTGGTCGTCCCCGTGAACTCACCATGTGCATTCAGGGACCTTACGAATCCCTCCGCGACTAGCTCACCCGATGGACCGAGCTCCGCAACTCCTACGAGGGGGTGCACGAGGTCCAAGCCGTGCAATACTTTATCGAGGGCCGCCGGGACGGCACCCCTCTCAAGCACAAGCTCCTGTGCTGCGAGCCGGCCACGCTCGCCGAGCTCATGACCAAGGCGGACAAATACGCCACGACCGATTCAGCCATCCGGGTCAAGAGGACCCCGCCTGCCAAGGCAACGACGACGACGGCCACGACCCGGCCGGCTGCTGACAACCGGCAGCCGCAGAACAACAAGCGCAAGAACGACCAGCCGGATCCCCACTATGGGAGCCGGCAGATCAATACCGTCGAGGATCAGGAGTCAGCTGCCCAGCCTTCCGGCTAGCGCCAGCGCACCGGCAAGGCTGCCTGGCAGCCGAAGCTCACCTTCGAGCAAATGCTTGATCTCCCCTGCAAAAACCATTCAGGGGCCAAGCCCTCTATGCACACGCTCCGGCGGTGCAGCTTCTCATAGCGACTGGCCCGGGGGACGGCCTTCCGGTTCCCCCGCGCAGCCTGCCCGCGCACCGGCCCCGGCCCTAGCTGTCGCCCTGGTGCCGGCTCCGGCTCCATCCCAGAACAACGGTTGCCTGCACGACTAGTTCCCCAACCAGGACGGTTGCTATGTAGTCTTCACCAGTGAAGAGACGGGCAAACACGGTTAGCGTTGGATCCGCCGTGAGGTGAACGCCACCATGCCGGCAACTCCCCAGTTCTTGCACTGGTCGAAGAACCCAGTCACTTGGAGCCAGGCCGATCACCCTGCCGTGATGCCAAATCCCGGTGGTTATTCCTTGGTCCTCGACCCCACCATCGCCACCAAGGAGCGAGCCTGCCGCTTCTCACGGGTGCTGATAGATGGCGGCAGCAGCATCAAGATTCTGTACCTCGACACGATGCATAAGCTAGGGCTGAAGATAGAAGACCTGTAGGCGAGCCGGACGGTTTTCAATGGCATTGTGCCTGGGAAGTCTTGCTCCCCTGTCGGCAAGATCACGCTCGACGTACTCTTCAGCGGACCCGGCCATTTCCGCCGCGAGCCAGTGCTGTTCGAGGTCGTGGACCTCACGAGCCCCTACCACACGTTATTGGGCCGGCCGACTCTTGTCAGCTTCATGGCGGTCCCCCATTATGATTACCTCAAGCTCAAGATACCGGGCCAAAAGGGGATCATCACCATCAAGGGCGACTACAAGATGTCGCTCGAATGCGCTCGAGACGGCAGCTAGCTGGCCGAGGCCCTAGAGATCGCCGAGGAGAAACGGCACCTCAATCGGCTCGTGGCCCTTGCTGCCAGCCAGCCGGCCGTGCCGGCTCCACCCTCGCAATCCACCGGCGAGGCCTCCTTCCAGCCATCTAAGGAGACCAAGCAGATCCCGCTCGACCCGGCCAACCCAGCTCAGTGCGTCACCATCGGCTCCCGGCTGAACAGCAAATAGGAAGGCGAGCTCGTCGACTTCCTCCGTGAGAATCGGGATATCTTTGCATGGTCCCCCAAGGACATGACGGGTGTTCCGAGGAAGTTCACTGAGCACAAACTCCACGTCCGGCCGGACGTCAAGCCGGTCAAGCAACCCTTGCGCCGCTTCTCCGAGGAGAAGCGGCGTACTATATGCGAAAAGATCGCCCGGCTTCTCGCTGCCGGGTTCATCATGGAAGTATTCCACCTGGACTGGCTGGCCAACCCAGTCCTGGTACTGAAGAAGAACAAGACCTGGCGCATGTGCATCGACTACACTAGCCTAAACAAGGCATGTCCCAAGGACCCGTTCGCCCTGCCATGGATCGATCAAGTCATCGACTCCACGGCTGGCTGCGACTTGTTGTCCTTCCTGGACGCCTACCTAGGCTACCACCAGATCAAGCTAGACCCGGAAGACCATCTCAAGACCTCCTTCATCACGCCCTTCGGGGCCTATTGCTACATCACCATGTCCTTCGGCCTGAAGAATGCTGGCACCACCTTCCAATGATGCATGCAGAAGTGCCTCCTACCTCAGATAGGCAGGAACATCCACGTCTACGTTGACGACATCGTTGTCAAAACCAAGAAGCACTTCAGCCTCCTCGACGAACTTCGGAAGACCTTTGCGAACCAACGCGAGTACAAGGTCAAGCTCAACCCGGAGAAATATGTCTTCGGAGTCCCCGCCGGACAACTCTTGGGTTTCTTCGTGTCCCCCCGCGGCATCGAAGCTAACCCCAAGAAGATCATTGTGATCGAGCGCATGCCGACACCGAACCAGCTCCGCGACGTCGAGAAGTTCACCGGCTGCCTCGCCTCGCTCAGCCGGTTCATCAGCCGGCTGGGAAAGAAGCCCCTGCCCCTCTACGGGCTCCTTCGGTCGCACCGGAAGGCACCTCCACCTCCATGGCCACCGTCTTCGGCGGAGCCTCCGCCGCCGCCTCCGGGACCGCCGGAACCTCCGGCATCTCGACCTGGGCCGGCTCGGCCACAAGCGGGGTCACCTCCGACACCTGAGGCCGGGTTGCCTTGGGAGCCAGCTTCATCGTTGTCTCCCTCGCCTAGGCCGTTTCTTGTGCGGGTGGAGGCGTTGGCGAGTCCATGGCCGCCCCCCGCGGCTCGTTTGACCGTGGCCTCGACATGCGGGTCGACTCTGCTGTCGAGTTCGACGCCCGTGGGGGGCCCGCCGACCCCCTCCGCCTCCGGCCGCTCGAGGTCCCGGAGTGCACGACCCCTCCTCGCGTGCCGGACCGGGAGGCTCGCATCTCCGCGAGCCTCCTCTTTTCCTCCCACTGGGTGGCCGCGTGCTCACGGGCCAGCCGGCTGGCGGCATCCGTCGTCTCCCCCGCCGGCTCCTCATCTTGGAGCTCGATGGGGTCACTACAACATCCAAGAACTGGTCGTTAACCTGTTCGCAAGGCGAAAACAAAAACTCGCACAAAGACGAAGAAGTTACGCGATAACAAGGGGCAGGGCCCACTTGGCGCGTGGCGGCGGCTTCCGCGCGGCCACTTGCACCTGCTTTGGCCGGGCGGCGAGGCCGCCGGTCTCTTCCCCCGGCCGGCCGCTTCGGCCGCCGGGCCTCGAGGCGGTCGCTCCTCGCTCCTCCAGTCCTGGCGCGCCACGGGAGGAGGTCCGTCTATAATCATCAAATCGTCATCATCATCGTCGTCGTCTGTCTAGTCCCGGATGGAGGGGCCAAGAGGAAACTCACCCATTCCGCTGGGTTCCCCGACTGAGTGCCACCCCCCCTCGAGGAGTCCACTCCTTCCTCCCGGGGCCCCCCATCTGGAAGTCTCTAGAGTCGGAGTCCTCACGCTCCGCCTCGAAGATCTGCGGGTGCGGGCCGTCCGGCGTGTTGTGTCGCACTAGCAGCTGCGGTCAGCACTTCAACGTAAGTTCTCCAACCAGCTACCGGCTGGGGAATACCAAACGAGAAAGAACCGCCTCGAAGAAAAAACTCACGAGGAGAGGCCGGTTGATGCGGTCATATGGCTCCATGCCGAAGGACCACGAGGCAGGCTTCAGCTTGAACATCGTGAGGGCATTCACCCGCTTCACCACCTGAGCCAACGTCAGCTCGACGGTGGACTGCCGACAGGGGTCATGTCAGCCGTACATGTTGCAGATCCGGTGTGGCCTCATCTGGAGGGACGACACCCGGCATGAGACAAAGGCCGCCACCAGGTCGGTAGCAACCATCCCCTCGACGCTCTTCAGTTGTGTGAGCCGGGTGAGCTCATCCAAGGCCACGCCGTGCGGGGCAGGCCCCTGCTAGTTCTGCTGAGAGGTCTGCCTGTCGTCGAACGGCGGTAGCCGGATGTAGTCCGTCCTCGGCTCGACATTCTTCCCGTAGAAGAACGTTCGGGGCCACCCCTTGACGGAGTCGATCAGAGAGAGAGGGGAAAGCGAGTGATGCCGCGGTAGCACACCACCGTGCCCTCACACGCGTCGCTCTTCAAAGGCTTGAGATAGAAGAGGGCATTGAAGAACTCGATGAAGGGGGGGATGCCGAGGTACCCCTCACACAACGTTATGAAGGTGGAGAGGTACAAGATCAAATTCGGCCCGAGGTTGTGCGGCTGAAGGTCGAAAGTGTCAAGAAGAACACGGCAAAAGAGACTCACCGGGAGCGTGAAGCCCCGGGAGAAGTGCCAGAGGAACATGTGTTCCCCTGGCTGTGGCGTCAGTGCTATCTCATCGCCCGGCGCGCGTGTGGCCACCCACTCCGCCGAGGGCAACATGCGCGCGCGGCGCAACTCGGCGATGTCCGCCTCTACCACGAAGGAACCAGCCCAACTACCTCCGCATCCATTGGCCATCGCGGTGGCGGTGCGGTGTGCGGGCGCGGGCTCGGGTGCGATGGCGTGCGAGGGAAGGAAAGAAGCAACGACGAAGAAGGGCAGCAAGGAGGCAAGTGGGGCGCGGGTACCTCCGCCTCCTGCCCTTCCTCCCCTTTTATAGGGGAGGCCACGACCGGGGGACATGGGACCGTTTGCGCCCGCTCCTCCTGGAAATTCCGTGTGCGTGGGTGGCCCCGGGCCGTAACGGCCGCTTCGGGGCGCAGAGGATCCTGTCCTGCCCCCCGAGTCCTACGAGGGCTACACTTGGGTCCTACCAGGCTAGGCCTGGGCGACGTCCCATCTCCCCGCATGTGCGGGACCCGCGGCATCATTACTTGCCACGTGGCATGCCATATGCTGGCACGGGTCTCGGGGCGGCGCGCCGAAACCCGAGGCATCCTATCCAATGGCCGACCCGGCTGCCCCTTCGCCTTCGAGCCGGAGGCGGCTGGTGCTAAGGGGAAGCCGCCGGCTCCCCACTATCCGCCAGATGCCGGCCCCCCTAGCTTCGGGGACTACTGACGGGGTTTATACCCCTAGGCAAGCCAAAGCAACGGGTCTTCCCCGTTTTGCTTCGAAGAAAAACTACGTGGCCAACTGACCGTGGCCGTCTGGAGGACGTCCAGCGCAAGCCAGTGCCGGCTGGCGCCCCGGACGGCTGGTCAAGGATCCGGTTGGGCCCTCGGCCGGCTGGGCACGGCCGGCTGCCCACGGGCCGGCTCTTCCGTTGACATCGGGACGGACATGCCCCGTCCCATCCCTCTACGCATAGGTGCGACGACGCGACGTGACTGGCACGACAGGCGGCCTTGTGGCTACAGTGGCCGCTTACGCACCGCAGCGCGTGGCTACAGTCCAACCGTCCTGGCCGCTGACCTCGGTGAGCGCGACCGGGTGGGGGAACAGTGCCGACACGCCCTCGCCACTCGATTACCTACCCCCGCATGGCTATAGTGCCGCCGGCCGTATCGGAGACTTCGGCCGGCTGGCGCTAGACGACACCCCCCGGGCGGCCCGTGCCGTGGCAGGTGGGCGAGGACCAATCACAGAGCCGACAGGCGGGCCCCAATGGGACATGGGACCGCTCGGCCGACGGGCCCCGGCCATGACAAGACGGCACTAGCGGCCGGACCCTCTGGCCAGCCGGAGAGACTGTCAGTCGGGTCCCCCCACCATTGTACTTATGACATATTGTAAGAGCCGGGGGGTTGGCCTCTGAAACCCCCCGAGCCCCTCATGCAACGAGGATGGACAAATGGTCGTTCACACACTCCCACGGAACTCTCATTCCCTTCTCTAGTAGCAGAGGAAGACGAGCCGGATGCTCCTTCTCCCTCCTCTGGACACAGCTCCAGGAGCATCCTGGTACACATACCCATCCATCCAACTAGACCAAGCAGGACTAGGGGTGTTACCTCCCATGGAGGGCCCTGAACCTGGGTAGGTCGTGTGTCACCATCGCTCGTGCCCAATCTCACACCCGGAGCCCGTCGGCGTCCTCCGGCCCCAACCACTTACGATAAGCCACCCCATGGCATCTGTCATGAGAAAACGACAACATCCCCAGTTGTTGAGAACCAAGGTATCAATCCAGTAGGAGATACAAGCAAGTCCCCAATAGGTGTACCTACATAAGGAATCAAACTCTTGCACCCAACGCTATAAAGGGGTTGTCAATCCCTTTAAGGTTACTTGCTAGGATGAGATCTGATAGAGATAGATTGCTTGAACGAAAAGTAAAACAAAAGGTAAAAATAATGCAGCAAAGTAATTTTTCTATTTTTGGTTTTAGATCTGAAAGTATAAGACGGAAAATAGACCCAGGGGCCATAGGTTTCACTAGAGGATTCTCTCATGATAGCTTGTATTACGATGGGTGAACAAATTACTGTCAAGCAATTGATAGAAAAGCGAATAATTATGAGGATATCCAAGGCAATGATTATGCATATAGGCATCACGTCCATGTCAAGTAGACTGAAATGATTCTTCATCTACTACTATTACTCCACACATCGACCGACTCATGCCTGCATCTAGAGTATTAAGTTCATGAAGAACAGAGTAATGCATTAGGTAAGATGACATGATGTAGAGGGATAAACTCAAGCAATATGATGAAAACCCCATCTTGTTATCCTTGATGGCAACAATATAATACGTGCCTCGCTACCCCTACTTTGTCACTAGGTGAGGACATCGCAAGATTGAACCCAAAATTGAGCACTTCTCCCATTGCAGGAATTACTAATCTAGTTGGCCAAACCAAACCAATAACTCGAAGAGACTTGCAAAGATATGAAATCATGCATATAATAATTCAGGAAAGACTCAAATAATATTCATGGATAATCTGAACATAAACCTACAATTCATCGGATCTCGACAAACACACCGCAAAAGAGTATTACATCGGATAGATCTCCATGAAGATCATGAAGAACATGGTATTGAAGAGCAAAGAGAGAGAAGAAGCCATCTAGCTACTAGCTATGGACCCGAAGGTCTGTGGTGAACTACTCACGCATCATTGGAGGGGCAATGGAGTTGATGTAGACGCCCTCTGTGATCGAATCCCCCTCTCGCAGATTACCAAAAAAAGCTCCAAGATTGGTTCTCTCGGGAACAGAGGCTTCTGGCAGCGGAAAAGTGTTTTCGTGGCTCGTTCTGATAATGATGGAGTATTTGGGAATTTATAGGCCAAAGATTAGGGTTGGGAGAGCTGCCATGGGCCCACAAGCCTGCCTGGTGTGCCCTACCCCCTAGGCGCGCCCCTAGGGCTTGTGGCCCCACGGTGGCTCCCCTGCCTTGGTTCTCAAGTCTCCTGGTTTCCTTTCATTCCAGAAAAAATAATTCTAAAGGTTTTATGCTATTTGGACTCCGTTTAATATTCCTTATCTGCAATTCTCAAAAACAAGGAAAAAACAAAAACTGGCAGTAGGCTCTAGATTAATAGGTTAGTCCCAGAAAAAATATAAAATAGCATATTAATGCATTTAAAACATCGGAAAGAGGTAGTAGCAATTGTCCCTTCTCTCTTTCTCTCATTTTTGCCTTTTTTTCTTTTTTTTATTTTGTTGGGCATCTTTGGCCTGTTTTTTTTTTGTTTGGGCTTCGTTGGCCTCTTTTATTTTTTTGAAAAGTCCGGATACTCATCCCAACTTGTGAGGGAGTCATAGCCTCCATCATCCTTTTCTCTCATGGGACAATGCTCTATTAATGAAAAATCATCACACTTTTATGTACTTGTAACTCAAAAGGAAAATTACAACTCGATACCCATGAGAAAGTATGACTCTATATGCAATATGAAGTGATGATGCAAGTAATGAAAAACTACATGGTGGAAGTTGCATGGCAATATATCTCGGAATGGCTATGGAAATGCCATAATAGGTAGGTATTGTGGCTGTTTTGAGGAATATATGGTGGCTGTTTTGAGGAAGTAGGGTTTGATGTACCGGCGAAAGTTGCGCGGTACTAGAGAGGCTAGCAAAGATGGAAGGGTGAGAGTGCGTATAATCGATGGACTCAACATTAGTCATAAAGAACTCACATACTTATTGCAAAAGTCTATTAGTTATCAAAAAAAGCATTAGACGCTTGCTCCTAGGGGATAGGTTGGTAGGAGTTAACCATCACGCACTCCCGACCCTCACACAAAGGTCGACAATCATTAAACAAATCATGCTCAGACTTCATTACCACCATACGTGCATGCTACGGGAATCACAAGCTTTAACACACGTATCTTTTCCAATTCACAACTACTCACTAGCATGACTCTCATATTACCATCCCTATTATCTCAAAACTATATGCAAGGAATCAAACTTCTCATAGTTTTTAGTGCACTTAATATGAAAGTTTTTATTATATCCCTCTTGGATGCCCATTATATTAGGACTAAATTCATAACCTAAACAAATTACCATTATGTTTTAAGAAACTCTCAAAATAATATAAGTGACGAATGAGAGTTCAATAATTTCTATAAAATATAACACCACCATGCTCTATAAAGATATAAGTGAAGCACTAGAGCAACATTGCCTACCTCAAAAGATATACGTGAAGCACATAGAGTATTTTAATAAATTCACGATCCAGCGTGTCTGTCTCAAAATATGTGTGCAGCAAGGATGATTGTGGAAAATTAAAAAAACAAAGACACATTTCATACAAGACTCTCCAAGCAAAACACATATCATGTAGTGAATACAAATATAGCCTCAAGTAAATTTACCGATGGATTGAAGACGAAAGAGGGGATGCCTTCCGGGGCATCCCCAAGCTTAGGATTTTCGGTATCCTTCAATATGACTTGGGGTGCCTTGGGCATCCCCAAGCTTAGGCTCTTGCCACTATTTATTCCATAGTCCATCAAATCTTCACCCAAAATTTGAAAACTTCACAACACAAAACTCAACACAAAATCATGAGATCTGTTAGTATAAGAAAAATAAATCATCACTTTAGGTACTGTTGTGAACTCATTATTTATTTATATTTGTTTAATACCTAGTGTATTGTAAATTTTCCATGACTCATACCCCCCGATACGACCCATAGATACATCAAAATAAGCAAACAACACAAAGAAAATAGAATCTGTCAAAAACAGAACAATTTGTAGCAATCTGTAAACTTCGAATACTTATGGAACTAACTATTCTGAAAAATTTGTAAAATCACGGAATTTTTATATATATCATTTGTAAAAATTTCAAATCAATTAGATTCTCTGAAAAATTTAGAAAAATCCTGGACTAAGTGCAAAAGTTTCTGTTTTTCAGCAAGATCAAATCGGCAACTACCATAGATCACCCCAAAGGTTTTACTTGGCTCAAACACTAACTAAAACACCAAAACACAATTAATACATAAGTAATAATGTGTAAAACACACCAAAACAGAAGCAAAAAACAGAAAGCAAAATAAAATTGGGTTGCCTCCCAACAAGCGCTATTGTTTAACGCCCCTAGCTAGGAAAAATGCAATAGATCTAGGTATTGTCATAATAAAAAATAAGGGAGATCATTCATGCTCATATCATAATCCCTTATTTAAGAAGCTAATTTCCGTTGTGGCAAGCAAAAGTAATCAAAAGGGATGAATTTAAGAGGATTAGGATCATCAAGATCAAGTGCGAGAGGGATAGGTTCCCCCTTATGTCCCTTATAGTGTATAATCAATTCATCATTATAAGCTTTCCTTTGGGTAAAGGCCATAAGACTTTTCTGGAAAATTAAATCTAATCCATTATTTTGTATAGCAAAATTATCATTGAGTTCAGAAATCAAATCAACCAAAACCTCGGTAGGGACTTTCTTTCTCAAATTTTCGTTATAAGCAACTTGATCTTGAGATCGTAGTCTCATTATCTCTTCTTGATTAAAAAGGATTTCCTTAATAGGGGGACATACACCATTAATTTTATAATGAGCAAAGATTTCACTAGCCTCTTTCATGATAAATCTAAACTCGTGGGCTAGGAATATAGTGGTGGCGCGCTTAATAGAAGACTCTTGAATATTAGAAAACTCAAGAAAAATCATTTGTATGCAAGGGTGCATGTGCAAGAATTGTCTCTCAAGTTCACTTATTAACAAAGTTATAGCGGCCACAAGACTATTAGTTTTATTGAGAATGGACCCTCCTAAAGTAGGAAGTGTTCTTGCACAAGTGAAAAAATCTTGAATAACACCTTTTCCAATAATATTACCACTACCTATACGGTACCTTTTTGTATGAATGAGAGTGGGTTCTTCTTGAGGGTTGTCATTAACAAGGGCATCAAGATTCTACTCAAGATTATTACTGTCTTTATCATTGAAAGTCTCCATAGATTCCGACATGGTGGCAAACCAAATACAAAAGCAAACGAAGGGCAAACAAAAGAAGGGCGAATAAAAAGGCAAATCTTTTTGGTATTTTCTGAAAATCGTTTTAGAAGTGGGGGAAAGGACAACGAGAGGCAAATGGCAAATAATGTAAATGCAAGAGATGATTTTGTGATAGGTACTTGGTAGGCTTGATGTAGATCTCCCCGGCAACGACGCGACAAATCCTTCTTGCTACTTCTCGAGCATGTGTTGGTTTCCGTGAAGAGGAACAGGTGATGCAGCAAAGTAGATAAGTATTTCCCTCAGTTGTTGAGAACCAAGGTATCAATCCAGTAGGAGATACAAGAAAGTCCCCAATAGGTGTACCTACACAAGGAATCAAACTCTTGCACCCAACACTATATAGGGGTTGTCAATCCCTTTAAGGTTACTTGCAAGGATGATATTTGATAGAGATAGATTGCTTGAACAGAAATAAAACAAAACGTAAAAATAATGTAGCAAAGTATTTTTGGTATTTTTGGTTTTAGATCTGAAAGTATAAGATGGAAAATAGACCAAGGGGCCATAGGTTTCACTAGAGGATTCTCTCATGATAGCAAGTATTACGGTGGGTGAACAAATTATTTTCGAGCAATTGATAGAAAAGCGAATAATTATGAGGATATCCAAGGCAATGATTATTCATATAGGCATCACATCCGTGTCAAGTAGACCGAAACGATTCTGCATCTACTACTATTACTGCACACATCGACCGACTCCTGCATGCATCTAGAGTATTAAGTTCATGAAGAATAGAGTAACACATTAGGTAAGATGACATGATGTAGAGGGATAAACTCAAGCAATATGACGAAAACCCAATCTTGTTATCCTTGATGGCAACAATACAATACGTGCCTCGCTACCCCTACTTTGTGACTGGGTGAGGACACCGCAAGATTGAACCCAAAACTTAGCACTTCTCCCATTGCAAGAATTACCAATCTAGTTGGCCAAACCAAACCAATAACTCGAAGAGACTTGCAAAGATATGAAATCATGCATATAATAATTCAGGAAAGACTCAAATAATATTCATGGATAATCTGAACGTAAACCCACAATACATCGGATCTCGACAAACACACCACAAAAGAGTATTACATCGGATAGATCTCCATGAAGATCATGAAGAACATGGTACTAAAGATCAAAGAGAGAGAAGAAGCCATCTAGATACTAGCTATGGACCCAAAGGTCTGTGGTGAACTACTCACGCATCATCGGAGGGGCAATGGAGTTGATGTAGATGCCCCCCGTGATCGAATCCCCATCCGGCATATTACCGGAAAAGGCTCCAAGATTGGATCTCTCGAGAACGGAAGCTTCTGGAGGCGGAAAAGTGTTTTCGTGGCTCGTTCTAATAATGATGGAATATTTGGGAATTTATAGGCCGAAGATTAGGGTTGGGAGAGCTTCCATGGGCCCACAAGCCTGCCCGGCATGACCTACCCTCCTGGGCGCGCCCCTAGGGCTTGTGGCCTCATGGTGGCTCCCTGCCTTGGTTCCCAAGTCCCTTGGTTTCCTTTCGTTCCAGAAAAAATCATTCTTCTAGCGTCATCCATGAATGTTATGAACATCTGAGAGGCACATTTGATGATTACTTGATAGTTAAGTGCATCTTACATTACAACTTAGAATTCAGGCTTCAAATCCATTTTGAACGTCACGAAACATATGTGATGTTCCAGGAGCTGAAATTGGATTTCAGGCTCGTGTCCGTGTTAGAGGTATGAGACCTCCAACAAGATTCCTTGCCTGCAATATGAAGAAGAATAGGTCAATCGGTGAGCATGTGCTCAGATTGTCTGGGCACTATAATCGCTTGAATTGAGTTGGAGTTGATCTTCCAGATAAGACTATGATTGATATGTTTCTCCAAGTCACTGTCACCAAGCTACTAGAGCTTCATGATGAACTATGAACATACGAGGGATGGAAATGATGATCCCTGAGTTATTCGCGATGTTCGACACCGCGAAGGTTGAAATCAAGAAGGAGCATCAAGTGTTGATGGTTAGTAAAACCACTAGTCTCAAGCAGGGCAAGGGCAAGGAGGGAAACTTCATGGATGGAAGCCAGTTGCTGCTCTAGTGAAGAAACCCAAAGTTGAACCCAAACTCGAGACTAAGTGCTTCTATTATTAGGAGAGCGGTCGCTAAAGCAGAACAATCCTGGATACTTGGTAGATAAGAAGGCTGGCAACGTCGACATATGTATATTTGATATACATATTATTGATGTGTACCTTGCTAGTACTCCTAGTAGCACATGGGTATTAGATACTGGTTCGATTGCTAATGTTAGTAACTCGAAGTAAAAGCTATAGAATAAACGGAGACTAGCTAAGGGTGAGGTGATGATGTGTGTTGGAAGTGTTTTCCAAGGTTGATGTGATCACCATCGCACAGTCTCTCTACCCTCGGGATTAGTGATGAACCTAAATAAATGTTATTTGGTGTTTGCGTTGAGCATGAACGCGATTAGATTGTGTTTATTGAAATACAATTATTCAATTAAGTTAGAGAATAATAGTTATTCTGTTTACATGAATAATACCTTCAATGGTCATGCACCCGATGAGAATGTTTTATTGAATCTTGATCGTAGTAATGCACATGTTCATATCATTGATGTCAAAATATATAAAGTTAAAAATGATAGTAACACATACTTGTGGCACTGCCGCTAAATGTCATATTGGTGTAAAGTGCATGAAGAAACTCCATGCTGATGGATCTTTGGACTCATTAGATTTTGAATCGGTTGAGACATGCGGACCATGCCTTGTGGGCAAGATGACTGAGACCCCGTTTTCAATATGATGGAACGGGCAAGTAACTTATTGTAAATGATACATGTTGATGTATGCGATCCAGTGAGTGTTGTAGCATGCAGTGGATATTGTTATTTTCTTATGTTCACTGATAATTTGAGTAGATATGGGTATATTTACTTAATGAAACACAAGTCCGAAATGTTTGAAAAGTTCACGCAAATTCAAAGTGAAGATTGAGATCATCATGACAAGAAGATAAAAATGTCTACGATATGATCGTAGAGGTGAATATCTGAGTTACGAGTTTGGTATGCAACGTAAGATAGTGTGAAAGTTGTTTCACAACTCATGCCACCTGGAACACCATAGGATTGTGTGTTCGAACGTCATAGTCATGC
Organism: Hordeum marinum; assembly: GCA_022496015.1. Classification (NCBI taxonomy): domain Eukaryota; kingdom Viridiplantae; phylum Streptophyta; class Magnoliopsida; order Poales; family Poaceae; genus Hordeum; species Hordeum marinum. The sequence goes on along the minus strand of CM039674.1, from coordinate 414,757,191 downwards.
ACTATTGGATATGGCACATACTATAATGTCTCTTATCGTTTGTGTTACTATCGTTTTGAGGTTATGCATTAGAGACAACTACATTCACTTTAAATAGGGCACCATCTAAATTCAATGGAGATGACACCGTATGAATTATGGTTTGGTAGAAATCTAAGCTCTCATTTCTCAGAGTTTGGGAATGCGACGTCTATGTCTCGTAAGCTCGAACCTAAAGCGCAAAGGTGCATCTTCATAGGTGATGACCCACAAGTATAGGGTATCTATCGTAGTCCTTTCGATAAGTAAGAGTGTCGAACGCAACGATGAGCAGGAAATGACAAGTGGTTTCCAGTAAGGTATTCTCTGCAAGCACTCAAGTTATCGGTAAAAGATAGTTTTGTGATAAGATAATTCGTAACGAGTAACAAGTAACAAGTGTAGCAAAGGTGCAGCAAGGTAGCCCAATCCTTTTTGTAGCAAAGGACATGCCTGGACAAACTCTTATATAAAGCAAAGCGCTCCCGAGGACACATGGGAATTTCTGTCAAGCTAGTTTTCATCATGCTCATTTGATTCGCATTCGTTACTTTGATAATTTGATATGTGGGGTGCTGCCCTTACTTGGAAAAACCTCCCACTTATGGTTAACCCCTATCGCAAGTATCATCAACTACGAAAGAAGAATTAAGGTAAACCTAAACATAGCATGAAACATATGGATCCAAATCAGACCCTTACAAAGCAACGCATAAACTAGGGTTTAAGCTTCTGTCACTCTAGCAATCCATCATCTACTTATTAATTCACAATGCCTTCCCCTAGGCCCAAATAATGGTGAAGTGTTATGTAGTCGATGTTCACATAACACCACCAGAGGAGAGACAACATACATCTCATGAAAATATTAAACGAATACCAAATTCACATGATTACTTATAACAAGACTTATCCCATGTCATCAGGAACAAACAGAACTACTCAGGAAACATGTTCATGTTCAAGATCAGAGTAGTATTAATTATCATAAAGGATCTGAACATATGATCTTCCACCGACTAAACCAACTAGCATCAACTACAAGGAGTAATCAACGCTACTATCAACCCACATGTACCAATCTGAGGTGTTGAGACAAAGATCGGATACAAGAGATGAACTAGGGTTTGGAGAGGTGATGGTGCTGGTGAAGATGTTGATGGAGATTGACCCCCTCTTGATGAGAGGACCGTTGGTGATGGCGATGGCTTCGATTTCCCCCTCCGGGAGGGAAGTTTCCCTGGCAAAACAGCCCTGCCGGAGCTCTAGATTGGTTCTGCCCAAGTTCTGCCTCAAGACGGCGCCGCTTCGTCCCAAAAGCTCTCTTCTGATTTTTTTCCAGGTCAAAATGCTTCATATAGGAGAAGATGGGTGTCGGAGGAGCCACAAGGGCCCCACAAGCCTGCTAGGCGCGGCTAGGTGGTGGTTGCGCCTAGCAGGCTTGTGGCCTGCAGGTGCCCCCCTTTGGTTGATTCTTGCGCCAGTATTTTTTATTAAATCCAAAACTATTCTCCGTAAATTTTCAGGACTTTTGGAGTTGTGCAAAATAGGTATCTCAGATTTGCTCCTTTTCAAGTCCAGAATTCCTATTGCCGGCATTTTCCCTCTTCATGTAATCCTTGTAAAATAAGAGAGAAAAGGCATAAGTATTATACCATAAAGTGTAATAACAGCCCATAATGAAATAAATATCAATATAAAAGCATGATGCAAAATGGACGTATCAACTCCCCCAAGCTTAGACCTCGCTTGCCCTCAAGCGAAAACCCAGATCGATGAATATGTCGACATGTTTAGAGATAGAGGTGTCAAAAAAATAAAATACAGACATGAGGGCATCATGATCAACTTTAGAACAACAATAATAATTGTATGAGATTCTTTATACTAGAGTAACAATTCATTCACAAGATAAAGTATGAAACAAGAATTCTATTGACAACCAACAAACTATGTTCTCGGTCATTGAAGCAATTGAGAATTTATCATAACATCGGAAAGATTCAATATAAGAGCTTGTACATCAAATCCACATACTCAATCATCTTTAGTCTTTCACAGTTGCTAGCACTCATGCAGTACCCACGAGATCAAAGCTTCAATCGAACACAGAGAAAGATAGGGGCTTATAGTTTTGCCTCCCAACTATTCACCTCAAGGGTGATGTCAACAATAATAACTCATGATCACCCACATCCGAGTGGATATATAAGTCTAGATCATTCCCCCAACACATAATGCTTGCCAAGAGAGGTGAAATATAGGAATTGGTGAAGACCACCATGACTCTTGCATAAAGGTAAGTACTAAAAAGGTAAAATTAACAGATAGGCCCTTCGCAGAGGGAAGCAAAGGTTGTCATGCGCTTTTTGTTTTTGGATGCACAAACTCTTAGTGCAGAGGAATGTCGTGTCGTATTGCCCTTTGTGATAGCAACCTTTATTATGCAGTCTGTTTGTTTTATTTCTTCACTATCACAAGTTCGTACAACGCTTATTTCCCTTACAATAAAAGATCACACATATTTAGGAGCAATTTTTATTGCCTTTTTGCACCGATGACAACTTACTTGAAGGATCTTATTCAATCCATAGGTAGGTATGGTGGACTCTCATGGCAGAACTGGGTTGAGGTGTTTGGATGCACAAGTAGTATCTCTACTTAGTGCAGAGGTTTTGGCTATTATGAGGTGGAAGCAAGCACTACATGTTGGAGGATCTAAAACCATATAACTTCTATCTGGAGGCAAGCAAACATAACCTATTATGTTGTCTTCCTTGTCCAACATCAACTTCTTGGCATGTAATATTTTAATGAGTGGTCACAATCATAAAAGATGTCCAAGAAAATATATTTATATGTGAATCTCTCTTTCTTCATCACTTCCTTTCAATTGCACCAATAACCAATTACTATGTTTAATAACTCCCAACCAATTTCAATCAACATACTTTTTATATGTGAAGTCATCACTCCCCATAAGATCATTATGTATACTCTTTGCTTTTGTTCTATTATTCTTTATTCATTACTTTCAAGAGCATAGTGATCTAGCAAAGCCCTCTTATCAAAACTACTTTTTATTATATAACTCTCAGACTTGCTTACATAAGGGAAGCAAAAGCAAAAACTAAAAGGTAGATCATACTAAAACTTTTGTTCTACTAGATCAAAACAAAATCAAAAAGGATTGAACTAGGAAAGATAAGAAAAAGGAAAAAGGAAAAAGGTGTGATGTGATATGATGCCGGGGCACCTCCCCCAAGCTTGGCATAAGCCAAGGTGTGTGCCCATACCCATGTACTCAGGTGTCCTTCTTCGGAGGTGATGGTGTGATGTTCTTGGCAATGATACCCTTCAGGATGCGATTCTCCTCTTCAAGCTTATTATTTTGTCGTCTGAGATCCATTACTTCCTTGTGTAGTTTTCCATTGATGCATAGAGATCGCTTCACCCAGGGATGTCTCATTGCCGCGAGGGAAAAGACAACATTCTTTTTCATGTTTTTATAAGTAAGAAATCTAGCATTGGGAGGAATGACCAAATTCGGGATGGCTGCGGTCAGAAGTTCCTCCAACATGGCCCCAGGTTGTGGATGAGAGTTAACTTCTTGGTCTTCCTCCATGGCATCCATCCTTTTTAAGTCAGCCTCCATATCCTCCCCCGTGGTTCACCCAAAGTGTTTAGCTTCAATGTATGCCTCTGGATCCTGTCCCCGATGAGAAACACAACTCTCCCAAGTAGACTCTTGGGACAACATCTTGCTCTAAATCTGCTGCAAAAACAACTCAAAAAGAAAACAGGAGGTATTGTCATGATACGAAAGTCAAAATGTTCGAGAGATTATATAATGAATTTTTGCTGACCCAAAGGGGTGTTCCATGAGAAAACGGAGTTCGAGGGGTGCACGGGGTGGTGAGAAGGCCCCTAGGCGCGGCCAGGGGGTGGCTGCGCCTAGCAGGCTTGTCACTTCCCCATGCGTCCTTCAGACTGCTTTTTATATTCCAATTTTTTTAAATATTCCAAAACTTAATAAAATTGCTATTGGGAAACATTTGGAGTCGGTTTACTTACCCTACCACTTATCTATTCCTTTTTAGAGTCCGAAACGTTCTGATAAGTCTCCCTAATATGCTCTTCGGGAGTTATGGTATTGATAACATTGGTTTCAACATTAATGGGAGTACCTGAAATATAGTGTTTGATTCTTTGCCCGTTTACCACCTTTGGATTTGTGCCTTCGGCGTTGTCGATCTTAATGGCACCGGAGTGATATACCTCCTCGACGATGCATCATCCTTCCAATTTAGAGAGAAGTTTTCCTGCAAAACATCTTACCCAAGAATTGTATAGCAAGACATGATCACCTACTGTAAGAGCACATTTCTCCATGTGTGGTTTTGGGTAATTGATCACACCCCTATGGACTAATGGTTTCCTTGAGTTATATTCGAAGGATTTGTCCATAGGTACTTCTTGAAATCCATCTGTTGGGTTTCAAGGAGTTTATATGGTGACCAAGGTGGTATTCAAGGTTAATCCAAAGATTGGTCATGTGGGAGTTGAGCTTATTACCAGCATGTCTTGAAGAAGAAGATTGTGTAATCATTCTTGTTTACCTTCAAGACATCATCTTTATGAAGAGAGAAGCTAAGATACAAGGTTGATCAATACTAAGTCAAAAAGTGAATCAAGTTGATCAACACACAAAGCGTACAAGATGTACTGAGAGGGATCAAGTGATCCCATGGTGTGGTAAGCATTGTCCATTACGCTTTGTGTACTAACCCATGGTCTACATGAGAGTTCTTTGTGGGGTTAGGTATATTTCCATGGGCTTGCATCAAGAGGCAGATCCCATACATCCAATGGAGGATGACATCAAGTGGAGATCGTCATCAAGGTTGCGATGTGCAAGATCAAGTGAAGCATCACGGAGAGATCATGCTTGAGGCTCACCGTTCATTGTGGTCACAATGGACTTGTGAAGATGTGCCGAAGAGTGGCTCACCCATAGTGGAGTATGGGGAGCAATGATCTAGTCTTCATCAAGCCAACGCAATCAAGAAAGGTGGTCCATTTGAGGAAGTCAAGATCGTCATCATCTAGCTCAAGTGGACTATGTGCAAGGCTAAGGTTTGACCTTGATAGGGTTTTCTATTTTACCGGTCTCATGGTGGTAGTTGAGAGACCGGGTTATAGCATCGATTGTCGTACTATCAAGGGGGCTCTCAAGTGAGTAGCTTGATTGTATCGTTCGTTGAGAGATCAAACCATTGCATTCTTGGCATCATCATATTTCTTGGTTCTTGGTTTCATTTTCTCTATGTGGGTTCTTGATCTTGTGGTTATCTTCGTGACAAGCTCTAGTTCATCGAAAACGGAGATCATATGCTTCGTCTATTGCATTTTCGGTGTTGGAAGTATTACCATTCTTATTCGAGGAAGGATTCATACCATTTTCTTATGGGACTTTTCTAATTTTCTTCTTATTGATATTTGACTCAATATTGTGTTATCCCATGATGTTAGCTTTCCAACAAACTTTGTTTCATTGAATTTGGAGTCCGTTTGCAAAAGTTGTGGCAGTTTTCGTGTTCTTAAAAGGTTGAAGCGGTACTACCGCGGCTAGAGTGGATGTAATTTTTTACTACCACTCCGGAGCGGTACTACCATGGCTCCAAGAGAGGTACCGCCGCTCTGGACCAAAATCTCGTGTTAAGTCACGCTGTGGTAGGCACGGATGTAATTTTTTAGTACCGCTCTCAAGCGGTAGTACCGCTACCCGTAGAGGTAGTACCGCTATCCATAGCGGTAGTATCGTGAGGACGAGCGGTAGTACCGCTCCGACGGTTTTAATGGCATTTTGCCTCCTTGGTGTTGTTTTTCAAAGGGGTACTACCTCCCTAGCGGTAGTACTGCTCCTTGGAGCGGTAGTACTGCTCTGTGCGAGCTGTGAGGATAACGGTTGGATTTTTCCCCACCTATAAAAGGGGGTCTTCTTCTCCAATGGACCTTATCCTTTGAGCTCGTGTTCTTCCCCCATTGTTGACCTTCTTAGATCTTGCTAACTCTCAATCCCTCTAATGATTCTTGCTAGTTCTTGAGGGAAAATATAGAGGAGATCTAGATCCACATTTCCACCAATCACTTTCTCCTCTAAGTGAGGGGAACCCCTTGGATCTAAACCTTGGAGTTATTCGTGTTCTTCTTCATTCTTCCTCTCATTTCCCTCCATAGCATTAGTTGCTTTGGTGGGATTTGGGACAGAAGGACTTGTGCACTCCGTGTTCCCTTGCCATTGCATTTGCTGCATAGGTTTGTGTTCTCCACGGTGATACGTGGAAGTGAGAAGTTGAGAAGCTATTACTCTTGGGTGTTTGAGCACCCTAGATCTTGTTCCTCTTGGGTGCTTTGGCGCCCTAGACGGTTGGTGGTGCCTCGGAGCTCAATCATTGTGGTGCAAAGCTCCGGGCAAGCTTCGGGGCCTCCAATTAAGTTGTGGAGATAGCCCTGAGCATTTGAGGTCACCTCAGATCCCCAATCCATTGTGGTGAAGCTTCGTGGTGTCATTGGGAGCCTCCAATCAAGTTGTGGAGATTGCCCCAACCTTGTTTGTACGGGTTCGGTGACCACCCTCAAGGGTCCCTTAGTGGAATCATGGCATCTTGCATTTTGCGAGGGCGTGAGGAGATTACGGTGGCCCTAGTGGCTTCTTGGGGAGCATTGTGCCTCCACACCGCTCCGAACGGAGATTAGCATCCGCAAGGGTGTGAACTTCGGGATACATCGCCGTCTCCGTGTGCCTCGGTTATCTCTTACCCGAGCCCCTTTACCTATGCACTTTACTTGGTGATAGCCATATTTGTTTCTTGTTATGTATCTTGCTATCACCTAGTTGTATATCTTTCTTAGCATAAGTTGTTGGTGCACATAGGTGAGCCTAGTTGTTTTAGGTTTTGTTCTTGACTAATTAAACGATAGTTTTATTCCACATTTGTTCAAGCCTAAACCGTATGTATTTTAAAGCGCCTATTCACCCCCCCCTCTAGGCGACATCCACGTCCTTTCAATTGGTATCAGAGCTAGGTCTCTCATTATTAGGTTTAACCACCTAGAGAGTAAGGATGTCAACTAGGGGATTAGGATTCACTGACACTCTTAGTTTCGATGGCACAAATTTTGATGTCTGGGTAATTCGCATGCTTAATCTCTTTAGGCTCATAGACCCAAATTTAGAGAGAATTGTAGATATGGGTTTTTCTCCTCCAAAGGATTCTCAACACATATCTATAGAGGATGAGAAAAACACTTATCTCAACGCTCAAGCTTCTAATGTGCTTCTTGATGCTCATGAGTTGTGGACAAAGCTTCAAGATAAGTATGGTGTGTCCAAGATTTGTAGGGATGATTGTTTTCCCTCCACCAATGGTCGTGTTGTGTTCTCAACTTCTTCTACTTCACCTACATGTGGATTTCCACAAGGTAATTATATGGTGAGTAGTGATGCTCATTGTAATGATGATAGTGGGCTTATAGTTGATAATTGTTCTTCACTATATTATTGCAATGCTTCATCTTTGGACTTTAACACCTCTAGCACTTTAAATGTTTCACATGCTTGTGTTGATAGTCCTTGCATATCATGTATAATATCTTGACTAAATCTCATGATGATATGCTTGGTATATCTTGTTGTCATGATAAAAATTTATCTATGTCCTCGAGTTGTTGTGCTAACAATGTAGAGGACACCCAACACTCCATGGAACAAGATGTGGTCTTGAATGGTGCTTCAAGGGATCCTACATCATCATCTGTTGTTTCTCACTTTTGCCTTATGGATAAGGCATCAAAGGTATCTCCTACTTTGAATCCCAATATATCTCACGATGATGATGTTGATGATAATGATGAAGAGAGTGATAATATTGCTTCCTTAAAACTTAAGGGAGAAATGGTTTTTAAACCTCTTCATAAGAATAATATTGCTCGTTCCAACTTCATGGAAATCATGTCTATTACCATTGAGGGCAAGAAATATATTGAGGAGTTGGAAGCTCATCTCGAGGAGCATGAGGCCACCATTGAGAAAATGGAAGGTCATGAACGTGATTACGCTAATGAGACCGCAGAGCTATCTCAAGCTCTTGAAAATGAACAAACCACCAAGGAATCTCTTGAGGAGACCTTTGCTCTAGAATTATCTAGATTAAAGGAATCACATGAAAGATCTCTCCAGGTAGCTAATGATTTTAGAACTAAAAATGATAAGCTTGAAGTTGCACATGCTAAACTCCTTGAGGACTTTGAGCACCTCGAAAATGGCTCAAGGGTCGTTAAGAGTTCGGTCATTGAACTCACCGAGTCTCATGCTCAACTTAAAGTTTCATATGCTTAAGAGCTTGCCAAGTTGCCTTCTCCTCTTGTTGTTAATGATGATGCTTGTGCTACGAACTCTATTTCTTGTGAAGCATCCATATTAAAGGAGAATGTTGAGCTAAGGGCTGAACTTAAGTTGCTATCTAGTAAATATGGGAAATTGGAAGAGAGTCATGAAAAGCTTTCTAGCTATCATGCCGATCTTCTAGTATCTCATAATGTGCTAAAGATATCTCATGAGGCTAGTACTATTAAGGTAACATGAAGTGATCCTCATGTGGAAATTAGCACTACATCAAGTAGAAATGCTTTATTGCCATGTGTTAGTCCTCGTAGTTCATCTACTCATAATGTTGGTACATCTTGTGATGAATTACTTTCCTTGCTTTGTTGCTCTAACTATGAAGCATATAATTCCTCTAGTACTTGTATTGATACTAACCATGTAGAGGAAATCAAAGAGCTCCAGGCCAAAGTCACTTCTTTGAAGAAAGATTTGAAAAAGAGTCATGAAGGGAAGTCCACACTCAACAATATCTTGTGTGAGAAAAAATCCCCAAATGACAAAGGTGGACTTGGATTCAACTCCAATAAGAAGAAGAAGTCCAAGAGAAACAACAAGAAGGGCCAAGAACAAGTCAAGAACTCGGCCAAGATTGTTTGCTTCAAGTGCAAAATAGAAGGGCACCATGTTAGATCTTGCCCATTGAAGAAGAAGCCCCGTAGTGACAAGCAACAAGGGAAGCGGCCACAAATTCAATCTCATGCTCAACTTCAAGTTGAAGAAAGGCCACTTGCCAAGAAGACCCAAGTCAACACTCCTCAAGTTGAGAAATCAATTGAGAAGAAAGTAAAGGGTAAATGTTGCTACTTATGTCGTGAGAAGGGTCACTTTGCTTCTTCATGCACTAATGGGAACTTATCCAACCCAATCATTATTGATGATATCTATTTTCTTGGGAAGGATAAGGTTGGCAATGTGTTTGCCAAGTTTGTTGGTACTCAAAGTGGTGTCAAGAAACGAACCATTTGGGTAGCCAAGCCTATTGTGACTAACCTCTTAGGACCCAACTTGGTTGGGGACTAACAAGCTCAAACTTGATCAATAGTTATTGTTGGAGGGCATTGGTGACATGGCTACATTGTGAAGAATTGTGGGTTCTTCATCATTCATATTGTCTCAAGCCTAGTCATGTGGATCATCAAGTGTCTATCATATACCAATGTTCCTCCTTGTGGTAACTTGTACTTAAATTGAATACATTGTTAGTTACTTGCCCCTCTGCATGTTGTGGTTTTGTACCTTGCATGTGTTTGTATATGTTGTTCTTCCTATTTGTTTGTCTTGAGAAATCAAGTATGTATGATGGATTGCACATCATGTATGTGTGAGTCTTGTTTAGAGCCTTTTTGCATCATGTTTGTATTTTAGTTGGCTCTTTGTGATAGATTAATGGATTATCCCATTTTGGGGGAGTGATGTGCTTTATGCACTCCACGACCCTAAAAATGTGTGTTCATGAGGAATACCACTTAGTATTGATATTACAAGATTATCTAGCTTCTATTTGGTATGTCCTCTCATGAGAAAACCAAATTATAAATGGTCCATTAATTATCTCTTGTTGGATTTCATTTGCCACTTGTTACTAACATTGAATTACCACATTATAGGGGAGTAATATGATATGTGCATATTACAAGCCGAATGTGTACATTTGAGATATTGCCACTTCGATTTGATATTACAATTTATCTTGTTCCTAGGTGGCATGTTATCTCTACAAGTGTCATTTGCTTATGATTTATGTGTGAAGATGATGTGGATATCTTTGCAATCTACCAATAGGAAATATTTCGAATTACTTCTTGTCCTTTGACAATTTGTATCCTTTTATGTGGTAGAATTTGCTAATCATCTTTGCATTGTATTTTGTTTATCGTTTGTCCTCCTTGCCTCTTGTGGATATTTATGAGCATGCCTAGTGTTTCTATAGATATAGGGAAAGTGATGATCCCATCGTGTGCATTTTGTATTCAAATGCAAAATCTATATAATGCACATCTCTTGGGGGAGCTATCCTATTTTCTGTAGAACACTCTCTTTATGTGTTCATCATAAAATCTTTTGATCTTCATCAAGTGTGTGTTGGTGGAGGCAAGCCTTCTCTCTATGGTTCTTTGTGCCATCATGAAAATTTGCGGAGGGTTTGGTTTATTTGGAACCTAGCTCTCATTTGGGAACTTGATACCTCTTGTTTTCCTTCAATTGGTATCTTGTTTCCTTCTATTTGGCATGTGTCAATGGATATCTCATCCCTTGATGTATCTTTTAGTTGGTATCTGTCAAGTGATACTTTTTTGTTTGGTATCTTATTTTCACTTTATACCTTTTCTTTCGGCATCTTATCAACTGTGTGTTGAGTTGATTCTTAAAAGCTTTGAGCATGCATATTTACTACATGTACTTTCGTTGGCATGTTCTCTTTCCTTGACCCAATATATAGGGGAAACTCCACTATGACATAAATTGGCAAAAGTGTGCATGAAATTCAATTTCATATCTATATGCACATATTTATGTGGATTTTTGTCCTATATATTGTTGGTACACTAACTGTTTGGTCCCAATAAGTTTGGGTACCACTTTGTTTGTGGTGTTGTTCTAGGAACAATTGGAGATACATTGGACTCTCAGCTCACTTACAAGGAAGGTGTTGACACCATGTGCTTATTGGAGCCTTGCTAGGATGTTCTAACAACCACTGTCTACTACATCAATCCAATGCTATCTCGGTAACAAGTATCTACTTCATGCATAGATTTCTCGCATTCAACTATTTATAGGTTGCATCATGGAAGGAATTTCTTGAGTCATTCTTGTGGTACTTGCTTCATTTCTCAAAGAGTCTCAACGATGATGTCATATTGCTAGTTCTGATGTCTTTGATGTTCGTGTATTGGGAGTTCATTTATGTACAATAAGAAAATATTAGGCTATGTGCTATGCTTTCAAGCAAAGATCTTATTGGTATAGTTATGACTTCCTTGTAGATATCTTGTTTGTTCCTTCTTGTAACTACTTCGTGTGTACGTTATTCTTTGTGGATATATCATCATGATTTCCCTCTACCTAGAATCTTATACACATGAGAGAAGTTACATCTCTAGTTGATATCCTCTTTTCTTTCACGTCCACCGTTACATTTCATTTTTGTTTACTTGGTGGTTTCGTGAAAGAATCTGTCTTGAGTGTGGATCTTATATCCTAGCATCTTGATGCACTCTTTGCCGGTGAAGATTATTTTCCTCATGCTTGTCTTCACGAGAGTTTTGCCATTTAGATTGGTATACCTCCTCTTGACAAGGCTGTCATTTTCCTATCTTCACTAGGGTTTGTCACAAGCTTTGGTTTTTTGAATTTTCCTATTAATAAGCTTGTGAACCCTTTTGCTAGTGGTTTGTGTGTGGGAAGGATATGGTTTGCACTTTGTGTCTCATTTCATCAAGACTATGTTGATGCTTTATGCTCATCCTTATACTAGTCTTATCAAGTGCTTTTCCATGACTCACACACATCATTTTGGTTGAGCCTATTCTTAAGATTGCCTCTTTTACATGTTGCTCAACCATATGTTTAGTGCAAGTACTATGCTCTTTGTCTTATCTTCTTGCTTGCACTTGTGGTGTGTTTATATTGATTTTGGGGGAGTCATGATCCTTTTTTTGTGCACTTGTATTCAAATACAAATATTATTATTTGTGCACAAATCATGGGGAGCTCCTCTAGTTTCTTTATAAACACTGTTTTTCCCATATCATAATATCTTTTATTCATGTGGCTCGTTGGTCCATGTGATTGATTGTTCCAATTAGTATCTTTTGATTGCTTGCTTAACTCCGGTGTATGTCTTTGTGCCATACGATCCTTTGTGCAATATTTGGGTTCTCAATATAGTTTGTCTTCCTCCAACTACTTATCGTTGGATATGTGTATTTCTTTGCACACGTATTTGAGATATACAAACTTTTTGGAGGAACACGTATTATACTGGATTTCTAAACTTTTTGTCCATTTTGGCAATCGATGCCAATGGGGGAGTAGTTTAGAGAGTTTAGTTTGGAATGCTTTGAGAGTTTTGCTTTTGTTGTTTAAGAATTTGCATCTCACATCCATGCATTGCATTGTGTGTGCTTGGTTGTGCTTATTTTCTTATATAAACTCTCTTGAAAGTGGTTGTCATCAATTACCAAAATGGGGGAGATTGTAAGAGCACATTTCTCCATGTGTGGTTTTGGGTAATTGATGAAACCCCTATGGACTAATGGTTTCCTTGAGTTATATTCGAAGGATTTGTCCATAGGTACTTCTTGAAGTCCATCTGTTGGGTTTCAAGGAGTTTATATGGTGACCAAGGAGGTATTCAATGTTTATCCAAAGATTGGTCATGTGGCAGTTGAGCTTATTGCAAGCATGTCTTGAAGAAGATTGTGTAAGCATTCATGTTTACCTTCAAGACATCATCTTTATGAAGAGAGAATCTAAGATACAAGGTTGATCAATACAAAGTCAAAAAGTGAATCAAGTTGATCAACACACAAAGCATTGTCCATTGCGCTTTGTGTACTAATCCATGGTCTATGTGAGAGTTCTTTGTGGGGTTAGGTATATTTCCATGGGCTTGCATCAAGAGGCAGATCCCATACATCCCATGGAATATGACATCAAGTGGAGATCGTCATCAAGGTTGCGATGTGCAAGATCAAGTGAAGCATCACGGAGAGATCATGCTTGAGGCTCATCGTTCATTGTGGTGACAATGGACTTGTGAAGATGTGCCTAAGAGTGGCTCACCCATAGTTGAGTATGGGGGAGCAATCATCTAGTCTTCATCAAGCCAACGCAATCAAGAAAGGTGGTCCATCTTGAGGAAGTCAAGATCGTCATCATCTAGCTCAAGTGGACTATGCGCAAGGCTAAGGTTTGACCTTGATAGGGTTTTCTATTTTACCGGTCCAGTGGTGGTAGTTGAGAGACCGGGTTATAGGATCGATTGTCGTACTATCAAGGGGGGCTCTCAAGTGAGTAGCTTGATCGTATCGTTCGTTGAGAGCTCAAACCATTGCATTTTTGGCATCATCATATTTCCTGCTTCTTGGTTGGATTTTCTCTATGTGGGTTCTTGAGCTTGTGGTTATCTTTATGACAAGCTCTAGTTCATCGAAAACAGATTTCATATGATTCATCTATTGCATTTTCGGTGTTGGAAGTTTTACCGATGTTATTCGAGGAAGGGTGCTCACCATTTTCTTTTGGGCCTTTTCTCATTTGCTTCTTATTGATATTTCAATCAAGATTGAGTTAGCCCATGTCGTTAGCTTTCCAGCAAACTTTGTTTCATTGAATTTGGAGTCCGTTTGCAAAAGTTGTGGCAGTTTTTGTGTTCTTAAAAGGCTGCAGCGGTACTACCACGGCTAGAGCGGATGTAATTTTTTACTACCACTCCAGAGCGGTACTACCGTGGCTCCAAGAGCAGTACTACCGCTTCGGACCAAAATCTCGTGTTAAGTCCAGCTGTGGTAGGCACGGATGTAATTTTTTAGTACCACTCGCAAGCAGTAGTACCGCTACCCGTAGCGGTAGTGCCGCTATCCATAGCGGTAGAACCATGAGGACGAGCGGTAGTACCGCTCCGGCAATTCTAATGGCCTTTTGCCTCCTTGGTCTTGTTTTTCAAAGGGGTACTACCGCTCCTTGGAGCGGTAGTACCGCTCTGTGTGGGCTGTGAGGATAACGGTTGGATTTTTTTTCCCCACCTATAAAAGAGGGTCTTCTTCTCCAATGGACATTATCCTTTGAGCTTGTGTTCTTCCCCCATTGTTGACCTTCTTAGAGATTGCTAACTCTCAATCCCTCCAATGATTCTTGCTAGTTCTTGAGAGAAAAGATAGAGGAGATCTAGATCCACATTTCCACCAATCAGTTTCTCCTCTAAGTGAGGGGAACCCCTTGGATCTAGACCTTGGAGTTCTTCGTGTTCTTCTTCGTTCTTCCTCTCATTTCCCTCCCTAGCATTAGTTGCTTTGGAGGGATTTGGGAGAGAAGGACTTGGGCACTCCGTGTTCCCTTGCCATTGCATTTGGTGCATAGGTTTGAGTTCTCCACGGTGATACGTGGAAGTGAGAAGTTGATAAGCTATTACTCTTGGGTGTTTGAGCACCCTAAAGCTTGTTCCTCTTGGGCGCTTTGGCGCCCTAGATGGTTGGTGGTGCCTCAGAGCTCACTCATTCTGGTGCAAAGCTCCGGGCAAGCTTCGGGGCCTCCAATTAAGTTGTGGAGATAGCCCTGACCATTTGAGGTCACCTCTGAGCCACAATCCATTGTGGTGAAGCTTCGTGGTGTCGTTGGGAGCCTCCAATCAAGTTGTGGAGATTGCCCCAACCTTGTTTGTACGTGTTCGGTGACCAACCTCAAGGGTCCCTTAGTGGAATCACGACATCTTGCATTGTTCGAGGGCATGAGGATATTACGGTGGCCCTAGTGGCTTCTTGGGGAGCATTGTGCCTCCAGACCGCTCCGAACGGAGATTAGCATCCGCAAGTGTGTGAACTTCGGGATACATCGCCGTCTCCGCGTTCCTTAGTTATCTCTTACTCGAGCCCCTTTACTTATGCACTTTACTTTGTGATAGCCATATTTGTTTCTTGTTATATATCTTGCTATCACCTAGTTGTATATCTTGCTTAGCATAAGTTGTTGGTGCACATAGGTGAGCCTAGTTGTTTTAGGTTTTGTGCTTGACTAATTAAACGATAGTTTTATTCCGCATTTGTTCAAGCATAAACCGTAATTATTTTAAAGCGCCTATTCACCCCCCCCCCCTCTAGGCAACATCCATGTCCTTTCACCTACATTAAATTCATGCTTTGTATCCTTTTATCATGCCATCTCTTAACTTTTTCTTTAAACAACTTGGCATTCTCATAGGCCTGGGTTCTCCATTCATCAAGTGAGCTAATGTCAAATAACCTCTTCTCACCAGCAAGTTTGAAATCATAGTTGAGGTCTTTGATTGCCCAATAAGCTTTGTGCTCTAGCTCTAGAGGTAAGTGACATGCTTTACCATAAACCATTTTATACGGAGACATACCCATAGGATTCTTGTAAGCAGTTCTATAAGTGTTATGATCAGCACTACTAGTTGGAATAACTTCTACCCACTTAGTAACATAACCAACAGGAACTAAAATATGAGTATACCCGTTGCACGTTGGAAAAGGTCCCATATAGTCAAAACCCCAAACATCAAATGGTTCAATAACAAGAGAGTAATTCGTAGGCATTTCCTGACGTCTACTAATATTGCCAATTCTATTACATTCATCACATGACAAGACAAACTTACGAGCATCCTTGAAGAGAGTAGGCCAATAAAAACCAGATTATAATACCTTATGTGCAGTCCTATCTCCAGCATGGTGTCCTCCATAGGCCTCGGAATGACACTTTCGTAGGATCTGTTCCTGTTCATGCTCAGGTACACAACGTCTAATAACACCATCTACTCCTTCTTTATAAATGTGTGGGTCATCCCAGAAGTAATGAATTAAATCATAGAAGAACTTTTTCTTCTGTCGGTATATCAAACTAGGCGGTATAAATTTAGCGACAATGTAATTAGCATAATGAGCATACCAAGGAGCATTACGAGAAGCATTTATGATAGCTACTTGTTCATCAGGTAAGCTATCATCAATAGGTAGTGGTCATCAAGAATATTCTCTAACCTAGACAAGTTATCTGCTACGAGGTTATCAACACCCTTTCTATCAACAATATGCAAATCAAATTCTTGTAGCAGAAGAACCCACCTGATAAGTCTAGGTTTAGCATCTTTATTTTCCATGAGATATTTAATAGCAGCATGATCAGTGTGAACAGTTACTTTAGAATCAACAATATAGGGTCTAAACTTATCACAAGCAAACACAACTGCTAAAAATTGCTTTTTAGTGGTAGCATTATTTCTTTGAGCACTGTCTAGAGTTTTACTAGAATAATGAGTACCATTTAATTTCTTATCAACTCTTTGTCCTAGAACAGCACCAATAGAATAATCACTAGCATCACACATAATTTCAAAGGGTAAGTTCCAATCAGGTGGTTGAACAACAGGTGTAGAAATCAAAGCATTCTTGAGAATTTCAAAAGCTTCTACACAATCATCATCAAAAACGAATGGAACATCTTTTTGCAAAAGGTTAGTGAGAGGCCTAGAAATCTTAGAGAAATCTTTAATAAATCTCCTATAGAAACCAGCATTACCAAGGAAACTTCTTATACCACTGATATCCGTAGGACACGACATTTTTTCAATAGCATCAACTTTAGCCTTGTCAACTTCAATACCTCTTTTGGAAATTTTATGTCCCAAGACAATGCCTTCATTCACCATAAAGTGGCACTTCTCCCAATTCAAGACAAGATTAGTTTCTTCGCATCTCTGCAAAACTCGATCAAGGTTGCTCAAACAATCATCAAAAGAAGTTCCGTAAATGGAAAAACCATCCATGAAAACCTCAACAATCCTTTCACAAAAGTCAGAGAATATAGCTGTAATGCATCTTTGAAAGGTAGCAAGTGCATTGCATAAACCAAAAGGCATACGTCTATAAGCAAAGGTACCAAAAGGGCAGGTAAACATGATGTTCTCTTGGTCCTCTTTTGACATAGGTATTTGAGAGAAACCAGAATAACCATCTAGAAAGCAGAAATGTGTGTTTTTGGATAATCTTTCTAGCATTTGATCAATGAAAGGTAGAGGGTAATGATCTTTTCTAGTAGCTTTATTTGATTTCCTAAAATCAATTACCATTCTATAACCTGTAACAATTCTCTGCGGGATCAATTCATTTTTATCATTAGGAACTACGGTAATACCTCCTTTCTTAGGGACACAATGAATGGGACTAACCCATCTACTATCAACAATAGGGTAAATGATACCTGCCTCCAGAAGCTTTAATATTTCATTTCTTACCACTTCCTTCATTTTAGGATTCAACCGTCATTGGTGATCAACAACTGGTTTAGCATCAGGCTCCATTTCATTTTTTTGCTAACATAGAGTGGGACTAATGCCCTTATGATCATCAAGAGTATATCCAATAGCATCACGGTGCTTCCTTAGAGTTTTCAATAATCTTTGTTCTTCATGTTTTGAAAGGTTAGCACTAATAATAATAGGATATATCTTCTTTTCATCAAGATAAGCATATTTCAAAGTATCTGGTAATTGTTTAAGCTCAAACACGGGATCACCCTTGGGTGGAGGATGATCCCCAAGTATTTAAATAGGCAAGTTGTGTTTTAGAATAGGATACTGATCAAAGAAAATCCTATCTATTTCATTCCTTTCATTCATATGCATACCATTTTCATGGTCTAGCAAATATTGCTCTAAAGGATCAGTAGGAGGCACAGCAATAGAAGCAAGACCAATAACTTCATCCTTACTAGGCAATTCTTTTTCATGGGGTTGTCTATGAAATTTAGAGAAATTAAACTCAGGAGACGTGTCCCCAAAACTTACGGTAACCGTTTCCTTCTCACACTCTATCTTGGCATTAACGGTATTCAAGAAGGGTCTACCAAATATAATGGGACAAAAATCATCTTGTGGGGAACCAAGAACAAGAAAATCAGTAGGATATTTTACTTTCCCACACAAGACTTCAACATCTCTAATAATCCCAACTGGTGATATAGTGTATCTATTAGTAAGCTTAATTGTAACATCAATTTCCTCTAACTCAGCTGGTGCAATATCATTCATAATCTCTTTATATAAGGAAAAGGGAATTGCACTCACACTAGCACCCATATCACATAAGCCATGATAACAATGATCTCCTATCTTAACATAAACAACAGGCGTGCCAACAATGGGTCTATGTTTATCTTTAGCATTAGGTTTAGCAATTCTAGAAGCTTCATCACAAAATTGAATAACATGCCCATCAATATTATCAACCAAGATATCCTTAAGCATAGCAATACTAGGCTCAACTTTAATTTGCTCACGGGTTGTAGGTGTTCTAGCACAGCTCTTATGAACCAAAGTTGAAGCATTAGCATGTTCCTTTATTCTAACAAGAAAAGGCGGTTTCTCAATATAAGCAGTGGGAATAACAGGATCAACAATATAAGTAATAGTTTTCTCTTCAACTTTAATAGGTTCAACTACTTTCACTTCAATGGGAGGATGATATTTAAACCACTT
Source organism: Hordeum marinum (assembly GCA_022496015.1). Classification (NCBI taxonomy): domain Eukaryota; kingdom Viridiplantae; phylum Streptophyta; class Magnoliopsida; order Poales; family Poaceae; genus Hordeum; species Hordeum marinum. The sequence goes on along the minus strand of CM039674.1, from coordinate 414,738,508 downwards.
CTCCTTGGGGAGTTCAACATGAGCAGCAAAATATTCACAAAAAGAAGCTACTATCTCAGAGTCACGTCCATATTTAGTGCTAAATTCACGAAAAGCATTGGTGTCTATGAAGGATTTAACACAATCAAACTTAAGGTTCATACCTGACTCCTTACCTTCGTCGAGTTCCCAATCTTTAGAGTTGTGTTTAATTCTTTCCAATAAATCCCATTTGAAGTCAATATCTTTCTTCATATAGGAACAAGCACAAGAAGTATCGAGCATGGATTGATCATTACGAGAAAGCCGAGCATAAAAATTCTGAATAATAATTTCTCTCGAGAGCTCATGATTGGGGCATGAATATAACATTGAGTTAAGCCTCCCCCAAGCTTGAGCGATTCTTTCTCCTTGACGAGGCCAAAATTTATAAATATAATTCCGATCACGATGAACTAGATGCATAGGATAGAACTTCTGATGAAATTCCATCTTCAATCAGTTGTAGCTCCATGATCCAATATCATCACATAGGATATACCATGTCAATACCTTCTCCTTCAAAGATAAAGGAAAAACCTTCTTATTGACGTGATCCTCGGGTAGACCTGCAAGCTTAAATAATCCACAAACTTCATCCACATAGATTAGATGCAAATCAGGATGAAGTGTTCCATCTCCTGCATAAGGATTAGCTAGCAGTTTCTCTATCATACCGGAAGGAATTTCATAATAAACATTTTCAGTAGGTTCAGTAGGTTGAGTGACAACTCTTTGTGTTTCCGGTCAAGGTTAAGATACCCCGAACAAGCCCCTCAAAGGATTACTTTCCATAGTGACAAGTGTCGGTGTCAAAACCGGCGGATCTCGGGTGGGGGTCCCGAACTATGAGACTAGAATCGACGGTAACAGGAGACGAATAGGACACGGATTTACCCAGGTTCAGGCCCTCCTATGGAGGTAATACCCTACATCTTGCTTGGTTGTATTGATGATATGTGGGGGTTACAGAGTTGATCTACCTCGAGATCGAATAGCTAACCCTAGGTGAGTTGTCCTCCCTATACCCCTAAACCCTCCGGCTTATATAGACGCCGAGGGTGCTCTGGGTTATCACATGGTCGATTACATGTCGAAGAGATAAACATGCCTAACTACAGCTAATAACTTGGACAATACATCAGGGCTTATCGAAACTTCCATCTGGCGTAGGTGGTCTTTGTTCGTCCGATGCTCCCTTTGCGGCCCACACAGTCCGACCCATAAACTACAGGTCGGCTATCTGAGGACCCCCTAATCCAAGACTCCCTCAGTAGCCCCCGTACTAGCCTTCAACGCCGATATATATATCCAGACAATCTCTTCATGTCGTCATCTCCGGCTTGTGATGTAGCAACCCGACCTGAAAGGTCGAATCTCCGGTGTTTCTGTACCATCCCAAGATCAAGCTGGTACACATACGGTACATCAATGTATATATCAAAGTGAAATCACACAGCTTTAATAATCGAAAAATCTCATATCGAGTCCTTTATTACAATATGAATTACAATAAAGTGGCTGAAAGGCCAACTCATGAGAATAACTAATCTTGCGGAAGCTTCAAAGGTAGTTGAGTCCATCTGACTCCAAGGGCATCTCACCGAGCGTAGAGCGTATCCTCACTCCTGGTCGGAAAAGTACTCTGCAACATGATACGTTGGAGCCGTGTAGGTTAGCATATTGAATATGCCAGCAATGTCACAAAAGAGGGGGTAAAGTAATCATCTATTCTATATGCATATATGGCAGGTGGGGTAGTAAGTTTTGCATAAAGCCAATTTTTCCTACAACAAGAGGGGGCAAAATATTATTACCACAATGTTGGTTGATTAATGAGATGGTTCCACCAACCAATTCTCATACCAAAGTTGTCATTAAAAACCCACATCAATATACTTAATTGTGTTGAGAGTTCCAGATAGTTTCAGTTCCTTTGGCTCAAACTGTCCATGACCGTGGAACAACTAATCGATTAGGTTTGGGTACTCTATAGAGTTTTGCACACGTTCCCCACAAGATTTGATCGCCTCCGTTGGATTTCTCGCACTTCAGGGTGTTTGAGAAACGGATGACCAAAACATGGTCTTCTAAAGGGTTTCCCCGAGACTCTGTCGGTGCCCATCCTTTCCTACCGTTCTTCTACATCCTGTAGCACCACCTGTCCAGGGTCACCACAATATCCAACCAAGTCAGAGCCCATAATGGCTTGTGGCTGTGCAGGTAAGCCTTGGGTCTTGAAGCATCCATCCATCTCTTTGTGCCTGGGTGGACCTTTCCGCATGAATACTAGCACTTCTCCAGCAACATCTAGGCTAACCACTGGTTTCTCCAGGGCGCCGTTCAACCATCATCCACCCAGAGGTATGTTGAAAACTCGGAGTCTCGAAGTCTTGATCATCTTGTAGGTCTTGAAATTATTAACTCACAACTCTCATGAATCACACAACCAACCCCGTCTACTAATAGCATAGCAAAATTAAATCAACGTTTCCCGGGGCCAATGTGTCAAAGTTTGAGGGGTGCCTACCACATGATACTACATCAAGTAACCAAGTTTCCAAATTACCTACTTTGCATGCAATTGGGGAGATGGAAGAACTAATGCAATAAAACATGGGTAATCATGATCAAAGTGACTTGCCTTGCTGACGATCCTCGTACTCAAGTGACTCTAGATAACAAGCTTTGCACTCTGGATGATCTAACGAATCAAACAAAACACACAATAAGCAACCACAGTACAATTCCCACAACAGCAAGGTAAACAAATACTCCAACAAACAATAGCACAATCAAAAGGAAGAATCACTCAAAGTATAAGACTCTAAAATTTTTGGTGTCAAATCTCTACTAAGACATAACAAGTCAAAAATTTGTTTTGAACAACTAGGCATTTAGATAACAGAAAAGTAAATACAAAATTTTATTAGAAAACAGAAAGTATTTCATTATAAAAAATTTGTTCAAAAAGAGTTACTACAATTTTTTTTCTAAACAATACTAAAGGTGAAAATAAGATGTACCTATTCAAACTAGAGCACAAAACAAATAAAAAAAGAATATTTTTATTAACAGAAAATAATACACCTAATGTTGAAACACCAGAACCTAATGAAATCTAAAAAAAAAGTTAAACTAAATCAGGTTCAAACTAAACTAAAATCAAACTAACTAAACTCTATTAAGAACTAAACAGATTCTGTTTTTGTTAAAAACCCTAACCAAATTCATCCTAAAAATTCTCAAACTATGTAGGATGATAGGTCTAACTAATACAAAATAGTGGCAAAAAGATTCATACAAAAATATATTTTTAAACTCTAGTTATACAGATTTTAGTAATTTAAGAAAATTTGGTTAGATTCAAATTCTAAAGTTCAAATTTGAAATCTAAGACTTCAGGATGAAACTACATGAAATTTGTGACCTAATGCAAAAGGAATCAATTAAAAACACTAATTAGTTTAAAAGATATAACAAAAATAAATCTGAACACATTCTGTTTTCTAAAACAGAAACAGAAAAAGAAAAAATTATCGATCGGTTAGGGGCTACGTGGCATGCTGTGATTGGCCGAGGGCGTGTGCGTGCGAGGTGTTTGCGGCGGACGACCGAAACGTAAAAGAAAACGGTTCGCCGTTTAAATCTTCTAATCAGGCGCATTGGATCTAGAGATGACGGTTGTGGGTGGAAGTGCGGCTTACAGAGGAGGGGGGTCGAAGTTCCGACGAGGTCGACGGCGCCCAGACATAAGAGGTGCTCGGGGCTGGTGCTATGGTGGTCGAGGGCGGCATCCGAAGTGCTCAGGCGACAGCGGCGAAGCTCCGGCGTCTATTGGTGGCGTCGGACGGGGCTGGGGACGACGGAGGCGACGGTCTCGTGCTCGGAGAGCTTCGGTCGTCGACCGAACTCCGACGAGGTGGTGCGGTGGCGTTTTGGCGAGGGTAGAGGGGGATCTCGGGGTGGAACGGAGAGCGGCAAGGCCAGGGCTTTATATAGGCCAGGTGCGGGGTCGGGAGAGGGAGAGAGGAGGGAGATCCGGAGAGGAGAGATCTCCGGCGAGGTGGCGCGCGCGAGGAAGGAGACGGGCGCACGGATGACGCCATCGGACAGTGGGTCCCGCGTGTCAGTGAGAGAGATGGCGAGGTTAGCGTGTCGGTTGACCGATCCGAAGGAATCTCCGGGTTTAATGACTGTGGGCCGGCTGGTTTTCTAATCAAACGCTTTAAATTTGTTTCCTTTTCTATTTTCCAGAGCGTTTAAAACTATTTAAAGCATTCAATTCTTTTCCAAACATAGAGAATATATATATCAAAATGATCAGGGGAATAAATTCTATTTAATGAACATTTTTCCTCATTCAAAATGAATACTTTAAAAATATATATTTTTCAAAAAAATGCCTAATTGATTTTAAATTCTTTTGAGATAAACTTTCAAATAACCCCCTGGTTTTATTGCTCAAATATTTCACCAAGATGCTTCTGCTGTGGAGTGTAATGTTACTCCTCTCTTTTTATGAATATTCCAAGGGTTTTCAAATGAATGAAACTAGTAAATGGAGAAAGGGAAAGGGCCTTTTAGAAACCCAAAAGAAGAACTTCAACAATTCATTTCATTCAAACAAAGTGATGATGATGCATAGTTATATTTCATGACATTCCAAAATGAAATTTTGGGATGTTACAAACCTACCCACCTTAAGATGAATCTCGCCCTCAAGATTCGGGTTGGCTAGAAAATAGGTGCGGGTGGTCTCTACAAAGATCTTCTTCGCGTTCCCAGGTGGCTTCTTCCTCGGTGTGGTGACTCCACAGAACCTTAAAGAACTTGATGGTCTTGTTACGGGTAACTCTGTCGATAGTCTCGCGGATTCTGATAGGCTTCTCCTCATAGGTCAGGTCACTGTCAAGTTGTATGGCCTCTAGGGGCACTGTGTCTCTCAAAGGAATATCAGCCATCTCAGAGTGGCATTTCTTCAGTTGGGAAACATGGAAAACATCATGAACTCCAGACAGTCCTTCCGGCAATTCCAGCTTGTATGCAACTTCGCCTCTATGTTCAAGAATTTTGTAGGGGCCTATGAATCTGGGTGCTAACTTTCCTTTAACACCAAACCGCTTGATTCCTCGAAGTGGGGACACACGAAGATATGCTCGGTCTCCCACTTCATATGTCACCTCCTTGCGTTTGCTGTCAGCATAGCTTTTTTCCCTGGATTGGTCTATCTTGAGTCGGTCTCGAATCAGTTTGACCTTTTCTTCAGAATCTCGGATAAGATCGGGACCAAAAAGTTGTCGGTCACCAACACCATCCCACATCAATGGTGTTCTGCACCTCCTTCCGTATAAAGCTTCAAAAGGGGCCATTTTCAGACTCGTTTGATAACTGTTGTTGTCCGAGAACTCTGCGTAAGGTAAGTTGTAATCCCAACTAGACCCATAGTCTAGCGCACAAGCTCTCAACATGTCCTCCAGAATCTGATTGACTCGCTCGGTCTGTCCATCGGTCTGCGGATGAAAAGTTGTACTGAATTCCAGCCTTGTACCCAAAGTTTCATGTAACTGATGCCAAAACTTTGAGGTAAATTGTGTTCCTCTATCCAACACGATACTCCTCAGAACTCCATGCAGACATACGATCCTGGTCATATATATCTTGGCTAACTTAGCACTGGTATAGGTGGTCTTCACCGGAATGAAATGAGCTACCTTGGTCAAGCGATCGACCACTACCCAGATGGAATCATAACCTGGACGGGTCCTGGGTAATCCTGTGATGAAGTCCATACCAAGCATATCCCATTTCCACTCAGGTATCGGCAAAGTTTGGAGTAACCCTGCTGGTTTCTGATGTTCCGCCTTTACTCATTGACAAACATCATATACCGCAACGTGTTCGGCAATATCCTTCTTCATGCCTGTCCACCAGTAACTCTCCTTCAAATCTAGGTACATCTTGGTGTTGCCTGGGTGTATCGAGTATGGTGAATCGTGGGCTTCTTGAAGTATCAACTTCCTGAGCTCTGGGTCATTGGGCACATAGATTCAGTTCTCAAACCATCGAGTACCTTGTTCATCTTCATGAAAGTCTTTAGCTTTTCCATGTTTCATTCTCTACTTTATATCAGCTATCTCCTTGTCCGATTTCTGGATTATTGACTCTAGTGCAAGTGGGAGACTGTTGGAAATATGCCCTAGAGGCAATAATAAAATGGTTAATATTGTATTTCCTTGTTCATCATAATTGTCTATTGTTCATGCTATAATTGTGTTAACCGGAAACCATAATACATGTGTGAATACATAGACCACAACATGTCCCTAGTGAGCCTCTCGTTGACTAGCTCGTTGATCAATAGATGGTCACGGTTTCATGACCATGGACATTGGATGTCGTTGATAACGGGATCACATCATTAGGAGAATTATGTGATGGACAAGTCCCAATCCTAAGCATAGCACTAGATCGTGTAGTTCGTTTGCTAAAGCTTTTCAATGTCAAGTATCGTTTCCCTAGACCATGAGATTGTGCAACTCCCGGATACCGTAGGAATGCTTTGGGTGTGCCAAACGTCACAACGTAACTGGGTGTCTATAAAGGTGCACTACGGGTATCTCCGAAAGTGTCTATTGGGTTGGCACGAATCGAGACTGGGATTTGTCACTCCGTGTGACGGAGAGGTATCTCTAGGCCCACTCGGTAAGAGATCATCATAATGAGCTCAATGTGACCAAGGAGTTAGTCACGGGATGATGTATTACGTAAGGAGTAAATAGACTTGCCGGTAACGAGATTGAACAAGATATAGAGATACCGACGATCGAATCTCGGGCAAGTATCATACCAATAGACAAAGGGAATTGTATACGGGATTGATTGAATCCCCGACATGGTGGTTCATCTGATGAGATCATCGTGGAGCATGTGGGAGCCAAAATGGGTATCCAGATCTCGCTGTTGGTTATTGGCTGGAGAAGTGTCTCGGTCATGTCCACGTGTCTCCCGAACCCGTAGGGTCTACACACTTAAGGTTCGATGACGCTAGGGTTATAGGGAAATGGTATACGTGATTACCAAAAGTTTTTCGGAGTCCCGGATGAGATCCCGGACGTCACGAGGAGCTCCAGAATGGTCCGGAGGTAAAAATTGATATATAGGAAGTCCAATTTTGGTCACCGGAAAGTTTTCGGGCTCGTCGGTAGTGTACCGGGAGTGCCGGGAGGGTGCCGGAGGACCCCCGGGAGGGGTGTGACGACCAAAGGATTTCGTGGGCCCTTAGAGGAAGTGTGCCAGCCCTTTTTGGGCTGGCCAAGACCTTCTAGAAAGGCCCATGTGGCTGGAGATAAGAGATAGGGCTGAAAAGGATTCAAAAGGAAGAGATCCACCTCCCTTGTAGGAGGTGGACTCCTCCCTAGGGTCGGCCGAACCCCTCCTCATTGGAGGAGGGGCCAAGGCAGCCCTCCCTCTCCCTCCTCCTATATATATGCAAGGGTTTGGGATGTTTTGAGACACGACATCTTTCTCTCTCGGTGCCGCCCTACCCTTCCTCTTCCTCGTTCTTCGTAGCGCTTGGCGAAGCCCTGCCGGAGTTCACATAGCTCCACCATCACCACGCCATCGTGCTGCCGGAGCTCTCCCTCAACCTCTCCTTCCTCCTTGCTGGATCAAGGAGTAGGAGACGTCACTGGGCTGCACATGTGTTGAACGTGGAGGCGCCGTTGTTCGGCGTTAAGATCGGAATCCACCGCGATCTGAATCGCTGCGAGTATGACTCCATCAACCACGTTCTTATAACGCTTCCGCTTAGCGATCTTCAAAGGTATGAAGATGCAATCTCTCCTCTCTCGTTGCTGGTTTCTCCATGGATAGATCTTGGTGATCGTAGGAAAAAATTTGATTTACTACTACGTCTTCCAACAGTGGCATCATGAGCTAGGTCTATGCGTAGAATCTATGCACGAGTAGAACACAAAACAGTTGTGGGCGTCGATTTTGTTAATTTTCTTACCACTACTAGTCTTATCTTGATTCGGCGGTATTGTGTGATGAAGCAGCCCAGACCGACTTTACACGTACGCTTACGTGAGACTGGTTCCACCGCCTGACATGCACTTGTTGCATAAGGTGGCTAGCGGGTGTCTATCTCTCCCACCTTAGTCGGATTGGATTCGACGAAAAGGGTCCTTATGAAGGGTAAATAGCAATTGGCATATCACGTTGTGGTTTTGGCGTAGGTAAGAAACGTTCTTGCTAGTAACCTATAGCAGCCACGTAAAAACTTGCAACTACAAATTAGAGGACGTCTAACTTGTATTTGCAGCATATGCCTTGTGATGTGATATGGCCAAAGGATGTGATGTGATGCATTGTGATGTATGAGATTGATCATGTTCTTGGAATAGGATTCACGACTTGCATGTCGATGAGTATGACAACCGGCAAGAGCCATAGGAGTTGTCTTATTTTATTGTATGACCTGCGTGTCAATCATAAACGCCATGTAATTACTTTACTTTATTGCTAAACGTTAGCCATAGTGGTAGAAGTAATAGTTGGCGAGACAACTTCATGAAGACAGAGTGATGGAGATCATGGTGATGTGCCGGTGACAGTGATGATCATGGTGCCCCGAAGATGGAGATCAAAGGAGCAAGATGATAATGGCCATATCATGTCACTATATTGATTGCATGTGATGTTTATCATGTTTACATCTTATTTGCCTAGAATGACGGTAGTAAATAAGATGATCTCTCACTAAAATTTCAAGAAAAGTGTTCACTCTAACTATGCACCATTGCTAAGGATCGTTGTTCTAAAGCACCACGTGATGATCGGGTGTGATAGGTTCTAGCGTTCGCATACAACGGGTGTAAGCCAGATTTACACACGCAAAACACTTAGGTTGACTTGACGAGCCTAGCATGTACATACATGGCCTCGGAACACGGAAGACCGAAAGGTCGAACATGAGTCGTATGGAAGATACGATCAACATGGAGATGTTCACCATGGATGACTAGTCCGTCTCATGTGATGATCGGAAACGGGCTAGTTGACATGGATCATGTGTCACTTGGATGACTAGAGAGATGTCTATCTAAGTGGGAGTTCATTAAATAATTTGATTATGTGAACTTAATTATCATGAACTTAGTCTAAAATTATCTTTACAATCTATATTGTAGATCCAATGGACAACGCGAATGTCACCCTCAATTTCAACGCGTTCCTAGAGAAAACCAAGCTGAAAGTTGATGGAAGCAACTATGCGGACTGGGTCCGTGGCTTGAGGATCATCCTCATAGCTTCCAAGAAATTGTATGTCCTTGATGTACCACTAGGTGACCCACCCCTTCTCCCAGCAGAGCAAGACGTTGCGAACGCTTGGCATTCTCGCTGCGATGATTACTCCATTGTTTAGTGTGGTATGCTTTACAGTTTAGAACCGGGGCTCCAAAAGCGTTTTGAGCAACACGGAGCATGTGAGAAGTTCAAGAGCTGAAACTGGTTTTCCAAGCTCATGCCAAGGTCGAGAGATATGACGTCTCCGACAAGTTCTTCAGCTATAAGATGGAGGAGAATAGTTCTGTCAGTGAGCACATCCTCAAGATGTCTGGGCTACACAACCGCTTGACTCAGCTGGAATTTAATCTCTCGGATGACTCGGTCATTGACAGAATCCTCCAGTCACTTCCACCTAGCTACAAGAGCTTTGTGATGAACTACAACATGCAAGGGATGGAGAAGTCCATTCCTGAGTTGTACTCGATGCTGAAATCAGCAGAGGTCGAGATCAGAAAGGAGCATCAAGTGTTGATGGTAAATAAGACCACTAGTTTCAAGAAAGGCAAGGGTAAGAAGAACTTCAAGAAGGACGGCAAAGCTGTTGCCGCGCCCGGTAAGCAAGTTGCCGGGAAGAAGAAGAACAAGCATGGACCCAAGCCTAAGACTGAGTGCTTTTACTACAAGGGTAGCGGTCACTGGAAGCAGAACTGCCCCAAGTACTTAGCGGATAAGAAGGACGGCAACATTAAAGGTATATGTGATATACTTGTTATTGATGTGTACCTAACCAGAGCTCGTTTTAGCTCCTGGGTATTTGATACCGGTGCAGTTGCTCACATTTGTAACTCCAAGCAGGAGCTGCGGAATAAACGGAGGCTCACAAAGGACGAGGTGACGATGCGCGTCGGGAATGGTTCCAAGGTTGATGTGATCGCTGTCGGCACGCTACCTCTACATCTACCTTCGGGATTAGTGTTAAACCTTAATAATTGTTATTTAGTACCAGCTTTGAGCATGAACATTGTATCTGGATCTCGCTTGATGCGAGATGGCTACTCATTTAAATCTGAGAATAATGGTTGTTCTATTTATATGAGAGAAATGTTTTATGGTCATGCCCCGCTGGTCAATGGTTTATTTTTGATGAATCTCGAACGTGATGTTACACATGTCCATAGTGTGAGTACCAAAAAGTGTAAGGTTGATAACGATAGTCCCACTTACATGTGGCACTGCCGCCTTGGTCATAGTGGTGTCAAACATATGAAGAAGCTCCATACTGATGGACTTTTGGAGTCTCTTGATTTCGAATCATTTGACACGTGCGAACCATGCCTCATGGGCAAGATGACTAAGACTCCGTTCTCCGGAACAATGGAGCGAGCAACTGACTTGTTGGAAATAATACATACCGATGTATGCGGTCCAATGAGTGTCGAGGCTCGTGGTGGCTACTGTTATGTTCTCACCCTCACTGATGACTTGAGTAGATATGGGTATGTCTACTTAATGAAGCATAAGTCTGAAACTTTTGAAAGGTTCAAGGAATTTCAGAGTGAGGTAGAGAATCAACGTGACAGGAAGATAAAGTGCCTACGATCTGATCGTGGCGGAGAATATTTAAGTCACGAGTTTGGCACGCACCTAAGGAAATGTGGAATTGTTTCACAACTCATGCCGCCTAGCACACCTCAGCGAAATGTTGTGGCTAAACGTCGTAATCGCACTCTATTAGATATGGTACGATCTATGATGTCTCTTACCGACTTACCGCTATCATTTTGGGGATATGCATTAGAGACTGCCGCATTCACTTTAAATAGGGCACCGTCAAAATCCGTTGATACGACACCGTATGAATTATGGTTTGGAAAGAAACCTAAGCTGTTGTTTCTAAAAGTTTGGGGATACGATGCTTATGTGAAGAAACTTCAACCTGAGAAGCTCGAACCCAAAGCAGAAAAGTGCGTCTTCATAGGATATCCCAAAGAGACTATTGGATATACCTTCTACCTACGATCCGAGGGCAAAGTATTTGTTGCCAAGAATGGATCCTTTCTCGAGAAAGAGTTTCTCTCGAAATAAGTAAGTGGGAGGAAAATAGAACTTGATGAGGTAATTGTACCTCCACTCAAACCGGAGAGTAGCACAGCACAGGAAGTTGTTTCTGTGGAGCCTACACCGGCTGGAGAGGAAGTTAATGATGATGATCATGAAACTTCAGATCAAGTTACTATTGAACGTCGAAGGTCCACTAGGACACGTTCCACACCAGAGTGGTACGGCAACCCTGTCCTAGAGATCATGTTGTTAGACAATCGTGAACCTTCGAACTATGAAGAAGCGATGGCAGGCCTGGATTCCAACAAATGGCTTGAAGCCATGAAATCCGAGATAGGATCCATGTATGAGAACAAAGTATGGACTTTGGTGGACTTGCCTGATAATAAGCGAGCCATTGAAAATAAATGGATCTTCAAGAAGAAGACTAACGCGGATGGTAATGTGACCGTCTATAAGGCTCGACTTGTCGCTAAGGGTTATCGACAAGTTCAGGGAGTTGACTACGATGAGACTTTCTCACCCGTAGCGATGCTGAAGTCTGTCCGAATCATGTTAGCAATTTCTGCATTTTATGATTATGAGATCTGGCAAATGGACGTCAAAACGGCATTCCTTAATGGCTTCCTCAAGGAAGAACTGTATATGATGCAGCCGGAAGGTTTTGTCGATCCTAAAGATGCTAACAAGGTATGCAAGCTCCAGCGCTCCATCTATGGGCTGGTGCAAGCATCTCGGAGTTGGAACATTCGCTTTAATGAAGTGATTAAAGCGTTTGGGTTTGTACAGGTTTATGGAGAACCCTGTATTTACAAGAAAGTGAGTGGGAGCTCTGTAGCATTTCTCGTATTATATGTGGATGACATACTGATAATGTGAAATGATATAGAACTCTTGGAAAGTGTAAAGGCCTACTTGAGTAAGTGTTTTTCAATGAAGGACCTTGGAGAAGCTGCTTACATATTAGGTATTAAGATCTATAGAGATAGATCAAGATGCCTCATAGGTCTTTTACAAAGCACATACCTTGACAAGATATTGAAGAAGTTCAATATGGATCAGTCCAAGAAGGGGTTCTTGCCTGTCTTACAAGGTGTGAGATTGAGTACGACTCAATGCTCGCCCACGGCAAAGGATAGAGAAGAGATGAGTGTCATCCCCTATGCTTCACCCATAGGCTCTATTATGTATGACATGCTGTGTACCAGACCTGATGTGAACCTTGCCATAAGTTCGGTAGGGAGGTACCAAAGTGATCCCGGAGCGGAACACTAGACAGCGGTCAAGAATATCCTGAAGTACCTGAAAAGGACAAAGGACATGTTTCTCGTATATGGAGGTGCTGAAGAGCTCGTCGTAAAGGGTTACGTCGATGCTAGCTTCGACACAGATCCGGACGACTCCAAGTCGCAACCGGATACGTGTATATTTTGAATGGAGGGGCAGTCAGCTGGTGCAGTAGCAAGCAAAGCGTCGTGGCGGCATCTACATGTGAAGCGGAGTACATAGGTGCTTCGGAAGCCGCAAAGGAAGGAGTCTGGATGAAGGAGTTCATCACCAACCTAGGAGTAATTCCAAGTGCGTCGGGCCTGATGACTCTATTCCGTGACAACACTGGAGCTATTGCCCTTGTGAAGGAGCCCAGGTTTCACAAGAAGACAAGACACATCAAGCGCCGCTTCAACTCCATCCGTGATTACATTCAGGAGGGAGATATAGATATTTGTAAAGTGCATACGGATCTGAATGTCGCAGATCCGTTGACTAAACCTCTCTCACGAGCAAAACATGATCAACACCAGAATGCTATGGGTGTACGATTCATCACAATGTAACTAGATTATTAACTCTAGTGCAAGTGGGAGACTGTTGGAAATATGCCCTAGAGGCAATAATAAAATGGTTATTATTGTACTTCCTTATTCATGATAATTGTCTATTGTTCATGGTATAATTGTGTTAACCGGAAACCATAATACATGTGTGAATACATAGACCACAACATGTCCCTAGTGAGCCTCTAGTTGACTAGCTCGTTGATCAATAGATGGTCATGGTTTGATGACCATGTACATTGGATGTCGTTGATAACGGGATCACATCATTAGGAGAATGATGTGCTGGACAAGACCAAATCCTAAGCATAGCACTAGATCGTGTAGTTCATTTGCTAAAGCTTTACAATGTCAAGTATTGTTTCCTTAGACCATGAGATTGTGCAACTCTCGGATACCGTAGGAATGCTTTGGGTGTGCCAAACGTCACAACGTAACTGGGTGGCTATAAAGGTGCACTATGGGTATCTCTGAAAGTGTCTGTTGGGTTGGCAGAATCGAGACTGGGATTTGTCACTCCGTGTGACGGAGAGGTAGCTCTGGGCCCACTCGGTAAGACATCATCATAATGAGCTCAATGTGACCAAGGAGTTAGTCACGGGATGATGTATTATAGAAGGAGTAAAGATACTTGCCGGTAACGAGATTGAACAAGGTATAGAGATACCGACGATCGAATCTCGGGCAAGTATCATACCAATAGACAAAGGGAATTGTATACAGGATTGATTGAATCCCCAACATCGTGGTTCATCCGATGAGATCATCGTGGAGCATGTGGGAGCCAACATGGGTATGCAGATCCCACTGTTGGTTATTTGCCGGAGAAGTGTCTCGGTCATGTCCATGTGTCTCCCGAACCCGTAGGGTGTACACTTAAGGTTCGATGATGCTAGGGTTATAGGGAAATGGTATACGTGATTACCAAAAGTTGTTTGGAGTCCCGGATGAGATCCCGGATGTCATGAGGAGCTCAATAATGGTCCGGAGGTAAAGATTGATATATAGGAAGTCCAGTTTTGGTCACCGGAAAGTTTTCGGGCTCGTCGGTAGTGTCCCGGGAGTGTCGGGAGGGTGCCGGAGGACCCCCGGGAGGGGTGTGACAACCAAAGGATTTCGGGCCCTTAGAGGAAGTGTGCCAGCCCTTTTTGGGTTGGCCAAGACCTTCTAGAAAGGCCCATGTGGCTAGAGATAAGAGATAGGGCTGAAAAGGATTCAAAAGGAAGAGATCCAGCTCCCTTGTGGGAGGTGGACTCCTCCCTAGGGTCGGCCGAACCTCTCCTCTTTGGAGGAGGGGCCAAGGCATCCCTCCCTCTCCCTCCTCCTATATATATGCAAGGGTTTGGGCTGTTTTGAGACACGACTTCTTTCTCTCTCGGTGCAGCCCTACCCTTCCTCTTCCTCGTTCTCCGTAGCGCTTGGCGAAGCCCTGCCGGAGTTCACGTAGTTCCACCGTCACCACGCCGTCGTGCTGCCGGAGCTCTCCCTCAACCTCTCCTTCCTCCTTGCTGGATCAAGGCATAGGAGACATCACCAGGCTGCACGTGTGTTGAACGCGAAGGCGCCGTTGTTCGGCGCTAAGATCGGAATCCACCACGATCTGAATCGCTGCGAGTACGACTCCATCAACCGCGTTCTTATAACGCTTCCGCTTAGCGATCTTCAAAGGTATGAAGATGCAATCTCTCCCCTCTCGTTGCTGGTTTCTCCATGGATAGATCTTGGTGATCATAGGAAATTTTTTGATTTACTACTACGTCTTCCAACAGAGTACTCCTCCAAGTCCTTGACGTGATGCGTCACAATAAACCTAGAAGTCCTTCCGAATGTTTAGCAGTATCAATACTGGGGCTGTGACCAAACATTTCTTCAACTCCTGGAAACTGGCCTCACATTCCTCAGTCCAGATATACTTAGACTCTTTCTTCAACAATTCCGTCATGGGTTTGGCAATCTTTGAGAAATTCTCAATGAATCTCCGGTATATCCGGCAAGTCCGAGAAAACTGCGGATCTCCTTAACTGAGGTGGGTGACTTCCACTCAGTGACTACTTCAACCTTAGCGGGGTCTACTGCTATTCCTTCTTCGGAAATAATGTGTCCAAGGAATCCGACTTCCGTCGGCCAGAATTCACATTTACTAAACTTGGCATATAACTAATGCTCTCTAAGCTTCTCTAGAACTAAACGCAAGTGTTCCTTGTGTTCTTCCTCACTCT
This sequence comes from Hordeum marinum, assembly GCA_022496015.1. Classification (NCBI taxonomy): domain Eukaryota; kingdom Viridiplantae; phylum Streptophyta; class Magnoliopsida; order Poales; family Poaceae; genus Hordeum; species Hordeum marinum. The sequence goes on along the minus strand of CM039674.1, from coordinate 414,723,081 downwards.
TGGAGAATATCAAAATGTCATCGATGAACACTACGACAAACTTGTCCAGGTATTCCATAAACACCTTGTTCATCATATTCATGAAGTAGGAAGGAGCATTAGTCAAACCAAAGGACATGACCATATACTCATATAAGCCATACCTTGTGGTGAAGGCTGTTTTGGGTATATCCTATTCACGAATTTTCAGTTGGGGATACCCTGATCGAAGATTGATCTTGGAGAATACTTTGGCTCCTACTAGCTGATCAGACAAATCATTAATCATCGGCAGAGGGTACTTGTTCTTGATAGTCACCTCGTTTAATGCATGATAATCGACTACCATCCTCAAGGTTTTATCTTTCTTCTCCACCAAAAGAACTGGGGCTCCCCAAGGTGAAGAACTTGGGCGAATATATCCCTTATCCAATAACTCCTTAGTCTGCTTCTTGATTTCTACCAAATCTTTTGCGGGCATCCGATAGGGTCTCTTGGAAATTGGGGCGGTTCCTGGTAGTAACTCTATCAGAAACTCAATCTCTCTATCTGGTGGCATGCCTGGTAATTCCTTCGAGAATACATCTGGAAAGTCTTGTACCACTAGCACTTCCTCCTGAACAACTCTTGTGAGGGAATTTAACCGAGCACTCATCCGTGTGCGTCGGGACACATACTTAATCCTCTTGTTCTCTGGGGTGGTGAGTAAAATGGACTTGCTGGGGCAATCAAGATTTCCTTCATACTTGGTCATCCAATCCATGCCTAGGATTACATCCAATCCCTGGGATTCTAATACGATGAGGTCGGTAGGAAAAACATGGTTTCCTATGTGGAGTTTCAAGGCGTGGCATCCTATCCCTGCCATCATCATACCTCCTGGGGAATTGACCTTAATGGGCTGGTTAAGGGTTCTGGTGGGTAAACCATACTTTTCCACAACTACCCTTGATATGAATGAATGAGTTGCACCAGAATCAAAAAGTACCATAACTAGACGTGAATGCAATATAAACTTACCAACCACAGTCTCGGGCTGACCATAGACTTCTTCCACATCAAGGTGGTTCACCTGAGCACGAGGAAAAGGATTAGGCTTCTTAGCTGCGGAGTTGCCGTTTCCATTTCCTTGCTTGCTCTGAGGGCATTTAGTGGCATAGTGCCCTGTCTTCTAGCACTTGAAACAGGTGATATGGTTCAGATCCTTCTGAGAAGGAGCGGAACGGGGCTGGTTGCCATTCCCATTTCCGTTGCCATTCTTGAAGTTGCCACTGTTGGGACGATTATTCCCATTTCCTCCATGGTTGTCGCCTCCATGGTTGTGCACGTGATGAGTGTGTCCTCCATACTTACCGGTCCCTGATCCGGTATTCCCTGAGTACGGGGAGTAGCGGGGCTTCTGTTGAGCTCCAGAGTGAGATTTCCCCTGTACATACTTCCTCTTGCAGTTTTCGATTTGCTGCTGCTTCCCCTCCAAGATGAGGGCCTTGTCTACCAGCTCCTGGTAGCTGCTGAAAGTAGCCACCATCATCTGCACGCTCAACTCATCATTGAGTCCTTCCAAGAACTTCTCCTGTTTGGCTGCATCATCGGCCACATCTCCGGGTGCATAACGAGCCAACGTGCTGAAATCATCCACATACTGGGCCATGGAACGGTTCCCCTCGCGTAAGTTGCGAAACTGACGCTTCTTCAGACTCATGGCACCAGCCGAGACATGAGCGGTGCGGAAAGCTAGCTTGAACTGCTCCCAAGTCACACCAGCAATGGGGTACGTGGTGGTGTAATTCTCCCACCATGAAGCTGCCGGTCCCTCCAGTTGATGGGCGGCAAAGCGCACCTTTTCAGCCTCAGTGCATCCAGCGGTGGTGAGTTCCCTCTCCATCTTGCGGATCCAATCATCTGCCACAATGGGCTCAGTGCTGCTAGAGAAAGTTGGTGGATTCAGCCTCAGAAAACGGGTGAGGTTGTCGCCTTGAGGTGGAGGGTGGTTGTTGTGGTTGTTGGTCTGGTTCTGAATCAACAGCTGCATCAGGGCGTTCTACTGCTAGAGAAGTTGTGTGTAGTTCCGGCGGGAAGGTGAAGTCGGGCTCACGTCACAGAGGCATCTTGCTGTTTTCTGAGGGGTGAGAATTAGAATAGAACAAGGACCTAAAAGGAAATTTCACTACCCATATGCAATGCAACAAACATATCACACCAAACACTCATTCATTTATTCAACTCAAGGTTCAAACATCGAGATACAAATCTCCACATCAAACTAAGCATCGACCTATGCTTTAACGACGAAAATAAAGATACATGGGGGCATAACTAAAGTTCTCCTCAAAAGTACATGGTGAAGTGGCCTCCTCCGGTGACGCTCTCCTCATAGTCGTCATCGTTGCTGATCAAGGGAGCCATGTATCCTTCTGGGTGAAGATTTTCCCCCATGTCCAACCGTTCCTCTAGAGTTGCAATGCGAGTGTTTAGCTTATCGATCCTCTCTAAGAAATCCTTTACTTCATACTCATGCTCGTACTTAGCTTCCCGCAGGTCAGCTTCGAGGTCAATCTCGCGGTCCATCAGCCTCTTGATCGACGTCGTGTCGGCACGTACCCGAAGCTCCAAGGTCCTGATGTGCGTCTCCAAAGTCTGGATATAGGAAATGGTGGTGTCTTTAGTGGGAGTGGTTATGATATTTTCATTGGCATCCCTGTGACAAACCACGCTGAGTCCTGGTGAAATGGGTCCACCCCTATATTCCTCCTGAATACGTCCAAGGGCACGGTGAATTGCCATGTCCCTCCCAAGAATCCAGCTGGGTGCCACAAACTTGAAGTCAATGGGTTCCTTACGATTTCCAAAGGTCTTTCCGGGGATGTGCACCTCGATCCTGTAGCGTCCGTCTTGTGGAAAAGACATGATAGGAGTCCCGGTGATGCTTGGCAAAGCAATCCTGACGTCCCTAACGATCTTCACCAGCTCCTTGCCAAAGGGCATCGTCGCGTCAGGCTGACAAAACTCCGTGATCAAAACTGGGATGAAGGTGGCTATCTATAAATTTTGAAATAAATCGGAGGGAAGTCAGAAACGAGTAGATGAGAGTATAAGAATTTTAAAGACAAAATAGAAATAAATCCTAAGGCTTTTCCAATCCTAGAGGTTACGTCCTACGGTCAGCGTGTGCTCTGATACCATTTCTGTAGCGACCCGACCTGAAAGGTCGAATCTCCGGTGTTTTTGTACCATCCCAAGATCATGCTGGTACACACACGGTACATCAATGTATATATCAAAGTGAAATCACATAGCTTTAATAATCTAAAAATCTCATATCGAGTCCTTTATTACAATATGAATTACAATAAAGTGGCTGAAAGGCCAACTCATGAGAATAACTAATCTTGCGGAAGCTTCAAAGGTAGTTAAGTCCATCTGATTCCAAGGGCATCTCACCGAGCGTAGAGCGTATCCTCACTCCTAGTCGGAAAAGTACTCTGCAACATGATACGTTGCAGCCGTGTAGGTCAGCATATTGAATATGCCGGCAATGTCACAAAACAGGGGGTAAAGTAATCATCTATTCTATATGCTTATATGGCAGGTGGGGTAGTAAGTTTTGCATAAAGCCATTTTTTCCTACAACAAGAGGGGGCAAAATATTATTACTACAATGTTGGTTGATTAATGAGATGGTTCCACCAACCAATTCTCATACCCAAGTTGTCATTAAAAACCCACATCAATATACTTAATTGTGTTGAGAGTTCCAGATAGTTTCAGTTCCTTTGGCTCAAACATTCCATGACCGTGGACACGGCTAATCAATTAGGTTTGGGTACTCTACAGAGTTTTGCACACGTTCCCCACAAGATTTGATCACCTCCGTTGGATTTCTCGCACTTCAGGGTGTTTGAGAAACGGATGACCAAAACATGGTCTTCTAAAGGGTTTCCCCGAGACTTTGTTGGTGCCCATCCTTTCCTACTGTTCTTCTACATCTCGTAGCACCGCCTGTCAAGGGTCACCACGATATCCAACCAAGCCAGAGCCCATAATGGCTTGTGGCTGTGCAGGTAAGCCTTGGGTCTTGAAGCATCCATCCATCTCTTTGTGCCTGGGTGGACCTTTCCGCATGAATACTGGCACTTCTCCAGCAACATCTAGGCTAACCACTGGTTTCTCCAGGGCACCGTTCAACCATCATCCACCCAGAGGTATGTTGAAAACTCGGAGTCTCGAAGTCTTGATCATCTTGTAGGTCTTGAAATTATTAACTCACAACTCTCATGAATCACACAACCAACCCCGTCTACTAATAGCATAGCAAAATTAAATCAACGTTTCCCGGGGCCAATGTGTCAAAGGGTTGAGGGGTGCCTACCACATGATACTACATCAAGTAACCAAGTTTCCAAATTACCTACTTTGCATGTAATTGGGGAGATGGTGGAACTAATGCAATAAAACATGGGTAATTATGATCAAAGTGACTTGCCTTGCTGACGATCCTCGTACTCAAGTGACTCTAGATAACAAGTTTCGCACTCTGGATGATCTAACGAATCTAACAAAACACACAATAAGCAAAAACAGTACAATTCACACAACAGCAAGGTAAACAAATACTTCAACAAACAATAGCACAATCAAAAGGAAGAATCACTCAAAGTATAAGACTCTAAAAATTTTGGTGTCAAATCTCTACTAAGACATAACAAGTCAAAAATTTGTTTTGAACAACTAGGCATTTAGATAACAGAAAAGTAAATACAAAATTTTATTAGAAAACAGAAAGTATTTCATTATAAAAAATTTGTGCAAAAAGAGTTACTACAATTTTTTTTCTAAACAATACTAAAGGTGAAAATAAGATGTACCTATTCAAACTAGAGCACAAAACAAATAAAAAAACAATATTTTTATTAACAGAAAATAATACACCTAATGTTGAAACAACAGAACCTAATAAAATCTAAAAACAAAAGTTAAACTAGATCAGGTTCAGACTAAACTAAAATCAAACTAACTAAACTCTATTAAGAACTAAACAAATTCTGTTTTTGTTAAAAACCCTGACCAAATTCATCCTAAAAATTCTCAAACTATGTAGGATGATAGGACTAACTAATACAAAACAGTGGCAAAAAGATTCATACAAAAATATATTTTTAAACTCTAGTTATACAGATTTTAGTAATTTAAGCAAATTTGGTTAGATTCAAATTCCAAAGTTCAAATTTGAAATCTAAGACCTCAAGATGAAACTACATGAAATTTGTGACCTAATGCAAAAATAATCAATTAAAAACACTAATTATTTTAAAAGATATAACAAAAATAAAATCAGAACACATTCTCTTTTTTAAAACAGAAAGAGAAAAAGAAAACAATTATCGATCAGTTAGGGGCTACATGGCATGCTGTGATTGGCCGAGGCCGTGTGCGTGCGAGGTGTTTGCGGCGGACGACCAAAACATAAAAGAAAACGGTTCGCCATTTAAATCTTCTAATCAGGTGCGTTGGATCTAGATCTGATGGTTGTGCGTGGAAGTGTGGCTTACAGAGGAGGGGGGTCGGAGTTCCGGCAAGGTCGACGACGGCCGGACGTCGGAGGTGCTTGGGGCTGGTGCTGCGGTGGTCGAGGGCGACGTCCGAAGTGCTCAGGCGACAGCGGCAAAGCTCCGACGTCGATTGGTGGCGTCGAACGGGGCTAGGGACGACGGAGGCGACGGCCTCGTGCTCGGAGAGCTTCGGTCGTCGACCGAACTCCGGCGAGGTGGTGCGGTGGTGTTCTGGCGAGGGTAGAGGGGGGGCTCGGGGTGGAACGGAGAGCGGCGAGGCCAGGGCTTTATATAGGCCAGGTGCAGGGTCCGGAGAGGGAGAGAGGAGGGAGATCCGGAGAGGAGAGATCTCCGGCGAGGTGGCGCGCACGAGGAAGGAGGCGGGCACGCAGATGACGCCATCAGACAGTGGGTCCCGCGTGTCAGTGAGAGAGATGGCGAGGTTAGCGCGTCGGTTGACCGATCCGGAGGAATCTCGGGGTTTAATTACTGTGGGCCGGCCGGTTTTCTAATTAAACGCTTTAAATATGTTTCCTTTTCTATTTTCCAGAGCGTTTAAAACTATTTAAAGCAGTCAATTCGTTTCCAAACATAGGGAATATATATATCAAAATGATCAGGGGAATAAATGCTATTTAATGAACATTTTTCCTCTGTCAAAATGAATACTTTAAAAATATTTTTTTAAATGCCTAATTGATTTTAAATTCTTTTGAGATAAACTTTCAAATAACCCCCTGGTTTTATTGCTCAAATATTTCACCAAGATGCTCCTGGTGTGGAGTGTCATGTTACTCCTCTCTTTTTATGAATATTCCAAGGGTTTTCAAATGAATGAAACTAGTAAATGGAGAAAAGGAAAGGGCCTTTTAGAAATCCAAAAGAAGAACTTCAACAATTCATTTCATTCAAACAAAGTGATGATGATGCATAGCTATATTTCATAACATTCCAAAATGAAATTTTGGGATGTTACATGTGAGGCGAGTCCTCCATCCCTCCTTGTCCGCCTACCGACCAGTCTTCGACAAGATCCCAGGCGTCACGGGCGCAGGTTCATTATAATAACCGCACGTGTTCCACGACTTTCGCACGTCATGGGGAGGCAAGTGGTCAGTGATTTTTACAATCTTACCCCTCCGTAACAAGGGGCACCAACCCATTTAATCAAACAAAATTGTGGCTCAAATCACATTCTCTTCCTCCTCATCGAAAGAAACTCCTAGCGGAAGCTCCACGCAAAGCATGGCTAATGCCCCAAGCTCCTCCGCACGTCCCTACGGTTCACGCCCTGGGGACTGGACTAGCTGTTCCATTAAACTCCTGCGGCTCCGCAATCTGGAGACCCAGGGGTGTCTTCCTTCATCAGATCTGGCGGTGACCCGCGCAGGTTTGCTCTCTTACGATGACGAGGTTTTCGACGAGCGTTTCCCCAATCCTAACAAGGGGGGGCACGTATTCTTCGTCCCCTTCCTCCTCCGGGGCCTCGGGTTTCCAATCCATCTGTTCCTGAGGGGGTTGCTAGAGTTCTACGGGATCCAACTCCACCACCTTACTCCAGGGTCCATTTTACACATCTCGGGCTTCATATCTCTCTGTGAGATGCTCTTGCGGTGCGAAGCAGATTTTGATTTGTGGAGGAAATGCTTCTGCCTTGTTCCCCAAACTCGGGACAAGAAGATTTTGGAGGTCGGCAGAGACGAAGTGTGCCGCATAGCAGGGACGGGGTATCCGGCAGGCACACCAAAGAAATTCGAAGAATGGACCTCGAAATGGTTTTATATTGAATATGTACCCCTGTTCGAGCCAACTCGGACGGGTCTTCCCGAATACTTTGATGTCCTCCTGAAGAAGAGGTACAACTAGCGGTCAAGGAGCTCATCCTAGGAGGAAAACGCCAAAGTGCGGCGCCTAGACGCGCAGCTACGGATGCTCATCCACCACCAACTGACCATGATCGATGTCATGGCCGCCGCCATCTCCCGATGTGTGTAGCCCCTCCAACAGAGGGTACACCCCTTATGGAAATTCAACGGGACAAGCGACACCACTCGCTCCCGAAAGCAAGGTCCTGCCAATCCGACGGTGTTAGCCGCTGCCCTTGTCGACCTGTACAAAGGAGAGCAAGAAGACTCCATTCGACGATCAACCATGGAAGGATATTCGGCCCACAATATAATCGAATGGGTAAGCCTTTCTCTTTCAAACATGAAAATAGTTCGGGGTTTTTGTTCCCCACTTTATTTGACCAAAGCCTGGCCTGAACAGGAATGGAGGAGTTTCGTTGAGACAGTCAACTGTTCGGCTCTTCAGCCCGAGAACCATTCACGCAACAATGATCCGGGTTTCAACGAGGACCTAGATCTTCTTCTTGACTTCGAAAACGGAGTCTATTTTCAAGACAGCATCGTCCAAACCCCGGTGGCTATCATAGTTGATTACCCCGTGTCATTCTCCATCCCTGCTGCGGGCACGAAGAAAAGCTCTTCCCGCAAGAGTCCAGCTACCAAGAGTGCCCCGGACTTGCCGGTCCCGACTCCCAAATGTCGCCGATCCGTGCGCCATACACCGGCAGCCGAAGCTGTGGCCGACTCGGAGGCCAATAGGGATCCTGCAAAAGAGCCGATTATGGGGACGAATCCACCTTCCCACTCATCCCGAAGGTACATTGTTCAGTTTTCCACTTATTTTTCCAATCAATAAAGTCTTATAGTAGTTTGTTTCGTTGAAATACTCACGCGAAATGCCCAATCTTCCCCTACTGAAGGGGTTACCCGGGTGTCTGGAGATGCCCGAAGCTCCCGGGCCACGACCCATGCGGCCTCTGCTATAGAAGCCCCCATGACCAATCTGGCGTCTGCCGATTCTGGTGATGGTGTATCTGTCACCAAAACGGAGGTGACGAGTGCTATGCATCATCAACAATGATGGGAAGCCATGCGGCACCCAATTTTCCGAACAGGAGTTCGGCGCCCTACGCTCGGGAGATGCGCACCTTGGTGCCGCCCGAGATGGGTTTGGTGAAGCTATGAAGTTGATAACAACCAGCATACAGGTAAGTGATCGGGTTTTCTAGAATCCGAACATTTGTGTAAGTCTAGTAGCATGTCACGCCCAAGATGCGGTCCTATCCTTATTTTGGCACGAGGGCCTCGATAGGGATAGAAGCGCATCTCGTCGTGTTGCAAGAATGGATATCATTACAAGTACATTTACAGAAGAGATGAGTATATGGAATTGGCTTACACTCGCCACAAGCTACATCAAGACCACATCAATACAACAACATATTCAAACATCATACAGAAGAGCAGGGTCCGACTACGGACGAAATCAAATGATAAAATGACATCCATCCTTGCTATCCTAGGTTGTCGCTTGGAATCCATCCTAGATAGATGATGATGAAGAAGAAGAAGAAGAAGAATTCCAAATCAAACAAGCATCGCTCTCACGTCAATTCACCGCATTACCTGTACCTACAACTGTCATTTTAGTAATCTGTGAGCCACGAGGACTCAGCAATCTCATTTCCATGGGTATCAAGACTATTATAGCCTAATGGGTGAGGTATGGTTAAGTGGTGAGGCTGTAGCAAGCAACTAAGCATTTATTTGAGTGGCTAACTTGCGAATACAAAAAGTAAAGTATGGTGGTCTACGCATAACGGACGTGAACTAGAATGATCACTAAGTGATCCTGAACACCTACTTACGTCAAACATAACCCCATCGTGTTCTCTCCCGGATAAGGACTCGCTAGAAGAGACAGTCACGGTTACTGACGCAGTTGGTGAATTGTATTAGAGTTTACTTCAAGTTTTCTATGACGGGTGTTAAACAAAGTTTCCAAGTTACCACATAACCGTGGGCACGGCTTTTCGAAAGATTTAACCTTGCAGGGGTGCTCCAACTCATCCATCACAAATTAACCACACGCCACATTGGAATTCCTCAACCGCGGAATAACCCGTAGTATTTGCGGAATCCCGATGGAAATCTCAACTTTGAGATAGCTCGAAGTGTCATCAAAATCCCACGCACAAGACATTCGAGAAAGGTAAAAAAATCCAGCAAGACCACCCGACGTGTCGACGAACCCGATAAGAGCCGTGTATCTCATTCTCAGGACATGACCGGATTGGCTAAGTTCCCGGCTGGCACACCCATTGGTGGCCCCGACTACTGCCATTTTGGACCAACACTCATGAGGAGCACTGGCCCGGGTTGTTGATTAATTATCCACGGGGTCGAGAAAGTCCCTATGCAAGTTTTATTAGGTTGGTGAATGGTAAAACCAAGGTTGGGCCTTGCTAGAAGAGTTTTATCCCAAAACGAAAATCAAGGGGTCCCCATAACAACCCTGAGCATGTTAGGAGAGCAAAATATGGAACATAACACTGGTACACAAGTACTAGGGCGGCAAAAGTGGAACAAAACACCAAGCAAAAGGCCAAGCCTTCCACCTTTTACCAATTATATAAGTGCGTTAAATAGCAATAATAATGTGATAACAAAAGAATGTCCATGCTGTCACATGGAAGCAATTGCACCTGCAACTAGAACGCTATAAGAAGGGCTGAGCAAACGGTAACATAGCCAAACAATTGTTTGCTAGGATGTGGATGGGTTGGAGGCTTATCATGGCAATGTTGTGAGGCTTGAAAAACAAGTGGTAGGTAGCATGACATAGCAATAGAAAAACAAGACAACTAGCATGGCAATCATAGTTGTGGTATCTAGGAAAATGTGTCATCTTGCCTGAGATCCCGCTTGGAAGAAAAACGAATCCATGAACAAGACGAGCCAACGTAGTCAAACGAATCCTCACACTTCGAACGCTTTCGAAACTCTATCGAGAAGGAACAATCCGAAACAACAATCAACTCACGATACACCACAATATAGGCATGACATGATGCGCAAACAATATGATGCATGAAGAGGCATGTTATGCATGACGTGGCAAGGCACAACAACAACTTCTACACATTAAGTGAAGCTCAATATGCAACGATTGCATATTGATGAAACTCCACATTCGAATTATTTAGTTCACTCTCGTTGGGTACACAATAATATTAAATGTTGGTAAACATGGAAAGAGGTGAAGCATAAAGAAACTACACTATCTATACATCTTAAATGAGGTTGGAAACAACATATATCATTTCCAGCATGATCTCATGAGCAAATTAATATTTAGGTACTGTTCTGCCCTAATCACCATTTTAGAGTTGTCAAACCGCAAAATAAATGTCACCATGTGATTCTACACATTTTTCTAGCCAAATTACATATATAAAACATTTGCATCGGAGTTACAGGTCAATAGTTATTAAATAAATCACTTTAACATGTCATTTATGCAAATTACATGAAAACAACAAGTTAATTATTTTAAACAGGGTTGAAAATTGGATATTGTGAATCTACACAAAATTTTAGAGAAGTTTCATATCTAATGTTTTTTTATTCTGATGCCCGGTCGAGAAGCTATTGAATGCATGAAGTCTAGGGAGTTTTCTATAATTCTGTTATTCTCACGACAAATAGGCAAATTCGCAGAATCCGAAAAAACCTAGACGGGCCGAATATGATGCATGATGGGCCAACAGCAAAACTGATGCATGATATTATATTACGCACGTAGCGTGGGATAGGGAATCTACGCTGGGTTGCTCACATTAGGCCATCTGAAGCTGGGCCGACGGGCGCCGCCCATAGCGATGCTAGCGAGGCCCACGCGGAGGTGAGTGTTGTCCAACTCCCTCGCTCAATCCCGATGAGCGGGAGGTTACCAGCAGCAACAGCGAGGCTTGGGCGACCGACAACGTTGGTTCTCCGACGAGGGAGGAGCCAAGATGGTCGGATCAGGTCGAGGTGGGCGAGATCCGGCGGATCCAGCCGGTGACGGGGCTGGAATGGCAAGCGCGATGGGATCCGGTCGCGGGAGCTCGCGGCGGCGGCCATGAAGGCTCCTGCGGAGAGAGAGGTAGATGAGGGAGAGATTTAGTGAGGACGGGGGAGAGGAGCGGCGTGGGGCTCGACCCAGTGGTCGCCGCCGGCGGGGCTCTGGTGGCTCGCTGGCATGGGGAAGGCCATCGGTGGAAGGGACACGGAGGCGCTGAGCACGGGAGGCTCGGGGAGCTCCCTGGCAGCGGCGATGACCCAGGCCCGAGGCGGGCCTCAGATGGGCTCAGCGGGCCCGGCGGCTGGAGGAGGGATACAGGCGCGGTGGAGGCAGCTGGGAGTGGCATGGAAAAGGAGGGAGGCTAGGTTTTAGATCCAAATTGGGCAGGGTGGGCTGTTTAAATAGGAAAGGGGGTTAGGATTAGGGATTTTTGCACTGATTTCGATCGTCGGATCTCGATCGGATGGTTTGAAACTGAAGCAGGGCAAGGTGGGTTAGTGGGTTGTGCATAGGGGGTTGTGGGCTGAGAAGAGAGGGAGGTTTGCAGCCCGTGACACGAGGTTTCAAACACCAAAAAAACCGTCCGACGAATAAACCGATGATTGTGACACTACGGTTGACCATTGGGGTATCAAATGGACTCTGATTGCGACGAAATTTGGTAGGCGGTCCACCTACAATATAACAAGACCGCACACCAACTTTCGACCTAATCCGAAAATATTTTTTGCGCACTTTTGAAACATTTTTTTAAATCGATGTCGCGGGCGTGTGTGTGTGTGGTTGGACTCGAAACGGTCGACAACACAAATGGAGGGGACCGGTAACTGCGAACGGATGCAAGTTTTCGAAAACGAGTGACGATGTTATGCAAATGATGTGAATGATGCAATGATGAATGCGACACCCAGAGGAATCACATGACAACAATGGAATAAAAGGAAAATCTTCTGGAGCATCGGTCCCGGGCTGTTACTACTCTCCCACACTACAAGAGGATCTCGTCCCGAGATCTAGAATGATAAGGGGGAAAGAAAGAGCAAGAGGTGAAACTTAGTTGCTTCTTTAACAAACGGGTGAACCCACATGAAATTGAAGGATTGAAAGATAAGAAGAATTATATGAGAAACAAGAAAGACTTGAAAAGAAATTTCGGCAGCACTTCGGTAGGTAAGAGAGGAAAATTTTGATAAGATGGGGGAACTTGAAAAGAGAACACAACACTCCGATTAAAGGGATGAGCAAAAAGAATATGATCTTCATAAATCGAGATGATGAATCGAAGAGAGCACCTCCGGATCAAACAAATAGAAACTAGATCATTGGAAAGGAAGGAATGGAGAACAAAATGACATATTTCTACCACAATTGAATTTTAAAAGCTTGGTTGAACGGATTTGATGGATAATAAACAATGAAAAGAATAGCTTGTTATGGGCTTGTGGAAAACATCTCATAATTATGAGGTGACAACCTACCACAACAGAAACAATTGATTGCTTGAGAGCAACAAGATATGCAAAACTTCTTTCGTCAAGAGGTGAAGGAGACACTTGAATCATTTATAACACCATGATAGCAACAATCCTTAGGAAATGCTTTAGGTGAAATCCAGCCCAAGAGAACTCCGAGAAAGGAATGATGGGTTTACTTATGTTATTCTTGACACTATTTCCTTCGAGACTCCTCATAATCAAGAATCTAATAACACCATCTCAAAAGACAATGGAGAAGAAATTGAACTTGAAACGCAAGAGAAATGAAACTTGAGGTCCTCCAACAAGAATCTTGAAGAACACTTCGAGAAATGAAAGAAATCCTTGACGAACCACCATGAAGAACCTCTTGAAGAACACCGGAATGAAAGGATGATAGAAAAGAAGTGAAGGTTGAAAAAAACAAGATTGAGGCCTTCTATGATTTAGATGAAGCTTCCCGACGAGATACTTGAGAAAACATGGATCTCCGAAAAGAAAACATAAGCAACTTAGAATTGAGAATTTGATACCATGAACAACTCCAGAATAAGGATTGAGATCACCTTGACCAACAATAATAAGAATTATGTTATGCTTATCCTTCATCAAGTTAAATTGATGACAAGCAATGGACTTCTCACACCACTTATTCTGCTTGCAAAGAATTGAAGAGAAAGAGAGAGAGATCACAAACTTGAAGAAGTCTTGCACGAGAACACCGGTCAGAATTCACAACGAATGAGGATACTACGATTGAGCAAAGATACATGGGAACAAAGAGATCACGATCCACCTAATGGAAAACATCACAAGGCACCGGAATAATTGAGATATGAACGAAGGGACAACATTTGCGAAGAATTTGAGAACGAAAGCTGAAAGCTGAGAATGAAGAAATCTTCTAAAATGATGGCCTTCGGGAGGATCGAGAAATGAAAAAAACTCTGAATGCACCGGATAGATATGGGACGAATCGCTCATGATTGACAACAATCAAGAAGATAGCACGAAGCTGAGATGACAATCTTCAAGGAACGGATAAAGATTTAAGAAAAACTCCCCTTCGGTCTTCAATACTGTGAATAATGATGAGAAGAAACACCATGAATTATTGAGACACTCCGGAATAATGAATAAGAAAAGGTTGAGACAACGATGAAAATGATGCGAAGCGATCTTGGAATAGGAATATGACTGATGAAAATCATTCTTGCATCATGTTTCAAAAGAACTTGAGGACATCTCCGAAAAAATTAGAAGAACCCGGTAAGATCCTAGGGGGAAAACCTATGGGTTATGGGCCCACTGAAAGAAAACCATTGTTGAAATATTTGCTTAGAAAGAGAGATATTGCGCCAGAAAAATTAAGAACTTGATGAGGTGAGAACCTCACAATAATTTGAAATGATTTTGGAACAGGAACACGAATCTTCTAAGATATGCTGAAAACTCCGGATAGAATTGAGAGATGTCAATAAACAAGAGAGGCTTGAATAAGAATTCCGACACGGGAATGGATTGGCCAGCTTACGAAGGATATGACGAACACTGAAAGGTTGAATTGAATCCACCAGAGAAGAACAATATGAACAAAGAATATGAGGATAGATCTTGAAACTGAAACTCCTGAGAATCTCCACAAAAACTCACCGGATACAAAACGGAAGAAAAGGTAGCTTTAGCATCACATGAATAGAGAAGGTACTTGGATGAGAATTTAATCATTTAAGAAAAAAGGCGGGAGAGTGTGGGAAAACAAAGAATACTTGGGATGGATGAAATTGACTCCGGGAAAGAAACATGAGGATTGATCTTGCAAATATTGGAGATGATTGAATATCTTGAAGAGGAGTGCACCGGTTGAAAAAAAATCATGACAACTCCAGTTGAACGAAAGGATTAGCGTTCCCATAAAAACATGAGAACACTACTTATAAAAGATATGAAATCACCACTTGACATCGAAGCAACTCGAATTACCATATACAAAATAAAACAAAGCATGGGGCTTACGAAACAATCCAGAACAAATTCATGACAGAGATTCCGCTCGATATTTTCGTGGTAAGGTTCGCACGGGCTCGATCGTACATTGTATTGTCATATTGAAATGACGCTCGAATATGCTCCCTAGGCATAGTGAACTACAAGACTTGACGAAGCATATATGATGACATATATCGAGATTGTCCTCTATAAGAACGATCGTGAACAAACGAAACCACTAGATGTCGAACCCCAACCTCACATCATGATCTGTTGGAAGATAAGCTAGGTAACTACTTGAATTCCCACCTAAGAATTTCCGAAGTCTTTCCTGTTTATGCGATTCAGGTTGCGGACCCAGGAATCTACCCTAGGTAATCAGCTACAACTGCACCCGCAACCTTCCACGCCATAATTCAAGAAACTCCGCAAACTCGTCTACCTCAAACGCTCGTAATCACAACGATACTAAACATGGCAGTACCCCGGACGCCTCCCTAGTACTAGGTGACTCTGACCTTATCTTGCCACGAGAAGTATTGAAGCAATTTCAAACATCCTCCGTCCTGAGATACTAAGGAAACTAAAAGATAACGATGTGCAGTAATCCCTCGGAACTCTACTCCTCGATAACAGGAGGCACCAAGTACAGAACTCCGTCACATCGGCATCATATAGATTCCAAAATATCCGCGTGATCCTAAAAAAATTGAGTGAGAAGAGGGTAGAATCAAAATTCCTAAGTCGAAATTCCTGACCAGAGCATAGAAGAGAAGTAAAAAGAACCTTACTCTCCGATATAACTAGACACAAAATAGTTTTTCACTAGACTCGACTCGGCCAAGTTCGATCAATCAAGGGGGATCCTAGGTCGGTACCGGCTCTAATACCAACTTGTCATGCCCAAGATGTGATCCTATCCTTATTTTGGCACGAGGGCCTCGACAGGGATAGAAGCGCATCTCGTCGTGTTGCAAGAATGAATATCGTTACAAGTACATTTACAAAAGAGATGAGTATATGGAATTGGCTTAAACTCGCCACAAGCTACATCAAGATCACATCAATACAACAACATATTCAAACATTATACAAAAGAGCGGGGTCCAACTACGGACGAAATCAAATGATAAAATGACATCCATCCTTACTATCCCAGGCTGTCGCCTGGAACCCATCGTAGATTGATGAAGAAGAAGAACTCCAAATCAAACAAGCATCGCTCTCATGTCAATTCATCGAATTACTTGTGCCTACACTATTGTTGTAGTAATCTGTGAGCCACAGGGACGCAGCAATCTCATTTTCAAGGGTATCAATGCTATTAAAGCCTAATGGGCGAGATATGGTTAAGTGGTGAGGCTGTAGCAAGCAACTAAGCATTTGTTTGAGTGGCTAACTTACGAATACAGAAAGTAAAGTATGGTGGTATACGCATAACAGATGTGAACAAGAATGATCACTAAGTGATCCTTAACACCTACTTACATCAAACATATCCCCATCGTGTTCTCTCTCGGATAAGGACTCGCGAGAAGAGACAGTCACGGTTACGCACACAGTTCGTGTATTTTATTAGAGTTTACTTCAAGTTTGCTATGACCGGGTGTTAAAAAAGTTTCCAAGTTGCCACATAACCGTGGGCACGGCTTTCCGAAAGATTTAACCCTATAGGGGTGCTCCAACTCATCCATCACAAATTAACCACACGCCACGTTGGAATTCCTCAATCGCGGAATCACCCGTAGTATTTGCGAAATCCTGATGGAAATCTCAACTTCGAGATAGCCCAAAGTGTTGTCAAAATCCCACACGCAAGACATTCGATAAAGGTAAAAACAAATCAAGCAAGACCGCCCAACGTGTCGATGATGTCTACTACACAACCTTCTTCTTGTAGACTCGTGTTGGGCCTCCAAGCCCAGAGTTTTGTAGGACAGTAGCAATTTTCACTCAAGTGGATGACCTAAGGTTTATCAATCCATGAGAGGTGTAGGATGAAGATGGTCTCTCTCAAGCAACCCTGCAACCAAATAACAAAGAATCTCTTGTGTCCCCAGAAAAACCCAATACAATGGTAAATTGTATAGGTGCACTAGTTCGGTGAAGAGATGAGGATACAAGTGTAATATGGATGGTAGATATAGGTTTTTGTTATATGAAAATATAAAAACAGCAAGGTAAAAAATAGTAAACAACGAGCAAATCGTTGTATAAATGCTTGGAAACAAGGCCTAGGGTCCATACTTTCACTAGTGCAATTTCTCTCAACAATATTGACATAGTTGAATCATATATAAGTACCTCTCGTGTGACAAAGAGTTCACTCCAAAGTCACAAATAGCGGAGAACTAATGAAGAAATTATTGTAGGGTACGAAACCACCTCAAAGATATCATTTCCGATCAATCTTATGAGCTATCCCTATAAGTGTCACAAACAGCCCTAGAGTTCGTACTAAAATAACACCTTAAGATACACATCAACCAAAACCCTAATGTCACCTAGATACTCCAGTGTCACCACAAGTACCCATGGGCTTGATTATACGATATGCATCACATAATTTCATATTCATCATGTTCAATCCAACACAAAGAACTTCAAAGAGTGCCCCAAAGTTTCTACCGGAAAGTCAAGAGAAAAACGTGTGCAAACCCCTATGCATAGATTCCCATGGTCATGGAACCTGCAAGTTGATCACCAAAACATACATCAAGTGGATCAATAGAACATCCCATTGTCACCACAGATATCCCATTGCAAGACATACATCAAGTGTTCTCAAATCCTTAAAGACTCAATATGATAAGAAAACTTCAAAGGGAAAACTCAATTCATCACAACAAGATAGAGAGGGGAAAACTCCATATGTTTGAATCTATATCAACAAAGCTCGCGGTACATCAAGATCGTTGCATCTCAAGAACACAAGAGAGAGAGAGAGAGAGATCAAACACATAGCTACTGGTACATACCCTCAGCCCCGAGGGTGAACTACTCCCTCCTCGTCATGGAGACCGCCGGGATGATGAAGATGGCCTCCGGTGATGGTTTCCCCCTCCGACAGGGTGCCGGAACGGGCTCCCGATTGGTTTTTCATGGCTTTGGAGGCTGGCGGCGGCGGAACTCCCGATCTAGGTTCTCCATTGGTTTTTTTTATTTATAGGAATTTATGGCGGTGGAAACGAGTCAGGATGGGCCATAAGGGAGTCACAAGCCTAGTGGGCGCACCCAGGGGGGTGGTCGTGCCCTTGAGGCTTGTGACCGCCTCGTGGGTCTTCTGGCCCAACTCCGATGCTCCGTGGGTATCTCTTATGGTCCCAAAATATCACCGTAAATTTTTATTCCATTTGGGCTCCTTTGATATTTCTTTTCTGCAAAACCCGAAAACACGAAAAAAACAGGAACTGGCACTGGGCTCTAGGTTAACAGGTTAGTCCCAAAAATAATATAAATTTGTAGTAAAATGATTGTAAAACATCCAAGAATGATAATATAACAACATGGAACAAGCAAAAATTATAGATTCATTGGAGACGTATCAGCATCCCCAAGCTTAATTCCTGCTCGTCCTCGAGTAGGTAAATAATAAAAATAGAATTTTTGATGTGGAATGCTGCCTAACCTATTCATCATATTCTTTTCTTCTATGTACAGCATGGACATTTGGACTTGTAAATGATTCAAAGAAATCGTCTAGTTTTAACATAATGACTTCAATACTCAAGCATGTCAACAAGCAACCACGTCTTTCAAAATATCAACATTAAAGAAAGTTATCCCTAGCCCATCATCCTCAATTATTGATCCAATTATGAAACACACTCAAATATTAGCTATGCCCAATGCTCAAGTACGATCATAGTGCCCCTAGTTGGTGCTTATAAGAGACGATGGAGACTCAAAGCAAAAATAAAAATTGCATAAAGTAAATAGATAGGCCCTTCGTAGAGGGGAGTAGGGATTTGTAGAGGTGCCAGAGCTCAAGGTTTGTATTGAGAGAGAAAAATATTTTGAGTGACATGCTTTTCCTATCAATGAAAACGACGAAGTAGCTCACAATAATTTCCATGCTGGATGCAGTATAGGCGGTTCCCAAACAGAATAGTAAAGTCTTTAATCCGCCTCCACCAATCAATCACACTCCACGGCGAGCCAAATCCACGGGTACCGTCCATACCAGCAACATTCCTGGGGGGAGTTTTGTTTTATTATATTTTGATTTGATTTTTGAGCATGGGACTGGGCATCCCGAATACTAGCCACTTTCTCGTAAATGATAGTGAATCAACACATATCGTGAGAATAACACACCTAGCATGGAAAAACATTGGATGCTCCCCACCATTTCATGAGCGGTACGAGCACACAAAAGAGAAAAACCATTTTGAAGATTTAGAGATGGCACATACAAATTTGCTTGGAAGGCATGGAAATACCGCATATAGGTAGGTATGGTGGACTCATAAGGCAAAACTTGGTTTACGGATTTTGGATTCATAAATAGTATTTCTACTTAGTACAAATTAAGGCTAGCAAATATATTGAGAAGCAACCAAACCGAGGAACAAAAAATCACATAAGTGAGCATTGAGTCATAACTAACACCGAATAATGCACCATAAGTAGGATGTAACTTCATTGCATAACTATTAACTTTCGTGCATGCATAGGGAATCACAAACCTTAACACCAATATTCTTACTAAGCATAATTACTCACTAACATGACTCACATATTACAATCATCATGTTTCAAAACTATTACAAAGAATCAAGTTTAATTTGTCCCATGATCTTCATGAAAGTTTTTATTATATCCTCATTGGATATCCATCACTTTGGGACTAGTTTCATATATTGCTATTGCCTTTTAGAAAAGCTCAAACAATTTTAAGTAAATCACATGATCATAAAATATTTCATCCCTCAAAAAGGTATAAGTGAAGCATGAGAGGAAATGACAAGCTACTCACAAAAGATATGAGTAGTCAAACAATTAAGGAGCTATGTGAGGAATCTATCTCCCTCAATAAATATTTTCAGATCTTAATTACTTTATTCAAACAGCAAGCAAAATAAAAATATCACTCCAAGAATATCATGCATCATGTGAACGAATAAAAATTTAGGCTCAACATAAGCTAACCGATAATTGTTGATCAAGAGAGGTGGGATGCGTAGCATCCCCAAGCTTAGATGCTTGAGAATTCTTGAAATATTTACTTGGGATGCCTTGGGCATCCCCAAGCTTGATATTTTGTATCTCTTTCAATCCTCTCATACCATGGTTTCACCTATTCTCAGAAACTTCATCCACACAAAACTCAAAAAGAACTCGTGAGATAGGTTATTACACATAATAATAAATCAACTCTTTATGTACTTCCAAGACAAGTTGCATAATGATTATCAAACATTAGGTATTGTATACTATCATTTCCACAATTTATATCTACCAATATAGGCTATGGAAACTATAGGATAAGTAGATAACAAAGCTATGACAGCAATCTGCCCAAACAGAACAGTCTGTAGCAATTTATGAAAACAGTGTACTTCTGTAACTCAAACAATTATGAAAATTTAGGACATGATATTAAATTTATATGACAACAAAAAAATTCATAAACTTTCCACGTTCCAGTAAAATATGAAAATTCAAACACTATAGTAGAAGTTTTTGTTTTTACCGAGCACATATCAAAACATGCAATGCAAGCATCCTAAGGAAATTCTTAGAACTTTTTATTGAAAAGCAAGATTATAAATAACAACTAACATAAATTAAAAAATATAATAACGACCCAATCAAAGCACATATTGTGTGACGAATAAAAATATAGCTCAAAGTAAGATATACCAATAGTGTTGAAGACGAAAGAGGGGATGCCTTCCGGGGCATCCACAAGCTTAGGCGCTTGAGTCTTCCTTGGATATAAACTTGGTCGTTCCTTGGGCATCCCCAATATTAGGTTCTTGTCACTCCTTATTCTTCTCATATCGTTGTCTCACAAAACATGAACACTTCAATCACACAAAACTTAACGGAACTTCGTGAGATGGGTTAGTGTAGTAAATATAGATCATTCACTTAGGTACTGTCAAGACAAGATTCATAATTGTTCCCACATGATACCTACTGTATGAAATCATTCCCACAATTTATATTACTCAATGTAAGCTATAGGAACACTTGAAACAAGCAAACTATGCATGCAAAACAGAATCTATCAAAAACAGAACAGTCTGTAAAGATCTGAATGATCACCAAACTTCCCTGACTCTAACAATTCTGAGACATTAGGACAACTCAAGTAATTTTCATATAAAGTTTGTGTAAAAAAATTATAATTTTTTGACACTCCAGTAAAATCAGATAATTCCTATACTGGACGCAAAACTTTCTGTTTTTGCATAGAATCAAACAGGCAAGTATCCACACTATCCCAAAGGCTTTTCTTTGAACTTTATTGAAATAAAAGACACAAAACAGGATTAATACAGTAGATTAATCATGTGAACACACAAAAACAGAAAGTATAAGTGTTGGGTTGTCTCCCCACAAGCGCTTTTCTTTAATGCCTTTTAGCTATGCATGATGATTTCAATGATGCTCACATAGGAATAGTAATTGAAACATGCAAAAGAGAATCATGAATCTCATGAAAAGCACATTTAAGTCTAACCCACTTCCTATGCATAGGGATTTTGTGAGCAAACAATTTATGGGAGCAAGAATCATCTATCATAGGAAGGGAAAACAAGCATATTTTCAAGAATTTGAACACATAGAGAGGAAATTGGATATTATTGCAATTCCTATAAGCATATGGTCCTCCCTCATAATAATTTGCAGTAGCATCATGAAGGAATTCCACAATATAACCAGCACATAAAGCATTCTTTTCATGATCTACAAGCATAGAAATTTTACTACTCTCCTCATAAGCAAATTTCTTCTCATGACTAATAGTGGGAATAAACTCAACAAAATAACTATCATGAGACACTTCATTGACATAACCACATTGAATATTAAAATCATGATAATAGGTTTCATGGTTGTCATTACTCTTTATAGCATACGTGTCATCACAATAATCATCATAAGTAGCAAATTTGTTCTCATCATAGTCAATTGAAACCTCTTCCAAAATAGGGGAATCATTAATAAATAAAGTCGTGACCTATCCAAATCCACTTTTATAATTATAATCAGATTCAACACCCTCCAAAATAGTGGGATAATTATTATCTAAAGTTGTCACTCTTCCAAACCCACTTTCATAAATATTGCAGTCATCATAAATAGGGGGTATGCTATCATCATAATAAATTTGCACATCAAAACTTGGGGGACTAAAAACATCATGTTCATCAAACATAGCAAGCCCCAAGCTTGTGGCATTTCATAACATAAGCATAATCACTCTCATCATTAATAGTATGAATAAAACCAATCATATAACAATTATTATCATCACAATTTCTAAGTTGGTGCCAAAAAGATTTTCAAGATTATAAGGGGTGTCATTATTTGGGAGATATACCTCTTTACCTTTACTTTTCCTTCTTTTCTTCTTCTTCACCACATTATGTGTGGGTTTATTTAATTTCTCCAAGCTTCTTTTCGAAGAGATTGGTTGAGTAGAAAGCTCCTCCTCGTTACCTGATTCATCATAAGAAAAAATAGGAGGATATTGGGAGACCTATTCCCCTTCATTAGTATTCTCTTCATATTCTATTTGTTTCCTTATCTTTAAGTAATTGGAAATATAAGGGTTCTCAATGCAATTTACCACGCAATACATACAGATTTCATTTAGATCAAAATCAATTACTTTCATAAGAGCCCATGCTGGAACATGCTTAGTTTGACGTTTCATTTCTTCATACCACCAAAAATAGACTAAGTCCATTATGATGCTCAAGGGTAATGATATTATCAAAAAATTTGGACACAATTCGATCATGAAATAATTCACATCGGAAATTATAATGACCACGTTCATTGCAAAGTTCACAAGGATGGCGAGAAATATGAAGTCTTTCAGCACAAACATATAGCCTCTCTTGCAACCATTTAGTTTCTAAATATTGATGCCTCTTACAAAATCTATGTTCCCTTTTAGGCATGTCTTGACAAACTCTATGCACTCCACAAAAATTTACATGCTTATAAGAAATCTTTTTATCATGACTAGGACAATCATCACTAGTACTATGGATATTCAAAGAATTCATACTAACAACATTGCAATCATGCTCATCACTCAAAGATTTAGTGCCAAACATTTTAATAACTTTTCTTCTAACACTTGAGCACAATTTTACTTTCCATCATTTTCACGAAAGACATTAAAAAGATGAAGCATATGAGGCAACCTCAATTCCAATTTTTTTGTAGTTTTCTTTTATAAAACCAAACTAGTGAAAAACAAGAAACTAAAAGATTTGATTGCAATATCTAAAGATATACCTTCAAGCACTCACCACCTCAGCAACGGCACCAGAAAAGAGCTTGATGTCTACTACACATCCTTCTTCTTGTAGACTCGTGGTGGGCCTCCAAGCGTAGAGTTTTGTAGGAAAGTAGCTATTTTCCCTCAAGTGGATGACCTAAGGTTTATCAATCCGTGAGAGGTGTAGGATGAAGATGGTCTCTCTCAATCAACCCTACAACCAAATAACAACGAATCTCTTGTGTCCTTAGAAAAACCCAATACAATGGTAAATTGTATAGGTGCACTAGTTCGGCGAAGAGATGATGATACAAGTGTAATATGGATGGTAGATATAGGTTTTTTAATCTGAAAATATAAAAACAGCAAGGTAACAAATAGTAAACATTAAGCAAAACGTTGTATAAATGCTTGGAAACAAGGCCTAGGGTCCATACTTTCACTAGTGCAATTTCTCTCAACAATATTGACATAGTTGAATCATATGTAAGTACCTCTCGTGTGACAAAGAGTTCACTCCAAAGTCACAAATAGCGGAGAACTAATTAAGAAATTATTGTAGGGTATGAAACCACCTCAAAGTTATCCTTTTTGATCAATCTTATGAGCTATCCCTATAAGTGTCACAAACAGCCCTAGCGTTCGTACTAAAATAACACCTTAAGATACACATCAACCAAAACCCTAATGTCACCTAGATACTCCAATGTCACCACAAGTACCCATGGGTTTGATTATATGATATGAATCACACAATTTCAGGTTCATCATGTTCAATCCAACACAAAGAACTTCAAAGAGTGCCCCAAAGTTTCTACCGGAAAGTCAAGACAAAAACGTCTTCGAACCCCTATGCATAGATTCCCATGGTCACTGAACCCGCAAGTTGATTACCAAAACATACATCAAGTGGACCAATAGAACATCCCATTGTAACCACGGATATCCCATTGCAAGACATACATCAAGTGTTCTCAAATCCTTAAATACTCAATCCGATAAGAAAACTTCAAAGGGAAAACTCAATTCATCACAACAAGATAGAGGGGAAAACTCCATATGATTCAATCTATATCAACAAAGCTCGCGGTACATAAAGATCATGCCATCTCAAGAACACGAGAGAGAGAGAGAGAGATCAAACACATAGCTACTGGTCACCCTGGGCATAAAAACCGAAGACTGAAAACCGAACCCGAAAAGACCGAGACCGAAACCGAAAAGACCAAACTAGAAAATGTTGGGAGACGTAGTAGTAAATCAAAAAAATTCCTACGAGTCACCAAGATCTATCTATGGAGAAACCAGCAACGAGCAAAGGGGGAGTGCATCTTCATACCTTTGAAGATCGCTAAGTGGAAGCATTGCAAGAACGCGGTTGGTGGAGTCGTACTCGTAGCGATTCAGATTGTGGTGGACTCCGATCTTAGCACCGAACAACGGCGCCTCCGCGTTCAACACACGTGCAGCCCAATGACATCCCCTATGCCTTGATCCAGCAAGGAGGAAGGGGAGGTTGAGGGAGAGCTCCAGCAGCACGACGGCATGGTGACGTTGGAGCTACGTGGACTCCGGCAGGGCTTCGCCAAGCGCTACGGAGAACGAGGAAGAGGAAGGGTAGGGCTGCACCGAGAGAGAGAGAGAGAGAACTCGTGTGTCTGGCAGCCCCAAAACCCTCCACTATATATAGGAGGAGGAGGAGGGAGGGAGCATCCCTAGGGTTCCCACCCTAGGAGATGCGGTCGACACTAGATGCCATCTAACCGGCGGCCAAAGAGAGGGAGAGGGGGAGGGCGCAACCCTAGTGGGCCTTAGGCCCATCTAGGTCTAGGGTTTCCCCTCCCTCCCACCGTCCTGCGCCTTGGGCAGGGTGGAGAGCGCACCAGCCCACTCTGGGGCTGGTCCCTTCCACTCTCGGCCCACGCAGCCCTCTGGGGTCGGTGGCCCCACTTGGTGGACCCCCGGAACCCTTCCGGTGGACCCGGTACGTTACCGGTAATTCCCGAAACACTTCCGGTGACCAAATCCTCACTTCCTATATATCATTCTTTACCTGCAAACCATTCCGGAACTCCTCGTGACATCCGGGATCTCATCCGGGACTCCGAACTACATTCAGTAACCATGTACACTATTTCCCTATAACCCTAGCGTCATCGAACCTTAAGTGTGTAGACCCTACGGGTTCGGGAGACACGTAGACATGACTGAGACACCTCTCCGGTCAATAACCAACAGCGGGATCTGGATACCCATGTTGGCTCCCACATGCTCCACGATGATCTCATCAGATGAACCATAATGTCGGGGATTCAATCAATCCTGTATACAATTCCCTTTGTCTATTGGTATGATACTTGCCCGAGATTCGATCGTCGGTATCCTTATACCTTGTTCAATCTCGTTACCGGCAAGTCTCTTTACTCGTTCCGTAATACATCATCCCGTGGCTAAATCCTTAGCCACATTGAGCTCATTATGATGATGTCTTACCGAGTGGGCCCAGAGATACCTTTCCGTCACACGGAGTGACAAATCCCAGTCTCGATTCGTGCCAACCCAACAGACACTTTCGGAGATACCCATAGTGCACCTATATAGCCACCCAGTTACGTTGTGACGTTTGGCACACCCAAAGCATTCCTACGGTATCCGGGAGTTGCACAATCTCATGGTCCAAGGAAATGATACTTGACATTGGAAAAGCTTTAGCAGACGAACTACACGATCTTGTGCTATGCTTAGGATTGGGTCTTGTCCATCACATCATTCTTCTAATGATGTGATCCCGTTATCAACGACATCCAATGTCCATGGTCATGAAACCGTGACCATCTATTGATCAACGAGCTAGCCAACTAGAGGCTCACTAGGGACACATTGTGGTCTATGTATTCACACATGCATTACGGTTTCCGGTTAACACAATTATAGCATGAACAATAGACAATTATCATGAACAAGGAAATATAATAATAACCATTTTATTATTGCCTCTAGGGCATATTTCCAACAGAAAAGACCAAAAAAAGAACAGTCTTCACAATTATAAGACCGAACTACTTATGGTCTATTTGGTCCTCTGTTTGGTCCTACTATGTTCATGACCGAATAGACCATATAGACCGAATTTACAAAAGCCCACGAACAAAACTGCAGCCCGTCGGGCCAGCCCAAAGTCCCAAAGTAGATACACACACACGCACACAACTCACATCTTAGTTCTCACCACACGGGCTCCCGATTCACAGAAACCTAGCCGCCGCTCGCTTCTTCAGTCGACTCCTCTCTCTCCCACGACACGAGGAACCCTAGCCTCCACCCACCGGGACCACGAACCACGGCTAGCCGCGCCACCCCTGGCTGATGAAGACCGATGCCCCGAGCCATGGCTCGCACCAGTCCGAGCCGTGAGCAGCGACCCACACTAGTCAGCCTCCATCCGAGCTCTGAGCCGTTGTTCCTCGTGTGTCGCGCCGCCAACCCCGACCGTCTTGTTGTCCTCTGTTGCCCTGCTGCCTGTGACGCGTTCATCTGGTGGTGTTGCTCGATCTCCTTAGTCTCCGCCATTCTCATGGTGTGTTTTATTTCTCCCTTTTAATTTTTACATGTATCTATTGGTCTCAGATGTGCATGATTTTGGTTCATAAGCTGCTACTTGGTAAATAGTGGATATACAAGGATAAATCTTTATATATGTAGCAAAAAATCGTAGCCATTCGAATGTAAAAAAATGTTTTTAATATGATGTTGATTTTTTCATGGCTGCAACTGGCAAGAGTCGTCGGATGGTCCATATTTTGTGACTTTCGAATTCATGTATATATAATGGCCTGCTTGTAGGTGCCATTGTTGGAACAAACATAGTTTTTAGTTGTTTGTATGTTCATGGCAGAGTGTAACATGCAGTTTTTTTTGTCATTTCTTAGGTCTAAACAAGATGATTTTCTGAAATGTTTGATAGATTTTGAGGTCTTTGCTTGTATGCACTTTATATTGTAATTTGCTCATGTCAATGTTGGTATGTACTGTTAGAAGATTGAATGGTCGAATAATGTCATCTCTTTTTTGAAGATGCTTTCTATGTCGGAATCTGAACATGATGAGGAGTTGAATCAGAAAGATGATGCATTTATGAGTGTAGAGGCAGAGGCAGATGCAGAAGCAGCTGCTGCAGAAGAAGGAGATGAGTCCGTCTTACGTAGCATCATTGAAGATGAAGATGTCAAACCAAAAGTTGTTGAAGCTGCCAATCTAGAAGATGCTCAAGATGACAAGCCAAAAGGACGGAGGCAAATGGCATCAAGATCACCAATCTAGGAGCATTTCACCAAAGTTTTTGATCATAAGGGGTTGGTGAAGGAAGGAAAGTGCAAATATTGTCATCGACCAATTCAAGCTACTACAGCATGTAATGGGACAATAGCAATGCGCAGGCACTTTGGTATATGCAAGCACAATCCAAATCAGAAAAGAGATCCAAATCAAACCACTTTGCAAGCAACTGCGGGAGATAGCATCAGCACTTGTAGATACGATGCGGAGGCAGTTAGGAAGGCATTTTCTGTAATGGTCATAGAGGATGAGCTGCCTTTTGCATTTGGTGAGCAATCTGGATTCAGAAAGTTCATTTCAGTTGCTTGCCCCCGCTTTAGTCCACCATCAAGAAGAACTTGTACCAGGGACACTGTCAAAATCTATCTAGATGAGAAGTCCAAGTTGAAAAAGTTTTTCAAAGAGAATTGTGGAAGTGTGTGTGTTGTGTGTGTAACCACTGATTGTTGGACTTCTAAACAGCAAGATGGTTATATGGTGGTGACAGCATACTTCATTGATGAAGAGTGGAAATATCATAAGAAGATTATTAATTTCATTATGGTGAAGGGCCACTAGGGGAAGGATCTTGGGAAGAACTTGCGGAGTTGTTTGATGGAATGGGGGTTAGAGAGAGTTATGACAATCACCGTGGATAATGCAAGCCCTAATGATGGGTGCATTGTTCACTTGAGAAAGTGCTTGGTTGAGGCTAAAACTAGCATAGCCGCTGGAAAGTTTCTGCATATGAGATGTGCGGCACATATTGTCAACCTTATTGTACAAGATGGCCTAAAGGAAGTAGAACTTTCAATCAAACGTGTCTGAGCTGTTGTGCGGTACATCAAGAATGGGACTTGTCGGTTGGTAAAATTCAAGGAGCTAGCATTGGAAGAAAAGGTTTAGAGAAAAGCATTCTTGAACCTACATGTATGCACACGGTGGAACTCAACTTACATAATGTTGAAGGCTGCCATCATTTATGCGAAGATGTTTACAAGGTATTGTGAAGATGACCCATTGTATGTATTGGACTTGTCTGAAGAAAAAGGAGGATTTGGGTATCCAGATGAGATGGATTGGGAAAATGCTAAGAAAATGGCTACCTTTCTTGGGTATTTTTATAATCTTATTGTTCGTGTGCCATCCTCACTTCATGTCACTTCCAACAACTTTCTTTTCGAGATTGGCAATGTACACATCTTGGTTCAAAATTGGATGAGCAGTACAGATCCTTTGCAAAAAGCTATCGTAGAGAGGATGAAAGAAAAGTTTGACAAATATTGGGGGCCTTGGCATGAGAATGAAAAGGAGAAGGAGAAGGGTCCTATTTTGAGTGAGAGAGGGAAAGGGAAGAAGAAGGAGAAGGAGGAGAAGGAGAAGGAAAATCTCAACTTGCTAATTTTCGTTGCTGCAGCTCTTGATCCAAGGTATAACCTATCTGATTTCACTAGGTTGACTACTTTGGAAATATTTGGTGCTGAGTGTGGAGAGAAGGTGTGGTATGTATTTAACAAATGTGTTCGTGAGTTGTTTGAAGAATACCGAGTAAGATTAACTACACCGGAACCAACAACACCAGCCTATAGCCAAGTACCATTAGAAGGAGGAGGGGCAAGTATGATGAAGCAACTAATTGCAAGAAGGTTGAGGCAAAATAATAGTGGAGGAAGTGCAAGTAGTAAATCTGAGCTTGAAAAATACCTTGCCGAACACTCTGAAGACCATGACAAAAAACTTGACTTCCTAGGGTGGTGGAAAGAGAATTCATCTAGGTTCCCAATATTGGCAAATATGGCTCGTGATATTCTTGCTATCCCCATTACAACGGTGGCTTCCGAGCTAGCCTTTAGCACAAGTGGACGCATACTTGATGACTTTAGGACCTCTCTAAATCCATTTATGGTACAAGCTTTAGTTTGTACACAAGACTGGCTGAGAAGGTCAACAGATCTAGTCGACATCAAGGAGAACTTGGAAGAATTAGAAGAGCTAGAAAAAAGTAAAGCAATCAGCCAACTTCTCCACACATTTTCTTTTATTGTAGAGGTTACTAATACGCATGAGATACTACCAGATTACTTGTACCAAACCAATGACATACTAGCATATTACTTATACCAAACCAATGACATACTCGCAGATTACCAATATGCATGGCATACTAATATATATGCATGGCTTGTCAACTTTAGCATAAAAAGGTAAAGCAATCAGTAGTAGCTTTTGTATGCATCACTTGTCAACTTTAGCAGATTACAAATGAACTAGCTCAAGATGTTACCAACACTAAGATTATGAATTTTGTTGAATACTTGACTTGTTTCAGAGTTGATTGAAGAATTTGGTGACAAGGTGAAGGGAAAGCGCAAGGTCAATGGTGGTGGTGTTGCTTCTTCCATGGCCAAGTCAAACAAGTGTCTAAGTCGACCAACAAAGTGATGTCCACTTTAACTCATGGCTGAATTAAAATCATGTGGAATGTATCATGTTTTAGTTATCATCTTGTGCTTCTGATTTGTGTCTTCAGACTTGAGATTTGAGAACTGAGAGTGAGAGTGTGACACCTTAATGTTTGTTGTTTGATGCTGAATTGCAACCATGTACTGAACTTGATTTGTATCATGTCAAGTGCTACGTATCATGTCAAGTGGTATCTTCTTACTTTTTGCTGTCAAATATAAATGAGTATGCATGCATGAATCTTGTTGCTGGTCAAGTGGTGATTATATATAGTGCTAATTTTTCTTATGTACACATGCACCGCTATACAAACATTTCTTGTCTCTGTACACACATCACCCTGACGCACACACCTTTGTACATACATGTACCTCTGTTCTGTGTAGTTTGCATACAACAGTTACTGAAAGTAACATAAATTTGAGTTCTAGAAATTAATTTGGTCCGTTTGGTCGGGACCGAAGACCGAATTATAAAAACCGAAGACAGAATAGTGAAGAACCGAAAAGAACGAAATTATTTCGGTCTTCAATTATGGAAGACCGAATTTTTGAAAGACCGAAAACACCAAACCGAACAAACCGAAAAGACCGAACGCCCGGGGTGAGCTACTGGTACATACCCTCAGCCCCGAGGGTGAACTACTCCATCCTCATCATGGAGACCGCCGGGATGATGAAGATGGCCTCCGGTGATGGTTTCCCCCTCCGCCAGGGTGCCGGAACAGGCTCCTAATTGGTTTTTCGTGGCTCTGGAGGCTTGCGGCGGTGGAACTCCTGATCTAGGTTCTCCATTGGGTTTTTGGGATTTATAGGAATTTATGGCGGTGGAAACAAGTCAGGATGGGCCATGAGGGAGTCACAAGCCTGGTGGGCGTGCCCAGGGAGGTGGTCGCGCCCCTGAGGCTTCTGATTGCCTCATGGGTCTTCTGGCCCAACTCCGATGCTCCGTGGGTCTCTTCTGGTCCCAAAAAAATCACCATAAATTTTTATTCCATTTGGGCTCCGTTTGATATTCCTTTTCTATAAAACCCCAAAACACGGAAAAAACAGGAACTGGCACTGGGCTCTGGGTTTATAGGTTAGTCCCAAAAATAATATAAAGTTGTAGTAAAATGATTGTAAAACATCCAAGAATGATAATATAACAGCATGGAACAAGCAAAAAATATAGATACGTTGGAGACGTATCAGTCAACGAACCTGATAAGAGCCGTGTATTTCGTTCTCAAGACACGACCAGATTGGCTAAGTTTCCGGATGGCACACCCGTTGGTAGCCCCGGCTACTGCCATTTTGGACCAACACTCGTGAGAAGCACTGGCCCAGGTTGTTGATTAATTATCCACGGGGTCCGGAAAGTCCCTATGCAAGTTTTATTAGGTTGGCGAATGGTAAAACAAAGGTTGGGCCTTGCCAGAAGAGTTTTATCCCAAAACGAAAATCAAGGGGGGGCCCATAACAACCCCGAGCATGTTAGGAGAGCAAAATATGGAACATAACACCGGTACACAAGTACTAGGGCGGAAAAAGTGGAACAAAACACCAAGAAAAAGGCCAAGCCTTCCACCTTTTACCAAGTATATAAGTGCGTTAAATTAAATAGCACTGATATTGTGATAACAAAAGAATGTCCATGTTGTCACATGGAAGCAATTGCACCTACGGCTAGAATGCTATAAGAAGGGTTGAGCAAGCGGTAACATAGCCAAACAATGGTTTGCTAGGATGTGGAGGGGTTAGAGGCTTATCATGGCAATGTTGGGAGGCTTGACAAACAAGTGGTAGGTAGCATGACATAGTGGTAGGTAGCATGACATAGCGATAGGAAAACGACAGAACTAGCATGGCAATGATAGTTGTGGTATCCAGGGAAATGTGTCATCTTGCCTGAGATCCCACTTGGAAGAAGAATGAATCCATGAAGAAGATGAGCCAACGTAGTCGAATGAATCCTCACACTCCGAATCCTTTCTGAACTCTACCGAGAAGGAATAATCCAAAACAACAATCAACTCATGGTACAGCACAATATATGCATGACATGATGCGCAAACAATATGATGCATGAAGAGGCATGTTATGCATGATGTGGCAAGGCACAACAACAACTTCTACACATTAAGTGAAGCTCAATATGCAACGATTGCATATTGACGAAACTCCACATTCAAATTATTTAGTTCACTCTTGTTAGGTAAACAACAATATTAAATGTTGGTAAACATGGCAAGAGGTGAAGCATAAAGAAACTACACTACCTAGACATCTTAAATGAGGTTGGAAACAACATATATCATTTCCAACATGATCTCATGAGCAAATTAAGATTTCGGTACTATTATGCCCTAATCACGGGCCGAATATGATGCATGATGGGCCAACAACAAAACTGGCCCATGATATTATTCTTGGGGAACGTTGCATGGGAAACAAAAAATTTCCTACGCACACGCAAGATCTATCCATGGTGATGAGCATCTACAAGAGGGAGAGTGGATCTACATACCCTTGTAGATCGCTAAGCGGGAAGCGTTAAGAAACGTGGTTGATGTAGTCGAACGTCTTCGCGATCCAAATCGCCGAGCGTTCCACGATCCAATCACGATCCGTCCCGATCTAGCACCGAACGAACGGCACCTCCGCGTTCAGCTCACGTACAGCTTGATGACGATCTCCACCTTCTTGATCCAGCAAGAGGGAGCGGAGAGGTAGACAAGTTCTCCGGCAGCGCGATGGCGTTCGGCAATGGTGGTAGAGCTATTCCAGCAGGGCTTCGCCTAAGCACCACTGAAACCGATCTAGAGCAGAAACTACAAACTAGAGGAGAGGCAGGACGTGGCAGTTTTTATGTATCAAAAAACCCTCAAACCTCTAGTATATATAGGAGGAGGGAGGGAGGAGACTTGGCCCTCAAGGGACCAGCCCTTGCGTCAGGCAAAGTGGGAGGAGGACGAGTCCTCCTCCAATTCTAGTAGGATTAGGACTCCTTCTCTCCCACTTGGAAAACTCTTTTTCCACCTTTTTCCTTTTGGACTTCTCCTCCCAGCCGCATGGGCCTCAGGTGGGACTTAGGCCAGCCCACTAAGGGCTGGTATACCTCCTCCCACAGCCCATGTAGCCTCTTGGGTCGAAATACCCCTCCCGATGGTCCCCCGGCACCCTCCCGACACTCCCGATACAGTACCGATGAGCCCAAAACTTTTTCGGTGACTAAAACAGGACTTCCTATATATCAATCTGTACCTCTGGAGATCCTCGTGACGTTCGGGGTCTCATCCGGGACTCTAAACAACCTTCGGTCACCACCATACATAACTCTACACTACCGAAACATCACCGAACCTTAAGTGTGCAGACCCTATGGGTTAGAGAACCATGTAGACATGACCGAGACACCTCTATGGTCAATAACCAATAGCGGGACCTGGATGCCCATATTGGTTCCTACATATTCTACAAAGATCTTTATCAGTCAAACCTCTATTTCAAGGATTCAGTTAATCCTGTATGATGTTCCGTTTGTTCTTCGGTATGTTACTTGCCCGAGATTCGATCGTCGGCATCTATATACCTAGGTCAACATCATCACCGACCAGTCTCTTTTCTCGTTCCGTAATACAAGATCCCATGGCTAACACTTAGTCACATTGCTTGCAAGGCTTGTTGTGATGTTGTATTACCAAGTGGGCCCTGAGATACCTCTCCGTCATACGGAGTAACAAATCCCAGTATTTATCCATGCCAACCCAATAGACACCCTCGGAGATACCTGTAGAGCACCTTTATAGTCACCCAGTTATGTTGCGACATTTGATACACATAAGGTACTCCTCCAGTGTTAGTGAGTTGCATGATCTCATGGTCATAGGAACACATACTTGACATGCACAAAACTGTAGCAATAAACTGACACGCTCAAATGCTACGTTTATAGTTTGGGTCTTGTCCGTCTCATCATTCTCCTAATGATGTTATCCCATTATCAAATGACATCTCATGTCAATGGATAGGAAACCTTAACCATCTCTGATCAACGAGCCAGTCTACTAGAGGCACACTAGGGACAAAGTGTTGTCTATGTATCCACACATGTATCTGAGTTTCCGATCAATACAATTCTAGCATGGATAAAGAACAATTATTATGAACAAGGAAATATGATAATAACTAATTTATTATTGCATCTAGGTCATATTTCCAACAGTCTCCCACCTGCACTAGAGTCAATAATCTAGCTCACATCGCCATGTGATTTGTTATGAATCTCACACCCAATGAGTTCGGGTTCGATCATGCTTTGCATGTGAAAGAGGTTTTAGTCAACGGGTCCGGGACATTCAGATCTGTGTGTACTTTGCAAATCTCTGTCATACTTTAAACACTGCTACCACACTCCACTTGGAGCTATTCCAAATGGCTACTCCACTATACATATCCGGATTGCTACTAAGAGTCATAAGGATTGGTGTTAAAGCTTGCATCGACGTAACTCTTTACGACGAACTCTTTATCACCTCCATAATCGAGAAACATCTCGTTAGTCCTCTGGTTACTAAGGATAATTTTGACCGCTGTCCAGTAATCCACTCCTGGATTACTCTTGTACCCCTTGACAGACTTATGGAAAGGCACACACAGGTGCGCTACACATCATGGCATACTATATAGAGCCTATGGCTAAGGCATAGGGGACGACATTCGTCCTTTCTCTTTCTTCTGCCGTGGTCGAGCTTGGAGTCTCACTCAACTTCACACCTTACAAATTAGGCAAAAACTCTTTCTTTGACTGATCCATTTTGAACTCTTTCAAAATCTTGTCAAGGTATGTACTCATTGAAAGTTTTATCAGACGTCTTGATCTATCTTTATAGATCTGGATGCCCAACAATTAAGTAGATTTATCCAGGTCTTCCTTTGAAAAACTCTTTTCAAACAACCCTTTATGCTTTCCAAAAATTCTACATCATTTCTGATCAACAATATGTCATCCACATATGCTTATCAGAAACTCTATAGTGCTCCCACTCACTTTATTGTAAATACAAGTTTCTCATAAACTTTGTATAGACTCAAAAACTTTGATCACCTCATCAAAGCGTATATTCCAACTCCGAGATGCTTGCTTCAGTCCATAGAAGGATCACTGAAGCTTGCACACATTTTAGCATCCTTAGGACTGACAAAACCTTCTGGTTGTATCACATACAACCTTTCCTCAAGGAAGGAAATGATGTTTTGACATCCATCTGCCAGATTTCATAATTGAAAAACGCAGCAACTGCTAACATATTTCCAACAGACTTTAGCGTCGCTACGAGTGAGAAAGTCTCATCATAGTCAACTCCTTGAACTTGGCGGAAACTTCTTTGTGACAAGTCGAGCTTTATAAATGGTGACATTCACCATCAATGTGTGTCTTCATCTTAAAGGTCCATTTGTACTCAACGACCTGCCGTTAAATGAGCAAGTCTACCAAAGTCTATACTTGGTTTTCATACACGGATCCTTTCTCAGATTTCATGGCCTCTAAACATTTGTCGGAATCCGGGCCCGTCATCGCTTCTCCATAGCTCGTAGGTTCGTCGTTGTCCAACAACATGACCTCGAAGACAGGGTTGTCATACCACTTAGGAGCAGTACGCGACCTTGTCGACCTACGTGTTTGATATTAACTTGATCCGAAGCTTCATGATCATCATCATTAACTTCATCTTCAACTAACGTAGGCTCCACAAAAACATCTTTCTGCATTGTGCTACTCTCTGGTTGAAACAATGGTTCAACAACCTCATCAAGTTCTATCTTCCTCCCACTCAATTCTTTCGAGAGAAACTCTTTCTCAAGAAAGGATCCAGTTTTAGCAACAAACACTTTGTACTCGGATCTGAGATAGAAGGTATACCCAACTGTTCTTAGGGTATTCTATGAAGAAGCATTTTCCGCTTTGGGTTCGAGCTTATCAGACATAAGTGTCGCATTCCCAAACTTTAAGAAATGACAGCTTAGGTTTCTGCCAAACCATATGGTGTCATCTCAATGGATTTAGATGGTGCCCTATTTAAAGTGAATGTAGTTGTCTCTTATGCATAACCCCAAAATGATAGTGGCAAATCAATAAGAGACATCATAGTTCGCACCATATCCGATAGAGCACGACTAGGACGTTCGGACACACCATCGCACTATGGTGTTCTAGGTGGCATGAGTTGTGAAACAACTTTCACATTGTCTAAAGTTGTATGCCGAACTCGTAACTCGGATATTCATCTCCACGATCATATCATAGACACTTTTATCTTCTTGTCACGATGATCTTTAAACTTCACTCTAAATTTGTTTGAACTTTTCAAACGACTCAGACTTGTGTTTCATTAAGAAAATATAGTCATATATACTCAAATCATCAATGAAGGTAAGAAAAATAACGATATCCATTGCATGCTACAACACTCATTGGATCGCATACACCAACATGTATTATTTCCAATAAGTTACTAGCCCGCGCCATCCTACTGAAAACGGGGTCTTTAGTCATCTTGCCCAAGAGGCATGGTCCACATGTCTCAACCGATTCAAAACCGAATGAGTCCAAAGATCCATCAGCATGGAGTTTCTTTATGTGATTTATACCAATATGACATTTAGCGACAGTGCCACAAGTATGTGGTACTATCATTATTAACTTTGCATCTTTTGGCATCAATGTTATGAACATGTGTATTACTACGGTCAAGATTCAACAAACCATTCTCATTGAGTGCATGACCATTGAAGGTATTATACATGCAAAAAAAAGATAACCATTATTCTCTCATTTAAATGAATAACCATATTGCAATAAACACGGTCTAATTATGTTCATGCTTAGCGCAAACATCAAATAACATTTATTCAGGTTTGTCACTAATCCCGAAGGAAGAGAGAGCGTGCGATATTGATCACATCAACCTTGGAAACATTTCCAACACACATTGTCACCTCACACTTACCTAGTCTCTGTTTATTCCGTAGCTTTTATTTCAAGTTACTAACATTTAGCAACCGAACCGGTATCCTATACACAGGTGCTACTAGGAGTACTATCAAGGTACACATCAATAACACGTATATCAAAATATACTTCTGTCGACGTTGCCAGCCTTCTTATCTACCAAGTATCTAGGGTTGTTCCGCTTCAGCGATCGCTGTCCTCATAATAGAAGCACTTAGTCTCGGATTTGGGTTCAACTTTGGGTTGCTTCATAGGAGCAACAACTTACTTGCCATCCATGAAGTTTCCCTCCTTGTCCTTGCCCTCCTCAAAACTAGTGGTTTTACTAACCATCAACACTTGATGCTCCTTCTTGATTTCTACCTTCGCGGTGTCAAACATCGCGAACAACTTAGGGATCACTATTTCCATCCCTGACATTTTATAGTTCATCACAAAGCTCTAGTAGCTTAGTGACAGTGACTTGGAATACTATATCAATCACTTTCTTATCTGGAAGATCAACTCCCACTTGATTCAAGCGATTGTAGCACCCAGACAATCTAAGCACATGCTCAACAATTGAGCTATTCTCCTTCATCTTGCAGGCAAAGAATCTTGTTGGAGATCTCATATCTCACAACACGGGCACGAACCTGAGATCCCAATTTCAGCTCTTAGAACATCTCATATGTTCCCTGACGTTCAAAACGTTTTGGAGCCTCAATTCTAAGACGTAAAGCATGATGCACTGAACTATCAAGTAGACATCGGAACGTGCCTGTCAGATGTTCACAACATCTACAGACGATGCTAGAGGGGGTGGCGCACCGAGCGGTGCATTAATGACATAAGCCTTCTGTGCAGCAATGAGGACAATCCTCAGATCACGGACCCAGTCCGCAATATTGCTACCATCATCTTTCAACTCTATTGCTCTAGGAACATATAAAAATTCAAGGGAGCTACAGCGTGAGCTACAACATAATTTGCAAAGAAACTACTGACTATGTTCATGATAATGAGTTCAATTAATCATATTACTTAAGAACTCCCACTCAAATTGACATCCCTCCGGTCATTCGAGTGATACATGATCCAAATTCACCAACTCAAGTCCGATCATCGCGTGAGTTGAGGTGGTTTCAATGGTGAAAATCATCATGTTGATCATATCTACTATATGACTCATGTTCGACCTTTCGGTCTCTTGTGTTCCGAGGCCATGTCTGTACATGCTAGGCTCGTCAAGCTTAACCCGAGTGTTCTGCATGTGCAACACTGGCATGCACCCGTTGTATGTGAACGTAGAGTCTATCACACCCGATCATCACATGGTGTCTCGACACGACGAACTTTCACAATGGTGCACACTCGGGGAGAACACAATTTATCTTGAAATTTAAATGAGGGATCACCTTATAATGCTACCTTCATCCTAAGCAAAACAAGGTGCATAAAAGGATTAACATCACATGCAAATCATAAGTGACATGATATGGCCATGAACTTGTGCTTTTGATCTCCATCTCCAAAGCACTGGCATGATCTCCATCATCACCGGCATGACACCATGATCTCCATCATCTTGATCTCCATCAACGTTTCGCCATCGAGGTTGTCGCGCCCACCATGCTTCCACTACTATTGCTACCATTTAGCGATAAACTAAAGCATTACATAGCGCTTAATGATTGACATGCAGGTCATACAATAATTAAAGACAACCCTATGGCTCCTACCGGTTGCCGTACTCATCGACATGCAAGTCATGATATTCTATACAACACATGATCATCTCATACATCACATACATCTCATCATGTAATTGGCCATATCACATCACAACATACCCTGCAAAAACAAGTTAGACGTCCTCTAATTGTTGTTCCAAGTTTTACGTGGCTGCTATGGGTATCTAGCAAGAACAATTCTCACCTACGCAAAACCACAACAATGATACATAAGTTGCTTTTCAACCTTCTCAAGGACCCCCTGTGTCGAATTCGATCCAACTAAAGTAGGAGAAACAGACACCCGCCAGTGATCTTTGTGCAACGAAATTACACGTTAGTCGATGGAACTGGTCTCTTGTAAGCGTACGAGTAAGGTTGGTCTGGGCCGCTTCATCCCACAATGCCGCTGAACCAAAACACGACCAAGGGAGGAAGCAATCTAAGCATCAACGCCCACAAACTCTTTGTGTTCTACTCGAGATCTCATCTACACATAGACCTAGCTCATGATGCCACTGTTGGGGAACGTTGAATGGGAAACAAAAAAATTCCTACGCACATACAAGATCTATCCCTGGTGATGAGCATCTACGAGAGGGAGAGTGGATCTACATACCCTTGTAGATCTCTAAGCAAGGAGCGTTAAGAAACGTGGTTGATGTAGTCGAACGTCTTCGCGATCCAAATCGCCGAGAGTCCCGCGATCCCATCACGATTCGTCCTGCGATCTCATCATGATCCGTCCCGTGATCTCATCACGATCCATCCCGTGATCCAATCACGAATCATCTCGCGATCTTGATCACGGTCCTTCCGATCTAGCGTCAAACGGACGGCACCTCCGAGTTCAGCACACATACAGCTCGATGACAATCTCCACCTTGTTGATCCAGCAAGAGGGAGCGGAGAGGTAGATCAGTTCTCTGGCAGTGCAACGGCGTTGCAGCAATGGTGGTGGAGCTATTCCAGCAGGGCTTCGCCTAAGCACCGCTGAAAACCGATCTAGAGGAGAAACTACGATCTAGAGGAGAGGGCAGCACGTGGCTGTTAGAGTTAGCTATCCCCTCTAAATCCTCTAGTATATATAGGAGGGAGGGAGGGGAGGAGTCAGCCTCAAAACCTCAAGAGTTGGCCGAAATTGGAGGTGGAGGAATCCTACTCCAATCCTATTAGGAGTAGGATTCCTCCTTTCCACTTGGAAACTCTTTCCACCTCTCCACCTTTGGACTTTTTCCTTCTCAAACCTCATGGGCTTTAGTGGAGGCTTTGGCCCGCCCACTAGGGGCTGGTTTGTCTCCTCCCACAGCCCATGAGGCCCCTCGGGGCGTGACACCCCTCCCGATGGTCCCCCGGTACCCTCCCGGCACTCCCTGTACACTACCAATGAGCCCGAAACTTTTCCGATGACCAAAACATGACTTCCTATATATCAATCTTTACCTCCGGACCATTCCGGAGCTCCTCGTGACGTCCAAGATCTCATCCGGGACTCTGAAAAACCTTTGGTCATCACCATACATAACTCTATACTACCGAAACGTCACCGAACCGTAAGTGTGCACACCCTGCGGGTTTGAGAACTATGCAGACATGATCGAGACACCACTACGATCAATAACCAATAGCGGGACCTATTTGCCCATATTGGTTCCTACATATTCTACGAAGATCTTTATCGGTCGAACCTTTGAAAGGATCGATATGGTTGACTAGAGGGGGGGTGAATAGGCAACTAACACTTTTTAACTTTTCTTTAACAATTAAGGTTTAGCATCAAATAAGTTAGCTAGATGTGCAACTAGGTGAATAACCTATATGATGCTAATCACAAAAAGTGCACAAACAAGCAAGGGATATAACACAATAAAAGTTTGCAAGAAGTAAAGATGCAAGATAACCAAAAGTGGAGCCGGTGGAGACGAGGATGTGTTACCGAAGTTCCTTCCCTTGTGGGGAAGTACGTCTCCGTTGGAATGGTGTGGAGGCACAATGCTCCCCAAGAAGCTACTAGGGCCACCGTATTCTCCTCATGCCCTCACACAATGCGAGATGCCGTGATTCCACTATTGGTGCCCTTGAAGGCGGCGACCGAACCTTTACAAACAAGGTTGGGGAAATCTCCACAACTGAATTGGAGGCTCCCAACGACACCACGAAGCTTCACCACAATGGAATGTGGCTCCGAGGTGACCTCAACCATCTAGGGTGCTCAAACACCCAAGAGTAACAAGATCCGCAAGGGATTAGTGGGGGGAATCAAATTTCTCTTGGTGGAAGTGTAGATCGGGGCCTTCTCAACCTATCCCTAGGAAATCAACAAGATTGATTGGCTAGGGAGAGAGATCGGGCTAAAATGGAGCTTGGACCAACAATGGAGTTTGGAAAGGAAGAGGTGAGCTTCTTGGGGAAGAAGACCTCCCTTTAATAGTGGGGGACAAGATCCTACCGTTATCCACTCCCTCAGCCCCGCGTGTCGCGGTACTACCGCAAAAGTCATGGTACTACCATGACGGCTTGTGGTACTACCGCTTCCTTGTGCGGTGCTACCGCTCGCACGGGAGTAACTGGCCCTGGCCGTTAGCACTAGGCCACAAGCGGTAGAACCGTCGGAGCGATACTACCGCGAGCCCGTGCGGTACTACCGCACGGTCGTTAGAGGCAGCCATTGGAGGTGCACGGAAGTAAAAAAATTACTTCCGTGCCTACCTCCGCAGAGGGAAACTCTGCGAAAAAGTCTGACACGGTAGTACCAAACGAGAATCACGGTACTACCATAGTTGGGCGGATGTAAAAAATTACATCCGCGCCTACTACCGCGGGTGTAGAGGCCAGGGCAGAAGACAACGGTACTACCACTCCACCGAGCGGTACTACCGCTGGCACCTGCGGTACTACCGCTTCCTGGAGTGGTACTACCACAGACCACTGAACACAAACACCTAGCAGGCGTTCCTTTTGCACAGAGAAGGAAAACGAGTTGGGGCTCCATTGAAGAGAGGGAAAGGTGGTGCGAAGGAATAGACGTGTACGTGTTGATTCCACCCAGACCTTTCCGAAGCGGACCCC
The DNA here is from genome assembly GCA_022496015.1 of Hordeum marinum. Taxonomy (NCBI): domain Eukaryota; kingdom Viridiplantae; phylum Streptophyta; class Magnoliopsida; order Poales; family Poaceae; genus Hordeum; species Hordeum marinum. The sequence goes on along the minus strand of CM039674.1, from coordinate 414,681,158 downwards.
CTCTTGATAGTATGGCTTTCCTACGATTCAAATCCACCGAAAGGAAATGCATAGAACAACCGTCTTTGAGAGATTTCGAGGGGCACTGAATCGTCTTGTGCCTAGACCTGAGATATCTGAAATGCTCAATGCACACGATTAGTCTACAAAGGCATTGTCATCAATCACCAAAACCACTTAGGGAGAAATATGCCCTTACAATCTCCCCCTTTTTGGTGGATTGATGACAATACGAGATTTGCACTTCAGGATATAAAATGAGCATATGCAAAACTCAAGACCTACAAAATATTGAAGAGCTCCCCCTAGATGTGTTCATATTCTAGATATGCTTTGGACTGCAAGGCGCACACACACTAGGATCAACACTCCCTCTATATTTTATAGGCAATGCAATCTTTGCAACAGAATGAATAGAACTAAGTATGGAAACTAGGCATAGCATGTGAGCATAAAGATAAGGGAACGTAATAGACAGACTCACAAGCTATGAAACATAGTAGAAAATTATAAGGTAGCAGAGATAACATATGTCTCACACCATATGATAGAGGAAGTCTCTAGGTCACACACACAAAGGACATAAACCAAAGTTTAACAAAAGCAAAGAGACGACAAAACGACAAACACAAATATGCGCAAATCCTACACTCTCTCCCCCTTTGGCATCGAGACGCCAAAAAGGCAGAGAGGACACCTAACACATAGGTGGTAGCTCCCATGTAGAAAGATCAGCCATCTGACTCCTCTAAAGCATCTGGGATGGACTCCGCATCTGAATCAGCCCACTAGAACTGCTGCTTAGCCATCCAAGTGGCCTCGGGGGTGATGTCCTTCTCAGACCCACTCAAGATGGTCTCGCCAAGCTTCCTCAGAATACGCTTGTCACGCTGGCGACTCTCCTTCTGAGCAATGTGAGCCTGATACTGACCCTTGGCCTACATGCAGGATAAAGTCTTCATCTTGTGAGAGAGCTTCTTGGCCCAAGATGGCTCAGAAGACGGTGGCACATAGGACTCGGAACTATTATCTTCTCCCTCTTCGATCTCATCCTCATCGACCTCCATACGAGCAGAAGTTGGCTTAGTGGTGGTGTTGGCCCACTTGTCCTTCATACGCAAACGAATGGGCTCATGAAGAAACAAGTGCTCCGGCATGTCCTGGCCCGGAAAGGTCTTGTCCCAAGTAGCACGAATCAGGTAGAACAAGTATGGCCCATAAATGGGGACCTTACGATGGAACACAGCAGTGCGAAGCTCAGACCACATAATGTGAAACACATCAAGGATGCCAAGGTCTTCATTTCTTCCTTTCTCACATAGTAGCAACATATCCACCAGATAGGAGTGTACCTTGTCCTTGTCTCCCATGCGAGGAAACAAAGAGTTGCGGAAGATCCGGTGCATGACATCAAGGAAAGGGTTGAGCACAGGAATTTGCTCACCAGATCGTAAGGTCTTTAGAATATGGAAAGGCACAAGCTGCTCCTTACGTGTTGGCTGAGGGTTGCCGTGAGGACGCAGTCCAATTGGCACATCAAGCCCGGAATCAGGAACATGCAGCAAGTTCATGAAGTCCTTCCAGGTGGCAGACATGCGCTCGACATGGGTCATCCACGTCATGGTCTGCTCCGCATCAGAGTGAAAGTGGACAAAGGCACAGAACTGACCCAATATAGAAGGATATGATGTCTACGATAGCAAACTGCTGCACCAACTCCAGAGCCTCACCGAAGTATTGCGGATGCTTCCTCATGTGTTCCAGATCAATGTATTGGACAGGAACATAGTGATTTTTCTTGCCCTTGATCACATCCAGGTGAATAAGATACTGCTGCTTGGACCAGAACAAGTCATTCTCCTTCGAAATTTCCCTTGGCTTGTCGTAGGGATTGATCAACCGTCGAGCCAGAAACTCAGCTTGGGGCATGACCTCATAGTTCTCAACTAGTCGCTTGAGCTTGGATGCGGTTTTCTTGAAATGGCGGGGTGGATCATTGGATCCCTCAGGAGCATCAGGATTGCGGAGCCGCTTGGAGCTTGTGTCATGAGATGGATTGGAACGTCTTGGAGCAGAGCTGGAACCAGAGCCACCACCTATGGCACACAACACAAACAAAATGGACAAATGGAAAAAAGTAAGGCAAGGATGAAAGCAGACACAAAAACTAGGTAGAAGGGAGAATAGACAGGACAAAATGAGTTAGCTTTGGATCGAGCGATAGTACCAGCAGTTCTTGCGGAAGTAAAAAATTACTACCGCTCCAGACGCGGTAGTATCGCGGGAGCGGTATTACCATCATTGGGGCGGTAGTAAGATTTTACTGCCGCCCAGTCTGCGGAAGTAAAAAATTACTACCGCACCAGACGCGGTAGTACCGTGGCTTGTGCGGTAGTAAGATTTTACTGCCGCCCATCAAGCGGAAGTAAAAAATTACTACCACTCACGACGCGGTAGTACCGCAGGAGCAATAGTACCATGGCGTCAGCAGAAGTAAAATTTTACTTCCGCCCTACAAGCGGTAGTACCGCACAAGGTGCGGTAGTACCGCACGGGGCGGATTTCGCAAGAACAGATCGACAGATCATATTGGTACTATAGTAGATCGAAAACTATCCTGTTTTATCCTACCAATACGCACTTTTACTGGAAAAACACCCTCAAAACATGTCCTCATGCACAGATTGGATCAAACAAAGCTAGACCATCTCATATTTCCCCAAATCCTAGATTCAAAAATAGAGAAGCAAAAAGAGAGGGGATCGAGGAAATACCGGGGTCCATTGCAAGAGGATGAGGTGGGGAACGATCCCACCGGAGGAAAAAGGAAGAGGGTGGACGGAGATGGACATCCAGCGAGGTGCTCTGGCGCCGGTTGAGAGGAGGAGAGAGAGACGAGAGGGGAAGAGAAAGAATGGGGTATGGGGAAGATGGGAAACCCCCTTGTCGGCTCTTAACCCCCACTTCCACTCGAGTTATGGTAGTACCGTGGTCATCGCGATAGTACCGCTCCAAGCGGTAGTACCGTGGTCCTCCATGGTAGTACCGTGCTGCCCTCTTAGTGCAAATTTTTGATAAACACAAATGAGAGAGAGAGAGAGAGAGAAATTGCTGCACAACAACAAGAGACAGGAGAAACTATGATGCAAGATAAAAACACGAGCATGGTCCACCGGAGTAAAAAAAATAGAATAGGACCAAACAGTGAGTCTCTACTTCATATGAAGAGAGGGCGGTGGCTCTAGAGCCACCTATGTTTGAGTCAGATGGTATGGCACCGCAAAGAATTATCTTTGGGCCCATGACCAAGACTCGTCTCTTGAAGCACAGTAACCATCAAAAATGGCAAGTGTGAAAGACTTTGATTATTTTATGCATAATAGGAGGAGGGATAGTTCATTGAGAGAACTAGACTCCCCCTAAATCCATGCCTACACCTAGACAAGACATAACGATGAGTGTGGGGAGGTGTGCAATAAGTCAATCCACATTGCTCGAATCAACGATATTTAGCTCATGCCTTAACTGCGAAATCTTGCTTCATCTAATGGCTTCGTAAAAATATCTGCAAGTTGCTTGTTAGTGCTCAGATGAATAAGATTGATGTCTCCACGCTTGACGTGTTCCCGAAGAAAGTGATGACGAATATCAATATGCTTCGTCTTGCAATGCTGAACTGGGTTGCTAGAGATCATAATGGCACTTTCATTGTCACAGTAAAGAGGCACTTTGTCACAATTGACACCGTAATCCTTTAAAGTTTGCCTCATCCATAGAATCTGAGCACAACAACTGGCAGCAGCTACATACTCGGCCTCAGTGGACGAGAGAGAAACACAATTTTGTTTCTTTGAAGACCAACTTACCAAAGACCGACCAAGAAATTGGCAGCCTCCGGAAGTGGACTTTCTATCCACACGGTCTCTCGCCCAATCCGAGTCAGTATATCCAACGAGATCAAATGAAACCCCCTTGGGATACCATAAGCCAAAGTTTGGGGTATGAGCCAAATATCGAAAGATTCGCTTGACAGCCACATGGTGACACTCCTTAGGTGCGGATTGAAATCATGCACAAATACCCACACTTAACATGATATTCGGTCTAGATGCACAAAGGTAAAGCAAGGATCCAATCATGGAGCGGCATACCTTTTGATCCACCGCTTTACCATTGGGATCGCTGTCAAGATGGCATTTGAGTGGCATGGGAGTGTTGGCCTTGGGGGGATTGAGCTCATCCATCTTGAACCTCTTGAGCATGTCTTGAGTGTATTTGGCTTGATTGATGAAGGTACCTTGACTTCGTTGCTTGACTTCGAAACCAAGGAAGTACTTCAACTCTCCCATCATGGACATCTCAAACTTGTTTGTCATCAAAGTGGTGAAATCTTCATTGAAAGCTTTGTTAGGAGAACAAAAAATAATATCATCAACATATAGTTGGCATATGAACAAGTTCCCGTTGACCCTCTTTGTAAAAAGAGTGGGGTCAATTTTCCCAATTTCAAACCCATGATCTCGCAACATCTCGGTAAGGTGCTCATACCACGCACGTGGGGCTTGTTTAAGGACATAGAGAGCCCTATCGAGAATGTATACATGATTGGGGAACTTGGAATCCTCAAACCCCGGGGGTTGCTTGACATATACCAACTCCTTAAGAGGGCCATTAAGAAAAGCACTCTTGACATCCATTTGATATAATTTAAAATTATGATGAGAGGCATATGCAAGTAACATGTGAATAGATTCAAGGCGAGCAACAGGAGCAAAGGTTTCACCGTAGTCGATACCCTCAACTTGGGAGTATCCTTGTGCCACCAGTCTTGCCTTGTTGCGAATGACAATACCGCTCGCATCTTGCTTGTTTTTGAACATCCATTTTGTTCCAATAACATTGTAATTCTCCTTAGGTCTTTTCACCAGTCGCCACACTTGGTTGCGCTCGAAGTTGTTGAGTTCATCGTGCATAGCTTCAACCCACTCCATATCCTCGAGCGCATCTTGAACCTTAAGGGGCTCAATGCAAGAAACAAACGTGTGATGTTCACAAAAGTTTGTTAATTGTTTACGAGTGGTTACCCCTGTTTTGCAAGTCACCGTAGACGTTCTCCAACATATGTTGTTTAACTTTGAGCTTGGCAGCATTCTTGGCGGCTTTCTTGGCGGCTTGTCTCTCTAAGATTTCTTCCATGGACAATTGAGAGATTGCATTATGTGAGTCATCATCTTGATGATCTTGAGCACTTTCTTGAGCTTGCTCTTGATCTTGAAGAAGATCTTGAGATTGAGATTGCTCGGAGACAGGAACTTGATCTTGGGCAGCACTTGGTGAGACACCATCATCAGTGGATTGATCTTGCCCTTGATCTTGTTCATGTGGTAGAGAACCTTGAGTTTGTTCTTCGGAAGCGTGTGGGTCTTGCGTCGGTGATGGTTCCACTTGAGTGGAACATTGTGAAAGCACATTTGCTCCCTTGGTGGTTTTGGTAATTAATAAAAACATATAAGTCATTGAACTAATGTTTCCACTAAGTATATTTCAGGAAATGTTCAACGGGAGGATTGGCAAAAAGGAGATTGTGGAGAAACCCCAAGATGCAAGGAAATAGGTTGGCCAAGCTTCAAGCAAGAGGACTCTACATTTTATATTTGTGGGAAATCACTTTGAGTCCATAGGAAAGCCAATACTATTAAAACGGGGTAAGGTTTTGTTGGTGAACAATATGCTCAAACGTGCACAAGTGATAGTTGCCAAAAACATCCACAAAACTCTCCCACCAAAGTCTGTTCTATACCCAACACTCAAAATCGGTGCAACCAACTATATCACTTTGGTGCCACCGATTCCAGAACCTAGACAAACTCAAGCCAAACCCTAGCCACTTCGGTGCAACCGATTCCATACCGGTATCACCGAGTTTAGGTTGCCAACTTTCTGTTACGCAAATTCACATTTTGGTTCCACCAAGAATGTTGTATCGGCGTCACCGAGATAGGAAATCTGACCGTTGGTCACCTTATCGGTGCGACCGAGAATTGTATATCGGTTCCTCCGAGATTCAAAAGTTGCCACTTTTGGTCACTTCGGTACCACCGAGATTAACACATCGGTGTCACCGAGTTGGTCATTTTGTGTGTAACAGTTGGATTTTTGGGGATGCCTATATACCCCTTCACCACCACTCACTCAAAGGAGAAGCACTCAGAACTATTCCATACCTATCCTATCAGATTTTCTAAGAGAGAACCACCTACCCTTGTGTTGAGGTCAAGATCTTCCACTCCAATCATATGGATCTTGATTTCTAGCCACCCCCCAAGTTCCTTTCCACCAATCCTATCTCTTCCACCAAGCAAACCTATGAGAGAGAGATTGTGTGCTGAGGAGTCTATCATCTTGAAACACAAGAGCAAGGAGTTCATCATCATTACCGAGCCTATTACCTTTTGGAGGGTGGTGCCTCCTTGATTGGTTAGGTGTCGCTTGGGAGCCTCCTACTTCGTGTTGTGGAGTGAACCAAGAAGTTTGTAAGGGCAAGGAGATCGCCTACTTCGTGAAGATCTACCCCATAGTGAGGCTAGTCCTTCATGGATGGAAGCCGTATGGAATAGTCAAGGTTGCTACTTCATGGACCCTTTTGGGTGGAGCCCTCTGTGGAATCTCGTGACCGTTACCCTCTGTGGGTTGAAGAATCCATAAATGTGGATGTACGATAGCGCCACCTATCGCAACCATGGGAAAAATCATCGTGTACACAATTGCATTTGATCTTCCTACCCTATCCCTTCTATACATGCTTGTTGTTACTTTCCGCTGCTATATACTCTTAGACATGCATGTGTAGGGTGTACTTGACTTGCCATGAAATGCTAAAAACTATCAACCATAAAATTTGGTATAGGAAAAACCTTTAATTGGTCAAGTAGTCTAATCACCCCCCCTATAGACCTACTTTCGATCCTACAAGTGGTATCACAGCATTGGTCTCCATTGCTTAGGTCTCACAACCTAGGAGAAGTATGGTGTCTAGTGAGGGAAGTTATCACCGTAGAGGTCCGTACTTTGATGGCACTAATTTTTCTAGTTGGAAGCATAAAATGAAAATGCATATTCTTGGTCATAACCCCGCCGTTTGGGCTATTGTTCGTGTTGGCTTGCAAGGTGAGTTCTTTGCAGATGGACGGGAACCGGGTCATGAAGCGACCGCGGATGAATTGAAGATGTTGCAATACAATGCTCAAGCATGTGACATTCTCTTCAACTGCTTATGCCCTGAAGAATTCAACAAAATCAGCCGTCTTGAGAATGCAAACGAGATTTGGGATACTTTGGTTGATATGCACGAAGGAACCGAGTCCGTTGGAGAATCCAAGTTAGATGTTCTTCAAGGTCAACTTGACAAGTTCAAGATGAAGGATGGTGAAGGAGTCACAGAGATGTACTCTAGGCTAGCTCTCAGCACCAATGAGATTGTCGGCTTAGGAAGCAAAGAAATGACCGATAAATTCATCATCAAGAATATACTTAGAGCTTTGGATGAGAAATACGACACCGTGTGCACATTAATCCAAATGATGCCAAACTACAAAGATCTCAAGCCTACGGAAGTCATTGGAAGGATTGTTGCTCATGAGATGACACTCAAAGATAAAGAAGAGCTTCATCACAAGTCTAGCAGTGCTTACGAAGCCACAAGTGATGCTCCCACAACTTCAAGCAACAACCTTGTCACCAATGAAGAAATAAGCCTCATGGTCAAGAAATTCAACAAGTTCTACAAGAATAGAAGCAAAGAAAGAAACTCCAACTCAAGATATGAAGAGAAGCATTCGTCAAGTCGTGACCGCAATTGCCACAATTGTGGGAAGCCCGGACACTACTCAAATGAGTGCACGGCTCCTTACAAAAGAAGAGAAGAGACACCTCGAAGACGAAGCTCAAAGAATGAATCACCACTGTAAGAGCACATTTCTCCATGCGTGGTTTTGGTAATTGATGACACCCCTATGGACTAATGGTTGCCTTGAGTTATATTCGAAGGATTTGTCCATAAGCACTTCTTGAAGTCCATCTGTTGGGTTTCAAGGAGTTTATTTGATGACCAAGGTGGTATTCAAGGTTTATCCAAAGATTGGTCATGTGAGAGTTGAGCTTATTGCAAGCATGTCTCGAAGAAGGAGATTGTGTGAGCATACATGATCACCTTCAAGACATCATCTTTATGAAGAAAGAAGATAAGATACAAGGTTGATCAAGACTAAGTCAAAGAGTGAATCAAGTGATCAACACACAAAGAGTGCAAGATGTACCGAGAGGGATCAAGTGATCCCATGGTATGGTAAGCACTGTCCATTACGCTTTGTGTACTAACCCATGTTCCTTGTGAGAGTTCTTTGTGGGGTTAGGCATATTTCCATGGGATTGCATCAAGAGGAAGATCCCATACAACCCATGGAAGATGACATCAATTGGTGATCGTTATCAAGGTTGCGGTGTGCAAGTTCAAGTGAAGCATCACGGAGAGATCAGGCTTGAAGCTTGCCGTCCATTGTGATGTCAATGGACTTGTGAAGATGTGCCAAAGAGTATCTCACCCATAGTGGAGTATGGGGGAGCAATCATCTAGTCTTCATCAAGCCAACGCAATCAAGAAAGGTGGTCCATCTTGAGGAAGTCAAGATCGTCATCATCTAGCTCAAGTGGACTATGTGTAAGGCTAAGGTTTGACCTTGATCGGGTTTTTCTATTTTACCGGTCTCATAGTGGTAGTTGGGAGACTGGGTTATAGGGTAGGTAAACGTGCTATCAGGGGGGCTCTCAAGTGAGTAGTTTGATCGTATCTTCGTTGAGAGCTCAAACCATTGCATTCTTGGCATCATCATCTTTCTTGGTTCTTGGTTGGTTTTTCTCATTGAGGTTTCTTGAGATTATGGTCAACTTCATGACAAGCTCAAGTTCATCGAAAACGGAGTCCATATGCATCTTCAATGATGTTTTCGATGTTGGGGTTATTGCCGATTCTTCATTGAAAGAGGTTTCTCATCTCTATATCTTTGACATTTTTTTATACTGCCTCTTCTTAAGAAAACCAGTCGTTGTTGGATAGCTCTTGTCAATTCGGAGCTCATTTTTAGAAGTTGTGGCAGTTCTGGTTTTGAATGTATTCTTCTGTTTTTCTAGCCGAGTAGTTGTAGGTGTTGCAGTTCAGTGGATTGCGGTAGTACCGCTCCTCGGAGCGGTAGTACCGCAAGTGGCACGAAAGTAATTTTTTACTTCCGCCCCGAGGGCGGTAGTACCGCAAGCACGGAAGTAATTTTTTACTTCTACCCCTCGGGCAGTAGTACCGCAAATGACTTCCGGTACTACCGTGCGGACTTTTTCGCAGAGTTTCCCTCTACAGAGGTTGGCACGGAAGTATTTTTTACTTTCGTGCACCTCTAGTGGCTGCCCCTGCCGACCATGCGATAGTACCGCACGGGCTCGCAGTAGTACCGCTCCGGCGGTTCTACCGCCTGTGGCCCCATGCTAACGGCCAGGGCCGGTTACTCCCATGCTAGCTGTAGTACCGCACAAGGCTGCGGTAGTACCGCAAGCCGTGACGGTAGTACTATGACTTTTGCGGTAGTACCGCGATACGCGGGGCTGAGTGAGTGGATAACGGTTGGATTTTTCCCACCTATAAAAGGGGGTATTCTTCTCCAATGTACCTTATCCTTTGATCTCGTGTTCTTCCCCCATTGTTGACCTTCTTCGAGCTTGCTAACTCTCAATCCCTCCAATGATTCTTGCTAGTTCTTGAGGGAAAAGAGAGAGGAGATCTAGATCCACATTTCCACCAATCACTTTCTCCTCTAAGTGAGGGGAACCCCTTGGATCTAGATCTTGGAGTTCTTCATGTTCTTCTTTGTTCTTCCTCTCATTTCCCTCCCTAGCATTAGTTTGCTTTGGTGAGATTTGGGAGAGAAGGACTTGGGCACTCCGTGTGCCCTTGCTATTGCATTTGGTGCATAGGTTTGAGTTCTCCACGGTGATACATGGAAGTGAGAAATTGAGAAGCTATTACTCTTGGGTGTTTGAGCACCCTAGAGCTTGTTCCTCTTGGGTGCTTTAGCGCCCTAGACGGTTGGTGGTGCCTCGGAGCTCAATCATTGTGGTGCAAAGCTCCGAGCAAGCTTCGAGGTCTCTAATTAGGTTGTGGAGATTTCCCCGAGCATTTGAGGTCACCTCGGAGCCACTATCCATTGTGGTGAAGCTTCGTGGTGTCATTGGGAGCCTCCAATCAAGGTGTGGAGATTTCCCCAACCTTGTTTGTACGGGTTCAGTGACCACCCTCAAGGGTCCCTTAGTGGAATCACAGCATCTTGCGTTGTGCGAGGGCGTGAGGAGATTACGGTGGCCCTAGTGGCTTCTTGGGGAGCATTGTGCCTCCACATCGCTCCGAACGGAGATTAGCATCCGCAAGGGTGTGAACTTCGGGATACATCGTCGTCTCCGTGTGCCTCGGTTATTTCTTCCCGAGCTCCTTTACTTATGCACTTCACTTTGTGATAGCCATATTGTTTCTTGTTATATATCTTGCTATCACTTAGTTGTCTATCTTGCTTAGCATAAGTTGTTGGTGCACATAGGTGAGCCTAGTTGTTTTAGGTTTTGTGCTTGGCTAATTAAAAGATAGTTTTATTCCGCATTTGTTCAAGCCTAAATCGTAATTTTTTAAAGCGCCTATTCACCCCCCCCTCTAGGCGATATCCATGTCCTTTCAATTGGTATCAGAGCCAGGTTTCTCATTGTTAGGTTTAACCACCTAGAGAGTAAGGATGTCGACTAGGAGATTAGGATTCTCTGACACTCTTAGTTTCGATGGCACAAATTTTGATGTTTGCGTAATTCGCATGCTTAATCTCTTTAGGGTCATGGACCCAAATTTAAAGCGAATTGTAGATATGTGTTTTTCTCCTCCAAAGGATTCTCAACACATATATTTAGAGGATGGGAAAAACTCTTATCTCAATGCTCAAGCTTCTAATGTGCTTTTTGATGCTTTGAGCAATGTAGTTATATTTGAACTCATGCCATTTCGGGATGCTCATGAGTTGTGGACAAATCTTCAAGATAAATATGGTGTGTCCAAGATTTGTAGGGATGATTGTTCTCCCTCCACCTCCAGTCATGTTGTCTTATCAACTTCTTCTACTTCACCTACATGTGGATTGCCAGAAGGGAATTATATGGTGAGTAGTGATGGTCACTGTAATGATGATAGTGGGCTTATTGTAGATAATTCTTATTCACTATCTTATTTCAATGCTTCATCTTTGGACTTTAACACCTCGAGCACTTTAAATGTTTCACATGCTTGTGTTGATAGTCCTTGCATATCATGTACAAATCGCTTGACTAAATCTCATGATGATATGCTTGCTATATCTTGTTGCCATGATAAAAATGTATCTATGTCCTTGAGTTGTTGTGCTAACAATGTAGAGTACACCCAACACTCCATGGAACAAGATGTGGTCTTGAATGGTGCTTCAAGGGATCCTACATCAACATCTGTCATTTCTCACTTTTGCCTTATGGCTAAGGCTTCAAAGGTATCTCCTACTTTGAATCCCAATATATCTCACGATGATGATGTTGATGATAATGATGAAGAGAGTGATAATATAGCTTCCTTAAAACTTAAGGGAGAAATGGTTTTTAAATCTCTTCATAAGAATAATATTTCTCGTTCCAACTTCATGGAAATCATGTCTATTGCCATTGAGGGCAAGAAATATATTGAGGAGTTGGAAGCTCATCTCGAGGAGCATGAGGCCACCATTGAGAAAATGGAAGGTCATGAACGTGATTACGCTAATGAGATCACAAAGCTATCTCAAGCTCTTGAAAATGAACAAACCACCAAGGAATCTCTTGAGGAGACCTTTGCTCTAGAATTATCTAGATTAAAGGAATCCCATGAAAGAGCTCTCAAGGTGGCTAATGATTTTAGAACTAAAAATGATAATCTTGAAGATGCACATGCTAAACTCCTTGATGACTTTGAGCACCTCGAAAATGGCTCAAGAGGTGTTAAGAGTTCGCTCATTGAACTCACCGAGTCTCATGCTCAACTTAAAGTTTCATATGCTAAAGATCTTGCCAAGTTGCCTTCTCCTCTTGTTGTTAATGATGATGCTTGTGCTACTAACTCTATTTCTTGTGAAGCATCCATATTAAAGGAGAATATTGAGCTAAGGGCTCAACTTGAGTTGCTATCTAGCAATTATGGGAAATTGGAAGAAAGTCATGAAAAGCTTTCTATCTCTCATGATGATCTTCTATTATCTCATAATGTTCTAAAGATAGCTCATGAGGCTAGTACTACTAAGGTAACATCTAGTGAGCCTCATGTGGAAATTAGCACTACATCTAGTAGAAATGCTTTATTGCCATGTGCTAGTCCTCGTAGTTCATCTACTCATAATGTTGGTACATCTTGTGATGAATTACTTTCCTTGCCTTGTTGCTCTAATGATGAAGCATATACTTCCTCTAGTACTTTTATTGATACTAACCATGTAGAGGAAATCAAAGAGCTCAAGGCCCAAGTCACTTCTTTAAAGAAAGACTTGGAAAAGAGTCATGAAGGGAAGTCCACACTCAACAATATCTTGTGTGGGAAAAAATCCCCAAATGACAAAGGTGGACTTGGATTCAACTCCAATAAGAAGAAGAAGTCCAAGAGAAACAACAAGAAGGGCCAAGAACAAGTCAAGAACTCAGCCAAGATTGTTTCCTTCAAGTGAAAAATAGAAGGGCACCATGCTAGATCTTGCCCATTGAAGAAGAAGCCCCATAGTGACAAGCAACAAGGGAAGCGGCCACAATTTCAATCTCATGCTCAACACCAAGTTGAAGAAAGGCCACTTGCCAAGAAGACCCAAGTCAACACTCCTCAAGTTGAGAAATCAATTGAGAAGAAAGTAAAGGGTAAATGTTGCTACTTATGTCATGAGAAGGGTCACTTTGCTTCTTCATGCACTAATGGTAACTTATCCAACCCAATAATTATTGATGATATCTATTCTCTTGGGAAGGATAAGGTTGGCAATGTGTTTGCCAAGTTGGTTGGTACTCAAAGTGGTGTCAAGAAAAGAACCATTTGGGTAGCCAAGCCTATTGTGACTAACCTCTTAGGACCCAACTTGGTTGGGGACCAACAAGCTCAAACTTGATCAATAGGTATTGTTGGAGGGCATTGGTGACTTGGCTACATCATGAAGAATTAAGGGTTCTTCATCATTCATATTATCTCAAGCAAAGTCATGTGGATTATCAAGTTTCTATCTTATATCCAATGTTCCTTCTTGCGGTAACTTGTACTTAAATTGAATACATTGTTAGTTACTTGCCCCTTTGCATGTTGTGGTTTTGTACCGTGCATGTGTTTGTATATGTTGTGCTTCCTATTTGTTTATCTTGAGAAATCAAGTATGTATGATGGGTTGCACATCATGTATGTGTGAGTCTTGTGTAGAGCCTTTTTGCATCATGTTTGTATCTTAGTTGGCTCTTTGTGAGAGATTAATGGATTATCCCATTTTGGGGGAGTGATGTGCCTTATGCACTTCACGACCGTAAAAATGTGTGTTCATGAGGAATACCACTGTCTACTACATCAATCCAATGCTCTCTCGGTAACAAGTATCTTCTTCATGCATACATTTCTCACATTCAACCTTGTATAGGTTGCATCATGGCATGAATTTCTTGATTCATTCTTGTGGTACTTGGTTCCTTTCTCAAAGCGTCTCAACGATGATATCATATTGCTAGTTGTGATGCCTTTGATGTTCGTGTATTGGGGGTTCATTTATGTACAATTAGAGAATATTAGGCTATGTTCTATGCTTTCAAGCAAAGATCTTATTGGTATATTTATGACTTCCTTTTGGATATCTTGTTTGCTCCTTCTTGTAACTATTTCGTGTGTACATTATTCTTTATGGATATATCATCATGATTGCCCTCTACCTAGAATCTTATACACATGAGAGAAGTTACATCTCTAGTTGATATCCTCTTTTCTTTCACGTCCACCATTGCATTTCCTTTTTATTTACTTTGTGGTTTCATGAAAGGATCTGTCTTGAGTGCGGATCTTATATCCTAGCATCTTGATGCACTCGTTGGTGGTGAAGATTTTTTTCCGTCTTACTTGTCTTCACGAGGGTTTTTCCATTTCGATTGGTATCCCTCCTCTTGACAAGGCTATCATTTCCTATCTTCACTAGGGTTTGTCACAAGATTTGTTTTTTAGTCTTCCTATTAGTAAGCTTGTGTACCCTTTTGCAAGTGGTTTGTGTGTGGGAAGGATATGGTTTACACTTTGTGTCTCATTTCATCAAGACTATGTTGATGCTTTATGCTCATCCTTATACTAGTCTTCTCAACTGCTTTGTCATGACTCACAGACATCATTTTGGTTGAGCCTATTCTTAAGATTTCCTCTTTTACATGTTGCTCAACCATATGTTTAGTGCAAATACTATGCTCATTGTCTTATCTACTTGCTTGCACTTGTGATGTGTTTATATTGATTTTGGGGGAGTCATGATCCTATTTTGTGCACTTGTATTCAAATACAAAAAATTCCTATTTGTTCACAAATCATGGGGAGCTCCTCTAGTTTCTTTATAAACATTTTTTCCCATATCATAATATCTTTTATTCACGTGGCTCGTTGGCCCATGTGATTGATTGTTCCAATTAGTATCTTTTGATTGCTTGCTTCACTCCGGTGTATGTCTTTGTGCCATACGATCCTTTTTGCAATCTTTGGATTCTCAATATAGTTTGTCTTCCTCCAACTACTTATCATTGGATATGTGGATTTCGTTGCACACGTATTTTAAGATATACAAACTTTTTGGAGTAACACCTATTATATTGGCTTTCTAAACTTTTCGGCCATTTTGGCAATCGATGCCAATGGGGGAGAAGTTTACAGAGTTTACTTTGGAATGCTTTGAGAGTTTTGCTTTTCTTGTTTAAGCATTTGCATCTCACATTCATGCATTGCATTTGTGTGTGCTTGGTTGTGCCTATTTCCCTTATATAAACTCTCTTGAAAGTGGTTGTCATCAATTACCAAAATGGGGGAGATTGTAAGAGCACATTTCTCCATGTGTGGTTTTGGTAATTGATGACACCCCTATGGACTAATGGTTGCCTTGAGTTATATTCAAAATATTTATCCATAAGCACTTCTTGAAGTCCATCTGTTGGGTTTCAAGGAGTTTATTTGATGACCAAGGTGGTATTCAAGGTTTATCCAAAGATTGGTCATGTGAGAGTTGAGCTTATTGCAAGCATGTCTTGAAGAAGGAGATTGTGTGAGCATTCATGATGACCTTCAAGACATCATCTTTATGAAGAAAGAAGATAAGATACAAGGTTGATCCAGACTAAGTCAAAGAGTCAATCAAGTGATCAACACACAAAGCATGCAAGATGTACCGAGAGGGATCAAGTGATCCCATGGTATGGTAAGCATTGTCAATTATGCTTTGTGTACTAACCCATGTTCCTTGTGAGAGTTCTTTGTGGGGTTAGGCATATTTCCATGGTATTGCATCAAGAAGAAGATCCCATACAACCCATGGAAGATGACATCAAGTGGTGATCGTTATCAAGGTTGCGGTATGCAAGTTCAAGTGAAGCATCACGGAGAGATCAGGCTTGAAACTTGCCGTCCATTGTGATGTCAATGGACTTGTGAAGATGTGCCGAAGAGTATCTCACCCATAGTGGAGTATGGGGGAGCAATCATCTAGTCTTCATCAAGCCAATGCAATCAAGAAAGGTGGTCCATCTTGAGGAAGTCAAGATCGTCATCATCTAGCTCAAGTGGACTATGCGCAAGGCTAAGGTTTGACCTTGATAGGGTTTTTCCATTTTACCGGTCTCATAGTGGTAGTTGGGAGACTGGGTTATAGGGTAGGTAACCGTGGTATCAAGGGGGCTCTCAAGTGAGTAGCTTGACCGTATCGTTCGTTGAGAGCTCAAACCATTACATTCTTGGCATCATCATCTTTCTTTGTTCTTGGTTGGTTTTTCTCGTTGAGGTTTCTTGAGCTTATGGTCAACTTCATGACAAGCTCAAGTTCATCGAAAACGGAGTCCATATGCATCTTCAATGATGTTTTCGATGTTGGGGTTATTGTCGATTCTTCATTGAAAGAGGTTTCTCATCTCTATACCTTTGGCATTTTTTATACTGCCTCTTCTTAAGAAAACCAGTCGCTGTTGGATAGCTCTTGTCAATTCGGAACTCATTTGTAGAAGTTGTGGCAGTTCTGGTTTTGACTGTATTCTTCCGTTTTTCTAGCCGTGGAGTTGTAGGTGTTGCAGTTTAGTGGATTGCGGTAGTACCGCTCCTCGGAGCGGTAGTATAGAAAAAGGCACGGAAGTAATTTTTTACTTCCGCATCGAGGGCGGTAGTACCGCAAGCACGGAAGTAATTTTTTACTTCCGCCCCTCGGGCGGTAGTACCGCAAATGACTTCCGGTACTACCGTGCGGACTTTTTTGCAGAGTTTCCCTTTGCGGAGGTTGGCACAGAAGTAATTTTTTACTTCCGTGTACCTCCAGTGGCTGCCGCTGCCGACCGTGTGGTAGTACCGCACGGGCTCGCGGTAGTACCACTCCGGTGGTTCTACCGCTTGTGGCCCCGTGCTAACTGTAGGAGATATGCCCTAGAGGCAATAATAAATGTTATTGACTATCTCCTTGTTCATAATAAGGTTTATGCTCCATGTTATAACTGCTATGGTTCTCGAGTCTACAATAACCACGAGGCTTGAAGGAAGACTCATATGCACGTGTGGAATAATAAACGGTAAATTGTATTCCTAGTCTGGCCTCTAAGACTAGCTCAAGTATTGTATGATGATCATGTTTTCCTGATCATGGGCATGGTTATGCCGGCAATTTTGAGGGCACAATGTTAGAAGAACATTTGTGTTGAATCGACCCGAATTGATGTTATGCTATGAGATACATTCGTCATAAGCTAATGGTTAATAACACAGAGAAGTTAATGTTTGCATAATTCCTTAGACCATGAGAGTATCGAGTTTCTTCATGCTTGCTTCATGAACTTTGGGGTTTGTTAAACGTCATCCGTAAATGGGTGGCTATTACGGCGGCTTACGGGTTCATGGAAAAGTATGTCAAGTAACTCGATAGCTCAAGATTGGGATTTGCTCCTCCGACGATGGAGAGATATCTCTGGGCCCTCTCGGTGTTACGGTATCCATCATCGTCTGGCCAGACACTTTGTGATTTGATCACAGGGATGTCGGACATGGGAATGAGAAAAGAGAACAACACCGGTCAGGTCTATACTTCACCGAACAATTTGGGGCGCCTCCCTTTTGGGGGGCAGCCCCTTGTGGCTGGACAAAAGGTGTTGGGGGGCTCATGGTGGGGGCAGCCTCCACAAATGGTGGAGAGTGTTGGGAGGAAGGTGGGGCCCCATGGTGGAACACCATGGACAAGTGAACATGTTTTCTCCATGTTTGGTGGGAACATGCTTCCGTGTTTTGTGGGTGCTTGTCATGTGGCTGAAATTTCAGCCACCACCACCCCCTCCTTCCCCTATAAAAGGAGGTGGAGAGGAGCTCTCCATCCCAACTCCAACTCTCACACACATGGCATGCATGATCTGCCTTTCTTCTCTCCCTCCCACGAAATAGTTTCGTAGAGCCGAAAGGTTGTCTGGGTTCCGGTGGGAACTAGTTCTGGACGGTGAAGCCCTGCCGGATAGATGATACCGTAGGTGTGGAAATCTGTAGGGAGATCGTAGTTTCGGTCTTAGTTTGAGAGTGCCTCCCGAAGGGCTGTCCGTGTGACCGTCCGAGTTTTGGAGATCCTCCCAAAGGGCTGTCCGAGTGACAGTCCGAGTTTTGGAGGTCCTCCCGAAGGGCTGTCCGTGACACCGTTCGAGGGACTGTCCGACCGCCTCCCGGAGGGCTGTCCGCAGGGCAGATGAGGGTATACATCCTCGCGGTTGGGAGGTTGTAAAATCCTAGCTGCAGGGATCTGCACCCCCGATCGTCATCGACTCTACTTCTACTACGCTGCGAGTCGGTAACGAAAAGATCAAACCTTGTATGCAGTCTCCATAGTGGTCCTGGGCTGGTGCGTAGGTCAGAAAATTTTTGTTTTCTGTTGCGTTACGCTACAGTGGCATCAAGAGCCATGCTATGCGTAGATGCAGGTTGCGATCTAGAATACATAGAGATGTGTGGGTGTTGCACAATATAATTAGGTAGTAGATGAGATCTATTGCTGAAAATTATTTTTGCGGGTAGCAGATGAAATCTATTACCCGATGTTCTTGTTGCTTCCCTGAATTTGCATAGTCCTGATCTTGACGGAATGGTCGAATCTCACAAAGTTCTGGCAATCCGCGATCCTTTCATGCTGCTCCTGAGTATGCTGATTGACAGATCAACGAAGTGCTAATAGTTCTTTGGGTTCCACCATAGTTGAGAAAGATGGATGTTTCGCAGACGAAAGGGCAATGCAGATGTGATCTGCACGGGGGTCACGTGTATGATGAAGTTTAGTATGGGGCTCGAGATTTTGTTATCTCGTGTTTTATACACCCTGGAAAGTTAATCTGGCAACTTGGATTATCATGCTTGATGATGGACGTTGGTAGCTTCGGTTTGTTTCGAAACCTTAGAAGCCACATAAAACAAGTTTTTTGCATGAACCGATTAGAGGCGTCTAACTTGGTTTTGCAGGATGGTTTGCATGTGCATGTGATGTGGTATAACAGAGCTCATATAAATTTGATTATGTATGAGATGACTATATGATGTAATTTGATTAACATGACCTGCGTGTCATGATTCGGCATGATGGTTGGAGCCATATGATTGCACTTTAATGGCATGCGTGTCAACCTTATGTAATGCACTTATTTTATTTTCTATAGAGATAGCAATATTGTCTGGTGCATCGACAAGGTGGTGGCAATCTTCGCAAAGGTGAACACCGACGCGAATGCCGAAGACGAAGAAATACAAAACTTCTCCGTCAGAAAGGGCTATACCATATCATGCTATTATGAATTGCCTGAGATGTTTATCCCTTATGATGCACCCTTCTTGATTGCGCGGTACTCGCTTTTTATTAGGGTGATCTCTCACAAAAATATCAAGTAGTTAGTGTTCTCCCAAGTGTAGCACCATCACAGCACCTATCTATTCAGGGTGCGTCGTGTCACACGGGTACGAACGATTAGAGAAGTGTGAGGTGGGTGAGTTCAGACCTTGCAGCGAGATCACTTGGTTGTCTTGACGTTCAGGCATGACCGTCATGAGCTCGGAACACACGCATCGAAAGATGAACAAGAGTCACATAAAGATGTGATTGGCAAGTTGGCCTACCGGTTGAGATTTTTCGTCATCAGTGGTGTTACACCAATGGCAAACAATTTAAATGCGGGTCTTGTATCACTCACAATCAATTATGAGAGATATTGATTTGAGTGGGAGCGCACTATAGAATTAATTCTTTTAATTCTCAGTGCAATTAATTGTGGATTTTGTCTAAGTGTAGATTGCATGATAGTTGTAGGATAATGGCTCGTGTTTCCACCTTCCCTATTAAAATTGAATAGCTGTTAAATATCTGGTTAAAACTTTACGGTTGGTAACGTAATGTGAGGATTGTCCTCAAGAGTGTCGAGAAAGACTTTGTCCTATCGCATGTTTTTGGTATTCTCCCGATAATGCTATGGATGATATGACTCTCGTCCTTCGATCCAAAAGCTAGAATTCCTTTTCAGACAAAGTGCAATATGTTTGCTTCCATGAGACTGGAACTTCGAAAGTTTGGATAGCTATGTGATATTCATGGAATCTGAAAATCATTTTCAGAGACAGACAAAAGCTAAAAGATATGAGATATCCAAAGCAATGTTTGTTTGCAAACTATTAGTAAAGGAGTTTACTATGCATTAGACTGATAAGAGAGGGATCCAGGAGAACGCCTGTCATATGATGAAAGGTGAATAAAACAACAACTTAAAGAGAAAGGAAGCGTCCGAAGGGTGTTAGTAAGACTTTCACGCCAAGGAAGTCTGGGGCTAACGCCACTCTTAAGTTGGGTGCTTCTTCTGAGAGTAGGAGAAATACTGAAAAGTTAAACTGTTAGAAGTATAATGGCAAAAGGAAAGAAGACTGGAATATCCAGCTCATGTATGAATGTCATACAAGTTTTTGATGTATAGAAGGCTGGTCAAAGATATAGTTCTTGGGAATTATGGTTAAACATGTTAATCACTAATTCTTGGGTATTGTGAGTTGGTCACAAAGATACCCGCTCGATTGCATTCTGTTGCAACTCAATGTAAGAACTACTATGGCCTGAAAGACTAGTCAGGGATGAGGTTTAGATACACGCAGGGAACATAGTAAATGTTATTATGCCTTCCATCGGTGTATTCCCTATGTATTAAGTTTCATAATTCATTTTTAGAGTTTCACACTCTAGCCCTTTGCATAAGGTATCTTGCAAGAAGGTTGTTCATAAGAGAACTTTTCATGTTCGGTGTTATGAATAACATAAGGGCCATACTTTCATTATGAATGAGATGTATGTTATGAATATTAATAATACTACATTACCTCTGGGTTTACTTTTATAATTCATTTTAGAGTTTCATACACTCTAGCCCATTGCACAATGTTTGTTGCAAAAGAGTTGTTCATAAAAACAACAATTGTTGTTCAGTATTATGAATAACATGAAGGGCCATGCTTCCATCCTAGATGGGATGTATGTTATGAATATTGACGGAAATATGATACATCCATAACACTGGCGCTAAATGTCGTAAGACTAAAAGAATACCACATATGTGTGGCACTGCATTTGGTCACATTGGAGAAACCCGCATGGAAAATTCCATTATGGTGGATTTTGAAGTCGTTTGATTTTGAATCATCTGACACTTGCAACTTTCCTTCAAAAGGTGAACTAACTAAAATACCGTTCACAGGCCATAAGGAACGAGCAAAGAACTTATTGGTGATCATACATTTGATGTATATAGTTCGATAAATGTTGTTGCAAACAGTGGATTTGTCTACCTTCAAAAATGACTCAAGTAGATATATGGATATTTACTTGATGAGACGTAAGTCTGGATCTTTTGAAATCATTCGAAAGGTTTTCAAAAATGAAGTAGAAGTTATTGTACCAAGAAAATTAGGTTTCTGCAATTTGATTGCAGAAAGGAATATTTGAGTTACAAGTTTAGAGAATGTCTGATGAGTTGTGAAAAGTGTTTCCTAACTTGCACCTCCCGGAACACCAGTGCAAGTGGAAAGTCCGTGAAGATGTAATTGAACCATTTATGACATGGTAAGATCAAAGATGACATAAATAGATTTGCCATTATCCCTTTTATAGAGTGATGCTTTAGAGACTGTGGCTTTTACACTGAAAAGAGATCCATCAGGTCTGTTGAAATGACGCCATGGTATGGTATGCCCAACCATGTTATATCTTTTCTTCAACATTTGGAATATGGGGCTCGTGTAAAAGGTTACAAACCTATTCCAAATTAGACAAGTGCTACTTTGTATGGTTATCCCAAGTCATTGGGTATTCCCCCACCACTATACCAAGGCAAAGGGTTTTGCCACAAAACGGTATGCTTTTAAAGAGAATAGTTCTTACAAAAGGTGAGTGGGAGGACAGTGCAACTCGACGAGATAACTAGTATCTTTGTCATCGGTTCAAAGGAAAGAAACCCTAGAAGTAATTCCGTTGTTTCCTACTACGACTGATACGGAAGTCTCTACAATAAAATGTATGGACTGCGGTCAAACGTGCAGCTGAACCACGTAGGCAAAGCTCGTGCAAATCTGTCATCTGCGTAAACGAGATATTGTTGTTAGACAACAGTATACCTACAATACACATGGAAGCATTGATGGGCCCTAACTCCGGGATTGGCTAAATGCCAATACAATCCGAGATAGTTTCCATATAAGTGATTCAAGATTAAAACCTTGATACACCTTTCAGAGGACTTAGAGTCTAACGAACATTTATGGAACTAAAAACTGATACGGATAAAAATGTTTTATCAATAAAGCTCGACTTGTTGAAATAACAAGTTCAAGGAGTTGACTACGATGAGGTTGTTTCACCGTAGCGATGCTTAAGGTTGGTTCGGGTTGAACTAGCAATTCATACATATATCAATCATGAGATATGAAACATGGATGACAAAAGGATTTCCATCTGATGGAAATGAAACCTAGGACTTGTATGTGATACAGTCCAAAGTAATCTGTCGATCCAGAGGATGCTAGTAAGTATGCAAACTTCAGAGTTCCAACAATGGATAGAAGAGAGCAAAATGGAGTTGGAATCTTCATGGTTTGATGAAATTGTCAAAAGGGTTTTTGACTTCATCAATGGGTAACGGAGATGCTTGTGATTCAAGAAAGTAAGTGGGAGCATAATAATATTTCTAAAAACGTTGTGTGCTTGACACATTGTTAATTGGCAATAAATTTCTTGACACGAATTAGGACTTCATTTGAAAATAGTTTTTCGATGAAGTGCTTAGGCTAAATAGACAGTCCGAGTGACAGTCCAAGTTTTGGAGGTCCTCCCGAAGGGCTGTCTGCGACACCGTCCGGGGGACTGTCTGACCGCCTCTCGGAGGGCTGTCCGCGGGGCAGATGAGGGTATACATCCTTGCGGTTGGGAGGTTGTAAAATCCTAGCTGCGGGGATCTGCACCCCCGATCGTCATCGACCCTACTTCCGCTGTGTTGCGAGTCGGTAACGAAAAGATCAAACCTTGTATGCGGTCTCCATAGTGGTCCTGGGCTGGTGCGTAGGTCAGAATTTTTTTGTTTTCTGCTGCGTTACCCTACACTAACGGCCAGGGCCGATTACTCTCGTGCTAGCGGTAGTACAACACAAGGCTGCGGTAGTACCGCAAGCCGTCACGGTAGTACCGTGACTTTTGCGGTAGTACCGCGATACACGGGGCTGAGTGAGTGGATAACGGTTGGATTTTTTGCCACCTATAAAAGGGGGCATTCTTCTCCAATGGACCTTATCCTTTGAGCTCGTGTTCCTCCAATGATTCTTGCTAGTTCTTGAGGGAAAAGATAGAGGATATCTAGATCCACATTTCCACCAATCACTTTCTCCTCTAAGTGAGGGGAACCCCTTGGATCTAGATCTTGGAGTTCCTCGTGTTCTTCTTCGTTCTTCCTCTCATTTCCCTCCCTAGCATTAGTTGCTTTGGTGGGATTTGGGAGAGAAGTACTTGGGCACTCCGTGTGCGCTTGCCATTGCATTTGGTGCATAGGTTTGAGTTCTCCACGGTGATACGTGGAAGTGAGAAGTTGAGAAGCTATTACCCTTGGGTGTTTGAGCACCCTAGAGCTTGTTCCTCTTGGGTGCTTTGGCGCCCTAGACAGTTGGTGGTGCCTCGGAGCTCAATCATTGTGGTGCAAAGCTCCGGGCAAGCTTCGGGGTCTCCAATTAGGTTGTGGAGATTGCCCCGAGCATTTGAGGTCACCTCGGAGCCACAATCCATTGTGGTGAAGCTTCGTGGTGTCGTTGGGAGCCTCCAATCAAGTTGTGGAGATTGCCCCAACCTTGTTTGTACGGGTTCGGTGACCACCCTCAAGGGTCCCTTAGTGGAATCACGGCATCTTGCATTGTGCGAGGGCGTGAGGAGATTACGGTGGCCCTAGTGGCTTCTTGGGGAGCATTGTGCCTCCACACCGCTCGAATAAAGATTAGCATCCGCAAGGGTGTGAACTTAGGGATACATCGTCGTCTCCGCGTGCCTCTGTTATCTCTTCCCGAGCCCCTTTACTTATGCACTTTACTTTGTGATAGCCATATTGTTTCTTGTTATATATCTTGCTATCACTTAGTTGTCTATCTTGCTTGGCATAAGTTGTTGGTGCACATAGGTGAGCCTTGTTGTTTTAGGTTTTGTGCTTGACTAATTAAACGATAGTTTTATTCCGCATTTGTTCAAGCTTAAATCATAATTTTTTTAAAGCGCCTATTCACCCCCCCCCCCTCTAGGTGATATCCACGTCCTTTCAACCATAAAGACAGGGAAGGAGTAGAGATGATCGTTATGGACGAAGACACTCAAGGAGAAGTAGAGATTCGGAGAAAAAGGACAAGTACACCAAGAGCTACACAAGAAGAAAACATCAAGCTCATATTGGTGAATGGGTTTCTGGCTCTGACTTCGACAACAACTCTAAGAGAAGCTATCACTCCGACTCTGACTATAGTCAAGATGATGGTGTTGCCGGAATTGCTCTAGTGACTACCAACTCCTATGATCTATTTGATTCACCAAATGAAGGTAGTGGAAGTTTCTTCATGGCTAAAGGCCCCAAGGTATCACACCCCGAGTATCTTGATTTTGATAGTGATGAAGATGATCTACTTTGTGATGATGACTTACTTTGTGATAAAACTAGTGATAGTGATCAAAATGAACTTGATAATTCTCATGCTAGTCAAGATAAGTCATTTGATGATAATAAGATGAAAATAGAACAACTAACTAAAGAACTTAACACTCTTAAGTTAGCTCATGAATCTACTCTCGAAGATCATAGAGAGCTTGTGAGAACTCATGAGAAGCTACGCTTCGAGAAGCTCAATTTGGAGCAAGAGCATGAGTTTCTCAAAGCTATCAATGACGATCTCTGAAAGAAGACTTCATCTTATCTAGCCAAACGACTACTCTTGTCTACTTTCATGCCTCAAGTTAAAACTAAGCAATCTAGTAACAAAGGCAAGAAAGGTTCTTCATCTAGTAGCAACAATAAAAATGCTAAACCCAATGATGTTGCTTCTAGTAGTTCTATTGATTCCACTAATGATGACTCTCTTAGCCAAGTTACACTTGAGCAAGAAAATTCTTTATTGAAAGGAATTATAGACAAAAGTATCTACAAGAGTCTTGCCGGATGTAAGCAATTTGAGGAAATTGTACGCAAGCACGGAGGATACCGGAAGAATCGTGGTGTTGGCTACTTCAATGCTAATGGAGTTGAGTGGGAAGAAGGTCAATATCCCAAGACCAAGTTTGTTCCTCAAAAGGATAAGTATGAAAATACTCTTCCCAAGGGGACAAACACTCAAGATGACCTTCCACCACAAGACCACAAGCTCAAGGGCAAGAACAAGCTTCAAGAGGACATTGACTCACATGAAGATGAACCCCTAACTTTGGTGGAGTGGATTCCCAAGGCTACTTCAAGCTCAACTACTACTAAGGCTATTTCAACACCAAGGATCCCCATCAACTTGATGTGGGTTCCCAAGAAAAAGAACTAGTAAGTTCTTGAGGGGTGACTCCGCCAATGAAATTCACTCACGTTCATTATTGGCAAGAACTTTTTGCACTCAACGATAACTCAATGCAATAGTTCAAGGAGTCACACATTCCCTCAAAGGTGAGCAAGGGACAAGGTAATGAACAAATCAATGGACATCATAACACATGTTTTGCACTCCATGTCCATAGATATCCTTGTATTTGTCTCTTGTATGTTGGGACTAACCCATGTAGGTGAGAGGAGTAAGGAAACAACAAGGATGCTCCCAACTCTTGGTGATCTTCATCAACATTGAGCATCAACAACTACCTCACCAACATGAAGTCTTCATCGACAAAACCCAAGGTTAGTTTATCCCTCTTATGGGGGGATGTCACATTAAGGGGGAGCTTTACTCTAATTCTTGAGTCGAAGCATCTCTTAACATGTGACAACATTAAATGCTTTATGAAAAAGTGGTAACCCCACTTGTGCTTAAACGATGAGTATGACCTATGATCAAGTACTCTTACTTGGCTCCTAAGTCAAATACTCATATATAGATGACTTTGTCATCGCCCAAGTGCTTGTTAGATGCTAGTGTGTTTGTGCATGTTCGTCATGATTTCTTTTGACATCTTATTGTGTGAGCATGTTGGTCTGCATTTATTTTCTCATTCGAGGATATCCAATTGTTGTTATTTGGCTTTTGATTTATCTTTTGCCAATTGGATGGACAAGAACGCCTAGGACCACTCTTTAGCTATCTATGCTTTCTCATCTCATATTCCATTCATGTTGCATCACAAAATTTGAACAAGTGCTTTTTGATCCCTCTGTGTGTGGAGCACTTGGAGTTCCGTATCGACAAGGACTGGCCATTAAAACCTCCCAGGTGCAACTTGGTGGAACCAACACCAAAATCTCGGTCTCACCGATTGCCTGGGGTTGATCTGGTTTTTCAATCTCGGTATCATAGATTCCATTTTCTTGGTTACACTGAGTGTCCCTGTCAGCTGACAGTTGAGGCACTCGGTGACACCGAAAACTTAGAATCGGTGTCACCGACAGTGGTGGCTATATAACTCTGGACCCCGACGTTTTGAAATTTCATCTTCATACGTCGCGCTCCAAAACCCTAAGCTACCATTCCAAAGACCCCTGGTCATCACCCTTAACTTCCGGAGCTCCTTCGCCGCTGGGAATCGCCGCCATCGACGTAATCTTCACAAATGTCGCCGCCATAGAGGATCCGTGCCAAGCTAGGGTACGGATTCGATCTCTAGTGCGCTCCCATTCTGATTCTTGCGCATTGGTCCTTGTTTTCTCTATAAGCCACCTATTGCTCATTTATCTATCCACTAGAAATTGCAAAATCTCGAGTTAGATGGATTTTCTAGGGTTTTGCCGTCCGTCCCATACATCTCGGTGGAACCGAAACGAAAATATCGGTCTCACCGATATACTTTTCTGTGTTGCTGAGAACTGACTCGGTGGAACCGAGTGGCTCTTTTCGGTCCTACCGAAAAGGCTGCCAAGTTCCTGTTAAGGAGTTGGTCTGCCTCGGCCCCATCGAAAATTTCATTTCGGCTGTACCGATATGTATGTGACAGATTGCAAAACTTTTGAAAAACTCATTGCTCAAATTTCAAAAATAGCCTCATTTTGTGATGACTCATCTACTTCTGCTCATCTACACTCTATTCACAGGGTCAGCATGTCACGTTCAGAAGACAGTCAGAACAGGTCAGAGCAGAGAGCAGACATGAATTCAGGCACAAGCCCAGAGCCCAGTTCATTCTCAGATCCAGGCACCCCCAGCTCACATGGGTTGCCCAAGACTGCCACCAGAACCAGAAAGAGGTTGAACTCAGAAGAAGAAGATTCAGACTTTGTCCCTGAGGAAGTCCTTGCTAAGAAGCAAGAGAAGGCTACCAAGAAAGATGCAACTGAAGCTACTTCCTCTAGAAGGGTTGTCAGCAAAATATATGCACCAGCTTCAACCTTCAAGGCTTATGAGACTGCCAGAGCAACTGTTTCTATTGAGATCCCCAAGAAAGTTTGAGGATCCAGAAGCTGCTACTGCTGAGGAAGAGGAGGTTGAGCCAGCAAAGGCTCCTCCCAAGAAGAAGGCAAAGAAGTTGATGTCTGATGCTATGCCCAAACCCAGCACATCCAACAAGGCTGCTGAGAATCCCAAGAGGACCACTAGGCAGATTCTAGCCTCTAAGAAGAACAAAGGGAATGCCTCCAGAGCTGATGATGATCTGACAACGTTAATAAAGATTAGACCACACCTCCCTCTTCATAATGCCAGCTATCCAGTAGCTAAGGACATGAAGAAGACGAAGGACTCGGGACTAAGGACATGGAGAGCTATTGATCCTTATGCCCAAAGAAAGAAAACACATGTGGACTACAGGTTCTATACCAAGGAGCAGCAGGACTTCTATGAGACTATGCTCTTTGACAAGAGTCTAGCTGTCAGCGATATGCGATACGTTGATTGGAAGTACATCAAGGAGAATGAGGACTACTTTCCAAGTGTCCAAGACAACTTTCATTGCATTGGTCTTGATGAATTCATAGGCAGAGAATTCATAGCATGGAATGATGAGATGATCATGCAGTTCTACTCCACTGCACACTTCTACGGAGATGGTAGAATTGTGTGGATGACTGAAGGTGCCCTATATGAATCAACTATTGAGGAGTGGGCAGAGATCTTAGGAGTTCCTGAAGCACAGGATGGTGACCTGGATGTCTACTCAGAATCCAAGGCTAGTCACAATGCTATGGCCAACATGTATAAGGAGATCCCTGCTGACAAAGTGAAGTCTCACCAGCTAGGGTCCATTTACTTTCTCAAAGCTGGCCTACGCACTATCAACACCATTCTGAGGCATACCCTGATGCCCAAGTACGGAGATGACAAGATGATCCGAGGCCACTCCATCAACCTGTTGATCCATCTTGACACTCACACCAGGATCAGAGTCATGGACTTGATTATAGAGACAATCAAGAGGGTTGCTGCTGACCAGAAGCGCTCATGCTGTTATGCACCCTACATCCAGATGCTCATAAACTCAAGACTGGAGAAGCACATCTTTGCCCTGGATCACCCACATTTTCCCCTACAGCCAGATCTAGAGGACAACGTCGTGGTGATGGAAGATGATCATCCCACTTCTGTTGCAGCTCAGGAAGCAGCAGAGATAGTGAGAGCCACTAGTGCTCAAGCCCCTCGATCCAGGAGCGAGCAAATGGATTTGCTGATATCATCTGTTCAGAGCATGCAAAAGGACATTAAGGGCTTTCTGGATAACCAAAACAGTATTGACAGGATCTTTGACACCAGAATCAAGTCCCTTACTGATAAGGTGGACGGGCTGACGAAGATAGTCACAGAACTTTAGCATGAAGTTGACTCCATGCAGATCCCACGGGTCTCTTCTACTTCAAATGAGGATGAGGATGATGAAGAGGAGGAATCAACTCTAGGGCCAAGCACTTAGTTCACTACTCAGGCTAGATCAGCCATAGTGCCAGCTCCAACAGCTCCATCAGCTCCATCAGCTCCATCAACATCAGCTCCATCAGTGACCACTCCAGCTCCATCTACAACATCTGCAGAGATCTTCGCCGACACTGTCATCTCAACTCCTTCATCAACAACCGGAGGAGATGCGCCCAAGAACGCTTAGATGTATGCCTTTGAACTTTTTGGTAACTTGTTGCCAAAGGGGGAGAAGTGTATATAGATCTATAGGCTTTGAGCGAGAGAGATATTTGTCTTTTTACTTGCTTTTCAAAAACATTTGGTTCTTTTGATTTGACGTGAGATACTTTTGTGTTTGTGTTATGCTACTATGTTATGGGTGATGCTACTATTTCCTATCATCTTAATGCTCATGAGATGATCATTCACCCTTACTTATGTGTGTTGTGCCATGTTATTCACTCTAATTATTCTCGCACACCACCAAGTTGTATGTGACATGGAAGAAGTACCCCATATACCTAATCGATTGTGCATTTGAATTCAAACGCAAGTTCAAAATAATGCACAAATTTCGGGGGAGCTCTTGCTTATCACATACCTCTCAAAGCGATGATTAATCTCATTGATTTTATCATATGTCGAAGCTTTGATCTATATGTTGTCATCAATTACCAAAAAGGGGGAGATCGAAAGCACATTTGCTCCCTTGGTGGTTTTGGTAATTAATAACAACATATAAGTCACTGAACTAATGTTTCCACTAAGTATATTTCA
The DNA here is from genome assembly GCA_022496015.1 of Hordeum marinum. NCBI lineage: Eukaryota > Viridiplantae > Streptophyta > Magnoliopsida > Poales > Poaceae > Hordeum > Hordeum marinum. The sequence goes on along the minus strand of CM039674.1, from coordinate 414,651,481 downwards.
GGAAATGTTCAACGGGAGGATTGGCAAAAAGGAGATTGTGGAGAAACCCCAAGATGCAAGGAAATAGGTTGGCCAAGCTTCAACCAAGAGGACTCTACATTTTATATTTGTGAGAAATCACTTTGAGTCCATAGGAAAGCCAATACTATTAAAAGGGGGTAAGGTTTTGTTGGTGAACAATATGCTCAAACGTGCACAAGTGATAGTTGCCAAAAACATCCACAAAACTCTCACACCAAAGTCTGTTCTATAGCCAACACTCAAAATCGGTGCAACCAACTATCTCACTTCGGTGCCACCAATTCCAGAACCTGGACAGACTCAAGCCAAACCCTAGTCACTTCGGTGCAACCGATTCCATACCGGTGCCACCGAGTTTAGGTTGCCAACTTTCTGTTACGCAAATTCACATTTTCGGTTCCATCGAGAATGTTGTATCGACATCACCGAGATTGGAAATCTGACCGTTGGTCACCTTATCGGTGCAATCGAGAATTGTATATCGGTCCCTCCGAGATTCAAAAGTTGCCACTTTGGTCACTTCGGTACCACCAAGATTAACACATCGGTGTCACCGAGTTGGTCATTTTGTGTGTAACGGTTGGATTTTTGGGGATGCCTATATATACCCCTTCACCACCACTCACTCGAAAGAGAAGCACTCAAAACTATTCCATACCTATCCTATCAGATTTTCTGAGAGAGAACCACCTATCCTTGTGTTGAGGTCAAGATCTTCCACTCCATTCATATGGATCTTGATATCTAGCCTCCCCAAGTTTCTTTCCACCAATCCTATCTCTTCTACCAAGCCAAACCCGTGAGAGAGAGATTGTGTGTTGAGGAGTCTCATCTTGAAGCACAAGAGCAAGGAGTTCATCATCATTACCGAGCCTATTACCTTTTGGAGGGTGGTGCCTCCTAGATTGGTTAGGTGTCGCTTGGGAGCCTCCTACTTCGTGTTGTGGAGTGAACCAAGAAGTTTGTAAGGGCAAAGAGATCGCCTACTTCGTGAAGATCTACCCCATAGTGAGGCTAGTCCTTCGTGGACGGAAGCCGTATGGAATAGTCAAGGTTGCTACTTCATGGACCCTTTTAGGTGGAGCACTCCGTGGAATCTCGCAACCATTACCCTCCGTGGGTTGAAGACTCCATAAACATGGATGTACGATAGCGCCACCTATCGGAATCACGAGAAAACTCATCGTGTCCACAATTGCGTTTGATCTTCCTACCCTATCCCTTCTATACATGCTTGTTGTTACTTTCCGCTGCTATATACTCTTAGACTTGCATGTGTAGGGTGTACTTGACTTGACATGAAATGCTAAAAACTGTCAACCATAAAATTTGGTATAGGCAAAAACTTTAATTGGTCATGTAGTCTAATCATCCCCCCTCTAGACCTACTTTCGATCCTACACATTGTCCTTCTCCTTCGGCCACAAGGGGTTCCTCAACGGGTAGGAAGTATCCCACACCCATTCTTCTTATGGCTTGGGGAGGAATTTCATCACCTACATCACAAAATACCACTTTGCTCCACTTGGGAGCCATTATTTTCATCAAACTCTACATTACTCATCTCCTCAATGAGTCCCGTGGACTTGTTGAGGACACGGTAAGCATGAGAGTTTGCAGCATAACCAACAAATATGCCCTCATGGGCTCTAGATTCAAATTTAAACAAACGAGCACCTTTCTTGATAATGAAACACTTACAACCGAACAACCAAAAGTATGTGAGGTTGGGCTTGTTCCCGGTAAGAATCTCATAAGGGGTCTTGTTCAAACCTTTGCGAAGATAGAGCCGATTAGATGCATGGCACGCTGTGTTGATGTTGGAAATATGCCCTAGAGGCAATAATAAATTAGTTATTATCATATTTCCTTGTTCATGATAATCGTTTATTATCCATGCTATAATTGTATTGATCGGAGACTTAAATGCATGTGTGGATACATAGACAAAACCATGTCCCTAGTATGCCTCTAATGGACTAGCTCGTTGATCAAAGGATGGTTAAGGTTTCCTAGCCATGGACATGAGATGTCATTTGATAACGGGATCACATCATTAGGAGAATGATGTGATGGATAAGACCCAAACTACAAACATAGCATATGATCGTGTCAGTTTATTGCTACTGTTTTCTGCATGTCAAGTATATGTTCCTATGACCATGAGATCATGCAACTCACGGATATCGGAGGAGTGCCTTGTGTGTATCAAACATCGCAACGTAACTGGGTGACTATAAAGGTGCTCTACAGGTATCTCCGATGGTGTTTGTTGAGTTGGCATGGATCGAGACTGGGATTTGTTACTCCGTGTGACGGAGAGGTATCTCAGGGCCCACTCGGTAATACAACATCACAACAAGCCTTGCAAGCAATGTGGCTAAGTGTTAGTCACGGGATCTTGTATTACGGAACGAGTAAAGAGACTTGCCAGTAACGAGGTTGAACTAGGTATGGAGATACCGACGATCGAATCTCGGGCAAGTAACATACCGAAGAACAAAGGGGACGTTATACGGGATTAACTAAATCCTTGACATAGAGGTTCGACCGAAAAAGATCTTCGTAGAATATGTAGGAACCAATGTGGATGTCCAGGTCCCTCCATTGGTTATTGACCGTAGAGGTGTCTCGGTCATGTCTACATAGTTCTCGAACCCGCAGGGTCTGCACACTTAAGGTTCGGTGACGTTTCGGTAGTGTAGAGTTATGTATGGTGGTGACCGAAGTTTGTTCGGAGTCCCGGATGAGATCCCGGACATCACGAGGAGCTCCGGAATGGTCCGGAGGTAAAGATTCATATATAGGAAGTCCCAGTTTGGTTTCCGGAAAAGTTTCGGGCTCATCGGTAGTGTACCGGGAGTGCCGGTAGTGTACCGGGAGTGCCGGTAGTGTACCGGGAGGCCTCCGGGAGGGGTATTTCGACCCCAAGAGGTCCATGGGCTGTGGGAGAATAATAACCAGCCCTTAGTGGGCTGGGAAAACAGCCACAAAGGCCCATGGCGCAGGAGAGAAAGTCCTAAAGCAAAAAGTGGAAAATCAGCCAATAGGAGGCAATCCTACTCCAACTAGGATTGGAGGTGAAGTAGGATTTCTTCCCACCTCCTATTTCGGCCGACCCAAAGGCCTTGGCTGCCTCTCCTCTCCTCTCCTCCTATATATACTAGTGGATTGGGTGGTTTTTGGACAGAATTTCCGGCCACGTGCTACCCGTTTCACCGGTGCACAGTTTCTCCTCTAGATCGGTTTTCCGCGGCGCTTAGGCGAAGCCCTGCCGGAATCACTCCACCACCATCACCGGAGCGCCGTCACGCTGCCGGTGAACTCTCTCTCCTCTCCACCTCCTCTTGCTGGATCAAGATGGTGGAGATCGTCATCAAGCTGCACGTGTGCTGAACGCGGAGGTGCCGTCCGTTCGGCGCTAGATCGGAAGGACCGTGATCGAGATCGCGAGACGGTTCGTGATGAGATCGCGGAACGGATCGTGATGAGTTCGCGGGACAGATCGTGATCAACATCGTGAGACGGATCGTGATGAGATCGCGGGACGGATCGTGATGAGTTCACGGGACGGATCGTGATTGGATCGCGGGACGGATCGTGATGAGATCGCGGGACGCTCGGCGATTTGGATCGCGAAGATGTTCGACTACACCAACCGCGTTTCTTAACGCTTCCCGCTTAGCGATCTACAAGGGTACGTAGATCCACTCTCCCTCTCGTAGATGCTCATCACCATGGATAGGTTTGCGTGTGCGTAGGAAAATTTTTGTTTCCCATGCGACGTTCCCCAACAGTGGCATCATGAGCTAGGTTGATGGTTCGATGAGATCTCGAGTAGAACACAAAAGGTTTGTGGGCGTTGATGCTTAGATTGCTTCCTCCCTTGGTCGTATTTTGGTTCAGCGGGATTGTGAGATGAAGCGGCCCGGACCAACATTACTCGTACGCTTACGAGAGACCGGTTCCCTCGACGCAACTTGTTGCCTAGATGGCTTGCGGGTGACAGTTTCTCTCACTTTAGTTGGATCGGATTCGACAAAGGCGGTCCTTGAGAAGGTTGAAAAGCAAACTAGTGTATCACCGTTGTGGTTTATGCGTAGGTGAGAATCGTTCTTGCTAGATACCCATAGCAGCCACGTAAAACATGCAACAACAATTAGAGGACGTCTAACTTGTTTTTGCAGGGTATGTTGTGATGTGATATGGCCAATTACATGATGAGATATATGTGATGTATGAGATGATCATGTGATGTATAGAATTTCACGACTTGCATGTCGTTGAGTACGGCAACCGGCAGGAGCCATAGGGTTGTCTTTAATTATTGTATGACCTGCGTGTCAATCATTAAGCGCTATGTAATGCTTTACTTTATCGCTAAGCAGTAGCAATAGAAGTAGAAGCAGGGCTGGCGCCACAACCCCAATGGCAACACATTGATGGAGATCAAGATGATGGAGATCATGGTGTTGTGCCGGTGACGATGGAGATCATGCCGGTGTTTCGAAGATGGAGATCTTAAACACAAGTTCATGGCCATATCATGTCACTTATGAATTGCATGAGATGTTAATCCTTTTATGCACCTTGTTTTGCTTAGTACGGCGGTAGCATTATAAGGTGATCCCTCACTTGAATTTCAAGATGAACTGTGTTCTCCCCGAGTGTGCACCGTTGCGAAAGTTCGTCGTGTTGAGACACCACGTGATGATCGGGTGTGATAGACTCTACGTTCACATACAACGGGTGCAAGCCAGATTTGCACGCGCAGAACACTCGGGTTAAACTTGACGAGCCTAGCATGTACAGACATGGCCTCGGAACACGAGAGACCGAAAGGTCGAACATGAGTCATATAGTAGATATGATCAACATAATGATGTTCACCATTGCAGCCACCTCAACTCACGTGATGATCGGACTTGAGTTGGTGAATTTGGATCATGTATCACTCGAATGATCGGAGGGATGTCAATTTGAGTGGGAGTTCTTAAATAATATGATTAATTGAACTCATTATCATGAACATAGTCAAAGTGTCTTTGCAAATTATGTTGTAGATTACTAGCTCGCGTTGTGGCTCCCTTGTATTTTTATATGTTCCTAGAGAAATAGAATTGAAAGATGTTGGTAGCAATATTGCGGACTGGGTCCGTGATCTGAGGATTGTCCTCATTGCTGCACAGAAGGCTTATGTCCTTAATGCACCGCTCGGTGCGCCACCCCCTCTAGCGTCGTCTATAGATGTTGTGAACATCTGACAGGCACGTTTCGATGACTACTTGATAGTTTTGTGCGTCATGCATTACGGCTTAGAATTGAGGCTCCGAAACGTTTTGAACGTCACGGAACATATGAGATGTTCTAGGGGCAGAGATTGTGATCTCAGGCTCGTGCCTGTGTTGCGAGATATGAGATCTCCAACAAGATTCTTTGCCTGTAAGATGAAGGAGAATAGCTCAATCGTTGAGCATGTACTCAGATTGTCTGGGTACTACAATCGCTTGAATCAAGTGGGAGTTGATCTTCCAGATAAGATAGTGATTGATATAGTTCTCCAAGTCACTGTCACTAAAGCTACTAGAACTTAAGTGATGAACTATAATACACCAGGGATAGAAGTATTGATCCCTGAGCTGTTCGCGATGTTTGACACCGCGAAGGTAGAAATCAAGAAGGAGCGTCAAGTGTTGATGGTTAATCAAACCACTAGTTTCGAAAAGGGCAAGATCAAGGAGGGAAACTTCATGGATAGCAAGTCAGTTGCTGCTCCAGTGAAGCAACCCAAAGTTGAACTCAAACCCGAGACTAAGTGCTTCTATTATGAGGTGAGAGGTCGCTGAAGCGGAACAACCCTAGATACTTGGTAGATAAGAAGGCTGGCAACATTGATAGAAGTATATTTGATATACGAGTTACTAATGTGTACCTTGCTAGTACTCTTAGTAGCACCTGGGTATTGGATACCGGTTCGGTTGCTAAATGTTAGTAACTCGAAATAAAAGCTACGGAATAAACGGAGAACTAGCTAAGGGTGAGGTGACGATATGTGTTGGAAGTGTTTCCAAGGTTGATGTGATCAACATCGCACGCTCTCTCTACCTTCAGGATTAGTGACGAACCTAAATAAATGTTATTTGGTGTTTTGCGTTGAGCATGAACATGATTAGATCATGTTTATTGCAATACGGTTATTCATTTAAGTTAGAGAATAATGGTTATTCTGTTTACATGAATAATACCTTCAATGGTCATGCACCCAGTGAGAATGGTTTGTTGAAATCTTGATCGTAGTATTACACATGTTCATAACATTGATGTCAAAAGATACAAAGTTAATAATGATAGTACCACATACTTGTGGCACTGCCGCTAAATGTCATATTGGTATAAAGCGCATGTAGAAACTCCATGCTGATGGATATTTGGACTCATTCGATTTCGAATCGGTTGAGACATGCGAACCATGCCTCTTGGGCAAGATGACTAAAGGACCCCGTTGGATGGAGCGGGCAAGTGATTCATTGGAAATGATACATGTTGATGTATGCAATCTAGTGAGTCTTGTAGTGTGCAGTGGATATCGTTATTTTCTTACCTTCACTGATGATTTGAGTAGATATAGTGTATATTTACTTAATGAAACACAAGTCTGAATCGTTTGAAAGGTTCAAGCAAATTCAGAGTGAAGTTTAAAGATCATCGTGACAAGAAGATAAAAATGACTGCGATATGATCGTGGAGGTGAATATCTGAGTCACGAGTTTGGCATACAACTTAAGACAATGTGAAAGTTGTTTCACAACTAAACGCCACCTGGAACACCATAGTGTGATGGTGTGTCCGAACATCATAGTTATGCTCTATTGGACATGGTGCGTGCTATGATGTCTCTTGTCGTTTTACTACTATAATTTTGGGGTTATGCATTAGAGACAACTACATTCACTTTAAATAGGGCACCATCTAAATCCGTTGAGATGACACCATATGAATTATGGTTTGATAGAAACCTAAGCTGTCGTTTCTTAATACTTGGGGCTGCGGCACTTGTGTGAAAAATGTTTTCACCTAATGAGGTCGAACCCAAGGCGGACAAATGCATCTTCATAGAATACCCTAAGATCAGTTGGGTGAACCTTCTATCTCAGATCCGAGTGCAAAGTGGTTGTTACTAAAACGGATCCTTTCTCGAGGAAAGGTTTCTCTCGAAAGAATTGAGTGGGAGGAAGATAGAACTTGATGAGGTTGTTAAACCTTTGTTCAACCAGAGAGTAGCGCAGCGCAGAAAGATGTTTCTGTGAAGCCTACGTTAGTTGAAGAGGAAGTTAATGATGATGATCATGAAGCTTCAGGATCAAGTTACTATCGAACTTCGTGGGTCGACAAGGATGTGTACTGCTCCTAAGCGGTACGACAACCCTGTCTTCGAGGTCATGTTGTTGGACAGCGATGAACCTACGAGCTATGGAGAAGCGATGATGGGCCCGGATTCCGACAAATGGTTAGAGACCATGAAATCCGAGATAGGATCCATTTATGAAAACCAAGTATAGACTTTGGTAGACTTGCTCGTTAGACGGCAGGTCGTTGAGTACAAATGGACCTTTAGAATGAAGACAGACACTGATGGTGAATGTCACCATTTGTAAAGCTCGACTTGTTGCAAAGTTGTTTGTGACAAGTTCAAGGAGTTGACTGCGAGGAGGCTTTCTCACTCGTAGCGATGCTAAAAGTCTGTTGGAATTATGTTAGCAGTTGCTGCATTTTCAATTACGAAATCTGGCAGATGGATGTCAAAACGTCGTTTCCTTAACGGTTTACTTAAGGAAAGGTTGTATGTGATACAACCAGAAGGTTTTGTCAGTCCTAAGGATGCTAAAAGATGAGAGAGCTTCAGTGATCCTTCTATGGACTGAAGCAAGCATCTCGGAGTTGGAATATACACTTTGATGAGGTGATCAAAGTTTTTGTAGTTTATACAAAGTTTACGAGAAACTTGTATTTGCAATAAAGTGAATGGGAGCACTATAGAGTTTCTGATAAGTATATGTGGTTGACATATTGTTGATCGGAAATAATGTAGAATTTCTGGAAGGCATAAAAGGTTGTTTGAAAAGTGTTTTTCAAATGAAGACCTGGATAAAGCTACCTAATTGTTGAGCATCAAAATCTATAGAGATAGATCAAGATGCTTGATGAGACTTTCAATGAGTGCATACCTTGACAAGATTTTGAAAGAGTTCAAAATGGATCAGCCAGAGAAATAGTTCTCGTCTGATTTGTAAGGTGTGAAGTTGAGTGAGACTCAAAGCTCGACAACGGCAGAAGAAAGAGAAAGGATGAATGTCGTCCCCTATGCCTTAGCCATAGGCTCTATATTATGCCATGCTGTGTACCGCACCTATGTGTGCCTTGCCACGAGTCTGTCAGGGGGTACAAGAGTGGTCCAGGAGTGGATCACTGGACAGCGGTCGGAATTATCCTTAGTAACCAGAGGACTAAGGAAATGTTTCTTGATTATGGAGGTGATAAAGAGTTCGTCGTAAAGAGTTACGTCGATGCAAGCTTTAACACCTATCCAGATGACTAGTAGTAGCAATCTGGATACGTATAGTGGAGCAGCCATTTGGAAATAGTACCAAGTGGAGTGTGGTAGCAGTGTTTACGGTTTGACATAGAGATTTGCAAAGTACACACAGATCTGAATATCGCAGACCCGTTGACTATAAGACCTCTCTCACATGCAAAGCATGATCGAGCCCCAAAACTCATTGGGTGTTAGATTCATAACAATGCGAATCACATGGTGATGTGAACTAGATTATTGACTCTAGTGCAAGTGGGAGACTGTTGGAAATATGCCCTAGAGGCAATAATAAATTAGTTATTATCATATTTCCTTGTTCATGATAATCGTTTATTATCCATGCTATAATTGTATTGATCGGAGACTTAAATGCATGTGTGGATACATAGACAAAACCATGTCCCTAGTATGCCTCTAATGGACTAGCTCGTTGATCAAAGGATGGTTAAGGTTTCCTAGCCATGGACATGAGATGTCATTTGATAACGGGATCACATCATTAGGAGAATGATGTGATGGATAAGACCCAAACTACAAACATAGCATATGATCGTGTCAGTTTATTGCTACTGTTTTCTGCATGTCAAGTATATGTTCCTATGACCATGAGATCATGCAACTCACGGATATCGGAGGAGTGCCTTGTGTGTATCAAACATCGCAACGTAACTGGGTGACTATAAAGGTGCTCTACAGGTATCTCCGATGGTGTTTGTTGAGTTGGCATGGATCGAGACTGGGATTTGTTACTCCGTGTGACGGAGAGGTATCTCAGGGCCCACTCGGTAATACAACATCACAACAAGCCTTGCAAGCAATGTGGCTAAGTGTTAGTCACGGGATCTTGTATTACGGAACGAGTAAAGAGACTTGCCAGTAACGAGGTTGAACTAGGTATGGAGATACCGACGATCGAATCTCGGGCAAGTAACATACCGAAGAACAAAGGGGACGTTATACGGGATTAACTAAATCCTTGACATAGAGGTTCGACCGAAAAAGATCTTCGTAGAATATGTAGGAACCAATGTGGATGTCCAGGTCCCTCCATTGGTTATTGACCGTAGAGGTGTCTCGGTCATGTCTACATAGTTCTCGAACCCGCAGGGTCTGCACACTTAAGGTTCGGTGACGTTTCGGTAGTGTAGAGTTATGTATGGTGGTGACCGAAGTTTGTTCGGAGTCCCGGATGAGATCCCGGACATCACGAGGAGCTCCGGAATGGTCCGGAGGTAAAGATTCATATATAGGAAGTCCCAGTTTGGTTTCCGGAAAAGTTTCGGGCTCATCGGTAGTGTACCGGGAGTGCCGGTAGTGTACCGGGAGTGCCGGTAGTGTACCGGGAGGCCTCCGGGAGGGGTATTTCGACCCCAAGAGGTCCATGGGCTGTGGGAGAATAATAACCAGCCCTTAGTGGGCTGGGAAAACAGCCACAAAGGCCCATGGCGCAGGAGAGAAAGTCCTAAAGCAAAAAGTGGAAAATCAGCCAATAGGAGGCAATCCTACTCCAACTAGGATTGGAGGTGAAGTAGGATTTCTTCCCACCTCCTATTTCGGCCGACCCAAAGGCCTTGGCTGCCTCTCCTCTCCTCTCCTCCTATATATACTAGTGGATTGGGTGGTTTTTGGACAGAATTTCCGGCCACGTGCTACCCGTTTCACCGGTGCACAGTTTCTCCTCTAGATCGGTTTTCCGCGGCGCTTAGGCGAAGCCCTGCCGGAATCACTCCACCACCATCACCGGAGCGCCGTCACGCTGCCGGTGAACTCTCTCTCCTCTCCACCTCCTCTTGCTGGATCAAGATGGTGGAGATCGTCATCAAGCTGCACGTGTGCTGAACGCGGAGGTGCCGTCCGTTCGGCGCTAGATCGGAAGGACCGTGATCGAGATCGCGAGACGGTTCGTGATGAGATCGCGGAACGGATCGTGATGAGTTCGCGGGACAGATCGTGATCAACATCGTGAGACGGATCGTGATGAGATCGCGGGACGGATCGTGATGAGTTCACGGGACGGATCGTGATTGGATCGCGGGACGGATCGTGATGAGATCGCGGGACGCTCGGCGATTTGGATCGCGAAGATGTTCGACTACACCAACCGCGTTTCTTAACGCTTCCCGCTTAGCGATCTACAAGGGTACGTAGATCCACTCTCCCTCTCGTAGATGCTCATCACCATGGATAGGTTTGCGTGTGCGTAGGAAAATTTTTGTTTCCCATGCGACGTTCCCCAACAGTTGATCGCTTCGGCCCAAAAGTTGTACGGAGATTTAAACTCCGCCATCATGGTTCTTGCCGCATCAATCAACGTCCAGTTCTTCCTCTCAACAACACCATTTTGTTGAGGGGTGTAAGGTGTGGAATATTGGTGCTTGATCCCTTCATCATTGAGAAACTCATTTAGGGTGTAATTCTTGAACTCGGTGCCGTTGTCACTTCTAATCATCAAAATCTTTGCATCATGTTGGCGTTGGACTTCATTTGCAAAGTCAATGATGGTCTGTTGGGTCTCACTCTTCTTCTTGAAGAAATAAACCCAAGTATATCTCGAGTAATCATCCACAATCACCAAGCAATATTTTCTTCCACCAAGACTGTCAAAAGATGGAGGACCGAAGAGATCCATATGAAGGAGCTCTAAGGTCCTCTTAGAGTATATTGTAGTGGTTGGACGATGAGCCTTCTCATGTAGCTTTCCTTCGATACAAGCACTGCAAGCACGATCTTTGGCAAAACTCGCATTTGTTAGTCCAAGGATGTGATCCCCTTTGAGGAGACTTTGCAAAGATCTCATATTAACATGGGCTAGCTGGCGATGCCAGAGCCATCCCACATCAACTTTAGCCATTAAGCAAGTCGTAGTCTTAGTGGGTTGCTCCGAGAAGTTCACCACATAGAGACCGTTCTCGACATGCCCAACAAAGGCTACTTTAAGAATCTTGCTCCACAAAAGGGTCACAGAGTCAATACCAAAGAAGGTACTAAAACCCATGGTTGCAAGTTGATGAACTGAAAGTAAATTGTATGCGAGGGTCTCAACAAGTATGACCTTCTCTATGGTGAGTTCCAGAGAGATTACCATCTTGCCAAGACCCAATAGCTTTGAAATTGCATCATCACCAAATGAGACTTGGGTGGCCATAGATGTGTCAGGATGAACGTCCACCACCAATTCCTTGCTTCCGGTCATATGATTTGCTGCTCCACTATCGAGCAACCAAGATGTCCCTCCGGAAGCAAACCCCTACAAGAGATCAATGTTTGGCTTTAGGTACCCATTCTTTAATGGTTCCTTTCATGTTAGCAACAAGGGTCTTAGGAACCCAAATACACCATTCAATGTACTCATAAGAAGAACCAACATATTTGGCATAAACATGCCCATCACTAGCACGGCATAAAACATAAGAGGGGTTAAAGTCACCGGTCTTGTTGGGTTGGATGTTCTTGTTCTTGCCCTTCTTGGCATTTTCCAACATAACTTGATCTTTCTTCTTCTCATGAGGACCTTCTCCAGCTCTTACAAAGGTTCGCTTGAGCGATGGAACTTCCTTGGTGTTTACCTTCTTCTTCTCATTAGTTTTGGGTACAAACCCTACTCCTTCTTTTGCCACAACTTCCTTCTGAGAAGTCAGAAGGTCGTTGAGTGTCTTCTCACCTTGGATACACGTCACCAAACCCTTTTTAAGCTGCTCTTTTAGCTTGGCATTTTCCTCCACAAGGTGTGCATGCTCACAACATGGGTTAGTAGCAGATGCATTATCAATTAGAACAAAAGGAGGACATGTGGCAATTTCCTTAGTGAGTTTCACTTGGAGTTGATCATGTGACTCCTTAAGAGAGGCATGAGCACATGTCAATGCCTTGTGAGCCTTGTCAAGTGTGTCAAGCTCAACTTTGAGATGATCATGATCCACCCCAAGTGCAACCTTCTCAGACTTGAGAGCATGGTTAAGAACAATAGCATGCTCATAATCTTTACGTAATTTTGTAAGGTCAACATTTCGTGACTCCTCAAGAGTCATACGAAGACCTTACTCTTCCTCAAGAGCAATAGATAGATCCGCTATATCGTCAGCATAATCATGACTATGACCTCTTAGTTCCTCAAGACACTCTTCTTGAGACTCAATAGTGTCATGGGCCTCACCAAGTTGTTCCAAGAGAGCAACTAAGTGCTTCTTGGACTCTCCCTTGAGTTTACACATGAATTTGTCAAACTCATTTTTATCCTCTTTCCCTTCCTCAAGTTTATCCACACTAACTAAGGATGAAGTGGGAGAATTGGAAGTCTTAATGTTTGAGGTTATGACGTTGGAGGTTACCTTAGTGATACCTTTAACCATGAGGCACCTCGCGATGATGTTTTCATTGGGGGCATCGAAGAGTGATGCCTTTGTCGGGGTAGAAGAGGCAATTGCCACGGATGCCATTGCCATTCCTTCATCGCTTGTGTCTTTGTCATCAACATCATCATCTGAGGTATACTCTTCTTGAGCTACCAATACTTTGTGAGGAGCCTTCTTGATAAAGTTGGTTTTGTTTGGGAATGACTTGGCTTTATCTTTGCGAATGAGCTTGCCACCATTGTCTTCCCTCTTCTCATATGGACAATCCACCACAAAGTGAATTACATTACCACAGTTGTAGCAAGTTCTCACACGTTGCTTTCCCTTTGACCCATTTGAGTTGTTCTTGGAGAAGTTGGGCCATGAGTTTCTCTTGTTGCCCCAAAATTGTCTGGACGCAAGAGCCATGTGCTCATGATAAGCATATTTGGTGTCCTCGGGGCAAACCTATTCTTCTTCTTCTTCTTCCTCTTGACTGACCTTGGCCTTCAATGCAAGATTGGGAGGGGACTTCCTTGAGCGTTGAACACGAGCGAGAGCATTGTCGGCTGTCGTGTTCAGGATGTTCATTGCAATGAATTCATCCAACACATCACCAGAGGATAAGGTGTGAAAGTCTGGCCTTTGACGAATGACAGCGGACATGGCCTTGTTGTAGGGCATGATGGCATTTAGGAACTTACGCTTGATCCGAGTATCATCCACATCCTTGATGCCATGATCCTTGAGGGAAACAGCGAGAGCGGTCACCCTTCTATAGAGCTCACGCGGTTCCTCATCCTCTATCATCACAAACTCATCTGACTGGTCAAGAAAAACTTCATAGTTTGACCGTTGAATGCTTGAGTTGCCCTTGTACATGGAGATGATGTGTTCCCAACATTCTTTAGCAACAGTGAAGGGACGCAGGTGAGGTAGATCTTCAGGAGGAATAGCAGCTTGGAGTATGAACAAGGCGGAAGAATTTAGCTGTTTATCCGCTTGTCTCTTGGAGTAAGATTGCGTGGATCATGAGGATAGTATCCTTCTTAAATGACTCTCATGAGATGAATTGAGTTGTGATATAAATGAGACTTGATAATAAAAATCCAGTTAGCAAAATCATTCTTAACAAGTTTAGGAGGAGGACCGAGATTAACTATATGAGGTGGGTGCACCGGTCCTCCATAGACCACGGGAGGGGGAACAGAGGCAAAGCTCCCCGGCCCGTTAACTCATTGAGCATGATTATCTTTGTCGGCACTAGCCCCCTCCTTACCGGAGTTGGCATCCGATGACGAGTTAGTGGGTTTGACCACTTGCCCCGCATCGGTAGACAATTTAAGAGTATTAAGGAAATATTTAAACATCGATTGAACCTCGGGGGCCATGGAGGATTTGAGTAAGGTCAAAACCTCGCTCAAATCCTCGCGTGAGACCGTGTTCACACCCATGGCCTCGGGAAGTTCTCCCACACGCGCCTCTTCGCCAGCCATACTCTTCGGGTGGTGAAACCCTTAATAAAGAGACGTGGCTCTGATACCAATTGAAAGGATCGATATGGTTGACTAGAGGGGGGTGAATAGGCAACTAACACTTTTTAACTTTTCTTTAACAATTAAGGTTTAGCATCAAATAAGTTAGCTAGATGTGCAACTCGGTGAATAACCTATATGATGCTAATCACAACAAGTGCACAAGCAAGCAAGGGATATAACACAATAAAAACTTGCAAGAAGTAAAGATGCGATATAACCAAAAGTGGAGCCGATGGAGATGAGGATGTGTTACCGAAGTTCCTTCCCTTGTGGGGAAGTACGTCTCCGTTGGAGCGGTGTGGAGGCACAATGCTCCCCAAGAAGCCACTAGGGCCACCGTATTCTCCTCGCGCCCTCACACAATGCGAGATGCCGTGATTCCACTATTGGTTCCCTTGAAGGCGGCGACCGAACCTTTACAAACAAGGTTGGGGCAATCTCCACAACTGAATTGGAGGCTCCCAATGACACCACGAAGCTTCACCACAATGGAATGTGGCTCTGAGGTGATCTCAACCGTCTAGGGTGCTCAAACACCCAAGAGTAACAAGATCCGCAAGGGATTAGTGGGGGGAATCAAATTTCTCTTGGTGGAAGTGTAGATCGGGGCCTTCTCAACCTATCCCTAGGAAATCAACAAGATTGATTGGCTAGGGAGAGAGATCGGGATAAAATGGCGCTTGGAGCAACAATGGAGTTTGGGAAGGAAGAGGTGAGCTTGTTGGGGAAGAAGACCTCCCTTTTATAGTGGGGGACAAGATCCCACCGTTATCCACTCCCTCAGCCCCGCGCGTCGCGGTACTACCGCAAAAGTCACGGTACTACCGTGACGGCTTGCGGTACTACCACAGCCTTGTGCGGTACTACCGCTCGCACGGGAGTAACTGGCCCTGGCCGTAAGCACTAGGCCACAAGCGGTAGAACCGCCGAAGCGGTACTACTGCGAGCCTGTGCGGTACTACCGCACGGTCGGCAGAGGCAGCCACTGGAGGTGCACGGAAGTAAAAAATTACTTCTATGCCTACCTCCGTAGAGGAGGGAAACTCTGCAAAAAAGTACGGCACGGTAGTACCGGACGAGAATCGTGGTACTACCGTACTTGGGTGGATGTAAAAAATTACATCCGCGCCTACTACCGCAGGTGTAGAGGCTAGGGCAGAAAACAGTGGTACTACCGCTCCACCGAGCGCTACTACCGCTAGCACCTGCGTACTACCGCTTCCTGGAGCGGTACTACCGCAGACCACTGAACACAAACACCTAGCAGGCGTTCCTTTTGCACAGAGAAGGAAAATGAGTTGGGGCTCGATTGAAGAGAGGGAAAGGTGGTGCGAAGGAATAGACATGTACGTGTTGATTCCACCCAGACCTTTCCGAAGCAGACCCCCTCTTGATAGTACGGCTTTCCTATGATTCAAATCCACCGAAAGGAAATGCATAGAACAATCGTCTTCGAGAGATTCCGAGGGGCACTGAATCGTCTTGTGCCTAGACCTGAGATATCTGAAATGCTCAATGCACCGATTAGTCCGCAAAGGCATTGTCATCAATCACCAAAACCACTTAGGGAGAAATATGCCCTTACAACCTCTATGTCAAGGATTCAGTTAATCCCGTATGATGTTCCCTTGTTCTTCGGTATGTTACTTGCCCCAGATTCGATCGTCGGTATCTCTATACCTAGTTCAATCTCATTACTGATAAGTCTCTTTACTCGTTCCGTAATACAAGATCCCGTTGCTAACACTTAGTCACATTGCTTGCAAGGCTTGTTGTGATGTTGTATTACCGAGTGGGCCCTGAGATACCTCTCCGTCACATGGAGTAACAAATCCCAGTCTTGATCCATGCCAACCCAACAGACACCCTAGGAGATACCTGCAGAGCACCTTTATAGTTACCTAGTTATGTTGCGACATTTGATACACACAAGGTACTCCTCCGGTGTCAGTGAGTTGCATGATCTCATGGTCATAGGAACAGATACTTGATATGTAGAAAACTGTAGCAATAAACTGACACGATCATATGCTACGTTTATAGTTTGGGTCTTGTCCATCACATCATTCTCCTAATGATGTGATCCCGTTATCAAATGACATCTCATATCCATGGCTAGGAAACCGTAACCATCTTTGATCAACGAGCTAGTCTATTAGAGGCATACTAGGGACATGGTGTTGTCTATGTATCCACACATGTATCTGAGTTTCCGATCAATACAATTCTAGCATGGATAATAAACGATTATCATGAACAAGGAAATATGATAATAACTAATTTATTATTGCCTCTAGGGCATATTTCCAATACATAGACCTAGCTCATGATGCCACTGTTGGGGAATGTTGCATGGGAAACAAAAAAATTCCTGCGCACATGCAAGATCTAGCCATGGTGATGAGCATCCACAAGAGGGAGAGTGGATCTACATACCCTTATAGATCGCTAAGCAGGAAGTGTTAAGAAACGTGGTTGATGTAGTCGAACGTCTTCGCAATCCAAATCGCCGAGCGTCCCGCGATCCAATCACGATCCGTCCCGATCTAGCACCGAACGGACGGCACCTTCGCGTTCAGCACATGTACAGCTTGATGACGATCTCCGCCTTCTTGATCCAGCAAGAGGCAGCGGACAGGTAGACGAGTTCTCCGGCAGCGCGACGACGTTGCGATGATGGTGGTAGAGCTATTCCAGCAGGGCTTCGCCTAAGCACCGTTGAAACCGATCTAGAGGAGAAACTATGAACTAGAGGAGAGGTAGCACATGGCAGTTTTTCTGTATCAAAAAACCCTCAACCCTCTAGTATATATAGGAGGAGGGAGGGAGGAGACTTGGCCCTCAATGGGATAACCCTTGCATCAGCCAAAGTGGGAGGAGGAGGAGTCCTCCTCCAATCCTAGTAGGATTATGACTCCTTCTCTCCCACTTGGAAAACTCCTTTTCCACCTTTTTCCTTTTGGACTTCTCCTCCCAGCCACATGGGCCTCTTGTGGGACTTAGGCCATCCCACTAAGGGCTGGTATACCTCCTCCCACAGACCACGTAGCCTATTGGGTCGAAACACCCCTCCCGATGGTCCCCCGGCACCCTCCCGGCTGTTGGGGAACGTTGCATGGGAAACAACAAAATTCCTACGCACAAGCAAGATCTATCCATGGTGATGAGCATCTACGAGAGGGAGAGTGTATGTACATACCCTTGTAGATTGCTAAGCGGGAAGCATTAAGAAACGTGGCTGGTGTAGTCGAACGTCTTCGCGATCCAAATCGCCGAGCGTCTTGCAATCCAATCACGATCCGTCCCGATCAAGCACCGAATGGACGTCACCTCCACGTTCAGCACACGTACAACTTGATGATGATCTCCGCCTTCTTGATCCAGCAAGAGGGAGCGGAGAGGTAGACGAGTTCTCCGTCAGCATGACGGCGCCGCGGCGATGGTGGTGGAGTGATTCTGGCAAGGCTTCGCCTAAGCACTGTAGAAAACCGATCTAGAGGAGAAACTAAGCACTGGAGGAGAGGGCAGCACGTGGCTGAAAAACTAGTGCAAAAACCCTAAAACCTCTAGTATGTATAAGAGGAAGAGAGGAGGAGACTTGTCTCGAGGGCCAAGCCCTCTAGGCTTCGACCGAAGTGGGAGGAGAGGAGGAATCCTCCTCCAATCCTAGTAGGACTAGGACTCCTTATTTTGGTCTTTTTGCCTTTTTCCACCTTTTTCTCTTTGGGCTTTTCTTCCCAGTTGCATGGGCCTTATGTGGGACTTCCACCAGCCCACTAAGGGCTTGTATTCACTCTCCCACAGCCCATGTAGCCTCTTGGGTCGAAATACCCCTCTCGATGGTCTCCCGGTACACTACCAATGAGCCCAAAACTTTTCCGGCGACCAAAATAGGACTTCCTATATATCAATCTTTACCTCTGGACCATTCTGGAGCTCCTCGTGACGTCCGGGATCTCATCCGGGACTCCGAACAACCTTCGGTCACCACCATGCATAACTCTATACTACCGAAACGTCACCAAGCCTTAAGTGTGCAGACCCTGCGGGTTCGAGAACAATGTAGACATGACCGAGACACCTCTACGGTCAATAACCAATAGTAGGCTTGGATGCCCATATTGGTTCCTATATATTATACGAATATCTTTATTGGTCGAACCTCTATGTCAAGGATTCAATTAATCCCGTATGATGTTCCCTTTGTTCTTCGGTATGTTACTTGCCCGAGATTCGATCGTCGGTATCTCCATACCTAGTTCAACCTCGTTACCGGCAAGTCTCTTTACTCGTTCTGTAATACAAGATCCCGTGACTAACACTTAGTCACATTGCTTGCAAGGCTTATTGTGATGTTGTATTACCGAGTGGGCCCTGAGATACCTCTCCGTCACACAGAGTAACAAATCCCAGTCTTGATCCATGCCAACCCAACAGACACCCTCAGAGATACCTGTAGAGCACCTTTATAGTCACCCAGTTACGTTGCGATGTTTGATACACACAAGGCACTCTTCCGGTGTCCGTGAGTTGCATGATCTCATGGACATACGAACATGTACTCGACATGTAGAAAACAATAGCAATAAGGTGACATGATCATATGCTACATTTGTAGTTTGGGTCTTGTCCATCACATCATTCTCCTAATGATGTGATCATGTTATCAAATGACATCACATGTCAATGGCTAGGAAACCTTGACCATCTATGATCAACGAGCTAGTTCACTAGAGGCATACTAGGGACAAAGTGTTCTGTATTTACCCACACATGTAATGTGTTTCCAATCAATACAATTATAGCATGGATAATAAACGATTATCATGAACAAGGAAATATAATAATAAATACTTTATTTATTGCCTCTAGGGCATATTTCCAACAGTCTCCCACTTGCACTAGAGTCAATAATCTAGTTCACATCACTATGTGATTTACATTGTAATGAATCGAACACCCATGCAGTTTTGGTGTTGATCATGTTTAGCCCTTGGAAGAGGTTTAGTCAACGGGCCTGCAACATTCAGATCCATGTGCACTTTGCAAATATTTATGCCCTTCTCCTTGATGTAATCGCGGATGGAGTTGAAGCGTTGCTTTATGTGTCTGGTCCTCTTGTGAAACCTTGGTTCCTTGGCCAGAGCAATGGCACCAGTGTTGTCACAGAACAGATTCATTGGATTCGGTGCACTGGGCACTACTCCAAGATCTATCATGAACTGCTTCATCCAGACACCTTCCTTCACCGCCTCCGAGGCTGCGATGTACTCCGCTTCGCACGTAGAATCGGCTACCACGCTTTGCTTGGAACTACACCACCTTACCGCTCCCCCGTTGAGAATAAATACTTATCCAGTTTGTGACTTAGAGTTATCCGGATCAGTGTCAAAGCTTGCATCGACGTAACCTTTTACGACGAGCTCTTTATCACCTCCATAAACAAGAAACATTTCCTTAGTCCTTTTTAGGTACTTAATGATATTCTTGACCGCCGCCCAGTGCTCCATTCCAGGATCACTTTGAAACCTTCCGGCCATACTTATGGCAAGGCTGACATCGGGTCTTGTGCCCAGCATTACATACATGATAGAGCCTATGGCTGAAGCATAGGGGATGACACTCATATTTTCTCTATCTTCTGCAGTCACTGGGCATTGAGTCTTACTCAACTTCACATCTTGTAACACAAGCAAGAACCCCTTCTTGGACTGATCCATTTTGAACTTCTTCAAAACTTTATCAAGGTATGTGTTCTGTGAAAGTGCTATTAAGCGTCTCGATCTATCTCTATAGATCTTAATGCCTAATATGAAAGCAGCTTCTCCTAGGTCCTTCATTGAAAAACTCTTGTTCAAATATTCCTTCACGCTTTCCAGCATTTCTATATTGTTTCCAATCAACAATATGTCATCCACATATAATATTAGAAACGCTATAGAGCTTCCACTCACTTTCTTGTAAATACAAGCTTCTCCATAAACTTGTATAAACCCAAACGCTTTGATCACCTCATCAAAGCACTTATTCCAACTCCGAGATGCTTGCACCAGCCCATAAATGGATCGCTAGAGTTTGCAAACTTTGTCGGCATTCTCTGGATCGACAAAACCTTCTGGTTGCATCATATACAACTCTTCCTCAAGGAAACCATTGAGGAACGTTGTTTTGACATCCATCTGCCAAATTTCATAGTCGAAATAAGCAGCTATTGCCAACATGATTCTGACAGACTTAAGCATCGCTACGGGCGAGAAGGTCTCATCGTAGTCAACTCCTTGAACTTGTGAAAAACCCTTTGCCACAAGTTGAGCTTTATAGATGGTGACATTACCGTCTGCGTCCGGCTTCTTCTTAAAGATCCATTTTTTTCTGAATGGCCTTTCGCCCTTCAGGTAATACTTCCAAAGTCCATACTTTGTTTTCATACATGGATCCCATCTCGGATTTCATGGCCTCTAACCATTTCTCGGAATCCGAGCCCATCACCGCTCCTCCATAGCTCGTAGGTTCATTGTTGTCCAACAACATGACCTCCAAGACAGGGTTGCCGTACCACTCAGGAGCAGTACGTGCCCTTGTCGACCTACGAGATTCAATAGTAACTTGATCTGAAGCTTCGTGATCATCATCATTAACTTCCTCTTCAACTGTTGTAGGCTCGACAGAAACATATTTCTGCGTTGCGCTACTCTCTGGTTGAAGTAAAGATTTGATAACCTCATCAAGCTCTATTTTCCTCCCACTCAATTCCTTCGAGAGAAACTATTTCTCAAGAAATGTTCCGTTCTTAATGACAAACACTTTTCCTTCGGATCTGAGATAGAAGGCATACCCGACTGTCTTTTTCGGGTATCCTATGAAGACGCATTTCTCTGCTTTGGGTTCTAGCTTTTCAGGCTGAAGCTTTTGACATAAGCATCACATCCCCAAACTTTAAGAAACGACAACTTTGGCCTCTTGACAAACCATAGTTCATATAGCGTTGTCTCAACGGATTTCAATGGTGCCCTATTTAAAGTGAATGCAGTTGTCTCTACTGCATAACAATAGTGGAAAATCAGCAAGAGACATCATAGAACACACCATATCTAATAAGGTTCGATTATGACGTTCGGACACACCATTACGCTGTGGTGTTCCGGGCAGTGTCAATTGTGAAACAATTCCACACTGTCTTAAGTGACTACCAAACTCATAACTCAGATATTCACCTCCTTGATCAGATCGCAGGAATTCAATCTTGTTGTTACGATGATTCTCAACTTCACTTAGAAATCGCTTGAACTTTTCAAACGATTCAAACTTGTGTTTCATTAAGTAAATATACCCATATCTACTTAAGTCATCAGTGAAGGTGGGAAAATAACGATATCCACCACGCGCTATAACATTCATTGGACCGCACACATCAGTATGTATGATTTCCAATAAGTCACTTGCCTGTTCCATTGTTCCAGAGAATGGCGTTTTAGTCATCTTGCCCATGAGGCATGGTTCACATGTGTCAAGTGATTCAAAATCAAGTGACTCCAAAATTCCATCAGCATGGAGCGTCCTCATGCGTTTTACACCAATATGACCTAAATGGCAGTGCCACAAGAAAGTGGTACTATCATTATCAACTCTACATCTTTTGGCATCAATGTTATGAACATGTGTGTCATTACTATCAAGATTCAATATGAAGAAAGCCCTCACATTGGGTGCATGACCATAAACGATATTACTCATATAAATAGAACAACCATTATTCTCTGATTTAAATGAGTAACCGTCTCGCAATAAACAAGATCCAGATATAATGTTCATGCTTAACACAGGCACTAAATAATAATTATTCAGGTTCATCACTAAACCCCATGGTAATCAAAGAGAGAGCATGCCGACGGCGATCACATCAACCTTGGAACCATTTCCCACGTGCATCGTCACTTCATCCTTTGCCAGCCTTCGTCTATTCCGTAGTTCCTGTTTTGAGTTGCAAATGTGAGCAACCGAACCGGTATTAAATACCCACGCACTACAACGAGAGCTAGTAAGGTACACATCAATAACATGTATATCATATATACTTGTTTGTCGTTGGCCGCCATCTTGTCAGCCAGGTACTTGGGGCAGTTCCGCTTCCAGTGACCAGTTCCCTTGCAATGAAAGCACTCGGTTTCTGGCATGGGTCCATGCTTGGGCTTCTTTACACGAGTAGCAACTGCTTTGCCATCCTTCTTGGTTTTACCCTTCTTGCCCTTGCCCTTGCCATTTTTCTTGAAACTAGTGGTTTTATTGACCATCAACACTTGATGTTCTTTCTGGATTTCAGACTCAGCGACTTTTAGCATCACAAACAGCTCGGCGACTGACTTGTTCATCCCGTGCATGTTATAGTTCATGACAAAGCTCTTCTAACTAGGTGGCAGTGATTGAAGAACTCTGTCAGTGATCGCCTCTGGCAGAAGGGAAATTCCCAACTCCGCTAGACGAGTTGAATACCCAGACATTCTGAGTATATGCTCACTTACAGACCCGTTCTCCTCCATTTTGCAAGCATAGAACTTATCGAGGTCTCATACCTCTCGATCCGGGCATTCTTCTGAAAGATAAACTTCAACTCCTGGAACATCTCATATGCTCCATGACGTTCGAAACGTCTTTGAAGTCCCGATTCTAAGCCATACAATATTGCACACTGAACTATTGAGTAATCTCCAGAATGTGCCTCCCAAGCATTCTTAACGTCTTCGGATGACATGTCTTCTGGTTGGTCACCAAGGGGTGCATCAAAGACATATGATTTCTGGGAAGCCGTGAGGATAATCCTCAGATTACGGGCCCAGTCAACAAAGTTACTTCCATCATCTCTCAACTTAGCTTTCTCTAGGAACGCATTAAAATTCAGGGGTGCTACTGCGTGAGCCATTGATCTACAACATAAATATGCAAAGGTTACTTAGACTATTGTTCAAGATAATGAGTTTAGTTAATCAAATTACTAAAGCTCCCACTCAAATTGACATCTCTCAGGTCATCTGAGTGTCACATGATCCAAATTCACCAACTCAAGTCCGATCACCATGTGAGTTGAGGTGGTTTCAATGGTGAACATCATCATCTTGATCATATCTACTATATGACTCATGTTCGACCTTTCAGTCTCTTGTGTTCCGAGGCCATGTACATGCTAGGCTCGTCAAGTTTAACCTGAGTGTTCTGCATGTGCAACACTGGCTTGCACCCATTGTATGTGAACATAGAGTCTATCACACCAGATCATCACGTGGTGTCTCGACACGACGAACTTTCGCAACGGTGCACACTCGAGGAGAACACAATTCATATTGAAATTTAAGTGAGGGGTCACCTTATAATGCTACCGTCGTCCTAAGCAAAACAAGGTGCATAAAAGGATTAACATCACATGCAAATCATAAGTTACATGATATGGCCATGAACTTGTGCTTTTGATCTCCATCTTGAAAGCACCAGCATGATCTCCATCGTCACCGGCATGACACCATGATCTCCATCATCTTGATCTCCATCAATGTGTCGCCATCGGGGTTGTCATGCCCATCATGCTTATACTACTATTTCTACCGTTTAGCAATAAAGTAAAGCATTACATAGCGCTTAATGATTGACACGCAGGTCATACAGTAATTAAAGACAACCCTATGGCTCATGCCGGTTGTCGTACTCATCGACATGCAAGTCATGATATTCTATACAACACATGATCATCTCATACATCACATATATCACATCATGTAATTGGCCATATCACATCACAACAACCCTGCAAAAACAAGTTAGACGTCCTCTAATTGTTGTTGCATGTTTTACATGGCTGCTACGGGTATCTAGCAAGAACAATTCTCACCTACGCATAAACCACAACGGTGATACATAAGTTGCTTTTCAACCTTCTCAAGGACCACCTTTGTTGAATCCGATCCAACTAAAGTAGGAGAAACTGGCACCCGCCAGCCATCTTTTGCAACAAGTTGCAGTTGAGGGAACCGGTCTCTCGTAAGCGTAGGAGTAATGTTGGTCCGGGCCGCTTCATCCCACAATACCACTGAACCAAAACACGACCAAGGGAGGAAGCATTCTAAGAATCAACGCCCACAAACTCTTTGTGTTCTACTCGAGATCTCATCTACACATAGACCTAGCTCATGATGCCATTGTTGGGGAACGTTGCATGGGAAACAAAAAAATTCCTATGCACACGCAAGATCTATCCATGGTGATGAGCATCTACGAGAGGGAGAGTGGATCTACATACCCTTGTAGATCGCTAAGCAGGAAGCGTTAAGAAACGCGGTTGGTGTAGTCGAACGTCTTCACGATCCAAATCGCCGAACGTCCCGCCATCCAATCACGATCCGTCCCGATCAAGCACCGAACGGACGGCACCTCCGCGTTCAGCACACGTACAGCTTGATGACGATCTCCGCCTTCTTGATCCAGAAAGAGGGAGCGGAGAGATAGACGAGTTCTCTGGTAGTGTGACGGTGCCACGGTGATGGTGGTGGAGTGATTTCGGCAGGGCTCCGCCTAAGCACTGCAGAAAACCGATCTAGAGGGGAAACTATGCACTAGAGGAGAGGATAGCACGTGGCTGAAAAACCAGTGCAAAATCCCTAAAACCTCTAGTATATATAAGAGGAAGAGAGGAGGAATCTTGGCACAAGGGCTAAGCCCTCTAGGCTTCGGTCGAAGTGGGAGGAGAGGAGGAATCCTCCTCCAATCCTAGTAGGACTAGGACTCCTTATTTTGGTCTTTTTGCCTTTTTCCACCTTTTTCTCTTTGGGCTTTTCTACCCAGATGCATGGGCCTTATGTGGGACTTCCACCATCCCACTAAGGTCTGGTATTCACTCTCCCACAGCCCATGTATCCTCTTGGGTCGAAATACCCCTCCGATGGTCTCCCGGTACACTACCGGCACTCCCGGTACACTACCGATGAGCCCGAAACTTTTCCGGCGACCAAAATAGGACTTCCTATATATCAATCTTTACCTCCAGACCATTTTGGAGCTCCTCATGGCATACGGGATATCGTCTGATACTCCGAACAGCCTTCGGTCACCACCATGCATAACTCTATACTACCGAAACGTCACCAAACCTTAGGTGTGCAGACCCTGCGGGTTCGAGAACTATGTAGACATGACCGAGACACCTCTGCGGTCAATAACCAATAGCGGGACCTAGATGCCCATATTGGTTCCTACATATTCTATGAAGATCTTTATCGGTCGAACCTCTATGTCAAGGATTCAGTTAATCCCGTATGATGTTCCCTTTGTTCTTCGGTATGTTACTTGCCCGAGATTCGATCGTCGGTATCTCCATACCTAGTTCAACCTCATTACCGGCAAGTCTCTTTACTCGTTTCGTAATACAAGATCTCATGACTAACACTTAGTCACATTGCTTGCAAGGCTTATTGTGATGTTGTATTACCGAGTGGGCCCTAAGATACCTCTCCGTCACACGGAGTAACAAATCCTAGTCTTGATCCATGCCAACCCAACAGACACCCTTGGAGATACCTGTAGAGCACCTTTATAGTCACCCAGTTACATTGCGACGTTTGATACACACAAGGCACTCTTCCAGTGTCTGTGAGTTGCATGATCTCATGGTCATAAGAACATATACTTGACATGCAGAAAACAATAGCAATAAACTGACACGGTCATATGCTACATTTGTAGTTTGGGTCTTGTCCATCACATCATTCTCCTAATGATGCGATCCCATTATCAAATGACATCACATGTCAATGGCTAGGAAACCTTGACCATCTTTGATCAACGAGCTAGTTCACTAGAGGCATACTAGGGACAAAGAATTGTCTATTTACCCACAAATGTAATGTGTTTCCAATCAATACAATTATAGCATGGATAATAAACGATTATCATGAACAAGGAATTATAATAATAAACACTTTTTTATTGCCTCTAGGGCATATTTCCAACACCGGCACTCCCGGTACACTACCGATGGGCCCGAAACTTTTCTGGCGACCAAAACAGGACTTCCTATATATCAATCTTTACCTCCGAACCATTCCGGAGCTCCTCGTGACGTCCAGGATCTCATCCGGGACTCTGAACAACCTTTGGTCACCACCATGCATAACTCTACACTACCAAAACATCACCTAACCTTAAGTGTGCAGACCCTGCGGGTTCGAGAACCATGTAGACATGACCGAGACACCTCTACGTTCAATAACCACTAGTAGGACCTGGATGCCCATATTGGTTACTACATATTCTATGAAGATCTTTATCGGTCGAACCTCTATGTCAAGGATTCAGTTAATCCCGTATGATGTTCCCTTTGTTCTTCGGTATGTTACTTGCCCGAGATTTGGTCATCGGTATATGTATACCTAGTTCAACCTCGTCACTGGCAAGTCTCTTTACTCGTTCTGTAATACAAGATCCCATGGCTAACACTTAGTCACATTGCTTGCAAGGCTTGTTATGATGTCGTATTACCGAGTGGGCCCTGAGATACCTCTCCGTCATACGGAGTAACAAATCCCAGTATTGATCCATGCCAACCCAACAAACACTCGGAGATACCTGTAGAGCACCTTTATAGTCACCCAGTTACGTTGCGACGTTTGATACACATAAGGTACTCCTCCGGTGTTAGTGAGTTGCATGATCTCATGGTCATAGAAACAGATACTTGACATGTAGCAAACTGTAGCAATAAACTAACACGATCAAATGCTACGTTTATAGTTTGGGTCTTGTCCGTCTCATCATTCTCTTAATGATGTGATCCAGTTATCAAATGACATCTCATGTCTATGGCTAGGAAACCTTGACCATCTTTGATCAACGAGCTAGTCTAATAGAGGCACACTAGGGACAAAGTGTTGTCTATGTATCGACACATGTATCCGAGTTTTCGATCAATACAATTCTAGCATGGATAATAAACGATTATTATGAACCAGGAAATATGATAATAACTAATTTATTATTGCCTCTAGGGCATATTTCCAACAATTATATGACGCACATAGCGTGGGATAGGGAATCTGCACTGGGTTGCTCACATTGGGCCATCCAAAGCTGGGTCGGCGGGCGTGGCCCACAACAATGCTCGCGAGGCCCACACAAAGGTGAGCGTTGTCGAACTCCCTTGCTCGATCCCGACGAGCGGGAGGTTACCAGTAGCGACGGTGAGGCTTGGGCGGACGGCGACGTTGGTTCTCCGGCGAGGGAGGAGCGAAGATGGCCGGATCGGGTCGAGGTGGGCGAGATCCGGTGGATCCGACTGGTGACGGGGCTGGAACGGCGAGCACGATGGGATCCGGTCGCGGGAGCTCGGCGCGGCAGCCATGAAGGCTCCTATGGAGAGAGAGGTAGATGAGGGAGAGAATTAGGGAGGACGGAGGAGAGGGGTGGCATGGGGCTCGACCCGGTGGTCGCCAGCAGCGGGCTCTAGTGGCTCGCCGGCGTGGGGAAGGCCATCGACGGAAGGGACGCGGAGGCGCTGAGCACGGGAGGCTCGGGGAGCTCCCTGGCGGCGGTGATGACCCGGGCCCGAGGCGGGCCTCAGATGGGCTCGACGGGCCCGGCGGCTGGACGAGGGATACAGGCGCGATGGAGACGGCTGGGGAGTGGCTATGCACGGAAAACAAGGGAGGCTAGGTTTTAGGTCCAAATTGGGCAGGGTAGGTTTTTAAATAGGAAAGGGGGCTAGGATTAGGGATTTTTGCACCAATTTCGACCGTCGGATCTCGATCGGGTGGTCTGGAAGCAAAGTGGGGCTAGGTGGGTTAGTGGGCTGTGCATAGGGGGTTGTGGGCTGAGAGAGGGAGGTTTGCGGCCTGTGACACGAGGTTTCAAACACCAAAAAAACGTCCGACGAATAAACTGATGACGGTGACACTTTGGTCGACCGTTGGGGTGTCAAACGAACTCGGGTTGTGACGAAATTTGGCAGGCGGTCCACCTACAATATAACAAGACCACACGCCAACTTTCAACCCAATCCGAAAATATTTTTTGCGCACTTTTAAAACATTTTTTTAAATCGATGCCGCGGGAGCGTGCGTGTGTGGTTGGACTCGAAACGGTCCACGACACGAACAGAGGGAACCGGCAACTACGAACGGATGCAAGTTTTTGAAAACGAGTGACGATGCTATGCAGATGATGTGAATGATGCAATGATGAATGTGACACCCAGACAAATCACATGACAACAACGAAATAAAAGGGGAATCTTCTGGTGCGTCGGTCCTGGGCTGTTACATAGCCCCGAAGCCTTAATTTGTTTTGAAACAAACGAATTAAGGATCTCAGCACTGTTTGACTGCTGACGTAGGCCTCAAAGCAACAGACTGAGCAATTGGACAAGGAGCTCGAGGAGAGTCTCACGGAAGTACAATCCGTGAAGGTCGAACTGGCATGAGTAAAGAGCTTCACGCGAGAGGCCCATGGTGAGTCTGCATTTAATGCTAATCTTAATGTATCAACATGCTTGACACACAGATTCCGTGTAGCAACTGAATCAATAGGGCACATGGAAAGGCAGTTGGAAGAAGCCCAAGACTCTTAGAGGTATGTCGAGTCCTAGCACCAGGCTGGCTGCCTCGTTGTGCAAAAGTGGGCCAAAGAAATTAAGAGTTTGAAGATTCAATTGGCCCAAGCTCAGAAGAAAACCGAAAGCTTCAGAGGGGCGTGTTCGGTAAGTACAATTCTATTATCAGCAAATATATCTAATGTAGGGGAATAATGGTAAGCACGCCGTTGCCTTATGTATAGGTCTCCTGTCCGGGCATCCTGAAGAGGAGATCGAATCATACCAGGGGGGCCTGTTGAAGGAGCTGACCTCTCTCCACGGGCGCGTGCGAAAAGTAATGAAAGGAATGGTGAAGGAACTATGGCCTGTCGAACAGCCACTTGAAGGGCTAGCCGCAGTCATCGATCGATTCAAGGGGGCTCGAAATAGGTTCGAGTTGTGGAATACTTCGGCTTGCCATGAGGGACCACGGGAAGCATGGGCCATGATCAAGACCCGTTTCACCGGACTTAACCCCGAGCATATGGCGCGGGTTGGTCCCGTGGGATCGGATGGAAAAGAAGTGCCACTCCACCTGGTGTATGACCAAGTGATGCCTGCCGCCCGTCTTTCACAAGCGGACTATCCCCTTAACACCATAATCGATAATCTCGATCAGCAGCCGCACATGTAATTTATATGTACGTGTGTATAAATAATCTGCGTTGTAAACTTTGTCTTAACCGGCCATCGAATTCCCCCCCCCCCGGTGTGAAGAGCTCGGGACTGTTCCTCCTTATTTGTCCCTCCAAAAGAACTGAACTGTATTCGGGGAAACCAGGCAATCCGGCCATGTGGTGCGAACAGACAAAAAGCACACAGAAAGATATGTTATATTACTACTTAGCTTAAGAAACATCTTCCGAGGAAAATAGTACCTCTATCTATACCTTTCGTCGAGGCTCTACGAAGATCATAGATAGAAGTCCGCATATTTTTAGTATGTGGTTAATTGTTCTTTGGGAAGAAAAGACTCAAACAACGGTGATAACGACCGGAGCCGTATAAGGTGTTTCCGTCATAGCCGACCAATTGTCTACGTAATATAGCTAGCTTTTGGCTTCACCCATCTAAGGTACGTGTCCGGATGACCCGGTCGTAACAATCGCAGAGGTGCTCCCTTTACTCTCTAGCCGAACAATCGGGCACGTAGAGAGCAATCACAGGAGCAAGGCAACCCAGCTTGGCAAAGTCTTAGTTCGAATTGATGCATATGATGGCTAGAACATGACAAAAGAAACATCTGCGCCCAGTAAGTGTGAGCAAATACTTGTAATAAAAAAGTTTGCCTACTAGAAGAATCCCCCATGTGCTGTGTAAGGATTTAACACTTTATGGTGTATGTCGATAATCTTTAGTACAAGATTGGTTTAGCCGAACATAGGGTACAAAATTGGCCCTGTCAAACGGCAAAATGGGAAGGGAAGAAGAAAAAAAGGAAAAAATAACAAGGGAAAAAAGGAAAAAATGTGGGGGAGTTTAGACGACACCGGTTTATCTGTAGAAGCGTCGGAGACGAGCTGCGTTCCATGGGTTTGGTTCAAGGCGGTTATCCGATGGACTCCGCAGACGATAGGCACCTCCCGTGAGTACTTTGTCGATGATGAAAGGACCTTCCCATTTGGGGTTGAGTTTATGCTTCTATTTCTCCGGGAGCCGTAGGATGATTTCGCCTACGTTGTATGCTTTTGCCCTGACCTCCCTACTTTGGTAACGTCGAGCTTGTTGTTGGTAAAGTGTGCAACAAGCCAGAGCTATGTCACGCTCTCCCTCCAAGGCATCTAAGTCGTCCTGCCGATCCAACTCTTGGTGCGTCGTGGATAATATCGCAAGGGAAGACTGCCTCTGCCCCATAGACCATGAAGAATGGTGTGTAACCCGTTGATCTGTTCGGGGTGGTACGCATGCCCCATCGAACGGAATCGAGTTCCTCCACCCAATGACAGTTGGACTCATGAATTGATCGGACCAAACGTGGCTTGATGCTGCTCATAATGAGACCATTTGCTCGCTCGACCTATCCATTGGTCTGCGGATGATAGACCGACGCATAATCAAGCTTTATGCCCATTTTTTAGCACCAGTCCTTGACCTCTTGGGCCGTGAAGTTGGATCCATTATCCGTTATTATGCTATGCGGGACACCGTAACGATGTACCACGCTAGATATAAAGTTGATCCCTGGTCCGGATTTAGCCGACTTGACGGGTTTTGCTTCTATCCATTTGGTGAACTTGTCAACCATGACTAGTAGGTATTTATTTTTCTTGGTTCCCCCATTAAAGGGTCCGACCATGTCCAGCCCCCAGACTGTGAAAGGCCAGGTGATCGGAATAGTTCGAAGAGCTATTGGGGGTATGTGACTTTGATTTGTGACGAGCTGACACCCTACGCAATGCTGAACAACTGACTGAGTGTCCGTCCGAGTTGTAGGCCAAAAGAAACCAGCTCAGAAGGACTTATTGACAAGGGATCTTGCCGCGGCATGATGCCCGCCCTTGCCTGCATGGATTTCAGCGAGGAGCTCATGTCCTTCTTCCTCTGATATACACCGCTGCAATATTCTGGTTGTGCTTTTCTTGTATAACTCACCCTCGTGTGCTTTGTAGGCCTTGGATTGCCGAACTATGAGTCATGCCTCGGTTTGATTGTCGGGGAGTTCCTTGTGAAGAAGGTAAGTGAGGAAGGGCTCTGTCCATGGCTCTATTACTGCCATTACCTCGTTGGCCGAGGGCATTTCATTCAACGCGGAGCCGCCGATAATTCCATCGTCTGGCTCGTTTATGGGGGGAACAACTTCGTCCGCCATATTCGGACCAGCGTCATTGTCGCCGTCCTGCCACACTATGGAGGGCTTAAAGAGCTGCTCCAGGACAGTGTTTCTCGGGACAGGATTGCTTTGGCTCCCATACGGGCTGGTATGTCGGCGGCTTGGTTGTTGTCGCGAGCGATCCGTGGAATTCCAACCCCTCGAACCGAGCAGATATCTTGAGGACGACGTTTCTATACGCCGCCATCTTCGGATTTTGGCGTCGAACTCGCCGTTGATTTGGGATATGGCCAAGTTTGAGTCTCCCCGCACCTCTAACCGTCGTATGCCCATTGATACCACCATTCGAAGACCATGAAGGAGAGCTTCATATTTGGCTGCATTATTGGAGTCAGCATACATGATTTGCAATACGTATCGCATGTTGTCGCCTGTGGGGGATGTGAGAATAACTCCAGCCCCCAGTCCGGCCAAGGTCTTGGATCCATCAAAGTACATTGTCCAATAGGGGTATGCAC
The DNA here is from genome assembly GCA_022496015.1 of Hordeum marinum. Lineage (NCBI taxonomy): Eukaryota > Viridiplantae > Streptophyta > Magnoliopsida > Poales > Poaceae > Hordeum > Hordeum marinum. The sequence goes on along the minus strand of CM039674.1, from coordinate 414,619,105 downwards.
TGTATTCCTTGGGGAGCTCGGCCTCTGTCCATTCAGCCAGGAAGTCCTCCAGTACCTAAGATTTAATGGCACAACGTGGCTTATAGGTTATTTCAAGAGGAAGGAGCTCAATGGCCCATTTGGCTATGCGGCCGGTGGCGTCCCTGTTGTTGATTATGTCATTCAGGGGGACCTCCGATGCCACTGTTATCGCACACTCCTGGAAGTAGTGTTTGAGTTTCCTCAACGCCATGAATATTGCATAGGCTATTTTTGGTAATGTGGGTATCTAGACTTGCACTGCGTTAGGACTTCTAACACATAATATACCGGTTTCTGAGTCGAGAATTTATGTCCCTCCTCATCTCGTTCAACGATGAGCACCGCACTGACGACTTTGTTGGAGGCCGATATGTATAATAACATGGGCTCACCGGCGCCCGGTGCCGTGAGTATGGGATTGGTTGCCAGTAGTGTTTTGATTTCTTCTAACGCGGCCGCTACCTCATCGGTCCATTCGAACTTTTTGGTACGGTTCGGCAGCTTATAGAGCGGCAAAGCCTTTTCTCCGAGGCGGGAGATAAAGTGGCTTAACACCGCTACGCACCCAGCTAGCCTCTGGACATGCTTCAGCTCTGTGGGAATTGCAAGTTCTGATAGAGCATGGATTTTAGCTGGATTTGCCTCTATTCCTCTATGGGAGACGATGAATCCAAGCAGCTTACCAGAGGGAACTCCGAATACACATTCTTCCGGATTGAGTCGTATATCATATTCGCGTAGACTGGCGAAGGTTTGTCATAAGTCGTCAATCAACTGGCCGATGTGTCTGGTTTTGATTACCACATCATCCATGTATGCCTCGACAGCCTTACCGACCTGTGTCGCGAGGCAGGTTTGGATCATGCGCTAGTATGTGGTGCTGGCATTTTTTTAGCCCAAAAGGCATCATGTTGAAGCAGAATGCTCCGTAGGGGGTGATGAATGCAATAGCCGCTTGATCGGATTGCTTCATTTTAATTTGATGGTATCCGGAGTAGGCGTCGAGGAAACACAACAAGTCATGTCCGGCTATGGTGTCAATGATCTGGTCTATGCGTGGTAAGGGGAAAGGGTCCTTGGGGCAGGCTTTGTTGAAGTCTTTGAAGTCGACACACAGCCGTTAGGACTTGTCTTTCTTAGGTACCATCACCAGGTTTGCTAGCCACTCAGGGTATTTAATATCCTAGATAAATCCGGCCTCGAGAAGTTTAGCTAATTCTTCACCCACGGCTTGCCGTTTGGGCTCGGAGAAGCGACGCAGAGTTTGTTTCACGGGCTTAAAGCCTAGGATAATGTTTAAGCTATGTTCGGCGAGCCGACGTGGGATTCCAGGCATATCGGAAGGATGCCACATAAAAATGTCCCAATTGTCACGGAGGAAATTCCGCAGTGCTTCGTACACGAGGGGATCGAGCTGGGCACCGACAGACGTTGTCTTATTGGGGTTCGTTGGGTGTGTTGGAAATATGCCCTAGAGGCAATAAATAAAGTGTTTATTATTATATTTCCTTGTTCATGATAATCGTTTATTATCCATGCTATAATTGTATTGATTGGAAACACATTACATGTGTGGGCAAATAGACAACACACTGTCCCTAGTATGCCTCTAGTAAACTAGCTCGTTGATCAAAGATGGTCGAGGTTACCTAGCCATTTACATGAGATGTCATTTGATAACGGGATCACATCATTAGGAGAATGATGTGATGGACAACAACCAAACTACAAAACGTAGCATATGATCATGTCAGTTTATTGCTACTGTTTTCTGCATGTCAAGTATATGTTCCTATGACCATGAGATCATGCAACTCACAGACATTAGAGGAGTGCCTTGTGTGTATCAAACGTCGCAACGTAACTGGGTGACTATAAAGGTGCTCTATAGGTATCTCCGATGGTGTCTGTTGAGTTGGCATGTATCGAGACTGGGATTTGTTACTTCGTGTGACGGAGAGGTATCTCAGGGCCCACTCGGTAATACAACATCACAACAAGCCTTGTAAGAAATGTGGCTAAGTGTTAGTCACGGGCTCTTGTATTACGGAACGAGTAAAGAGACTTGCCGATAACGAGGTTGAACTAGGTATGGAGATACCGATGATCGAATCTCGGGCAAGTAACATACCGAAGAACAAAGGGAACATCATACGGGATTAACTGAATCCTTGACATAGAGATTCAACCGATAAAGATCTTCGTAGACTATGTGCAAACCAATGTGGACATCCAGGTCCCGACATTGGTTATTGACCGTAGAGGTGTCTCGGTCATGTCTACATAGTTCTCGAACCCGCGGGGTCTGCACACTTAAGGTTTGGTGACGTTTTGGTAGTATAGAGTTATGTATGGTGGTGACCGAAGTTTGTTCGGAGTCCCGGATGAGATCCCGGACGTCACGAGGAGCTTCGGAATGGTCTGGAGGTAAAGATTCATATATAGGAAGTCCTGTTTTGGTCGCCGGAAAAGTTCCGGGCTTATCGGTAGTGTACCGGGAGTGCCGGTAGTGTACCGGGAGACCTCCGGGAGGGGTATTTCGACCCAAGAGGCTTCATGGGCTGTGGGAAAGTAATAAACAGCCCTTAGTGGGCTGGTGGAACAACCACAATAGGCCCATGTGGCTGGAAGAAGGAAACCCAAAGGAAAAAGGTGGAAAAAAGGCAAAAAGGAGGAATCCTAGTCCTACTAGGAGTGGAGGAGGAGAGTCCTCCTCCACCTCCCACTTTGGCCGAAGCCTCCAAGGCTTGGAGGCAAGGCTGCCTCTCCTCCTCCCTCCCTCCTATATATACTAGTGGATTTCTAGGGTTTTGCACTAGTTTTCAGCCATGTGCAACCCTAATCTCTAGTGCATAGTTTCTCCTCTAGATTGGATTTCTGCGGTGCTTAGGCGAAGCCCTGCCGGAATTGCTCCACCACCATCGCCGGAGCACCATCACGCTGCCGGCGAACTCTTCTACCTCTCTTCTCTCTCTTGCTGGATCAAGACGGCGGAGATCGTCATCAAGCTGTACGTGTGCTGAACGCGGAGGTGTCGTCCGTTCGGCGCTAGATCGAAAGGATCGTGATCAAGTTCGTGGGACGGATCGTGATCAAGTTCGCGGGACGGATCATGATTAGATCGCGGGACGGATCGTGATTAGATCGCGGGATGCACGGCGATTTGGATCGTGAAGACGTTCGACTACACCAACCGCGTTACTTAATGCTTCCCGCTTAGCGATCTACAAGGGTACATAGATCCACCCTCCCTCTCATAGATGCTCATCACCATGGATAGATCTGCATGTGCGTAGGAAAATTTTTGTTTCCCATGCAACGTTCCCCAACAGTGGCATCATGAGCTAGGTCTATGTGTAGATGAGATCTCGAGTAGAACACAAAAGGTTTGTGGGCGTTGATGCTTAGATTGCTTCCTCCCTTGGTCGGATTTTGGTTCAGCGGTATTGTGAGATGAAGCGGCCCGGAGCAACATTACTCGTACGCTTACGAGAGACTGGTTCCCTCGACCACAACTTGTTGCTTAGATGGCTTGCGGGTGCCAGTTTCTCTCACTTTAGTTGGATCGGATTCGACAAAAGCGGTCCTTGAGAAGGTTGAAAAGCAACTAGTGTATCACCGTTGTGGTTTTTGCGTAGATGAGAATTGTTCTTGCGAGATACCCATAGCAGCCACGTAAAACATGCAACAACAATTAGAGGACGTCTAACTTGTTTTTGTAGGGTATGTTGTGATATCATATGGCCAATTCCATGATGTGATATATGTGATGTATGAGATGATCATGTGATGTATAGATTATCACAACTTGCACGTCGATGAGTATGGCAACCGGCAGGAGCCACAGGGTTGTCTTTAATTATTGTATGACCTGCGTGTCAATCATTAAGCGCTATGTAATGCTTTACTTTATCGCTACGGTAGCAATAGTAGTAGAAGCATCTTGGGCGCGACAACCCCGATGGCAACCTCGAGGGGAAGGTCTCATAGACCGTTAGGACTTTGGCATTGAATTCGGGCGGCGAGGGAGAGCGCTTACTTGATGGAGGTGTTTTGAGGATGTCCTCGCCGCTTTTTACAACTTGCTTGATGACCCAGCAATCTTGAAGGTTGTGAGTTGGGTTCGTGTTTAACAACACGAAATGTATGGGGCAAGGTTTATCCAATAGTCCGTCGAGGACAGTGCTGGTCCCTGAAAAGGGCTTGTTTCTTTTTCCGACAGGTTCGTACCTGGCTGGCCGATTTGGAGGTATCCTATTTTTCCGAGCTCCTCTAGCGTGTTCGGGGAAAATTGGTTCCAAGAACAAATGTTCGGATTGCCAGACGCTCTCCATGGCACAGTATTTTTGTACCAATTCGGATAACTCCGAAAAGTCACTTATGCGTCGGCGGGCCAGGGCATTAAGAATCCCTTCATCGTGGCAATTGTGAATGAAAATTGCCGCTATATCTTGGTCGCTAAGACCCTTTACTCTGCTCCTAGAGAGTAGGAGTCTGTTCCAAAAGTGGTAGACTGATTCTCCTTGTAGTTTCTTGATATCCCAAAAGTCCGAAGACACGGGCTTCGGTGCGATACTTGGATGGTCGTCTTGGGCGGTGGGTGGGAAAAAATTCGATTCCATGTCGTAACGAGTATTCAGAACTATAGTTTCCAAGTCGTGCAAAGGATTTCGGACCGGTGACGGTCCGGCTTTAGAATGATTCCCCGCCTCTGGTTCACCGACAAAGTCTTGGTGATCGAGGACTGAAGTATAGATGGTTTTAAATTCCGGCTGTCGGGTGGAACCCGCAGCCGGACACTCGATGGTGGTGACAAGGTGGGTGACCGGAGGGACATGAATCTCCCTGTCATCGGGTCTGATCCCGAGCCAATCATAGATCGGAACCTGGTCATTCGATATATGCATAGGTTCGATCTGATCGAACAACTCGTTTAAGAACGAGGCGATGGCAGGGTGCGTGTCGCTGATACGAGTGGATTTATCGAGTGGCGTGATGGTTCTAGAGTTACGCCGAAGCGGATCTGTGTTCTGTTCCACCATGGGACCTGATGTTTTGGGTGTCAAAGCGTCCGGACTTACAGGTTTTTCTCTGAAGGTTGAGGGTTCCATTAGGACAAGTGCTCCCCGTGAATCATCCATGAACTCTAAGGTTCTAAACTTGATACTCTGATTGGGGGGAAAGCTTATGGTTTGACCATGATGGCTGATCGGGTTGGCATGTGACAAGATGTCGTTGCTGGTGAGACTCTGATCGGGGGCGAGAGTCCCCTCGATACATATCTGGCTACCTGTGATGAGGTGAGCCATCGATTCCTTCGGTGCTCATAGAGGAACTCTCAATGAAAGCACCAATGTCAGTGTCAAAACCGGTGGATCTCGGGTAGGGGGTCCTGAACTGTGAGACTAGAATCAACGGTAATAGAAGACGAAGGGGACACGGATTTACCCAGGTTCGGGCCCTCCTATGGAGGTAATACCCTACGTCCTGCTTGGTTGTATTGATGATATGGGGGGTTACAGAGTTGATCTACCTCCAGATTGAATAGATAACCCTAGATGAGTTATCCTCCCTATACCCCTAAACCCTCCGGCTTATATAGACGCCGAGGGTGCTCTGGGTTCACACATGGTTGGTTACATGTCGAAGAGATAAACAGGCCTAACTACAGCTAATAACTTGGAGAATACGTCAGGGCTTCTCGAAACTTCCATCTGGAGTAGGTGGTCATTGATCGTTCGATGCTCCCTTTGTGGCCCACATAGTCCGGCCCATAAACAACAGGTCGGCTATCCGAGGACCCCCTAATCCAGGACTCCCTCAACAAGTGATAGTAAATTTCAGCACACTATATAAATTTTTCCTTACCAGATTCCACTTACCAAAGGCGCTTCACTCCCCGGCAACGGCGCCAGAAAAGAGTCTTGATGACCCACAAGTATAGGGTATCTATCATAGTCCTTTCGATAAGTAAGAGTGTCGAACCCGACGAGGAGCAGAAGGAAATGACAAGCGGTTTCCAGTAAGGTATTCTCTGCAAGCACTGAAATTATCAGTAACAGATAGTTTTGTGATAAGATAATTTGTAACGAGTAACAAGTAACAAGTGTAGCAAAGGTGCAGCAAGGTAGCCCAATCCTTTTCGTAGCAAAGGACAGGCATGGACAAACTCTTATATAAAGCAAAGCGCTCCCGAGGACACATGGGAATTTCTGTCAAGCTAGTTTTCATCATGCTCATTTGATTCGCGTTCATTACTTCTATAATTTGATATGTGGGTGGACTGGTGCTTGGGTGCTTCCCTTACTTGGACAAACCTCCCACTTATGATTAACCCCTATCTCAAGCATATGCAACTAAGAAAGAATAATTAAGGTAAACCTAACCATAGCATGAAACATATGGATCCAAATCAGCCCCTTACGAAGCAACGCATAAACTAGGGTTAAGCTTCTGTCACTCTAGCAATCTATCATCTACTTATTACTTCTCAATGCCTTCCCCTAGGCCAAAATAATGGTGAAGTGTTATGTAGTCGACATTCACATAACACCACTAGAGGAGAGACAACATACATCTCATCAAAATATCGAACGAATACCAAATTCACATGATTACTTATAACAAGACTTATCCCATGTCCTCGGGAACAAACGGAACTACACACGAAACATGTTCATGTTCAAGATCATAGGAGTATTAATTATCATAAAGGATCTGAACATATGATCTTCCACCAAGTAAACCAACTAGCATCAACTACAAGGAGTAATCAACACTACTAGCAACCCACAGGTACCAATCTGAGGTGTTGAGACAAAGATCGGATACAAGAGATGAACTAGGGTTTGGATAGGAGATGGTGCTAGTGAAGATGTTGATCGAGATTGACTCCCTCTCGATGAGAGGATCGTTGGTGATGACGATGGCTTTGATTTCCCCCTGCGGGAGGGAAGTTTCCCTGGCAGAACAGCCCTGTCGGAGCTCTAGATTGGTTTTGCCCAAGTTCCTCCTCGAGACGGTGGCGCTTCGTCCCGAAAGCTCTCTTCTAATTTTTTTCCAGGTCAAAACGCTTCATATAGGAGAAGATGGGCATCGGAGGAGCCACAGGGGCCCCACAAGCCTGCTAGGCGCGGCCAGGGGGTGACCACGCCTAGCAGGCTTGTGGACTGCAAGTGGCCCCCCTCTGGTTGATTCTCGCGCCATTATTTTTTATTAAATCCAAAAATATTCTCCGTAAATTTTTCAGGACTTTTGGAGTTGTGCAGAATAGGTATCCCAGATTTGCTCCTGTTCCAGCCTAGAATTCCAGCTGCCAGCATTCTCCCTCTTCATGTAATCCTTATAAAATAAGAGAGAAAGGGCATAAGTATTGTACCATAACGTGTAATAACAGACCATAATGCAATAAATATCAATATAAAAGCATGATGCAAAATGGGCGTATCAATAGGATACCCTAAGGAACAGTTGGGTAGACCTCCTATCTCAGATTCGAGGGCAAAGTGTTTATTGCTAAAACGGGTCCTTTCTCGAGAAAGAGTTTCTATCGAAAGAATTGAGTGGGAGGAAAGTAGAACTTGATGAGGTTGTTGAACCGTCACTTCAGTTGGATAGTAGCACGACGCAAAAAGATGTTTCTACGACACCTACATCAAGTGAAGAGGAAGCAAATGAAGATGATCATGAAGCTTCGGATCAAGTTACTACCGAACCTCGTAGGTCGACAAGGACTCATACCGCCCCTGGGTGGTGTGTCAATACTGTCTTGGAGGTCATGTTGTTAGACAACAGTGAACCTACGAGCTATGAAGAAGCGATGGTGGGCCCGGATTCCAACAAATGGCTAGGAGCCATGAAATCCGAGAAAGGATCCATGTATGAAACCAAGTATGGACTTTGGTAGACTTGACCATTGAACGACAGGCTGTCGAATACAAATGGACCTTTAAGAAGAAGATAGACGCTGATGGTAAATGTCGCCATTTGTAAAGCTCGACTTGTCGCAAAGAAGTTTTCAACAAGTTCAAAGAGTTGACTACGATGAGACTTTCTCACCCGTAGCGATGCTAAGGTCTGTTGAAATTATGTTAGCAGCTGCTGCATTTTTCGATTATGAAACTTGGAAGATGGATGTCAAAACATAGTTTCCTTAACAGTTTCCATGAGGAAAGGTCGTATGTGATACAACCAGAAGGTTTTGTCACTCCTAAGGATGCTAAAAGGTGTGCAAGCTCGAGCAATCCTTCTATGGGATGCAACAAGCATCTCGGAGTTGGAATATATGCTTTGATGAGGTGATCAAAGTTTTTGGTTTTATACAAAGTTTATGAGAAACTTGTATTTACAAGAAAGTGAGCGGGTGCACTATAGAATTTCTGATAAGTATATGTGGATGACATATTGTTGATCGGAAATGATGTAGAATTTCTGGAAAGCATAAAGGGTTGTTTGAAAGGAGTTTTTCAAAGGAAGACATGGATAAAGCTACTTAATTGTTAGGCATCGAGATCTATAGAGATAGATCAAGACGCTTGATAAGACTTTCAATGAGTATATACCTTGAAAATATTTTTAAAGAGTTCAAAATGGATCAGTCAAAGAAGGAATTCTTGCTTGATTTGTAAGGTGTGAAGTTGAGTAAGACTCAAAGCTCGACCATGGCAGAATAAAGAGAAAGGACGAAGGTCATCCCCTATGCCTTAGCCATAGGCTCTATATAGTATGCCATGTTGTGTACCGCACCTATGTGTGCCTTGCCATGAGTCTGTCAAGAGGTACACAAGTGATCCAGGAGTGGATCACTCGACAGCGATCACAATTATCCTTAGTGACTAGAGGACTAAGGAAATATTTCTCGATTATGGAGATGATAAAGAGTTCTTTGTAAAAGGTTACGTCGATGCAAGATTTAACACCAATCCGGATGACCCATAGTAGCAATCCGGATACGTATAGTGGAGCAGCCATTTGCAATAGCTCCAAGTGGATCATGGTAGCAGTATCTATAGTATGACATAGAGATTTGCAAAGTACACACGGATCTGAAAGTCGCAGACCCGTTGACTAAGAACCTCTCACATGCAAAACATGAGCGAACCCAAAACTCATTGGGTGTGAGATTCATAACAATGTAAATCACATAACGATGGGAGCTAGATTATTGACTCTAGTGCAAGTGGGAGACTGTCGGAAATATGCACTAGAGGCAACAATAAATTAGTTATTATCATATTTCCTTGTTCATGATAATCATTTATTATCCATGCTAGAATTGTATTGATTGGAAACTCAGATACGTGTGTGGATACATAGACAACACCATGTCCCTAGTATGCCTCTAATAGACTAGCTCGTTGATCAAAGATGGTCAAGTTTTCCTAGCCATGGACATGAGATGTCATTTGATAACGGGATCACATCATTAGGAGAATGATGTGATGACAAGACCCAAACTATAAACATAGCATATGATCGTGTCAGTTTATTGCTATAGTTTTCTGCATGTCAAGTATCTGTTCCTATGACCATGAGATCATGCAACTCACTAACACCGGAGGAGTACCTTGTGTGTATCAAACGTCGCAATATAACTGGGTGACTATAAAAGTGCTCTACAGGTATCTCCAAGGGTGTCTGTTGAGTTGGCAGGGATCAAGACTGGGATTTGTTACTCCATGTGACCGAGAGGTATCTAAGGGCCCACTCGATAATACAACATCACAACAAGCCTTGCAAGCAATGTGACTAAAGTGTTAGCTACGGGATCTTGTATTATGGAACGAGTAAACAGACTTGCCAGTAACGAGATTGAACTATGTATAGAGATACCGACGATCGAATCTCGGGCGAGTAACATACCGAAGAAAAAAGGGAACATCATACGGGATTAACTGAATCCTTGACATAGAGGTTCAAACCATAAAGATCTTCATAGAATATGTAGGAACCAATATGGGCATCCAAATCCCGCTATTAGTTATTGACTGTAGAGGTGTCTCGGTCATGTCTACATAGTTCTCGAACCCGCGGGGTCTGCACACTTAACGTTCGATGACGTTTCGGTAGTATTAAGTTATGTATGTTGGTGACTGAAGGTTGTTCAGAGTCCCGGATGAGATCCCGGACGTCACGAGGAGCTCCGAAATGGTCCGGAAGTAAAGATTGATATATAGGAAGTCCCGTTTTGGTCACCGGAAAAGTTTCGGATACTTCGGTAGTGTACCGGGAGTGTCGGGAGGGTTCCGGGGGGCCACCTGCGCCGGGAGGCCACATGAGCCTGAGGGGTGGTGCACCAACCCTTAGTGGGTTGGGAAAACCAGCCCCAAGAGGCCCATGCGGCTAGAGTAGGAGGAAAGGAAAAAAAACAAAGTGGGGAAGGATTCCATGTAGGATTGGAATCCTACTTGAAGTTGGATTGGAGGTGGACTCCTCCACCTCCTCTCCACTTAGGCCGAACCAAGGGGCAACCCTTGGGCTGCCTCCTCCTCCCTCCCTCCTATATATGCTAGAGGATTTTGAGGGTAGCCCCAACCCTAATTGCCACGTGCTGCCCTATTCTTCCTCTAGATTAGTTCTACGATGCTTAGGTGAAGCCCTGTCGGATTAGTTCACCACCACCGCCACCACACCGTTGTGCTGCCAGAGAACTCATCTACTTCTCCACTCCCTCTTGCTGGATCAAGAAGATGGAGATTGTCATCGAGCCGTACGTGTGCTAAACGCGGAGGTGCCATCCATTCGGCGCTAGATCGGAAGGACCGCGACTGGATCAAGGGACGGATCGTGATGGGATCGCGGGACGGATCATGATGGGATCGCGGAACGGCTTGCGATTTGGATCGCAAAGACGTTCGACTACATCAACCGCGTTTCTTAAACGCTTCCCGCTTAGCGATCTACAAGGGTATGTAGATCCACTCTCCTTCTCGTAAATGCTCATCACCATGGATAGATCTTTCGTGTGCGTTTCCGATGCAACGTTCACCAACAGAGATAGAGAGAGATGTGAGGCGAGGGAAAAATAGAGAGAGGGAAAGGGGTGAGGGGATTAATGACGCCGCCGCCTAGGTTGGCCGCCGATGGGATCCATGGCGCTGCCGTCACCTAGGTTGGCCACCGACAGGATCCATTGCGCCGCCGCCTAGGTTGGCCACCGATGGGAACCTCGCTGGCCATCAACTGGGTCCGTCCCTCCACCACCGACGCGACCATTAGCAGGTCGCACGCGAGTGTTGTGGCCCTGCTCGAACCTTGGCGGCAGAGCATCGAGCTCGGGGAAGGGGATGAGAGAGAAATAGAGAGAGACAGAGGTAGGAAATCTGGGACTAGGGTTTGATTGTCGGGGGGGAATAAAAGAGAATCTGAGAGAGCGATGGGCCCCACTTGGTAGTGTCTCGACACAGAGTGAAGATAGAGGGGCAAAATGGTCCAATAAAAAGTCCACACACGGTCAACACACGGTCAAACGGCACTAACTGGACGGAGTCGTGACGAAAGGGCAAAAACATAAGATGAGCAAAGTGGTTTGGGCAAGAACAAGGGTTTTTTGAAACTAGGGGCAAACCTACCGAGCGTGACACAACTAAAGGCACATAATTAATTATCCCTATAAAATAGCATATAATCACGTATAAAATATCATAGATTGGTATTATAATAGCATAAAATAATTAAAATTATAAATACGTTGAAGACATATCGACACCCCCAAGTGTGTGGAGCATTAATTTGCACCATCCCAACAAGTTGAATAGTTGTCAATGTGTCTCACTCGCGCAAGGGTCGTTCTATTTTCGTTGCGAAAGAAAAGGAAAACACACACAGGGTGTTCTCTGGTCTAGGGAAGGGACCGAGCCAGGGATGATCGTGCAGAGGCCATGGGCCCCCTATGATAAATTGTTTTTGAAAACACCCTTGTAATAGGTCAAATGCTTAAGATTTATATGTTTGGCCCCCTCCAACCTTTTACCTCTTTTATTAGTCTCTTTCTATCAAGATTCTTGTCCCGTCCCTGATCTACGATCCCGTCCTTGATCTACGGTATTAATGTACCTGCTCTGTAAAAAAAATATAAAAACGTTTAGATCACTATTTTTACGGAGGGAGTACTATTTAACCAGCTGGATTTCGTGGCGGCTAAATTTCTTTGGACGTCGACGCGCGCAACAGCACGTTGAGAATCAGAAATGTTATAGGAGCGAGTGGCACAAACTTCCTCCGTTCATAAATATAATACCTTTTAAAGATTTCACTATAGACTACATACGAAACAAAATGAGTGAATTTATACTTTAAAATATGTTTATATTTATCCAAATGTAGTTCATGGTGGAACAGAGGGGGTATATTATAACATAACATAAACGAGACGTGCAACCGACCAACTTATTTCATCGAGATTTTTCGGGGAAGACAAGGATCGAAGAAATCAGTTTCACGGTAGACGACTATAATTTTAGGGAGAAACCCGAACCGTGCGTGGCGGCACCGGGAGAGCCAGACGCGAGCAAGTCATGCCATGCACATCGCGCGCGTGGTGCGTTGGATCAGGGCCGGAGCATCCATCCACGGCACGTCGCCGGCACATAAATAGTGTGCACCCTCCTCTGCTCCCTCTGAATTTGCGGCAAATGGCTCGACAAACAACATCACCAAGCTTTAGCCACCACATATGCTCTATAGTACTCCGGCAAACACGACAGCGCATGTTTCAGACGCTTGTTTGTACGCCGGCAGCCATGAATGGACAAATTTCCAGGAGCAAGCTACTGAATAATAGTACCACTAGCCAACAGCTTGGATGCTTGATGGATAATACTTTTAGTCAAGTTAACAGACCAAGCTGAATAGAAAAAAAGATAGTCGACGAGTACGAGCGCAGAAATGCTGCTGCGAGGGGGAAAAAATGCTACTATCGGTTGAGAATTTGGGGGGAAATGTTCAACAAGAGAGAGTACACCAGAGAGAGAAAAAAAAAACAGTAACTGATCTTACATTGTAAAAATAAATGCCATGGAGATGACAAAAAAGGGGGTTCTCTAGTTCCAAACAAACAAAAAATAAATAGATAACCGGCTTATCTCCATCAACTTTATTGGGGAAAAGGGGCTTTAGTTGCATGGAGAGCACATCTGGTAGCGGCCGCACACGCCGTCAAGGACCTGTCGACGGCGGGCACGCAGCAGCGTATACAATCGATGAGGCTTTCTCTGAATTTTTCCTCAAAACAATCAGGGTGAGGGATACCAAGAATCTCCTTCGACGCCGGCTGGAGGTTCGGTGAGGGACTCACTTGAATTCCTCCGACATTTGGCAAGCATGAGGCATGTTGCTCCACACCGAAGTATCAAACACGATACCGTCGCCGAAAACAGGCTTGCACTCCGTGTTCATGTCGTTGCCCAGAAGCATGGCTATGGCGTTGTTGAACACGGACGAGTCGGCCGTGTTCCCGGAGAAGAATGCGTCCGGCCTGAAGTTTTCAGGATGAGACGAAGTGTCCCCGGCCCCGGGCTCATATGCAGGCTCCATTGCCTGCTCTCCAGATCCCAGCGAAGGGCTTTGTGCTGCAAACAAATACTGATATAAGTAACTAAGGACAATTTTTTCACTCCCAAGAACGGATGAACAATTTAAACATACTCACCAGGAGAAATTTTGGAGAGCTGAAAAACATCAGGCGACGCAGCGCTAACAGGAGCGGTGGATCCGGTGAGTGAGTTGCCACTGAAGGGAGCATACTCATTCAGACGTTCTTCCCAATATTCCTGACAGAGATCAAACTCTGGGCTAACCACCGTGGTATCACACGGCGTACTGACAGAGGAACTTGAACTTCTCACGGAAAGCTGCTGATTCTTCCCAGATCTTAGTCCCTGAGCTTCATGAAGCAGCTCTTCCAAGAGGCCGCTGTTCCTCGGCGACGCACACTCCGATTTCACTGACGGAGTTGCTGTCGGAGACTGCAGGTAGGGATCAACCAACTCCGTAGGCTGCATCGCAGGAGCCACGGTATACTTGAGCCAGCTATTCGGGTCAGATTCGGTATCTTGGAGTGAAGGGAGCTCCATCTTCAAAGGACCATTGATGGTCCTAGAAGTAGAGAAGGTGCCATTTAAAAAGGCATGGCTGCCAGTAAGCGCACCCCCAAATGGTGCAATAATCTTGCTGCTAGAGTTGGCTTCGTGGAGATAGTCAAAACCCAGAGCCTGCTTGAGCTTCTCAGAGTCATTTGAGAACTGATCGACCGAGGAGAGCGCGCCGTTGATGGTATCGCTCAATCCAGGGAGTAAAGGGTCAGACTGTTTTAGCATCCCTGCTTGGTTTACTTGATCCATGAAGCCGCAGTTTTTGGATGCAAAACTCTGACCAAGCAAACTGCTTATTGAAACAGCTGAAAGCTGTGGTGCATAAGATAAAGCCTCTGAATTAGCAATGAAATTGTCACAGGTAAAATCTGGCAGATAAAGACCATTTCCATTCAGAAGGTCACTGGAAAGATTTTCGCCGCAGTTGAAATCGCTGGAGCCCTGCTGATCTTCATTTGAAGATTGGTTGCATACGCTAGCAGGATATATTGGCAAGCCGGCTCGCTGACATCTCTTTATTCGAGTGTTCCAGTAATTCTTTATTTCATTATCAGTACGCCCTGGCAACTGAGAAGAGGTGCTCAAAGTCAATAATGACAACATGAGAGGGAAAAAAAATACAAGAATCATGTACACAGGATAAATTAATACAGTACTACATGATAACCTATTTTTCAATGGAATCGGTAACGAAACATGGATCAATTGTCGGGTTTATTTCCAAATTGTAGCAAGTACTCCCTCTGTAAAGAAATATAATAGTGTTTCGCTTAGATCATTACTTTAGTTAGTGATCTAAACGCTGTTATATTTCTCTACGGAGGGAGTACATATGCTAAATGATACTCCCTCCATTCATTTTTGTAAGTCCTTTCAGACAACTAAAATTGAACTGTTTTACACTATGTCTGAAATATTTACAAGGACTTATAAAAGTGAACAGAGGGAGTATTAAAGTAACTAAATACTGTGAGTCATAATATTTCATACTTGATTAGTAACTCTAGACTGTGACAAAAACAACACTAGTTGGTCACACTGAAATAGCCGCTAACTAATAATAGTCAATTTGTCAACATAGATGCCAGACTAGCAGGCGACCCCCTTGAACGCAGTCAAGGTCAAAAATGGACTACCTATTTAAGGCATACATATGTAGCCGTCAATTTTCAACCTTTTAAAAGTCAGGCCAACTTGCTTTCAGTAATAAGAATAGTATAGCTAAACACAGCATGTACCAACCAACACAGTGCTGAAGTTTGATTACTTTCTGGATTGCACTAGATAATTATTCAAGTTAACCTTTCATCCAGAGCAATAACAGTCAGTAACAGGAAGAGCAACAAATAGTAACACAGTTCCAATATATAAGTTAAACAGAACAATTCATCACTAGATAAAAAAATAGAGTCTTGAGAACAATAATAAATCGATAAAAATCGGTAGCTTTCAGCCCCATGTGACCATGACGTAAGAGGAAATCATGCAAGGCTCAAGAACAGCACACAAAGAGCATGCCTCGCTACCGGTAAACATCTACTAGTAGTAGTACATGGAGTAAAGCAGTGAATCAGCGTGGCATCGCACTTACATGAGCGGCCATCCGAGCCCACTTGTTGCCCATCTTGGAGTGGAGCTGGATGATGAGCCTCTCCTCCTCGGGGGTGAAGGCCCCCTTCTTGAGGTTGGGCCTGAGATGGTTCGCCCACCGGAGGCGGCAGCTCTTGCCGCACCGGAACAGCCCGGTGTTCTTCTGCACCGCGTTCCAGTTCCCCTCGCCGTGCTTCTTCACGTAGTCCACCAGGATGGCGTCCTCCGCCGACGTCCAGGGCCCTTTCTTCAGAGGCGGCCCGCCGCCCCTGTGAGGCGACCCCCCGCTGCTGCCGTCGTCGCCCACCGGCGAGTCCATCTGGTCCTCCTGATGCATCATCTCGCAGTCGCTCTCGCTCTTGACCCGGTACATCTCTCCGTCGCGCCCTGAATTACGCCAAGAACAAAGAAAAAGAAAGGGAAATTTTGTTAAGACTACGAGCTGAGTACTACTAGTACAGTACTTTTTTTTTTGAGAAAACTTATCGAGTTCCACCACTCGAATCACACGGGACAGTTCGAATTACGCAATCAAACAACACCAGAAGGCGATCAAGAGAGCAAACTTTTATAGAA
Organism: Hordeum marinum; assembly: GCA_022496015.1. NCBI lineage: Eukaryota > Viridiplantae > Streptophyta > Magnoliopsida > Poales > Poaceae > Hordeum > Hordeum marinum. The sequence goes on along the minus strand of CM039674.1, from coordinate 414,602,828 downwards.
AATCACGAAAGCAAGCATGTATTTATTGTGCAGCAACTGAAGAACCTGGAGAAGCCACCGGACTGGAGTCACTTCCTTCCCAAATTCAGCAGAGCAGAGGCATTTAATACCCGGTTAAGAATTGAATTGAACATGTTCGAGCTCAAGAACCGCGGTGGCACAGCAGTTTTAGCCAGGGATTTAGGTGAGAAAGGGGAAAGGGCCGGGCTTGTCCTCGCGATCGACAGATCAAACCACTAGACAAGCGGACAAAAAGGCGTAAACACCACTCCTCGTGCCCCCAAGAATGGAAAATTCCCACGGGGCCGAACCGGGCCGAAGAAAGAAAAAAAGGCGAAACGCGCAATTCCACCAGTGGAGCAGCCCCGGATCACCGGCCCCGCGCCCGAAAGGACCCGGAATTCTGCAGGGGAGAGGGGCTACCTGGCCGAATCTCGCTGCCGGCGGGTCGATCAGCTCGGGCTCGGGGGCTGAGCTGGGGCGGAGCTGAGCTGCAGCTCCTCCTCGTCCCGGCTCGGCGGCGGGTCGGGGGAGCGGCGGGGGAGTGGGAGCAGGGGAGGATCTCTCTCTCTCTCTGTCTCTCTCTGCCCGCAGCGAGATGCCGGCACCACTTGGGCACCCAGTATGCGGAGAATTTTCAGGGAGGGAGAGAGTTTTGAGGGAGGGGAGAGAGAGAGGGAGGGAGGGCGAGGGAGAGTGGGGAGATTTGTGGGGGATTATAAAGCTGAAAGGTACAGGGAGCAACGCTATTGGGCACAGCCGCATGGGCGCCTATTTTCTCTCTCTCTCTAGCCTATATTTTCGGCCCTTCTCGCTTCAATTGCATGACTGTAATCTTTTATCTCTTCACATCCATTTATTCTGTAGTATACCATCTGATATTAATACTGAGTATCTAAAAACCAGGTGAGATAAACATTGAATGAAGTAAATCCTGGGCACTAATACTAGTACTACTAGGAGTAGCATAATTTCTTATTTTTTCTCAGTACTTCTGGAAGACTTAGTTGTGCATAAAGCAGAAAAAGATGGGAATACCGGGTAAAAAAAGTGGAGACTCATACATAGCATAATATCTGGAATTAGCATACTCAAGCATAGGGAATATATCTCACAAAAGAGGTAGAGTATAAAGTTTTGGCTCCCTGGTAAAAGAAAATTCTTACTTTTCTTACAACATATTTGTGTGTGTCCTTTCTTTGCGTGTAAAGTTAGACGAATAAATAACTTATGTTGCGATGTGGAAAAAAAAGGAAGAAATTGGTGCTCTAAAAGCTATTTTTGAAGTGATACATGTGTTTCTAGCATCTTTTCTCCGTCAAAATTGCATAAGTCCAAAAGGGCACGAACACATGCATGCCGATTTTCTTTCCGTCCTTTTACATTACAAAGTTATTTTTCGAAGTGCATGAGCATATGCTCCCGCTCCCGGGAGACGTTTTGTATATATATCCGCTCACAAAATTCGTTGTATGTAAAATACTTTTCAAACTATTGCGCACTAAAGTCTCTTGGTCTAATTATGGTAGGAAAATACTTTTCAATAGCGCCTACCTACGCGGTCTTTGTTTTCTATAGTAAGTATATGTGTGTCGAGAGAACCAGTGGATGAGAAGAAGACCATTTGTTACCGTGCGCTGTGTGGTTCGTTTGACGGAAAGAGACGCTGCCGGTGGTAGAGACAAGGTACATGGATGTAACTAGACACAAAAACTAGGCCTAACTTGGGTTAAAACTTAGTAAAAGCTAGAGAGGCATTTCCATCTTGGGTATCTCCGTGCGTCTCTCGCTTGCTGTTTGTGTCTGGGATCCGATTCCGCCACCGCTTTCGTCTTATTTGTCATCTTTACCTTCCGGCTCTTTTCCTGCGAGTAATTAATCTAATTTTTCTGGTCTCCCACTCTCTCTCTCTCTCTCTAAACCTGCAGGCATATTCCGGCAGTTTGTCCCTATTGTCCTGTGCGATCATGGTACAGAACGCAAAAGATACTTATTAAAAGTGGACAAGTCACCATCGCGAATTAATTGTTAATTATACCAGCGTAATGCCGTGATCCCGGTATGATTAATTAACTGACCTGTGAACAAGAATATGCAGTTCTCAGTGGACGACAAGTCAAGAATCAAGCTATGCATGCATGCGGTACAATTAACTAGTATAACTATGATCTCCCCCAGCTCGTTCACCACGTACTGCTGCTGCGCTTCTTCCCCCTCGGTTCTGTAAAGGAAAAAGTTAATAAAAAAAAGGGAAGAACACGCCACTGGCGGGCACCATATATTTGGCCACGAGCTAGGCCGGTCAGGTGCTCGTCCGGCCGGTCGTGCCAGCCTTGGACGGGAAATATCACATTCGGAGTACGTACTTGGTGGATCGATTTAATCTGCATCAGGGGAACCGTCTGACTCATAGCACACGCTAAAGCGGTATGAATCGATCGTGCAACTGCAAGCTAATGCATGTCATTACGCACACATGATGTCTGGTTTTTTTTATCTCGAAAAGAACAAACTGTCTACGTACTCATGTGCAGATAAAACGCACCGTACGTACATAGGCGGGCGTGCTTGATAAAGTCTGCCTGGGTCGTCGGTACGTAATGCCCCTGGCTTAACGTGTGGGAAGGACACCGGATGTTTCCTTGGAATCGTCTAAGCAGACCGTCACCGTCTATCCTCGCTTCCCACTGGATGCCTGGAATTCCAGGGATGGTGATGGTGTTGTGGTACTGCTAGCGCGGGAGATCACCGGCCGTCGGGCTAGCGCGCGCGCAGATATCTTACGGCCGACGGCCGTCCGGTAGAAACTCGCGGGAAAACGGTGGCGATACTACGGTGTTTGCCATCTTTGGTGAACGGTAACTTGGCCAGTTCTCGAAAAGGGCAAGCGAGGACGGCAGCGTAGATCGACACTGCTCGGCTCTGTGCTCACTTCGAGGGACGGCATTAATGGCGCTGCCTGCTGCCTGCCCCCTGTAGATGGCTGCTGCAGATTGGTCTGCGGTGAGGACAGCGTCTGTGGTTCCGGCGGCTTTACCACCGGGCCGCGCATGCAGCTACCACTGTCAGATGTACGTGCATTTGCTGCGGGCGCGCAGCACAGCTTTGCTTGATCAGTAGCGGGAGGAGTACGTGCATGAACACAGCTTTATCTCGTACGTACGTGCAATCTACTCCACTGTAGTACGTGCGACTGCGGTATATGCATGCAACTATGCAAGGGTAACAAGCGAATCGGCCTTAACTGGGCTTTTCCCCCGAAACTCCCGTAGCGCCGCCTTGACGATTAGGGTTTTGAGGGTGGATCACGGCGGCGCGCGCTGATCCTCGGCGAGGCGCAAAGGATCGGAGCCCGGGGATGGCAACATCTTCTCGGCAGGGCAGAGGGAAGGATCCCTTGTCGCCGGGGGCGGCTAGGGCTAGACTGGCGGAGGCTGTGGGGAAACTCGACATCACCGACGAAGAGGCCACGCCATTCGTGCTTGACGATGCGGACGATGGGGCGCCAACGAAGTGGACGCTGGCCGGAAAAGTACTTCACAGAAATCTGCTCCACATCCAAACCATCACCAATGCGCTCCGCCCGGCGTGGGGAAACCCTAAGGGTCTAATCTTTAGATCGGTGGGGGAGAACACGTTCTTGGCTGAGTTTGCAAACCAGAGGGATCGAGACCGAGTCTGGCAAGGTGCGCCATGGCATGTCAGCAAGAACGATGTTGTCCTCTCAGAGTTCGACGAGTGCATGCGCCCTTCAGAACTTCGGTTCGACAAGATTCAGATGTGGGCTAGGGTGGTCAACCTACCCTTCAATCTTCGCAACGACAAGTGGTGTGCTGTGATTGCTAAACAGATTGACGAGCACGCGACTGACGTGTTTTTTGACCATGCCAATGGATATCTAAGAGCCAGAGTTACAGTGGAAGTGAGCAAGCCACTGAGACGCCGGATTTGATTGAATCGACAAGGAGGAAGAGTATGGATGCCTATGACATTCAGTACAAGAACATTCCGTACTTTTGCTTCTCTTGTGGCCGGCTGGGCCATTCTGATTTGCACTGCCCGACCCCGGGGACCAGAGATGCTAATGGTGATTTACCTTTTGGGAGAGGGCTCCGGGCGACGGACGAGCGCAATAAGGCCGGCTCTGGTGAGAACTTGTCTAAGGAGCGCACAACCAGTCAGAACAATAAGGTTGAGACAAAGGGCTCGAGCACTGCTGCGGATAAAGGTGTTGAAGTGACTTCACCTGTAAAGAACAAGGTTCAGAATAAACGGAAGGGGGGCCGCAAGCTCATAAGCAGGTGTACGTCAGGGTTCAGGTGCCCTTGCTGTCCAATGAAGCTTTCAATCCAGCTAACCAGAATCAAGGCGCAGAGGGAGATATTTCTGACTCGTCTACTGGCCTAGATGGAGAGAGAGTTCCCAAGAAGAAGAAACCCACCCCGGTTAACTCGGGACACTCGGCAGAGGCCGCGGCGCAGCCCTGCCCGTCGCAATGAGATGCCTCAGCTGGAACTGTCGCGGGCTTGGGAACCCAGCGACAGTTCGAGAGCTTCACAGTGTTGTGAAGCAGGAAGGGCCCAGTCTCCTCTTCTTGATGGAGACAAAGATCTCCGCGAGCAGAGTGGAAAGTTTGCAAGCTGGTTTGGGCTTTGCAGGATGTTTTTCTGTGGGAAGTAATGGCTTGCGTGGAGGAATTGGATTATTCTGGTCAGCTGATGTTACGGTTGATCTCAAGACCTACAGTTCTGGCCATATTGACGTTATGGTGCAGAAAACTGATCTCAGCTCTAATCCATGGAGACTTACGGGTTTCTACGGAGCCCCCAGAGCGGCTGATCGTCATCATAGTTGGAGATTTCTTCGCACACTTAACGCATTACCACACTCGGACTGGCTGTGTGTCGGGGACTTTAACGAGACGCTGTATGCCTCGGAACATTTCTCGCGAGCTGCTAGACCCGAATGGCAGATGCGAGCATTCCGGGAAGTCATCGACGAGTGTTTGTTCCAGAACCTGGGATGGACGGGGACTGAGTACACATGGGATAACGGCTAATTGGGTGGGGACAATGTTAAAGCTAGGTTGGACAGAGCTTTTGGCAGTCCAGACCTCATGCATCTGTTCGGACATACACGAGTTAGACATATCAGCACGACCGAATCAGATCACTCCTTTGTACTAGTGGAACTGAGGGCACACGACACTGAGCACCGGGCAAGGGGGGCCAAGAAGTTCCGGTATGAGGATATCTGGCAAACTCATGTGGACTATGACCAAGTGGTAATGAGCAGTTGGCAGCACGGGTCAGGTCAGCAGGGCTTAGCCGGAGTTTTGAGTGCACTCAGCGAGATGCAAAGCTCGCTCTCCGCATGGGGTGCACAAGAGTTCGGTAGTCTAACAGCCACTATAAAGAAGCTCCGGGCTAAGTTGGATAAACTGAGGAGCAGGGCTACCGGTCGAGGGCCAACTGACGAAGAGAAGGCCACTGTAAAGAAATTGCGAGAGGCACTTCGCCACGAGGAGATTTGGATGCGCCAATGGACGAGAGTACCTTGGTTGCTCCATGGTGATCGCAACACCAAGTTTTTCCACGCACAAGCGGCAATGCGAAGGCGCATAAACAACATCGAGAGGCTTGAGCGTGCGGATGGCTCTATTTGCCAAACACCGGATGAAGATAGCAGCAAAGTTCAGCAGTTCTTTCAAACCTTATGTTAAATCTCAGGGATTTAACTCTCTGGATGAGCTGCTTGACTTGGTGCCACCTCGGGTGACCGAGCAAATGAACACGCACATCGACATGCCGTATACAGCACAGGAGGTGAAAACGGCGTTGTTTCAGATGGCGCCGTCGAAAGCTCCAGGAGTGGATGGTTTCACGACGGAGTTTTTCCAGAGACATTGGTCTCTACTCAAGGATGACATTATCCCGGCGGTCCTAGGGTTTCTGAATGGCGGCGAGTTGCCAGAGGGCATGAATGACACTTCGATCACACTCATTCCCAAGGTACGACACCCGCAACGCATCAGCCAATATAGACCTATTTCCCTTTGTTCTGTGCTTTATAAAATCGCAGCAAAGTGCATCGTCAACAGAACAAGGGTTTTTTTAGATGATATCGTGAGCGAGGAGCAAAGTGCATTTGTGCCGGGGTGCCTCATCACTGATAATGTGCTCATTGCACATGAAAGTGTACATGCAATGAAGAAAGGGAAGAAGGGGAAGAACTCAGTTTGTGCAGTCAAACTAGACATGATGAAGGCATATGATCAGGTAGAATGGCACTATCTTGAGGGCATCATGTCAAAACTGGGTTTCAGTGTACCATTTATCCGGTTGATTATGAAATGTGTCACTTCAGTTCGATTTTCGGTTCGTGTGAATGGCGAGCCTCTGCCATTCTTCACCCCATCCAGGGCCTTCGGCAAGGCTTCCCTGCATCACCATACCTGTTCCTCCTCTGTGCAGAGGGATTCACAACATTACTTAATAGGTTTGGTGGCGCCAATGTGGATAGAGGGATTCGTGTCAGTATTCACTCTTCATGGATCAATCATCTGCTCTTTGCAGATGACAGTCTCATCTTCATGCAAGCGAAGGTGGAGAGTGCATTTCGACTCAACAACATTCTGAGGGTTTATGGCGAGTGCTCGGGACAATGCGTGAATAGAGACAAAAGCTCCATCCTTTTCATCCCGAACACATCTGAGCCCGTCAGAGAAAGCTTGAAAGGAGCCCTAGGCATTTCGGTTGAGGCCTTCAATGAAAGATATCTGGGCTTGCTGACTGCAGCAGGGAGGATCACGTCGGGCACCTTTGACTACATTGGTGAACGAGTGCGATCCAAAATGAATGGAGGAACTGAACGTCTGGTTTCATGTGTAGGAAGGGAGGTGCTGATAAAATCGGTGGCCCAATCCATACCGACATTCACGATGAGCTGCTTCAAACTAACCAAGAAAATTTACAAAGGTATCTCCTCACCTATGGCGAAATATTGGTGGAGCAGTTCTATCGACCGACGTTCCATGCATTGGATAGACTGGAAGTCCCTCTCAGCCCCAAAACTCAGAGGAGGGATGGGATTCCGAGATTTGGAAACATTCAACATCGCTTTGTTGGGAAAGCATGGGTGGCGGCTGATCACAGACCCGGAATCATTATGCTCACGGGTTTTAAAAGGCCGCTATTTCCCAAACAGTGATTTCATGCAAGTTGTTGTGCCGCGCAATGCCTCCTCGACATGGAAAGGCATCATGGCCGGGAGGAAGGTGCTGGATGCTGGGCTACTGAAGTGAATCAGTGATGGCACTTCTATTAACATTTGGACTAACCGATGGTTGCCGGGGATGTTATCTCTGCGGCCTTCAGTTTAGATCGGAAGCGCCAATCTCCATTCAGCCTCTGACCTCATTGACACTGACAATTGGAGTTGGAGAGCTGAGCTTATAAGAGCAAATTTTATACCGCCAGATGCAGATGCGATCTTAAACATACCACTTAGACATGGCGGTGGTGATGACTTTTGGGCATGGGCTCATGAGAGGTCGGGGACATATACTGTCAAATCCACGTATCGTGCTCTAATGACTCGCAATGAGCAGCAAGCTCTAGAGGAAGGGGCGACTAGCGAATCTTTAGAGACAGATAAACAGTTATGGACACGGCTATGGAAACTCAAAGTTCTGCCCAAGGTTCGGGTCTTTTGGTGGGGAGTACTCCGGGGAATCGTGTCGGTGGAAACCACTCTCAAGCATCGGCATATAGCGACTGTGGCTCGATGCAAAGTCTGCAACGGTGCAGACGAAGACATGGTTCACGCACTCATCAAGTGCTCTCATGCCCGGAGTTTCTGGACTGAAGCTCGATCGTGGCTAAACATCAAGTTGCCAGATCTTCATCCTCACACTTGGTGCAAGGATATTCCGTGTGACTCTCGTTTCGCTGAGGAAGATCGGGCCAAGATCATAACTGTCATGTGGGCTATATGGACCTCTCGCAACAATATAACGCATGACAAGGCTAGTCTGAAACCTGATCTGTCCTCAAAGCGCATTAGAGAAACTCTAATGCTATTGGAGCTACCGTTGGAGAATACCAGGATCTTACCTGGCTATGGGTGGAGGCCGCCTGACTCCGATTGCATCAAAATCAACACGGATGTCAACGTGTCTCTGACGGAAACTAGAAGTGGAGCCGGTGGAGTGGCACGGTCCTCTTCTGATTTCATCGCTGCCTGGAGCAAGCCGCATGAGAATGTCACGGACCCCCCTCATCGCAGAAGCACTGGCTTTGCGAGATGGAGTCATCTTTGGCAAGCTTTGGGGTTTTTCACGAGTGCTACTTGAAGTTGACTGCTTAGAGTTGGTCCAGCTCTTGAACTCGTGACGGTTTTCGCGCTCTATTGTAGCGCCCATTCTTCTCGAAATTGGAGGGCTAGCCTCATCGTTTGTTTACTTTGATATTCATCATGTAATGAGACAATCCAACACCTCAGCTCACCTGTGTGCGAAACATGCAAGCACTCTGGGTGTGTCTGACTGCTGGATGGACTCTCCCCCAGCCTTCCTCGTGACCAGCCTATTGGCTGATTACGCTGGAGCTGACTCTGAATGAATAAATCTCGATGATTCCCGCAAAAAAAAACAAGCGAATCAAGACACTGTGTGCGGCAGAATTACCGTCCCGTTCTTTTGGCACGCGGGAAAAGCACACTGGTGCGACCTCGAACCGTGCGCACATCCACGGTCTGGTTTTGGTTGCTTGGTCTGGAAGTAAGTAATTACTACGTGCCGAGGCATACGTAGCACGTGACTGCATGTTGAGGATATGCTTTCTTCAATCTTCCCGTCTCCTTGTTTCCACAAACTGCTCCCTATCGATCGTCGTCTGTCATGGCCCGGCGAGCCACGGCTTCCGGATTCTGTCGACAGCGTCTTCATCGGCCACGGTTCACCCTGGCCGGCCGAACTCGACGAACAGCGACCGACAGGCCGGCAACGAGCCAGCGTCGATGACCCTCTCCTCTCGGGAGGCGCCAGGCGCAGTTTCCATGGGTCACGTGCTACCTCTGGACCTAGACCTTGTAGGTACATGCACGTATACCGGCATGGCATCACCACCAAGTTAGCCAGGCACTTATCCCGCCATGATTTGCTGGTGATCCGGCCATGTTCAGCAGCAGGGTCAACTTTCGCCGGCACCTTCGTCGTCCCTCGCAGCTCCAGGCCTAGGATAGACGCTCGGGCCAATCGGAGGAGCACCCCGACTGTTTTTGTTTTTGTTTTTTGTTTCTTGATTCTCGAAAAGGAGAGGAGCATCGGATCGGACTCAGGGTCAGGATCAGGGGCATGTGTCGAGCGACGGAGCTCCCGCTGCTGCCAATATTGCAATGGGCAATTTGACCTAGCCAGCCAGCCAGCAAGCAGCGATGCATGCCCACATACAGCCACAGGAAGAGGGGGGCGGGCCCACGCGGGCGTCGGGTCTAGCTAGGGCTAGGCGCTGGGGCTGGGATGATGCTGATCCCTTCCCTTCCCCGGCGAGGCGAGGCGAGGCGATCCCGCTGCGTGCCGCATGTGTGGCGCCTACCACGGAAACGCGGGCCCACGCCCCGGGCCCGTGGGGACATGCAACGCAAGCGGAGCAAGCAATCGAGCCAACATGCAAGCCCCGTGGGTGGCGCGTCCGGCCCCACCTCCCCCCTTCCCGCACACGGTGGTTCCCACCAGCGTGGACCGAGGAGGGGTTCAGAATCGATTTCATTTCGTTTCATTTCATTATTTTGGTTAGTATTTTGGGCCATGCCCTCATCCTCGCGAAGAAGAGAGAAGAAAATAATAATTTCCGTGTGCTCTTGGCTGGGCCGTGCTGGCCTCGTTCGGTTTCGGCAAACGGTGCCCCTGCCTTTCGCGGCGCTCCTAAATGCCGCTGCCGCGACGGGGAACGCTCCAGCTAAGCTCCGGCGGAACCCGGCTCGCGTACCGTGTCATTTCCGGTTTCTCCCTCCCTCCCTCCCGTAGTTTGGCAGCTGACATTGGCCCTCCCCTCTTATCGTCTCGGAAATATGGCGTGGATCATTTAGCATGCTCACTCGCTGGCTCACTGGCGCTGCTCCGGCGGAGGTTGTTGAGCGGCGGTACGCCGTGACATGGGCGCCGGCCTGCCCTTTACCCGACCTTCCATGTGGCCGCCTGATCGACCGATGCCGGTCAAGGATTCGTGTGCTGCGTGCGCGTCGGACCTACGCACGGCCCGGCTAGGTAGCTGCTGCTGTAGCCGTGTGTGAAAGAGAAGAACATGTGCCGCTCCTCCGCTCGGGCCGGGGGACCAGTTTTCATGGCGGGGTGGTGGTTAATCTGTTGACCCTGGTCGATCGATGCATGAGCATGACTACGTACGTGCAGATTCTCTCCGGTGATTCTTCAACAGTTGGACTACATGTGTAGTAGACTTCAGACGTGCTACGTGCGTGCTTCGTCTTGGTCATATTCAACGTGCACAACTAGTGCTCGATTTCTCTTAGCACTCCTAGGTAGCTTGCTGTATAAGAGAAGGGAGGTCGGTCAGAGTTCGAGGTATGCGGCTTGCATTTTGCGTTGGTCGATCGGACGATGGATTAAGCTAGGTAGGCATGTGGGAATTCTTTCAGGGGAAGGAAACTAGCTGCTGTACGTCGGTCGGAGTTTGAGGCAGGCAGCGGTATACGCCTTGCATTTTGATTGACCAATCAATCAGACAATGAATTAAGCTGGTAGAAGATAATAGAAGAAAAGGCTGGATATATAGGAAAGCAGTGAACGGAAGGAAAATAAATACGTGCACTGTTTGATCGGGAGTCATGCGTGTCTAGTGGCCGCTGGTATGCATCGCTGCAGTAGGCTGCGCGCTCGTGAGTCCGACGCAGTTGTTGACTAGTGAGTACGTAGAAAACATAGGCGCGATCTTGCAGCACGCCTGTATGTACCGGCAGCCTGAGTCAGTCACGGATCAATTCAAAGCCGACCCGGCCGGAAAACACTGCGCGCGTTGCAGCCACACGACCCAGATCCCATATTCAGCTCATAGCGTACACCACGCCTGACACCGCTGGTCTCGTTACGAAACGAGAAAAATTGTAACTACGCCGGGATCGGAGCTGCTGCCGTGCGTGTAAGGTGAGGAAGATCGACTGCGTGTAAAGTGCGGGGGTGCATTGTCTATCCTCCAGAAGCTGATCTCTGGGTCGTTGCTATCCTTACGTGCGCGAGGGGCGTGGGAAAAGAGTGCGGGCGCCGCGCCCGCGTGCCGGTCGGTCGTTTGCTTGCGCGCCCTGACGACTCATGAGCTCACCCGGAGGCGCCGCCGGCCTTTGGTCGAGCGAGCGAGCGAGCGTACCCGGCCATTCATTCATGTGGCAAGTGGCCGTGACATGCCTGAGATCGATAGACGTTGGAGCGTGTACGTACGCGCGCGCGGGATAGTGGATGTGCATGACAAGGGTATTGGTTGCATGCATCATGCGGACTGACTCGAGTTCTCCGACTCTTGTGCGTGGCAATGCATCATGCATGCACGGCACGCAGCATCGATTTCTACGGGTGAGCGCGTATTTGATGTCTGTGAGGAAACTCCGCGGGAAATGGCAAGTGCATGCATCACCAAGGGAAAAGGGGGTCCGCCGCACCCCTTGAATTTTGATGTTATCTCACGTCTAGAATTATTGAAATGGATGTATATAAAGTTCGACTAGTGTATATTTAGGATGATGATGTTTCGTTATCAACAAAAGAAAGCACGTGATTCTTTTCAAAAGGTTGGAGCGGTTAAGAAAATCCCTATACAGTAACTAAAAAATCTCAAGGAAAATTTCTTATGAATCAAAAAACTTATTATTATTATTTCGCTAGAAGTTGATTTTTTTTAATCATGTACTATATCGCTAAGCTCTTTAGGATTGGAGGCCTCACAATCAACTGAGGTCTTCAATTGAAATTTGATCACCCAATTTTGACCAGCTTCACAATTTCTCAAAACTCTTTTATTTATATTTTTATACAATACACTGTGTTTTCTACTTTTTAAGTCATCACAATTCATCGAGGTTTCAACTTAGAATTGGGTCACTTAATTTTGACCGGGTCAACAGTTTCTCAAGGAACTCTCCCATTTAATTGATTTAATTCTCTATGTTCCTTAATTTTAAAACTCTTTCATTTGACTGAGGTATTAAATTTTGAATTTGGTTTACAATTTTGATCGGGCCAACGATTTTTCAAATCAAACAATAGCAACCGGCCTATAAAAACCTATCAACCCCTCGCAGCTTCCTATCTCTCAGAAAAAAAACGTCACAATGTGATACTGTAGCATGAATATACTACATGCAACAAACGATAAAAATTATCCTCACATAAATATAGGTTATTAATTAGCGGATAACATATAATCACATCGTGAAAGATCCATCAAATAACCACATTATAAATAAACATAAACCACACTCAATCATCTTCCACACCGGCAGAACTAAATACTCCATCAGTTCCAGAATGTTGGCGAAACCACAATATAATGGTTTTTGTGTTTTGGAATGTCATTTTTTTAATTTTGATCAAGTTCAGAGCAAAAAATATCAACATCCATAATATTAAAAAATATAAAAATTCATTTCATGATGAATCTAATAACACCTATTTGATATTGTGAATTCTGATGTATTTCTCTACAAATTTGTTTAAAGTTAAAGAGGTTTGACTTTTCAAAAAAGCAACACACCATATATTTTGAAATAATGCGAGTAAAGAAATTTAAGAATTCCAACAAATTCAACGGTGCAGCAAAGCGCGTCCAACCCTTCTAGTACAGACCATATGCGGGTCTAACTGATTGCATCCCAACAAGTTACAACCGAGATGATACCCAGATTCGAATACCAGCCGGAAGTCCAAGCGATTACATCAGCAGTACTAGCAAAACTCTGGCCACCGATCAATGCACGTGAAACTCGGCGAAGAAATTGCGTAGGGCACAATCTTAATCATGCATCAGAGCGGAAAATCGCGAAAGAGTCGATGGAACGTCGCGTAGAAATTTCGTCGAACTAGATTCAAAATCTGATAATTAACCGTGGAAGAAACATACGCTAGCTCTAGGCACGGTAGCTGGCTAGCTGCGTACCACTAGCTAGGTCGATCGTTTACCTATATATATACTGTACTTGTCTGTCGTAACTTTGTGTTGTATATGTGGTCGGCAGCGTTTTGCCACCGAATTGAGGTTAATTCAGGAAGATAATCATAAGACGTACATATGCATGCACCATCATTGTGATTGCCCTCAAATTGCAAGAGAAAAACGGGCGTGTCTCATCATAGCCAGATCGAACGAGACATACCCAAAGAAGCGAGACACGCATCCGTCGTGAGCTTGCATAATACATAACTAGCAGAGCACAAGGAATAATCATGACCTTGATTTGTTCGGGCGCAATTATAAGGTCTACATATGCATGTGTACCTGTTGCTTGTTGTCCATGCCTATGTACGGAGGGACGACTATCTATTTATGTACTACAAGGTTTGTAGTAATAATCAAGGCCTAGTTTAAGCTGATGCAGTAGTGTACTTGTAGTTGCCAGCCGGCTGCCAGTTTATTCGCCCAAGCTTTGTCGTCTTGAATAAATTTGTAGTGTCCGGTTTTCGCTCGTCAAGTTGAGATTTTGGACGGCCCATAGAACTCAGGAGTCACTGTAGAACTCCTTTTGTTGCTCACGCCATGCCATGGCTCTATGACTAGGAGAATATGCATATTTAATTAAGGAAGTCCTATGAAGTAAATTTTCCCTTTATTGTTTGGACAACCTTGTATGAGGGTAGAGTGTTCTTATAAATGAATTTGCCTGACTTAAGACAAACGATAGGCTGAAGTTAATTTTGGGACAAGCATGCTAAAATCCCCACAATGGCAAGTCACCTGACTAAACTAGAACTAGAGCACTATCAAATGACAATACACATGGAAAGCACAACACTGTCACTCCATTTAGAGGCCTCTATGCTCCTCTTCTATGCCAAGTTATTATCATCAATCTAAAACCATCCCCCAAAGCTAGACACACTGACAGTTGGGTGCCCTCGTCTAGCCCTAAGCTTTAACCTTAAGAACACCGAGACTAATGGCAGGTTGTGAAGGAAGATCTTCACCAAACGCCTCCATGAAAGGGAATAACATCGGTAGGGTGCATCGTCATCGACACCAAACCCCGTTGAACAAACAATTTCCTTAAGAACTCACCATCACTCCACCAAACACCAAGGATGGGATCCAAACCACAACAACAGGTACCATGGCCTCCCCAAGATCCGAGCAGTCATGGTCCAATGGAGGGGGGGGGGGGGTGAACTCTTCAATGATGCCTCCAGTGAAAAGTAGAGGGTCATCATCACTAACATTTACCCTCTTTAGGAAAGGTATACCATCAAAGCTCATCACACCTTCTCGGCAAACCACGTGGAAGAGGGCTCACCCACGGCCAAATTATCACTGGGCGGTAGCACACATAAAGCAACATCGCAACTCCGTTTGCGTCAATAGTAGCAAACAATCCTAAATCCGGTCCAAAAAGCATCATTGTTGTCTTTCTAGCCGCTCGTGGCAACCTATTCATCAAATAGCCATACAACATCTCAAAGAGTCGAGACTACGCTTCAAGCGCTTGAAGTGCTTCGCAGGAACCACACGCTTGACAATCCAAGTGCCCCCATGACACATAAACATGTAAAACAAAGTGATCAAAAGGGAGAACCCACCAACACAAGCTGTTATTTGCAACATGGATCAATTGTATTATCACCGTCGGTAGAAGAAATGTGTATCTTCACCGACATGAACGCAATATGTATGGTATATCATTTTGTTGCTAGACTCAGATGTTGCATTATTGGCTACTAATACAATTGGTCTACTTTTTTTAGGGGAATAATTGATCTAAATTCATGTACATAAAGGCACTGCCGATGTACCGGCATTCGGCGGCCAAAAGAAGGTGACATCTCAGCTGGTGATCTACGCCAGCTACCGTCGATTTTTGGGTACGCAAGCAGAGTAGAGGGGCCATGCATGCATGCATGCTGGTTTGCTGTGCTGTGAGACGCTTGGTGATCACTTTTGCATGCACCATGCACACCAATAATTCCTCCGATGGCGACCCCGCGGCGTCGCGCGTCATAGGTCGTTTATTTCCATCGTGTCCAGTGGCCCGGTTGCCCGCGAATTCCCAGTCTCCTTTCACGTATCCGGCACACTGCTGTGTGCGCACGCAACCATTTTCAACACAGCTAGCTAGCTAGCACTGCAAAAAGTAAGACGGGTCGACCATAATTAGCCGAGCTGGATATATTGAACAGCTGCAACACCAGGACGTTGAATGGTCAATTATGGGCAAGAACACTGCAGGGTCCTCACGCGCGTACCCACGACTCTAAACTTCTAGGCCTACTTTGATTCAAAGGAATTGCATAGAATTTTTAAAGGATCTAGATCCTTAGAATTTTTTTCTTTGATGGTCGTTTGATGCATAGGATTGACATACTTTGGAATTTTTTCATAGGATCCATTTATACTATATTTTGGAGAAGAAATTTCATCTACTTAAATCTCATTGTATAATTTCTTTGTTTTTCCTGCGCTATCAAACGTTCTTTCAAGTCCTGTAAGGTACTATAGGACATGCCATTCCATTTCTGCATTTTTTCTATTCCTTTGTTTTGAGAATCCTGCGAATCAAAGAGGCCCCTAGCTGGTTCTTTTTCCTTTGTTGTAACGAAGAGTGAAGCAACCAACAAATGAAAATTTGTCATGCATGTTTGGTTTGGCTAACTCTTGATAGTTGGCCTAAGCAAAAGTGTGGGTTGCAACAACGGTAAATTAAAGTTTTTTTTACCAGAACAACAAATTAAAGTTTTCAAGTAAAGCTAAGGTCGTGGCATCAGTGCTGAGTTTTCTTTTTGTGAGGTGGCATCAGCAAGATACAAACAAATTATTGGGCCGGTTAGGATGGGCTAAGGTAAAGCACCATTTCTTTTGCTATTGGAGCCCACTTTGGCCCTCATGACCCATTATTTTCGAGAGTTCCTCCTCACGTGCGTGTCAAGCGGGCCAGAGCCTGTGAAGCGTTTTCCATTCGCTCGTTGGCTTTCTCTGTCTCGATCGCTCGCTCGCTCGGGACACGTTAGGCTGGTTAAACTGGAAAAACCTATATGACCCACGCTGCGTCAATCTGTCGAGGTTTCGCACAGGATTAACAAGCGAGCCACGCGATATAGGCCAGCCCCGTTAATGGTTGCTACAATCCCGATTTTAGAAACTTTCTAGAGGTTTTCAGCTTGTTCTTTTACGGTTTTGGGAAACTTGTAGAAAGTTCCCGAACCGGATTTTGTGCTCTGTTTTTCTTTTCTTTTTCTGTTTTATTTTCCCTCTTCTTCTTATTTCCTATCATATTTTATTTTAATTTCATTTTAATTTTTATTTACAAAATTTATTTCCCTTTTAAAAAACAATTTGTTATTTTTTTCATTTAAAGAAATTACTCCTGTTTACAAATTCTGTTCATAAATTCCATAAAAAGTAATTTTAAAATTTGCTCACTTCGTTTCAGAAAAAATTTGGTAATTCAAAGCAAATGTTCACAATTTTTTTTTAAAAAAATTCGCATTTTAAAAAACTTGTACGTTTCTATAGAACATTTCTTCACAACTTTTAAAAATATTCGTGTTTTTAAATTTTATTTGGAAGTTTCAAAAAATGTTCGCGTTTCCAACTGTTGTTCGGGAATTTAAAAAATGTTCCCTTTTCAAAAAAATTGCTCATTATTTGCTAAAAATGTTCCTGTTTTTCGAAAATGTTTCTGTTTTTTAAAAATTTGATCGTAAATGGAAAATTTGTTCCTAAATTCCAAAACTTGTTCAAATTTTGTTCACCAATTCTAAAAATGTTCATGATTTCAAAATGTTCCCACTTTAGTAATGTTTGAAAATGTTAACAAACTTAAAAAGAATCATGTTGCCTAATCGTTTTTAAAAGTGTTCCCACTTTCAAATTTTGCGCACAAAGAAGTGTTAACATTTCTCAAAAATTCAACTAATGTTCTGGAATTCCAAAAATTGTTCTAGATTTCCAAATTTGTTCACATATTCGAAAAATGTTCATATTTTCAATATTGTTCGCAAATTCAAAAATAATTCTTGTGTATTGAATTTTTTTTTCACAATTCCGAAAACGTTCCTATGTTTTCCGAAAATGTTTGGGACATTTTAGTAATTGTTATTAATATCAAATAATGTACTCATTTTGCATTTTGTAATTTCAGAATGTTCATAGCGTTTACAAAATGTGTTTGGAATTTCGAAATTATTGCACAATATTTTAGAAAATGTCCATCTTTCCATTTTTGCAGGAGTTCAATCATCGTTCACGTTTCATAATTTTTTCACAAAATTCAAAAAATATTCGTGTTTTCAATTTATTTTTAAATTTTCAAAAGTTTGTTCGGAATGTTATTTAATTGTTTTTATAAACTTCAACAAAAATTCATGTTTTCAAAAATTGTTCTGAATTTCAAAAATCGTTCACATATTCAATTTTTTCACGAATTAGAAAATATTGCATTTAAAAAAATTGGAGTTTTGAAGAAAGCTCTGAAAGTTTTAAAAGTAAGCAAAAAGGAAAAGAAAAAAACAAACACATCATGAGAAAAACCCACATCCCCAAATGGTGGAACCTTCTAGGAGGATCCCACAATCGCTAAGAGAAAAAACAACATCGACTAGTCAAACGTGGCACATACAATGCAAAAAGGAAAAAAATGCTAGATGGACCGAGCCCAAGGACGAACGTGGGAACTGCGCCGGTTTTCTAAACAAAGTATTCAAGTGTAACCGACGCCTAACGCATCGATAGGGTTTGGGATTATTTTCTTCCTGGGTTGGGCGGTCCATAGTCCTTTCTTGCCCTTGTGACGTGTGTAGCTCCACCCCTTGTGTCACTTAAATGACGAGGATTTCCTAACAAAAACTAAAAATCTTGAGGGGAAAAAATCAACACGGTACTCGACATATAATATACATGACTATATCATTGCAAAAAAGGACAAATCCGAATGAATAAACTCAAAACAAATCAACCTTGACCCAAAAGATTTCTAAGTTGTTAGTTAGTTGTTTATAGTCATAAGACTAATATTTATCATCCTTCTGCGCATGTAATAATCTTCAATTTAGTCGAAGAGTCACATATCAGTTTCTCAATTGACTTGAATAACAAAAACTTATAATAAGGAGGGAAACAAACAATCTAAACAAACCGGTGGCCCACAATGAACTCGCATTCATAAGACAGTTTCAAGTTTTACCAATGCATTTGGCCCATCAAATTGTGATCTTTAACAATATATCAAAAGATTGAATGCCCACTTGTGAGGCCTCTACCTCCCCTTATACTAGGTACATGTCTTGGAGTACAAGTTGAGGCCTTCCGGATGGAGACCATTTGCGGGGCGAGGGGCGTGAAATTGGTTTTCCGTCGGGTCGGTACCCCCGATATGTTGTACCATTAGATGGGAACTTGATTCATGATGACTACGCTTACCATATGCGGGAGTGATTAATCCCCCCCTAATGAGTGGATTTTATGCATACTTTGTAGATTATATTTTAGTGCAAATATCCCTCGTAACATGTCCATCTAGCACTTCTTCCGGCCCTCAATGCATAGTTTCCCATATGTACTAGTTTCACCAAGTTTGTTGCACTACTTTTACATTTATTTAGGTTTTATTAGTTTTCCTTTCATTTGTGGCCCTTGTAGGTATGTTAACATATATTTGGACTTGGCACATTGAGAAGTATCAAGTTGGGGTTAATCCATAGAAGCTCGAGGCAACACACTTACGCATTTTAAAGGTCGAAAAGGTATTTTTTTTTCCAAAGTGCTCCAAATCAAGATCTAAGACTAGGAATGGATCAGTTTCGTTCATACAAATCCAACAAGCCCAATAACGTCAAATTCGAGTTTGCATAAAGAAATGTTGGTCATTTTAGCGGAGGAAGACAGGTTGAAAGACGGCCTTTCATGCGCACATGTGTGATCGTTTGGCTGATTGTTTGACACGCACACAACTCTGAAAGTTGCCTATCTGAATGAGATTCTTCACCAATTTCATCCCCATTTATTTCTATGGGATCCTTGGCATATTTGTAGGATCGAAAGTAGGTCTAGAGGGGGGGGGGGTGATTAGACTACTTGACCAATTAAAAATCTACTTCTTTTCAATTTTAAGTGTTGGCAGATTTTAGCATTCATAGCAAGTCAAGTACACCCTACACATGCATGTCTACGAGTATAGCAGCAGAAAGTAAAGACAAGCATGAATATTAAAGGAAGGGTAGGAATATCAAACGCAATTTGAAGACACGATGATTTTTCCCGTGGTTCCGATAGGTGGTGCTACCGTACGTCCACGATTATGTAGTCTTCAACCCACGGAGGGTAATGGTCACAAGAATCCATGGAGGGCTCTACCCACGGAGGGTTCCATGAAGAAGCAACCTTGACCCATGATGGCCTACGTCCATGGAGGACTAGCCTAACTCGGGGTAGATCTTCACGAAGTACGCGATCTCCTTGCCCTTACAAACTTCTTGGTTTACTCCACAACATGAAGTAGGAGGCTCCCAAGCGACACCTAACCAATCTAGGAGGCACCACCCTCCAAAAGGTAATAGGCTCGATAATGTCGATGAACTCCTTGCTCTTGTGCCTCAAGATGATAGACTCCTCAATACACAATCACTCTCTCAAAGATTTGGCTTTGGTGGAAGAGATTGATTGTGTGGAAAGCAACTTGGGGAGGCTAGAGATCAAGATTCATATGGTTGGAATGGAATGGCATGATCTCAACACATGAGTAGGTGTCTCTCTCTCAGAAAATTAGTTGGTATGAGTGGGGATCTGTTCTGAGTGCTTCTCTTTCGAGTAGGTGGTGGTGGAGGGGTATATATAGGCATCTTCAAAAATCCAACTGTTACACCTAATAAGTACAACTCGGTGACACCGATATGTTAATCTCGGTGGTACCGAGTTGCCTCAAAGGTAGCAACTTTTGAATCTTGGTGAGACCGATACATAAAACTCGGTTGCACCGATAAAGTGACCAACGGTCAGATTGCCAGACTCGATGACGCCGATTCAACAAACTCGGTGGTACCGATTTTGTGAATTTGCATAATAGAAAGTTGGAAACCCAAACTTGGTGGCACCGAAGCAGAATCGGTTGCATCGAAGGGCTAGGGTTTGGCTGAGTCTGTCTGAGGCTGAGAATCGGTGGCACCGAGTGGGAGTGTTGGTTGCACCGATTTTGGATATGTGACTTTGGACTGACTTTTGTGAAAGAGCTTGTGGGTGTATGTGGTGACTATCACTTGTGCACGTATGAGCATTTTATTCACCAACAGTACCTTACCCCCTTTTAATAGTATTGACTTTCCTATGGACTCAAAGTGATTTTTCACAAAGTAAAATGCAGAGTCATTTTGCTTGAAGGTTTGCCAATATATTTCCTTGCATCATGGGGGATTCCACGATCCTTTTGCCAACCCATCATTGAACTTTTCCTGAAACATGCTTAGTGGAAACATTAGTTCAATGACATATATGTTGTTATTAATTACAAAAACCACCAAAGGAGCAAATGTGCTTTCAATCTCAAAACAATTCCTTATTTAACACTATCTTAAATTTCGTTTCCTTATTTGACACTAGAAAACATTTTCTTCCATGTATAACAACGAGTCTAAATTTAATGCCCTTTATAACACTTTCGTCCATTTTAAGCCTAAATGACATATGAAAAGACCATTTTACCCTTCATGTGGTATGCATGTAGACATCAGTGCAGGGAAGTGACACACACAAAATATCAATACGGGACAACATCATACACACGCAACAGCAGTAGCACATAGACCTGCAACAACACACACGCATGCGCACACGCAACACATACACAAATAGCAACATACGCACCCCCCACACACAACAACACACACGCACCCAGGCACGCAGCACACGCACGCAGCAGCATCACACATACCAGGTGCACACACATGCAACACACACATGCAGCACCCATGCATGCATGCATCACACACGCACACACACACACGCATCACACATGCACGCATGCATCACACACACCCGATGCACACGCATGCAGCACACATGTACGCAACACACATGCATGCTTGTAGCAAAAATGCATGCAACACCCACCCACGTAGCACACACGCACACGCAATAGCACACACGCACACATAGAGCATCAATAGTACACATGCGCGTGCACAGACACAAGCAGCAGCACACACGCACACATAGAGCATCAATAGTACATGTGTGCGTGCACAAACACAAGCAGCAGCACACACGCGCGTGCACACAAAACATATCACATAAGGGGCAAAAGAGTCTTTTCAGCTATCATTTAGGCTTCAAATGGACAAAAGTGTTATAAAAGGCATAAAATTTAGACTCGTTATTAGATAGGTAAGAAATTACTTGTCGATGTCAAATAGGGCATAAAATTTAAGCACGATGTTAAATAAGGAATTCTCTCTTCAATCTCCCCCTTTTTGACAATTAATGACAACATATAGATCAAAGCTTCGACATAAGATGTAATCAATGAATATAATCATCGCTTTGAGAAGTATGTGATAAGCAAGAGCTCCCCCTCAATTTGTGCATTATTTTTAAATTTACGTTTGAATGCAAATGCACAATCAATTAGGTACATGGGGCACTTCTTCCATTTCACATACAACTTGGTGGTGTGCGAGAGTAAATAAGAGTTAATATCATAGCACAACACATCAAGCAAAGTGAATGATCATCTTATAACCATCAAAAGTATAGGAAATAGTAGCAACACACATTAAAGCGTATGATCAAACACGAACAAAAGTATAACACAAGCAACCAAAAGACCATGAAGTGACAATAGCTGGTGCAGACGATGAAGGTCTAATCTCCGGAGCTGGCACTGTAAGTGTCCTGGCCTGTGTCCTGAACTGGGCAGTCATCCTGACAGGTGCACAATCCTCATCCTCATCATCATCAGAATGTGAAGAGGTGCGACGGATAGGAGCTTCATCTACTTCCTTCTTGAGCTCGTTCACGGTCTTGGTTAGCCCATCCACCTTGTCATTGAGGGTCTTCACTCTATCCTCAAAGATGTTCACAAGACTTTTGTGATTGTCCAGTATGCCTTTGATATCCTCCTTCATGTCCATGACTATAGAGATCAAGAGATCCATTTGCTCGTTCCTGGATCTAGGAACTTGAGCACTAGTGGCTCTAGCTGCCTCTGCCTCTGCCTGAGCTGCAGTTGATGTGGGATGGTCTGGGTCCATCACCACAATGTTGTCCTCGAAGTCTGGCTGTAGGGGAAAGTGGGATTTGTCCAGAGCAAAGATGTTCTTGTCCAGCTTGGAGTTGATGATCATATGAATGTAGGGTGCATAGCAGCATGAGCGCTTCTGATCAGCAGCAACCCTCTTCACAGTCTCCACTATCAGATCCATCACTCTGAATCTCCGGTGTTGGTTAATAAGAAGCAGCAGGTTGATGGAGTAGCCTCAGATCATCTTCTCATCACCTGACTTGGTAATCAAAGTATGCCTCAAAATAGTGTTGATGGTGCAGAGACCTGCCTGGAGGTGATAGATAGATCCTAGATTGTGGGACTGAAGTTGTGCAGTAGGAATGGCATTGTACATGTCCTTCATGGCATTGTGGCTTGCCTTGGACTCTGAGTATACACATATATCTCCATCTCGTGCCTCTGGAACTCCTAAGATGGCAGCCCATTCATCAACAATAGACTCATACCTTGCTCCTTCTATCATCCACATGATCCTACCGTCTCCATAGAAGTGAGCAATGGAGTAGAATTGCATGATCATCTCGTCGTTCCATGCAGTGAATTCTTTGCCAACAAACTTGTCTAGGCCAATGAAGTGGAAGTTGTCTTGCACACTCGGGAAGTAGTCTTCATTCGCCTTAATGTACTTCTAGTCGACGTATCTCATGTCACTCATAGCTGGACTCTTGTCAAGCAACACAGTCTCATATAAATCATGTTGCTCCTTGGTGTAGAACCTATAGTCCATAGTTGTCTTTCTCCTCTGAGAGTAAGGATCAATAGCTCTCCACTCTCTCAAACCTACATCCTTCTTCTTCTTCATATCAACAGCAAGTGGATGACTGGCATTGTGCTCTAGAAGGTGAGGTCTGAGCTTCATCAATGCAGACATAGCATCCTCATCAGCTTCTCTGAAGGTATATCCCTTGTTATTCTTAGAAGCTAGGATGTCTCCGGTAGTCCTCTTGGAATTCTTAGCAACAACTTTCTTGGGTGCAGACTTGGTGCTCTTGGAGGGACCTTGGTTTGGCATAGCATTTGCCAACAACTTCTTCTGCTTCTTCTTGGGAGGGGCCTTTACAACTTGCTCTTCCTACTCCTCCTCCTCCTCAGCAGCACCAGCAGCCTCCTCAGGGTCGTCAAACATTGAGGTAGGCCTGCCAACAACACGGACAATCCTTTTCCTGACCTTCTTCTCTCCGACCTTCTTAGGTAATGACTTCCTTGGGGGCTCAATGGTCATGGTAGCCCTAGCACTCCCAGGTGCTCTCATAGACTCTGGAGGGGCATATACTTTGCTGACCACCCTCTTGGAAGAGGTGGCTTCATTTGCTGACTTCTTGGCAGCCTTGTCTTGCTTCTTAGCAAGAACTTCCTCTGGAACAAAGTCTGAATCCTCCTCATCTGAATTCAGCTTCTTCCTGGTCCTTGTAACAACCTTGGGCAACCCATGAGAACTAGGGATGCCTAGATCTGAAAATGAGCTGGACCCAGGGCTAGTGCCTCAACTCATGTCAACGTTCTGCTCATGCAAATTATGGTTGTCCTCAGCATCTGACATAGCTGACCCTGTGAATAAATTATAGAAGAGTGGAATAGGATAAGTCATCACAAAATGCAACTGGTTTTTGCAAATTTGAACAAAAGATTCTCAAGGTTTGCATTCTGTCACATGAAAATCGGCACAACCGAAGCAAAAAATTTGGTGCTACCGAGACTAACTTTCTCTTTAACATAAACTTGGCACTCTTTTCGGTGAGACTGAAAAAGAGTACTCGGTTTCACCGCGATCATTCTCAGCAACACAGAGGGCAAATCGCTCACACCGATTTGTTCGCTTCGATTCCACCGAGTTTCATCGGGCGGACGACAAACCCTAGATTTGATCATTAGCTATCCTAATGGAATTTTTCGTGGATAGATCGATCTCAAATGGTGGCTTATGGATGGAAAGACCTTAATGCGCAAGAATCAGAGAGGGGAGCGCATGAAGGGTTCGAAATCGTACCCTAACTTGGTGACGACTTTGCTACGGCGGCGATGGAGGTGAAGATTTCATCTACGACGTGGACTTCCAACGGCAGAGGCGCTCGGGAAGACAACGGCGATGACCAGGGGGTCCTTTTCGGCAGCTTAGGGTTTTGGGGCACGACTGTTTGAGGATTGAATTTCAAAGTGTCAGGTCCACAACATATACCCCTTGTTGTCGGTGACACCGATTCTAAATTTACGGTGTCACCGAGGTTCTCGACTGTCAGCTGACAGGGAAACTCGATGTAACCGAGAATATGGAATCGGTTGTATCGAGATAGAAAACCAGATCAACCCTAGGAATTTGGTGAGACCGATATTTTGAGTTTGTTCCACCGAGATGCTCTTGGGAGGTTTTAATTGTCAGTCCTTTGTTGATACGGAACTCCGAGTGCTCCTCACACACAGAGATCGAAAAGTACTTGTTCAAATTTTGTGATGCAGCAAGAATGGAATATGAGGTGAGAAAGCATAGATATCTAGAGGAGTGGTCCTAGGCATTCTTGTACATCCAATTTGCAAATGAAAAATCAAAAGCCAAATAGCAACAACTGGATGTCCTCGAATGAGTAAATAAATGAAGACCAACATGCTCACACAATAAGATGTCAAATGAAAACATGGCAAACATGCACAAACACACTAGCATCTAACAAGCATTTTGGCGATGTCGGGGTCATCTATATATGAGTATATTGACTTAGAAGCCAAGTAAGAGTACTTGATCATATGTCATACTCATCGTTTAAGCACAAGTGGGGTTTCCACTTTTACATAAAGAATTTAATGTTTCACATACTATGGGATGCTTTGACTCAAGTCTTAGAGTAAAGCTCCCCCTTGATGTGACATCCCCCCATAGGAGGGATAAACTAACCTTGGGTTTTGTCGATGAAGATTTCATCTAGATGAAGTAGTGGTGGATGCTCAAAGTTGATGAAGATCACCATGAGTTGGGAGCATCCTTGTTGTTTCATTACTCTTCTCACCTACAAGGGTTAGTCCCAACACACAAGAGACAAATAGAAGGATATCTATGGACATGGAGTGCAAAGCATACATGATGATGTCCATTGATTTGTTGATTACCTTGTCCCTTGCTTACCTTTGAGGGAATGTGTGACTCCTTGAACTATTGAATGATGTTGATGTTGATTGCAACTAGTTCTTACCAATAATGAATATGAGTGAATTTCATTGGAGGAGTCACCACTCAAGAACTTCTCTAGTTCTTCTTCTTGGGGACCCACATCAAGTTGATGAGGATCCTTGGTGTTGAAGTAGCACCTATAGAAGTTGAGCTTGTAGTAGCCTTGGGAACCCACTTCACCAAAGTTTGGGATTTATCTTCTTATGAGTCAATGTCCTCTTGAAGCTTGTTCTTGTCCTTGAACTTGGGGTCTTGTGGTGGAAGGTCATCTTGAGCTTTTGTTCCCTTGGGGAGAGTATTTTCATACTTCTCCTTTTGAGGAACAAACTTGGGATTGGAGTACTTACCTTCTTCCCATTCAACTCCATTAGCGCTGAAGTAGCCAACACCACGGTTCTTCTGGTATCCTCCGTGCTTGTGTACAATCTCCTCAAATTGTTTGCACCCGACAAGACTCTTGTAGATACCTTTCTCTATAATCCCTTTCAAAAGTTCATTTTCTTGCTCAAGTGTAACTTGGATAAGAGAAGAGTTAGTGGGATCAGTAGAACTACTAGAAGCTTTATTGGATTTATCATTTTTATTGCTACTAGTTGAAGAACCTTTCTTGCCTTTGTTACTAGTTTGCTTAGTCTTAACTTGTGGCAAGAACATAGAAAAGAGAAGTCGTTTGGCTAGATAATACGAAATCTTCTTTCGAAGATCGTCATTGATAGTTTTAAGGAGCTCATTGTCTTGCTCTAAATTGAGTTTCTCGAAGTGGAGCTTCTCATGTGTCCTTTAAAGCTCTCTATGATCTTGTAGAGTAGACTCATGAGCTAACTTAAGAGTGTTTAGTTCTTGAGTGAGTCGTTCTATTTCCAACTTATCATCATCACACGACTTATCTAGACTAGAATGATTACTAGCAAGTTCATCTTGACTAACATTACTAGATTTTTCAAATAGCAAGTCAACTTCAATTAAAAAGTCATCCTCGTCACTATTGAAATCAAGATACTCGGGGTGTGATACCTTGGGGCCTTTAGCCATGAAGCAACATCCACTCCCTTCATTTGGTGAATCGAATATGTCGTAGGAGTGATAACCCACAAGTATAGGGGATCAATTGTAGCCTTTCTCGATAAGTAAGAGTGTCTAACCCAGCGAGGAGCTAAAGGTAGAACAAATTTTCCCTCAAGTTCTATCGACCACCAATACAACTCTACGCACGCTTAACGTTTGCTTTACCTAGAACAAGTATGAAACTAGAAGTACTTTGTAGGTGTGATAGGATAGGTTTGCAAGATAATAAAGAGCATGTAAATAAAGTCTAGGGGCTGATAAGATAAAGTAGCAATTAAGTTAGTTTAACGAATGTGGAAAAGTGGTGGTAGGAGTTGCGGAATTATCCCTAGGCAATCGATAACTCGACCGGTCATCATTATTGCAATTTTATATGAGGGAGAGGCATAAGCTAACATACTTTATCTACTTGGATCATATGCACTTATGATTGGAACTCTAGCAAGCATCCGCAACTACTAAAGATCATTAAGGTAAAACCCAACCATAGCATTATAAGGTATCAAGTCCTCTTTACTCCCATATGCAACAACCCACCTACTCGGATTTATGCTTCTGTCACTCACACAACCCACCATAAGGCAAATCATGAACACATTGCTACACCCTACAGAGAGGATCCCTCACGCTTGCGCGACACGGAGAGCACCATAGGACAACACCAATAATAAAACATGCAACTCAAACCAATCAGGATCATCAATCAACCCATAGGACAACAAAAATCTACTCAGACATCATAGGATTGCAACACATCATTGGATAATAATATGAAGCATAAAGCACCATGTTCAAGTAGAGGGTACACCGGGTTGTGGGGGAGTGGACCGCTGTAGATAGATGGGGGAAGGTGATGAAGGTGTTGGTGAAGATGACTGAGTTGTTGGAGTAGATCGCCGTCACGATGATGGCCCCGACGGCGTTCCGGTGCCATCGGGAGAGAGGGGGAGAGAGCCCCCCTCCTTATTCTTCCTTGACATAGGGTTTACCCTCTGGTCCTTGGCCTCCATGGCGGCGGAGGCGTGAGAGCCCCTCCGAGATTGGATCTCTCTCTCTGTTTCCTTCTGTTTCTGTGCTCCCAGATTATGGCCTTTCACCGTTTCTTAAATATCCGGAGATCCGTAACTCCGATCGGGCTGAAATTATGAGGGGATTTTATTTATAAAAATATATTCCTTGCGCCCAAAGGACATATCCAACCGACCTAAGGGGTGACAAGCCTGCCAGGCACGGCCAGGGGGGTGGGTCGCGCCTAGCAGGCTTGCCACCTCCTCGGGCATCGTCTCGCGTTGATTCCCAAAAATCACAAATATTCCAAAAACAATCTCCGTAATTTTTTATCGCGTTTGGACTTCGTTTGGTATGGATATTCTACAAAACAAAAAACATGCAACAAACAGGAACTCACACTGGGCACTAGATCAATATGCTAGTCCCAAAAATAGTATATAAAAAGTTGCCAAAAGTATATGAAAGTTGTAGAATATTGGCATGAAACAATCAAAAATTATAGATATGACAGAGACGTATCAAGGAGTCGATTGTCACTAGTGCAAGTCCGGCAACACCTTCATCTTGACTATAGTCGGAGTTGGAGCGGTAGCTTCTCTTTGAGTGGTTGTCGGATTCAGAGCTGGAAACCCATTCACCAACATGAGTTTGATGTCCTCTTCTTGAGTAGCTCTTGGTGTACTTGTCCTTATTTTCCGAGTCCCTACTTCTCCTTGAGGGTCTTTGTTCATAACGATCATCCCTACTCCTTCTCTCTCTTCGAGGTGACTCGTCTCTTGAGCTTCGTCTTCTTGGTGACTCTTCTTTCCTTTTGTAAGGAGACGTGCACTCATTGGAGTAGTGTCCGGGCTTCCCACAATTGTAGCAGTTTAGGTCACGACTTGAAGAATGCTTCTCTTCATATCTTGAGTTGGAGCTTTGATCTTTGCCTATATTCTTGTAGAACTTGTTGAATTTCTTGACCATGAGGCTTATCTCTTCATTTGTGACAAGGTTGTCGCTTGAAGTTGCGGGAGCATCACTTGTGTCTTTGTAAGCACCGCTAGACTTGTGGTGAAGCTCTTCCTTGTACTCGAGTGTCATCTCAAGAGCAAAAATCCTTCCAATCACTTCTGTTGGCTTGAGATCTTTGTAGTTGGGCATCATTTGGATCAATGTGCATACAGTGTCATATCGATCATCCAAAGCTTGGAGTATCTTCTTGATGATGAATTTGTTGGTCATTTCTTCGCCTCCCAAGCCGGCAATCTCATTGGTGATGAGAGCTATCCTAGACTACATCTCAGCGACTCCTTCTCCATCCTTCATCTTGAACTTGTCAAGCTGACTTTGAAGTACATCCAACTTGGACTCTCTCACAGATTTGGTACCTTCATGCATATCAACCAAAGTATCCCAAATCTCTTTTGCATTCTCAAGACGTCTGAGTTTATTGAATTCTTTGGGGCATAGGCAGTTGAAGAGAATTTCACATGCTTGAGCATTTAATTGCAACATCTTCAATTAATCCGCAGTCGCTTTGCGATCCTGTTCCCTTCCATCTACAAATAATTCACCTCACAATCCAACACGAACAACAGCCCAAACGGCGGGGTTATGACCAAGAAGATGCATTTTCATTTTGTGCTTCCAACTAGCAAAGTATTGCTATCAAAATACGGACCTCTATGGTGATAATTTCCCTTGCTAGACGCCATACTCTCCTAGGTTGTGAAACCAATGCAATGGATACCAATGCTCTGATACCACTTGTAGGATCGAAAGTAAGTCTAGAGGGGGGTGATTAGACTACTTGACCAATTAAAAATCCACTTATTCCCAATTTTAAGTGTTGGCAGATTTTAGCATTCATAGCAAGTCAAGTACACCCTACACATGCATGTCTACGAGTATAGCAGCGGAAAGTAAAGACAAGCATGAATAGTAAAGGAAGGGTAGGAAGATCAAACGTAATTTGAAGACACGGTGATTTTTCTCATGGTTCCGATAGGTGGTGCTATCATACGTCCACGTTTATGGAGTCTTCAACCCATGGTGGGTAATGGTCGCGAGAGTCCACGAGGGGCTCTACCCACTGAGGGTTCCACGAAGAAGCAACCTTGACTATACCATGATGGCCTACATCCATGGAGGACTAGCCTAACTCGGGGTAGATCTTCACGAAGTAGGCGATCTCCTTGCCCTTACAAACTTCTTGGTTCACTCCACAACACGAAATAGGAGGCTCCCAAGTGACACATAACCAATCTAGGAGGCACCACCATCCAAAAGGTAATATGCTCTATAATGTTGATGAATTCATTGCTCTTGTGCTTCAAGATGATAGACTCCTCAACACATAATCACTCTCTCACAGATTTGCCTTTGGTGGAAGAGATTGATTGGGTGGAAAGCAACTTGGGGAGGCTAGAGATCAAGATTCATATGGTTGGAATGGAATGGTATGATCTCAACACATGAGTAGGTGGCTCTCTCTCAGAAAATCAGTTGGTATGAGTGGGGATCTGTTCCAAGTGCTTCTCTTTCGAGTAGGTGGTGGTTAAGGGGTATATATAGGCATCTCCAAAAATCCAACCATTACACCTAATAAGTACAACACGGTGACACCGATGTGTTAATCTCGGTGGTACCGAGTTGCCTCAAAGGTAGCAACTTTTGAATCTTGGTGAGACCGATACATAAAACTCGGTTGCACTGATAAGGTGACCAATGGTCAGATTGCCAGACTTGGTGACGCCGATTCAACAAACTCGGTGGTATGATTTTGTGAATTTGCATAACAGAAAGTTGGCAACCCAAACTCGTTGGCACCAAAGCAGAATCGGTTGCACCGAAGGGCTAGGGTTTGGCTGAGTCTGTCTAAGGCTGAGAATCGGTGGCACCGAGTGGGGGGTGTTGGTTGCACCAATTTTGGATATTTGACTTTGGACAGACATTTGTGGAAGAGCTTGTGGGTGTATGTGGTGACTATCACTTGTGCACGTATGAGCAGTTTGTTCACCAACAATACTGAAAGGATGTGGATGTCGCCTAGAGGGAGGTGAATAGGCGCTTTAAAATAATTATGGTTTAGGCTTGAACAAATGCGTAATAAAACTATCGTTTAATTAGTCAAGCAAAAAACCTAAAACAACTAGGCTCACCTATGTGCACCAACAACTTATGCTAAGCAAGATAGACAACTAAGTGATAGCAAGATATATTACAAGAAACAATATGTCTATCACAAAGTAAAGTGCATAAGTAAAAGGGCTCGGGTAAGAGATAACCGAGGCACGTGGAGACGATGATGTATCCCGAAGTTCACACCCTTGCGGATGCTAATCTCCGTTCAGAGCGGTGTGGAGGCACAATGCTCCCCAAGAAGCCACTAGGGCCACCGTAATCTCCTCATGCCCTCGCACAATGCAAGATGCCGTGATTCCACTAAGGGACCCTTGAGGGTGGTCACCGAACCCGTACAAACAAGGTTGGGGCAATCTCCACAACTTTATTGGAGGCTCCTAACGACACCATGAAGCTTCACCACAATGGATTGTGGCTCCGAGGTGACCTCAGATGCTCAGGGCAATCTCCACAACCTAATTGGAGACCCCGAAGCTTGCTCGGAGCTTTGCACCACAATGATTGAGCTCCAAGGCACCACCAACCATCTAGGGCGCCAAAGTACCCAAGAGGAACAAGCTCTAGGGTGCTCAAACACCCAAGAGTAATAGTTTCTCAACTTCTCACTTCCACGTATCATCGTGGAGAACTCAAACCTATGCACCAAATGCAATGCAAGGGCACACGAAGTGCCAAAGTCCTTCTCTCCCAAATCCCACTAAAGCAACTAATGGTAGTGAGGGAAATGAGAGGAAGAATGAAGAAGAACACGAAGAACTCCAAGATCTAGATCCAAGGGGTTATCCTCACTTAGAGGAGAAAGTGATTGGTGGAAATGTGGATCTAGATCTCCTCTCTCTTTTCCCTCAAGAACTAGCAAGAATCATTGAGGGATTGAGAGTTAGCAAGCTCGAAGAAGGTCAACAATGGGGGAAGAGCACGAGCTCAAAAGATGAGGTCCATTGGAGAAGAAGACCCCCTTTTATAGGTGGGGAAAAATCCAACCGTTATCCTCACAGCCCGCATAGAGCGGTACAACCTCTCCAAGGAGCGGTACTACTGCTAGTACCCCTTTGAAAAACAACACTGAGGAGGAAAAAAGCTAGTAGAACCGCCGGAGCGGTACTAACGCTCGTCCTCACGGTACTACCACTATGGATAGCGGTACTACCGCTACAGGTAGCGGTACTACTGCTTGCGAGCGGTACTAAAAAATTACATCTGTGCCTACCACGGTTGTAAATAACACGAGATTTTGGTCCGGAGCGGTAGTACCGCTCTTGGAGCCGCGGTAGTACTGCTCCAGAGCGGTAGTAAAAAATTACATCCGCTCTAGCCGCGGTAGTACCGCTGCAGCCTTTTAAGAACACCAAAACTGTCACAACTTTTGCAAACGGACTCGTAATTCAATGAAATAAAGTTTGTTGGAAAGCTAACGACATGTGATAACACGATCTTGATTGAAATATCAATAAGAAGCAAATGATAAAAGGCCCATAAGAAAATGGTGAGAACCCTTCCTCGAATAAGACCGGTAAAACTTCCAATACCAAAAATGCAATAGACGAAGCATATGAAATCCGTTTTCGATGTACTAGAGCTTGTCACGAAGATAACCACAAGCTCAAGAACCCACATAGAGAAAAGCCAACCAAGAACTAAGAAATATGATTATGCCAAGAATGCAATGGTTTGAGCTCTCAATGAACGATACGATCAAGCTACTCACTTGAGAGCCCCCTTGATAGTACGGCAATCAAACCTATAACCCTGTATCTCAACTACCACCATGAGACCGGTAAAATAGAAAACCCTATCAAGGTCAAACCTTAGCCTTGCACATAGTCCACTTGAGCTAGATGATGACGATCTTGACTTCCTCAAGATGGACCACATTTCTTGATTGCATTGGCTTGATGAAGACTAGATGATTGCTCCCCCATACTCCACTCTGGGTGAGCCACTCTTTGGCACATCTTCACAAGTCCATTATCGCCACAATGAACGGCGAGCCTCAAGCATGATCTTCCATGATGCTTCACTTGATCTTGCACATCGCAACCTTGATGACGATCTCCACTTGATGTCATCTTCCATGGGATGTATGGGATCTGCCTCTTGATGCAAGCCCGTGGAAATATACCTAACCCCATAAAGAACTCTCATGTAGACCATGGATTGGTACACAAAGCGTAATGGACAATGCATACCACACCATGGGATCACTTGATCCCTCTCAGTACATCTAGTACGCTTTGTGTGTTGATCAACTTGATTCACTTTTTGACTTAGTATTGATCAACCTTGTATCTTAGCTTCTCTCTTCATAAAGGTGATGTCTTGAAGGTAAACATGAATGCTTACACAATCTTATTCTTCAAGACATGTTTGCAATAAGCTCAACTCCCACATGACCAATCTTTGGATAACCTTCAATACCACCTTGTTCACCATATAAACTCCTTGAAACCCAACAGATGGACTTCAAGAAGTGCCTATGGACAAATCCTTCGAATATAACTCAAGGCAACCATTAGTCCGTAGGGGTGTCATCAATTACCCAAAACCACACATGGATAAATGTGCTCTTACAATCTCCGCCATTTTGGTAATTGATGACAACCACTTTCAAGAGAGTTTATATAAGAAAAATAATTACAACCAAGCACACACAATGCAATGCATGGATGTGAGATTAAAATGCTTAAACAACAAAAGAAAAACTCTCAAAGCATTCCAAACTAAACTCTCTAAACTTCTCCCCCATTGGCATCGATTGCCAAAATGGACAAAAAGTTTAGAAATCCAATATAATAGGTGTTCCTCCAAAAAGTTTGTATATCTCAAATACGTGTGCAAAGAAATACACATATCCAATGATAAGTAGTTGGAGGAAGACAAACTATATTGAGAACCCAAAGATTGCACAAAGGATCGTATGGCACAAAGACATACACCGGAGTGAAGCAAGCAATCAAAAGATACTAATTGGAACAATCAATCACATGGACCAACGAGCCACGTGAATAAAAGATATTATGATATGGGAAAAACAATGTTTATAAAGAAACTAGAGGAGCTCCCCATGATTTGTGCACAAATAATAATATTTGTATTTGAATACAAGTGCACAAAATAAAGGATCATGACTCCGCCAAAATCAATATAAACACACCACAAGTGCAAGCAATAAGATAAGACAAACAACATAGTACTTGCACTAAACATATGGTTGAGCAACATGTAAAAGAGGCAATCTTAAGAATAGGCTCAACCAAAATGATGTGTGTGAGTCATGGAAAAGCACTTGATAAGACTAGTATAAGGATGAGCATAAAGCATCAACATAGTCTTGATGAAATGAGACACAAAGTGCAAACCATATCCTTCCCACACACAAACCACTAGCAAAAGGGTTCACAAGTTTACTAATAGGAAAATTTAAAAACCAAAGCGTGTGACAAACCCTAGTGAAGATAGGAAAATGATAGCCTTGTCAAGAGGAGGTATACCAATCGAAATGGCAAAACCCTCATGAAGACAAGCATGAGGAAAACAATCTTCACCACCAAAGAGTGCATCAAGATGCTAGGATATAAGATCCGCACTCAAGACAACTTCTTTCACGAAACCACCAAGTAAACAAAAATGAAATGCAACGGTGGACGTGAAAGAAAAGAGGATATCAACTAGAGATGTAACTTCTCTCATGTGTATAAGATTCTAGGTAGAGGGAAATCATGATGATATATCTAGAAAGAATAATGTACACACAAAATAGTTACAAGAAGGAACAAACAAGATATCCACAAGGAAGTCATAACTATACCAATAAGATCCTTGCTTGAAAGCATAACACATAGCCTAATATTTTCTTATTGTACATAAATGAACTCCCAATACACGAACATCAAAGACATCACAACTAGCAATATGACATCATTGTTGAGACTCTTTGAGAAAGGAAACAAGTACCACAAGAATGACTCAATAAATTCCTGCCATGATGCAACCTATAAAAAGTTGAATGCGAGAAATGTATGCATGAAGTAGATACTTGTTACGAGATAGCATTGGACTGATGTAGTAGACAATAGTTCTTCGATCATCCTAGCAAGGCTCCAATAAGCACATGGTGTCAACACCTTCCTTGTAAGTGAGCCGAGTGTCCAATGTATCTCCAATTGTTCCTAGAACAAAACCACAAACAAAGGGGTACCCAAACTTATTGGGATCAAACAGTTAGTGTACCAACAATATATAGGACAAAACTCCACATAAATATGTGCATATAGATATGAAATTGAATTTCATGCACACTTTAGCCAATTTATGTCATAGTGGAGTTTCCCCTATATATTGGGTCAAGGAAAGAGAACATGCCAACGAAAGTACATCTAGTAAATATGCATGCTCAAAGCTTTCAAGAATCAACTCAACACACAGTTGATAAGATGCTGAAAGAAAAGGTATTAAGTGAAAATAAGATACCAAACAAAAAAATCACTTGATGAATACCAACTAAAAGATACATCAAGGAAGGAGATATCCATTGACACATGCCAAATAGAAGGAAACAAGATACCAATTGAAGGAAAACAAGAGGTATCAAGTTCCCAAAAGAGAGCTAGGTTCCAAACAAACCAAACCCTCCGCAAATTTTCATGATGGCACAAAGCACCATAGAGAGAAGGCTTGCCTCTCACCAAAACACACTTGATGAAGATCAAAAGATTTTATGATGAACACATAAAGAGAGTGTTCTACAAAAAATAGGATAGCCCCCCCAAGAGATGTGCATTATATAGAATTTGAATTTGAATACAAAATGCACATGATGGGATCATCACTTTCCCTATATCTATAGAAACACTAGGAATGCTCAAAAAGATCCACAAGAGGCAAGGAAGACAAACGATAAACAAAATACAATGCAAAGATGATTAGCAAATTCTACCACATAAAAGGATACCAATTGTCAAAGGACAAGAAGTAATTCGAAATATTTCCTATTGGTAGATTGCAAAGATATCCAACATCATCTTCATACGTAAATCATAAGCAAATGACACTTATAGAGCTAACATGCCATCTAGGAACAAGATAAATTGTAATATAAAATCTAAGTGCAATATCTCAAATGTACACATTCTCTGGGCTTGTAATATGCACATAGCATATTACTCCCCCATAATGTGGTAACTCAACGTTAGTAACAAGTGGCAAATGAAATCTAACAAGAGATAATTAATGTACCATTTATAATTTGAATTTCTCATGAGAAGACATACCAAATAGAAGCTAGATAATCTTGTAATATCAATACTAAGTGGTATTCCTCATGAACACACATTTTTAGGGTCGTGGAGTGCGTAAAGCACATCACTCCCCCAAAATGGGATAATCCATTAATCTCTCACAAAGAGCCAACTAAGATACAAACATGATGCAAAAAGGCTCTACACAAGACTCACACATACATGATGTGCAACCCATCATACATACTTGATTTCTCAAGATAAACAAATAGGAAGCACAACATATACAAACACATGTAAGGTACAAAACCACAACATGCAAAGGGGCAAGTAACTAACAATGTATTCAATTTAAGTACAAGTTACCGCAAGGAGGAACATTGGTATATGATAGACACTTGATGATCCACATGACTTGGCTTGAGACAATATGAATGATGAAGAACCATCAATTCTTCACAATGTAGCCACGTCACCAATGCCCTCCAACAATACCTATTGATCAAGTTTGAGCTTGTTGGTCCCCAACCAAGTTGGGTCCTAAGAGGTTAGTCACAATAGGCTTGGCTACCCAAATGGTTCTTTTCTTGACACCACTTTGAGTACTAATAAACTTAGAAAACACATTGCCAACCTTATCCTTCCCAAGAGAATAGATATCATCAATAATGATTGGGTTGGATAAGTTACCATTAGTGCATGAAGAAGCAAAGTGACCCTTCTCACGACATAAGTAGCAATATTTACACTTTACTTTCTTCTCAATTGATTTCTCAACTTGAGGAGCGTTGACTTGGGTCTTCTTGGCAAGTGGACTTTCTTCAACTTGACGTTGAGCATGAGATTGAACTTGTGGCCGCTTCCCTTGTTGCTTGTCACTATGGGGCTTCTTCTTCAATGGACAAGATCTAACATGGTGCCCTTCTATTTTGCACTTGAAGCAAATAATCTTGGCCGAGTTCTTGACTTGTTCTTGGCCCTTCTTGTTGTTTCTCTTGGACATCTTATTCTTATTGGAGTTGAATCCAAGTCCACCTTTGTCATTTGGGGATTTTTGCCCACACAAGATATTGTTGAGTGTGGCCTTCCCTTCATGACTCTTTTCCAAGTCTTTCTTCAAAGAAGTGACTTGGGCCTTGAGCTCTTTGATTTCCTCTACATGGTTAGTATCAATACAAGTACTAGAGGAAGTATATGCTTCATCGTTAGAGCAACAAGGCAAGGAAAGTAATTCAACACAAGATGTACCAATATTATGAGTAGATGAACTACGAGGACTAGCACATGGCTATCTTTATGTAGTGCTAATTTCCACATGACTAGCCTCATGAGCTATCTTTAGCACATTATGAGATACTAGAAGATCGCCGTGATAGCTAGAAAGCTTTTCATGACTCTCTTCCAATTTCCCATAATTACTAGATAGCAACTTAAGTTCAGCCCTTAGCTCAACGTTCTCCTTTAATATGGATGCTTCACAAGAAATAGAGTTAGTAGCACAAGCATCATCATTACCAACAAGAGGAGAAGGCAACTTGGCAAGCTCTTTAGCATATGAAACTTTAAGCTGAGCATGAGACTCAGTGTGTTTAATGAGCGAACTCTTAATGACCCTTGAGCCATTTTCGAGGTGCTCAAAGTCCTCAAGGAGTTTAGCATGTGCAACTTAAAGCTTATCATTTTTAGTTCTAAAATCATTAGCCACCTCGAGAGCTCTTTCATGGGATTCCTTTAATCTAGATAATTCTAGACCAAAGGACTCCTCAAGAGATTCCTTGGTGGTTTGTTCATTCTCAAGAGCTTGAGATAGCTCCGCGATCTCATTAGCATAATCACGTTCATGACCTTCCATTTTCTCAATGCTGGCCTCATGCTCCTCGAGATGAGCTTCCAACTCCTCAATATATTTCTTGCCCTCAATGGCAATAGACATGATTTCCATGAAGTTGGAACGAGCAATATTATTCTTATGAAGAGCTTTAAAAACCATTTCTCCCTTAAGTTTTAAGGAAGCAATATTATCACTCTCTTCATCATTATCATCAACATCATCATCGTGAGATATATTGGGATTCAAAGTAGGAGATACCTTTGAAGCCTTAGCCATAAGGAAAAAGTGAGAAACAACAGATGATGATGTAGGATCCCTTGAAGCACCATTCAAGACCACACCTTGTTCCATGGAGTGTTGGGTGTCCTCTACATTGTTAGCACAACAACTCGAGGACATAGATACATGTTTATCATGGCAACAAGATATAGCAAGCATATCATGATGAGATTTAGTCAAGATATTTGTACATGATATGCAAGGACTATCAATACAAGCATGTGAAACATTTAAAGTGCTCGAGGTGTTAAAGTCCAAAGATGAAGCATTGCAATAAGATAGTGAAGAAGAATTATCAACAATAAGCCCACTATCATCATTATAGTGATCATCACTACTCACCATATAATTACCTTGTGGCAATCCACATGTAGGTGAAGTAGAAGAAGTTGAGAAGACAACACGACCGGAGGTGGAGGGAGAACAATCATCCCTACAAATCTTGGACGCACCATATTTATCTTGAAGCTTTGTCCACAACTCATGAGCATCCCGAAATGGCATGAGTTCAAATATAACTACATTGCTCAAAGCATCAAAAAGCACATTAGAAGCTTGAGCATTGAGATAAGAGTTTTTCTCATCCTCTAAAGATATGTGTTGAGAATCCTTTGGAGGAGAAAAACCCATATCTACAATTCGCTCTAAAATTGGGTCCATGCCCTAAAGAGATTAAGCATGCGAATTACCCAAACATCAAAATTTGTGCCATCGAAACTAAGAGTGTCAGATAATCCTAATCCCCTAGTCGACATCCTTACTCTCTAGGTGGTTAAACCTAACAATGAGAGACCTAGCTCTGATACCAATTGAAAGGACGTGGATGTCGCCTAGAGGGGGGTGAATAGGCGCTTTAAAATAATTATGGTTTAGGCTTGAACAAATGTGGAATAAAACTATCATTTAATTAGTCAAGCAAAAAAACTAAAACAACTAGGCTCACCTATGTGCACCAACAACTTATGCTAAGCAAGATAGACAACTAAGTGATAGCAAGATATATAACAAGAAACAATATGGCTATCACAAAGTAAAGTGCATAAGTAAAAGGGCTCAGGTAAGAGATAATCGAGGCATGTGGAGACGATGATGTATCCCGAAGTTCACACCCTTGTGGATGCTAATCTCTGTTCAGAGCGGTGTGGAGGCACAATGCTCCCCAAGAAGCCACTAGGGTCACCGTAATCTCCTCACGCCCTCGCACAATGCAAGATGCCGTGATTCCACTAAGGGACCCTTGAGGGTGGTCACCGAACCCATACAAACAAGGTTGGGGCAATCTCCACAACTTGATTGGAGGCTCCTAACGACACCACGAAGCTTCACCACAATGGATTGTGGCTCCGAGGTGACCTCAAATGCTCGGGGCAATCTCCACAACCTAATTGGAGACCCCGAAGCTTGCTCGGAGCTTTGCACCACAATGATTGAGCTCCGAGGCACCACCAACCGTCTAGGGCGCCAAAGCACCCAAGAGGAACAAGTTCTAGGGTGCTCAAACACCCAAGAGTAATAGCTTCTCAACTTCTCTCTTCCAAGTATCACCGTGTAGAACTCAAACCTATGCACCAAATGCAATGGCAAGGGCACACGGAGTGCTCAAGTCCTTGTCTCCCAAATCCCACCAAAGCAAATAATGCTAGGGAGGGAAATGAGAGGAAGAACGAAGAAGAACATGAAGAACTCCAAGATCTAGATCCAAGGGGTTCCCCTCACTTAGAGGAGAAAGTGATCGGTGGAAATGTGGATCTAGATCTCCTCTCTCTTTTCCCTCAAGAACTAGCAAGAATCATTGGAGGGATTGAGAGTTAGAAAGCTCGAAGAAGGTCAACAATGGGGGAAGAACACGATCTCAAGAGATGAGGTCCATTGGAGAAGAAGACCCCCTTTTATAGGTGGGAAAAAATCCAACCGTTATCCTCACAGCCCGCATAGAGCGGTACTACCTCTCCAAGGAGCGGTACTACCGCTAGGGCGGTAGTACCCCTTTGAAAAACAACACCAAGGAGGCAAAAAGCCAGTAGAACCACCGGAGCGGTACTACCGCTCGTCCTCACGGTACTACCGCTATGGATAGCGGTACTACCGCTACGGGTAGCGGTACTACTACTTGCGAGCGGTACTAAAAAATTACATCCGTGCCTACCACGGCTGTAAATAACACGAGATTTTGGTCCGGAGCAGTAGTACTGCTCTTGGAGCTGTGGTAGT
This sequence comes from Hordeum marinum, assembly GCA_022496015.1. NCBI lineage: Eukaryota > Viridiplantae > Streptophyta > Magnoliopsida > Poales > Poaceae > Hordeum > Hordeum marinum. The sequence continues at coordinate 414,562,426 of CM039674.1, read as the reverse complement.
ACCGCTCCAGAGCAGTAGTAAAAAATTACATCCGCTCTAGCCGCGGTAGTACCGCTGCAGCCTTTTAAGAATACCAAAACTGCCACAACTTTTGCAAACGGACTCGGAGTTCAATGAAACAAAGTTTGTTGGAAATCTAACAACATGTGCTAACACAATCTTGATTGAAATATCAATAAGAATCAAATGATAAAAGGCCCATAAGAAAATGGTGAGAACCCTTCCTCGAATAAGACCGATAAAACTTCCAACGCCAAAAACGCAATAGACGAAGCATATGAAATCCGTTTTCGATGTACTAGAGCTTGTCACGATGATAACCACAAGATCAAGAACCCACATAGAGAAAAGCCAACCAAGAACTAAGAAATATGATGATTCCAAGAATGCAATGGTTTTAGCTCTCAATGAACGATACGATCATGCTACTCACTTGAGAGCCCCCTTGATAGTACGACAATCGAACCTATAACCCGGTATCTCAACTACCACCATGAGACCAGTAAAATAGAAAACCCTATCAAGGTCAAACCTTAGCCTTGCACATAGTCTACTTGAGCTAGATGATGACGATCTTGACTTCCTCAAGATGGACCACATTTCTTGATTGCGTTGGCTTGATGAAGACTAGATGATTGCTCCCCCATACTCCACTCTGGGTGAGCCACTCTTCGGCACATCTTCACAAGTCCATTGTCGCCACAATGAATGGCGAGCCTCAAGCATGATCTCTCTGTGATGCTTCACTTGATCTTGCACATAACAACCTTGATGACGATCTCCACTTGATGTCATCTTCCATGGGATGTATGGGATCTGCCTCTTGATGCAAGCCCGTGGAAATATACCTAACCTCACAAAGAACTCTCATGTAGACCATGGATTAGTACACAAAGCGTAATGGAAAATGCTTACCACACCATGGGATCACTTGATCCCTCTTAGTACATCTTGTACGCTTTGTGTGTTGATCAACTTGATTCACTTTTTGACTTAGTATTGATCAACCTTGTATCTTAGCTTCTCTATTCATAAAGGTGATGTATTGAAGGTAAACATGAATTCTTACACAATCTTATTCTTCACAAAACCATAGGTAAACATGAAGGCAACCATTAGTCCGTAGGAGTGTCATCAATTACCCAATACCACACATGGAGAAATGTGCTCTTACAAATACCTTACCCCCGTTTAATAGTATTGGCTTTCCTATGGACTCAAAGTGATTTCTCACAAAGTAAAATGTAGAGTCCTTTTTGCTTGAAGCTTTGCCAATCTATTTCCTTGCATCTTGGGGTATTCCACAATCCTTTTGCCAACCCATCATTGAACTTTTCCTGAAACATGCTTAGCGGAAACATTAGTTCAATGACATATATGTTGTTATTAATTAACAAAACAACCAAGGGAGCAAATGTGCTTTCAATATGAGGCATCCTTTGGGCGTGGATTTGACTCCCCTAGATCCCTTGGTTGAAAGGGAGGAGGCTACATCAACCGAGGAGAGTCGAGGAGACCTCCTATATGAAGATCTTGATACGACTCCAACGTATCTATAATTTTTTATTGTTCCATGATATAATATTATCCTTCTAGGATACTTTTTGTGCATTTATTTGTTGATTCATATTATTTTTGAGCAGTAACCTATTAACCCAGTACCAAGTGTTAGTTGTTGTTTTCTGCATGTTTTTAGCTTTTCAGGTTTAGAGTACTAAACGGAGTCCAATTGCCATGAAACTTTTTGATGATTTTTTCTAGACCAAAAGAAGAGATGGAAGCTTTGGGAAAATGTCGGGGGCCACACGAGGGCCCCACAAGCCAAGAAGGCAACCAAAGGGGTGGTCGCGCCCTGTTAGCTTGTGCCCCCCACCTCCTGGCCTCGTACTCTAGCCAATAAATCCTCATATGTTCCAAAAACCCTAGGGAGCATCCCTAAACAACCCCCCCCGCCACAAGTCTTTGTTTCACCATGTGCCCATCTGCAACCCTGTTCCAATGCCCTACTGGGGGGCTGGATGATCAAGGAGGGCCTCTACATCAACCTTGCTGCTCAAATGGTACTGTGTGAGTAGTTCACCATAGACCTATGGGTCCATAGTTAGTACCTAGACGGCTATCTCTCTCTATGTTCTTCAGTACAAAGTTCGTTGCATCTTCGCGATGATCTATTCGGTGTAATCACTTTGTGCGGTGCGTTTGTTGGGATTTGATGAATTGTGGGTTTATGTTCAGATTGTTCATGAAATTATATTGATTTCCTTTCTAGTCATTTTCTATATATGCATGATTATATGATATCTTCGTAATTCTCTTTGATCTATCGGTTTAGTTTGGTCAACTAGATTGGTTTATCTTCAGTGGGAGAGGTGTGTTGTAGTGGGTTCAATCTTGTGGTGCTCAATCCTAGTGACAGAAAGGGACATGACACGTATTTCTATTGCTTCCACTAACGATAAATGATGGGAATTATTCATATTAATTGGATTTACTTTGTCTACATCATGTCATTGTTCTCCAAGCATTACTCTGTTTTACTTAATACTCTAGATGCATGTCGGATAGCGGTCGATGGGTGGAGTAATAGTAGTAGATGCAGGCATGAGTCAGTATACTTTCTTACGGACGTGATGCCTATATGTAATGATCATTGCCATGAATAAATATTGCATAACTATGCGCTTTTCTATCAATTTCCCAACAATAATTTGTTTACCCACCGTATGCCTTCTACACGAGAGATGCCTCTAGGGAAAACTATGCCCCCCGAGTCTATCCACACATATATATTTACAAATGCTACTATTACCTTGTTGCCATTTATTTATTTTATTTTTATTTTGCAATTTACTATTATTAGCTATCATCTACACTACTCATTTGCTTACAACTTACGAGTTCAAGGGGACTGACAACCCTCTTGCCCATGTTGGGTGCAAGTGTTTGCTCTTTTGTGTGTAGGCGCTGAGACGGGAGTTGTGTGATCCTCATATTGGTTCGATAACCTTTGTTCTCACTAAGGGAAATACTTATCTATATCGTGTTGCATCATCCCCTCCTCTTCGGGGAAAAACCCAACGCATATAACAAGTATCAAAGCTGCAACCCTAGTCGCCGGGATCATCATCCTCATCCCACCATAAGTCGAGGCAGCCCTGGGTGCCTCTCCCATCTCGTATGGAGGAAGATATCTCCCTTCATCACCATCACCACGAAGGCCACACAAGAGGGGGAGAAGGAGGGTCACCACCATAAGTGGATGTCGGACATAGGCTGGGTACGCTTGTCCTGATAACCTGCAAGTGCAGGGAATTGTTTGCAGCCTTTTTGATAAATAAGGGTGTCAAACTCAATGAGGAACCACAAGTATAGTTAATATTCTCTCAAGTTCTATCGACCATCAATACAACTCTACATGCAACAATGTTCACTTTACCCAGTATAAGAAATAAAACTAGTTTGTAGGTTTAATTGGATACGTTTGCAAGATAATAAAGAACACGAAAATAAAGTGAGTGGTTGTTTTAATAAAATAAAAATTAGGTTATTTAGCGAGTGTCAAAAACAGGTGGTAGGATTTGCTGGATTGTCCTAGGCAATTGATAACTAGATCAGTCGTCACCATTGCAATTTTATATGAGATAGAAACACTAGGTAACAAATTTTCCGTACTTGGATCATATGCACATATGATTGGAACTCTAGCAAGCATCCACAACTACTAAAGATCACTAAAGTAAAACCCAACCATAGCATTAATTATAAAGTCCCCTTTATCCCATATGCAACAATTCTCTTACTCGGGTTTAAGCTGTCGTCACCCTCGCACTAGCACCAAGGTCACACAAAGCATTGTAGTCATATTCTTTAAGCTTTATTTGAAAGGTAGGTTCCCAACCATCATGCAATTTTCTAGGAATAGAAACTTCTAGCTCAAGTTTCTCATCACAGGCTTTTATCACCGCTTCTACTCTATGTTGAGTAAAAATTTATTTTGTTCATAAGCATTGGGTGAGCCAATGATGGATTGAAACAAGGAGATACATTCTACTAAATAAAAACACCATAATTAAAATCCTTGTCATCCAAAATAGTGGGCACATCACTAGATAAAGTTTTGACCTCTCCAAACCCATCTTTTTCAGTTTTAGCATTAGAATCATCACCCTCCAAGCAAACGGGGCTCTCTGTAGCTAGAGTTGACTCATTTCTAGTCCCTTTATCATTTATTTTCAGATTAGCAAACACAGATCCAATAGGATAAGTATCAAGCATTCTTCCATATTAATTCTTCAGTTTGAGCAAATTGTAGTTAAAGATTAGGTATTTCTTGATTGACTTCATCAAGTTGTTTACTAATTGCATCAAGGATAGTTGAGTGTTCCTTAATTTCAGTAGCAAAAAGTTTGTTGTGCTCATATTGTGAGGTCATAAAAGTTTTCACGGAGTTTTCAATTTGAAACATTCTTTGGTAGTAGGAAATTTTATAGAATCTATCTTGTGACATGGGGACCAAGCAAGCAAAGTGACAAACATACAAGTAAACTGGCAAGTAAGGCAAGCAAAGAAGTAAACTAGCAACTAGCAAGGATAAATATATTTTTTATTTTTTATTTTTATGAAGCAAGAAAAATATAACAAAAAATAAAAAGAAGAACACGTGAATGATAATTTGTGTGAAGGTACTTGATAGTAGGTTGATGACACTCCCCGACAACGGCGCCAGAAATCCTTCGTGATACTTGTGATCTGTGTTGGTTTTTTCATGAAGAGGAACGGATGATGCAACATAATATAGGTAAGTATTTCCCTAAGTATAGAACCAAGGTTTATATCTAACAAATAGGAGTAACAACCAACCCATGTCTTCAGCGACTACACACAAAAGAGCAAACACTTGCACCCATCACGGGCAAGAGGGTTCTCAATCCGCTTGGACTCGTTATTTGCAAGCTTGTAAGTAGTGTGGTTGCTAGTAGATAATTGCAAATTGAAAAATAAATAGAAAAAAAATAAATGGCATCAAGGTAATGTAGCGTTTGTAAACTTATAAGTCAATAGACTCGGGGCCCATAGTTTTCCCTAGTGGCATCTCTCATGAAAGTAAGCATACAATAGGTAATTAAATTACTCTTGGGCAATCTAATCTATAAAGGATGAGCGAGCTGCTAGGCACAACCGCTGCATCCACGTCATCTATGAATAGTGCATCGCGGGAGGGGAAAAATGAGCGCACAGCCGGAGGGGGAAAAACAGCGCTATTGGGTAGCCCTCTCTCTCTCCCGTAAAATATCTCCTCTCTCTCACTCATCCCACCTCCCTCTCGGCCACCTCATCTCCCCCACCTCCGCCTCTCCTCATCTCCTCCACCTCCGCTTCCTCCACCTCCTCCTTTCCTGGTCGCCAGCCAACCGTCGCTCGCCTCTTCCTTGGTTGCCTCTTCCTCTCATCTTCCTTGTTCTCAGATCGGGTGGTTGCCTCTTCCTCTCATCTTCCTTGTTCTCAGATCGGGTGGTCGCCTCTTCCTCTCATCTTCCTTGTTCTCAGATCGGGCGCAAATTGTCGCCATGTAAGAGCAGGGCGACAGGGTGGGTGGAGGAGTAAGGGAGGTTGTGAGCTTGGGCCGGACGGAGAGCTGGTGGCCGGCGGCGAGGAGCGGAGGGCATGGTGAGGCGTGCGGTATTACGGAGCTGCATGCAGATGACGCTTAAGGCAGCCAACTCTATCGTGGGGCTCACCGGCATGGGGTGCTTCGGGCTTGGTCCAAGCAGCAGGTCGCCGACCACCTCCCCGCCCCCTGGTACCCTCCCCTCCCCTCGCTCCTCCTCCCCCCTTCAACTCCACAGGCAGATTGCATGTTTCTCGATCCGTCACCGTCGCGTGCTGTGCTTTAGGATCGCGTGCAGGTCGCTGTCATAGGAGAGCAGGGGTGGCCTGGTCTTTTTGGTGGGCATGGGGCAGGGGAGGATGAGCGGGATAGCCATGAGGCAAGGAGCATCAAGTGTTAGGTTGATCTCTCCACCGAGTGGGCCCAACGGCTCGCCGGACCCCTGATCCGTTGCATCTTGATCGAGGGCGCCCAACCCATTATGGTTGGTGGCCCCTTGTGACCCTTGCTATAATAACAGAGGTGGGAGGCCGGGGCACGTATCAGGAGATTCGTCGCCGTCACTCTACCCACCTACACGCCCTACCGATCTAGGGTTAGCGCGGTGCTCACGGGAAGCACCACCACATCTCCTCTCCCACACCCCGTCATCACCACCGCCATCTCGACGACATGGAAGGTGGCTCGAGCTCCTTTGGACAGGGAGCAGGTAATTACCCATCTCCGATCTTCACTACCGGAAACCCTAGCCTACTCGATCTGACGAATCAAACAATGGTATTAGACCATCGTAGGCATAGGTTTTTGCGATAAAGAACAGAAAGATTCCTCACCCCACAAAGAACCCTAAGAGGGCAGAATTCACCGGAGAAGGACCTCGGGTCCTCACCGGCAAAGTAGTGTCGCCGCAAGGCCATGCCGTTCCTCTCGATGCGGACGGGCATCGACAAGCCGAGTCATCCGGACGAAGAACCACCGGAAGCCCCACGGCTCGCCGGCAAAGAAAAGCAACAAAAAAAGGAGGGGGGGAATGGGCACCACCACCGAGCCATTCGACGGCGGTGCGCTCTCCTTCGGGAGCTCGTGCGACCGGCGAAGGGGCCGGCGGGGCGCCGCCACCAGCGCACTCCAGCGCGGGGACAGCGGGAGGCCGTCGGGCCTTTCCCTCTCTCTCTAGTAGTGGATGGCGCGGGCTGGTGGAGTATTGGGGAAGGGAAAGGCAGGGGAAAGGCTAGCACGGCGGCGGCGGTGTCCGGCCGGCCGGTGCAGTCCTCTCCGCCGGAGAAGGCACGACGACGGCCGGGCCCTTGCCAACGGCTCCCGCACGAGAGAGAAAAGGAGAAAGGAAAGAGAGGCGTGGCCGGTTGCCCTCCGTCACCGGCAGTCGGCGTGGCTCCTTCCCGCCGTCGGTGTCGCCGGCGGGAGCAGAGTGTGCGAGCGGCGCAGGAGCGGGGGGAGAACTGATCGAGGGTTTCGGTCGGTCTTCCTCGTCCCATCGCTTTTGATCGAGCGGAAAGGGCGTCCGACGGCCAGGATCAAAACCCTAGATACGCCTTGGGCTTTCGGGCCGAAAGTTAAGTGGGATGTTGTGCCGCTGGACCAGGTCGCGACCACGCGCTCACTGCGGGCCCTTTTAGGCCGGTGCTGCTGCTGCTGCTCATTTTTCCTTTTTAACAGTTTTTTGTCCAGTTTTGGGTAGAATTAAACATAGTTGTTTCTAGTCATTTTATTCCAACGAAAATTGTCTAGAAAATAGAAAAGTAAAAAAGAAAAGGTTTCTGGAAATGAAAGAAGAATATTTTCAGAAAAAGAAAAGTTCATGAATTTTATAAACAAAAATATAATAAAGTACATGATTTTTTTTATTTAATAAAAGAAAAGTTTCTATCAAGAATTAAAAGTTCATGAATTTATTTTCATGTTTTTCCGCTGCGTAAATATTTAATAGTGTGCTTTTATAAAGAAATAAAGTTTAGAGAGAATTGTTTTTTAAGAGCACATTATAGTGATTATTATAATTAATATGATTATGTTATTTTTATAACCAACGTTATTAATAACATGACCATGTTTTTAAAGGTGCTTTTATTTCTATTATTTTGCCCAACGGTGATATAGATTTAATTGCATAGACAATTATATGTTTAATTTGACCAACGTTAGATTAACATATATGGTTGTTATAATTTGCAGGAGGTTTCAACTTGATGAGTTGTTTAAAAGAAGTTCCAACACTCAGAGGTGATAATTACACTGAGTGGAGGAAGAAAGTTGATTTGGCCTTTGTATGTGCTGAGGTTGACTGGGTTGTGGATGAACCATGGTCGGTCAGGCTTATAGAGCCAGTCAGAGCAACCACTGATGATGATGATGCATGGAATAAAAAGAGGAGTGACTATGGTGCATTGGAGTTCTCCTACACTCTCAACAATCAAAAGTGGGTGAATGCCAACAAAAAGTGTATGTCATTTATAAAGAACACAATTGAGAACGCCATTGTGGGCTCGATTGCAGAGTGCACTTTCGTGGGGGAGTTGCTTAAAAAGATAAAGAGCCAGTTCACTGGTTCTTCAAAGACATATGCCACCTAGTTGATAAAAAAATTGTTAACAAAGAACTATACTGGGTGGTCATGGCATTCGAGAGCACATTCTCAGGATGAGCAACATGGCTGCAAAACTCAAGCCCATGGATGCAGACTTGGAGCTCAAACCTGCGCTCCTCGTCCACCTGATTATGGCTTCGTTGCTTAAAGAGTTTGACACATTTGTTGTTAATTATAACATGTCACCTGAAAAATGGGACATAGAAAAGACAATAGCCATGTGCGTCCAAGAAGAGGACAGACTGAAAGCCTCAAATGGTGGTTCTATCAACTTTGTGAAGGACCAAAAGAAGAAGAACTACAATCCAAACAGCAAAGGTTCTCTTTCTAAGCCACATGGAAAAGCACCCTATCAGCATCAGAATCAATAGAAGTTCTTTCCAGTGGATAAAGACACTTGTCTCCACTGCAAGCAGATAGGACACTACAAGAAGGACTACCCTGCTTGGCTAAAGTCTGTTATGGCGAAGAGAGGTAACGACATCATTTCCTTTGTAAATGAATCCTTGTATGTAAAGTTTTCAAAATCTACTTGGTGGATTGACTTTGGAGCAATTGTTCATGTTGCAAACTCTTTACAGGGATTCCATTCGACGAGGACTATGGAAAGAAGAGAAAGATGCATTGAGGTAGCTAATGGAGTCCAAGCAGAAGTTGAAGCTGTTGGCGATGTCTCTTTGGAGTTAGCTGATGGATTCAACCTTCTTCTTCGTGATGTCTTATTTGTTCCCTCATGTAATAGAAACTTAATTAGTGTTTCTTGTTTAGACAAAGACAATTATGAGTGTTACTTTGGACATGGCAAGTGTGCCATATGGTGTAATAATGCTTATGTTGGTGATGCTTTGCTTCATAATGAGCTTTATTTGCTATCACTCCGTGAAAAAGTGCATTATGTATCCAATGTGAATGCTCAAGCTGCCTCGTCAAACAAAGAACAAAAGAAAAGAAAAAGAACTAATGACTCATCGAAATTATGGCACTATCGCTTGGGCCATATTTCCAGGGGGAGAATAGAAAGATTAGTCAAAAGTGAAATTCTTCCTCCGTTAGAGTTTTTAGACTTAGAACAATGCGTGGATTGCATTAAAGGGAAGTATGTCAAACAAATCAAAAAGGGTGCAATTCATAGCACAACCACACTAGAAGTCATCCACACTGACATTTGTGGACCATTTCCGGTGAAAAGTGTGGATGGATATGACTCGTTCATAACCTTCACAGATGGTTACTCTCGTTTTGGTTATATTTATCCAATCAAAGAAAGATCTGAAGCATTGGATAAATTTAAAATATTCAAAGCTGAAGTTGAAAATCATCATGATAAAAGAATAAAGATAGTAAGGTTTGATCGTGGGGGAGAGTACTACGGTCGGTACACCCCATATGGCCAAGCCCCTGGACCTTTTGCAAAGTTCTTGCAGGAGACTGGCATAGTAGCCCAGTATTCTATGCCGGGCGAGCCTCAGTAAAATGGAGTAGCTGAAAGGTGTAACCGTACTCTGATGGATATGGTGCGCAGCATGATGAGTTACTCCACCTTGCCATTGGGATTATGGATGGAGGCACTGAAAACGGCCATTCACATTCTCAACAGAGTGACAAGCAAGTCGGTGCCCAAAACACCGTACGAGTTGTGGATAGGAAGAGTGTCGTCTTTAAAACACTTCAGGGTGTGGGGGTGCCCCGCTGAGGCCAACATGTTTATTCCAAACATTGCATAGTTAGATCCCAAAACAGTGAGTTGTCACTTCGTTGGCTATCCAGACAGATCAAAAGGTTTTCGTTTCTACTGCCCAGACAGATATACAAAGTTTGTAGAAATGAGACACGCGGTCTTCTTAGAGGATGAAATGATGAGGGGGAGGTAGCTCGGAAAATTGATCTTGAGGAGAAGAAATGATAGGTTGATCTCTCCACCGAGTGGGCCCAACGGCTCGCGGGACCCCTGATCCGTTGCGCCCTGATCGGGGGCGCCCAACCCGTTATGGTTGGTGGGGCCCTATGACCCGCGCTATAATAATAGAGGTGAGAGGCCGGGGCACGTATCACGAGATTCGCCGCCGTCACTCTGCCCACCTACACGCGCTACCGATCTAGGGTTAGCGCAGTGCTCGCGGGAAGCACCACCACACCTCCTCTTCCACACCCCGTCATCACCACCGCCACCTCGACGACATGGAAGGTGGCTCGAGCTCCTCTGGACAGGGAGCAGGTAATTACCCATCTCCCATCTTCACTACTAGAAACCCTAGCCTACTCGATCCGACGAATCAAACATCAAGGTCTCATTTTCTTCCCACTTTTTACTCCTCGATTTATGGTTTTTCTGAACACATGTGTGCAGGTTTGAGAGAAAAGGAGAAGGGGATGAATCTTGAGGAAGTGCTTGGTGAAGAAAAAGATGGTCTCTCTCTCTCTCTACGTAGTCATGTTTATTTGTTCCGCAGCAGGCTATGTTATTTTGGTGTGCCAGAGAGTAGTTATTGCCAGAAGATTACATTCTTCATGTGTTACATATGTCTTCTTCTTTAGACAATGTTCTTTAGTTTCTGGATTTGGTGCAGGTTCACGATAATGTTTTTACACCCTAATTGATTATATTTTGTACAACAACTTGTTCTTTTAATGGTAGTTCATTACCTGGTGAACTGTTCTTCTGTTGACATACTCATTGAATTTTTACGACACTAAACAAACTATTTAAGTCCAGTTTCATCGTTTTTTATTGCTGCTATTTCTCATGGGATATCCAGGAATTGAGAACACATATTTTGTAGATGTTCCTGATGGCAATGCCGGTAATTAACGATGAGAAAGAAGGAAGTGAGATTGGATTTGTACTAGGTATGTTCCTCATCCTCTCCCAGTCCTTGTTCGCCCTGATGTAACTGCTTCTTCACAACTGTTGGATGTGTCTTAGGAGATGAATGCCATAGATTGTTTAGATTCTTGTTAAGTTGACCACTAATTAAACTATTTGTCCCCTTGTTAAAGCAAATCATAGTACGTCATATCTGGTGAACGGCCGGCTGCTGCGTATGGTGGCAGCCACATTCATGATGGTGAATTAAATCAAATCCATAGTAAAGTTAGCGCTAGATCCTCTTTGTAATCTGCAACTAATTATTCTTAGTTGAGTTTACTTTCCATCGTCGCCTATGAAAATCCTATTTGTAAAGCATCAAATTATGGTTGAGTGGTCTGCCTATTTTGGTGTGCGAGTAGTTATATTTAGAAGATAACATTCTTCATGTGTTACATATGCCTTCTTTTTTATACAGTGTTCTTTAATTTCTGGATTTGGTGCAGGTTCATGGACATAAAAATGCCTGATATATTGTTGATGGGGATCGAGTATTGTAGTGATATATATGAGAATTTTAATGATCTATCTGCTACCAGGTACTATACTCACCACAATTTTTGTGTGTGTGCTTCAGCTCATTTAACTACATGTTAATTTGCTCACATAACCCCTGCTGCAACTAGAAAAATCTTTGTTTATACCCTGAAATTGAGCTTATAAAATAGACATGGACAAAAAAAGAGCGAAGGTCTATATTCTAAAATAGAGACAGAGCAATAGCTATAGCACCCCTCGAGAGACTGTGTTGATTGATTCCCATCGTATATATAAATGAACAACTAATTTATTTCTCTATACCCTGAAATTGAGCTCATAAATTTCCTTTATCATGTGCTTTTCCTACTGCATATCATCGCACTTCTCTTCAATACATCAATGTCACTTCCAAAGCAGAGTCCTTCCTAGAGGACAGTCTCTATTATCAGAAGGGTAAGTGTGTTGTATATTTTACTATCCATTAAATCAACTAACTTTGGTTACGTATTGTGACCAAATTAAGTAGGCATAGGCTTCTTCATTGATTCGCTTACCAAAACTGAACTTGTATTGTGTTGATACATTATAGTCATCCTTGAAGTCTTGTGTTCCGTTGCCATGTCTGCTTAATAATTGCTTGCTGAAGCATCGGTCCTAATTTAGCTTGGGTTTCCCCGGCATTGCGTTTTGTTTTTGTGTATGGTTGCTGCAGTAGCCATAGTGATTCTGCCCACATGTAGTCTCACACTTTTTAAAATTTTATCTTTTCATTATGATGGTCTGTGTATTTTGTTTGTACTTATGAAGGTTTGTGTATTTTGTTTTCGTCGGCGATGCGGCATATACATTTGAGGTAATTGATGATATGGTTAAGAGAGACAATTTAATCATATTTCAGCTTGGGTCCTTTCGAAACAACTTGCTTTGGGAAAGCATGTGAGCTTACTTCACCCATGAGATGCCGGAGGTAACTCAATTTCTGCTTAGGTTGTGGTTCGTAGCATTTGCTCTACATTTGTTGTTCTTCCTCTTTAGGGGACCATGGAGGACCTTTGAGATAAGTATCTATTTCTGCAGGACCACTACACCACAAACGAATCTGGTTTGACAACCATGAACACCGAAGAAATCCATGAGCCCGGGTTGTCAGGTTCTCGCCCTTTGCGCCATTGGTACCACCCTCCAAATATACATTGGCATGCTCTTATTTGATTATCAGACTAACTATCGACAATCCTATATATAGACTTCTTGTAGAAACTAACACAAGGAGTGCATTATTATATAGATAGACCAGAGGAACACAAGTAGGGCATTATTTGTTACAACAAACAAGAATTACCACACCGACCAGGTGCCTTTTCTTGATGACAAGCACTTTAACTAACATTTTTCCATGGCGAGTTAAAAGGAAGGACTGAAATTATACATAAAGATCCATGACTAGGAGCAATGAATCACACTCCAGCTCAGATAAGAAAGCTTATGAAGGCAATGGGATAGACCACTTCACTATCTGGTCTGAAGAAAAAAGTCTTGTGGTGTCACAGTGCGATGTAATTACGACCATCTCGAAAACAGGCTAACCCTATTATTAGCTTGCTGCTTGCTTTTTATAGTATGAAATTATTGACTGGGTCATGTATATTTATATTTATGTTGTGAAAAGCCATCTCAGAAAAAGGCCAACTATATTAGCAGCCTATTGCTTTTATAATATGAAATTATGATTTGGTCATATATAATTTATATTGATGCAAGTTGTTGTTTAACATTAGGAGAATATCATATCATATTTTTTCTTTATAGTATTATAAAACACGAAAAATCCTAATGTGCAGCTAAATTGTAAATAAGACTTATGGGTATATGATATGCATGGTGCTTGTGCCAGTAACATACTGCTCCACATCTACAATCTAACAGTGTTAATACAGCTAATAAATTAAGTTGGTATCCAACAGTATGACTGGTTAGCCTATGTTTTTGCTTGCGAGCCTATGTTTTTGCTTGTGCGGCGCTTACTTTGATCATTTACAACTTATATGCCAAGTGGGGTATGTGATGATGGTGATAGTTAATCAATTGGGTATGTAGACCATGATGTTGGTAGGTAAGTTTAAACTCCTTTGCCATTGCGGTTTTCTACCTGAAAATCCTGAAAATTGTAACTCTTCCTATATAATGATGAGTTATGTAGACTATGATGTATGTAGACCATGATGTACCTCTTCCTATTTACTTTCCTTGCGTATCACATTGTAACTAAGCATTTATGTATCAGCAATAAAGACTTAGGTGTTTGCATATTCTCACAATACTTGGCTCCCTCTCGCCCTTTGTGCCATTGGCGCAACTGGTCATCTAGTTGATAGAAAGACGCATAGTTATATGATATTCATGACAATGATCATGTGTATATAGGCGTCACGTCTATAAGAAAATAGGTCGACTCCTGTCTGCACCTATTACTATTACTCCACCCATCAACCGCTATACAGCATGCTTCTAGAGTATTAAGTAAAACAGAGTATTGCTTGGAGAACAATGACATGATGTAGACAAAGAGAATTCAATTAATATGAACTAACCCCATCGTTTTATCCTCGGTGGCAACAATACAAAGACGTATCGTATCCCCTTCTTTCGCAGGGATGTAGAAACCCGTAAGATTGAACCAACTACAACACACCCCTCTCACTGAAGATAGATCAATCTACTTGGACACATCAAATAAATAGACCGGAGGGATTTATGAAGCTATGATGATCATGCACATAAAAATCATAATAGATTTCAGAGAAGACTCAAATATTTTTCACAAATAATCTGTACATAAACCCACAATTAATTGGATCGCAACAAACGCACCACACAAAAAGATTACATCAAATAGATCAAAGCGAAGATGCGATGATCATTGTATGGAAGATCAAGAGAGAGAGAGAGATCCATCTAGGTACTAAATACGGACTCGTAGGTTTGTGGTGAACTACTCACACATCACCATGGGAGCAGCAAGGTTGATGTAGAGGTCCTCTGTGATTGATCTCCCCCTCCAACAGGGCACCGGAACAGGGCTCCAGATGGGAACACGGTAGAACAGAGACTTGCGGCGGCGAAAAAAGTGTTTCGGGAGGCTCACTAGGGTTTTAGGGATTAATGAGAATTTATAGGCCAGAGAGGAGCAGCGGAAGGCACCCGAGGGGGGGGCACGAGGCAACAGGGCATGGCCTACCCCCTGGGCACGCCCTGTTGGCTTGTGCCTCCCTCGTGAGGCTTCTGGTGTCCTCCCGAAGCTTCCAGATCTTCTTTTGGTACAGAAAAAATCATATTAAAGTTTCATGAAAATTGGACTTTGTTTGTTACTGTAAACCTGAAAAGCCAAAAACACCTAGAAAATAGCAACTGGCACTAGGCACTGGGTTAATAGGTTAGTGCTCAAACATAATATTAATTGGCAAATAAACATCCAAAAAGTATCCTAGAATGATAATATAATAGCATGAAACAATAACAAATTATAGATACGTTGGAGACGTATCATGGTATCAAAAGGCAAAGTGGTTGTTGTCGATGTTGAGGCCAAGGCGATGATGAGTGGCGGTGTTATTGATGTAAAACCGTTCCCAATTAGCCGAAACACATTAGGAAACGGAAACCGCAACTCAAAATCTCACACAAAATTGGTCAAAATTGGGTTATGGTGGCGGAAGGGTATGGTGGGGAAGGGTGTATGCGAAAGTTATGGTGTGGGCCTAGGCAAATATGCCAAATATGATATTTTTTCATGGATTCAAATGGTTTTGGAAGTATTTTTGTGGGATGGGTATTGTCAATAGCTGAAAAACAAGCTAAAGAACGTCAAAATTCGACTCAAAATGAATTAGTTTTGGCCAAAATGGTGAAAAGGGCGATGCTGAAATTACCATGAAAGTTTCTGGTTAGGACGGAAGTTCCGGGGTTAGGGCTAGAAGTTCCGGGCTTTGGAAGTTTCGAGGAACGCCTAAAGTTCCGAGGTTAGGGCCAAAAGTTCCCTGCTCTAAAAGTTCTGAAGGTTGTCGAAAATTCCGGGGTCGGGTGAGAGGTGAGGGGGAGACCAAGGGATTTTTATGGAAACTTTCTACTTAGCCCGGAAGTTCCGAGTAGGGACGGAAGTTTCGGGGTGAAGTTCTAGGCGAGGCCGAAAGTTTCGAGGGTCGTTGAAATACTTTGGGGTGCGAACCCTAATTTCCAGATCTGAGAACGAAGGTCGAAAATCTCAATTTTCAGGGTCCAAATTGATGGGAAAAAGAATATTGGGGAGGGGATTGGCTGGAGGAGAAGCTAGATCCACTTGCAGAACACCAATTCCATGGATCAAACACAACAAAATCTCATGAGAACCAACAAATTTAAAAAAGTTGTTGAGGCTATTTTTGGTGGGGATTTTCGAATTGGGGCAAAAACAAACAAAATTAGGCTAGAAAACGAAGGGTGCATGAGGAGATAAGGTTAGGATGTGTTTGGTAGGGTGCATGGAGGGTGCATGAGACAAAAGTTTCCAATGTGACCCACTTTTGCTTGTTTGGTACGGTGCATGAATCACCTGAGCTATGTCCATCTCATGCATAAAAGGCCTCTTAGCCATGTCCATCTCATGCATCCCAAACAGGGTGCATGTAGGCAGCCATGCTGGCCCTAACCCTCGTCCCCACCCACCAGACCATGTTCACATATGTTTAGATTTTTGAAAAATGTTCATAATTTCAAAGTTTGTTTAAATTTCCAAAAAATATTCAAAATTTCAAAATTTGTTTTAATTTTTAAAAAAGTTCGGAATACCAAAATTTGTATAAATTTTTGAATTTTTTTACAATTTCAAAATTGTTTCAATCATCAAAAAATGTTCAGAATTTCAATTTTTCTTTAAATTTTCAAAAACTGGTTTTTTTAAAGTAAAAAATAATAATTTAGAAAAATTCAAAAATATTTAGAATTTCAAAATTTCTATAATTTTTTGAAAATGTTTAGAATTTCAAAATTGTTTAAATTTTCAAAAATGTTCAGAATTTAAAATTTTGATTAATTTTTCAAAAAACAAAAATTCGACTATGTTCAAATGCTTATAAAATATTTATAATTTGAAATTTTCAAAAATATATTCAGCATATCTAAACACATGCAGGCTGCCAAACAAAGTCTCAGCTCAGCATGTCTCAGCGCATACATCACTGCCAAACAAGGATAAGTATATGGACTCAACATGTCTACACTCAGTATGAATGATAAAAAAACAACTAAGTTAGGTCCATGCACCCTAACAAACACACCCTTAATGAAGGGAAGGGGATAAGCTTGGTGTACCCTCAGCGCCACGTGTGCCGCAAAGAAGGCGGTAGACATAGACTGTGTTTTCAGCCGGGTGCATTTTCCTTAAATAATTCGGAATTTTGAAAAATACCAAAATTCAAAACAATTGTGAATTTTTAAAAAGTTTGTGGAGCCAAAAAAATGTCCTTGAGTTTGAATAATGTTCACAAATTTCAAAAAATGTTCACAAAACTCAAAAAATGTTGTTCGATGCAAAACATATTCATGAACACAAAAAATGTTCGTCGTGCTATAAATTTTCCTGAATATAAAAATCTGTACCAAAATTTTGAAAAAATGTTTGCTGGTTCAAAAAATTGTTCACGTGTTCCAAATGTTCTACGTAATTTCACAAAATGTTCGTGAATTCGATTTTTGTCACAATTGTAATATGTAAAAAATTATATTTGATGAATTTTTAATATTTCGATGAAAGTAATTTCAATTTTTTTATGAACAATGTTTGGATATTGATGATTTTGTTTCTCATATGATTTTGTTTTTGAAATTAATGAACAAATTCTCAATTCAAGAACGTTTCTTGAAAACCGGGTGAACATTTTTTGAATTTTACGATTTACAAAAAATATGGTGTACAAATTGTGAATACGATGAAAAAAATACTCAATTTCATGATTTTTTTTGAATTAGATGAACACTTTTTAATTCAATGGACGAGCTATTTCCCGATTAATTTTTTTTGTCACGAAAATGAGAAAAAGAAAAAAATAACAAAGAAGAAAAAAGGAAAAGGGAGGAAAGATCAAAAGAGAAAATAAACGAAAACGAAAAAGCAAAAAGAAAAAGCAAGAAAGGAAGAAAAGAAAATGATTTTTTGAGTGGTAAGACCTCTTTATTACTCGATCATGAGGTTTACAGGAATAATAATTGGATCATTGGGAACTCCCAGCCCCAGGTGGCGAGTCTGCTCTAAAGAGCTAGCAAACTTAACCAAAAAATGATCTTCTCTATTCTTAACTCTACTTTCAAAAAAGAAATGACAACTATTGAAATTCTGAGCTGCTTCAACAATTTCTTTGATAATTGTCCCATAAATGCCATCACTTCCTTCCTTGATCTCCGATATAACTGGTTTACAGTCACATGAAATAATACTCGATCCACCCAGAAAATGAAAAAAAAGAGAAAAACCGAAAGCAACAAAAGAAAACCTATGGGATCATTCGTAGGCGAGCGTGGTTCGTGGGCCGGCCCAATAAACGACGTGGAGGACGACGAGGCGAGGTAGTCGGTAACTTTTCTTGCTTGAATCTTGTTACGGGAATCGTTACGGGAAAGGAATCTTGGTCCGTACATCGGCTCATCAGGCAGGCTGGCCACAGCTCCCTAAACCCATCGTATTGCTACATAAATCGTGCAGATCGTTGAGTTACGGAACAGGAATCTGGTTCCGTACGTGCCGTGGGCAGCCGATCGAGCGGCGCCGAACCCCTAACGTCCTCGTCTCCGACAGCATCCGCACGTGCCGGCCGCCATGGACGCGTCAACGTCGTCACTAGCCATGGTGGCGTCAACGTCGTCGCAGCAGCAGCAGCAGCCCGGTGAGGCAGCCCCAGCGCCGCCGTCCCCGTACCTGAACGCTCCCGGCGTCCGGTTCGTCCCGACCGACCAGGAGCTCATCCTCTGCTATCTCCGGTACAGGCTGCGCGGCGAGGAGCCCCCGACACCGCTCGTGCGCGACGCCGACGTGTACGCGAAGCACCCCCATGACCTGAGTGAGTTGTTGCCCAATGCCCACCGCCTTTAATTTTGTTCTCCCTGATCGAGTTCTTGTCTTCTCGATGGCCGTACGTATAACTCGGTTAAACTGATCGATCCGTGCCGGCCGTGGCGTACGTGGTTTGTTGGTTTTGGCAGCGAAGGGGCTGGGCCCGAGCGTGGGGGACTACTGGTACGTGTTCACGCAGAGGAACCGCAAGTACGCCAGGGGGGGCCGGCCGAGCCGGAGCACCGGCAGCTGGGGCCGCTGGAAGTCGGTGGGCAAGAACACGCCGGTCACCTACGGGAAGGACAAGACGACGATCGGGTTCAAGAACGGGCTGGCGTACGAGGTGTTCGTCTACGGCGACGGCGGCGACCCCAAGAAGAAGCGGGTAGAGAAGACGGACTGGAAGATGACCGAGTTCGTCGACGACGGCTCCAACAGGCCCGTCTCGTCCGCCCCCAACTTCATGCTGGTCAGCCAACACATCGTCGTCGATCTCATGTCATGCATGCCCGTCTTTGGTGCCTATCTAGCGTGCGAGTCTGTGTTTTGATGCGTGTCCTGTGTTTCGCTTGCAGCTCAACGACTGGGTGCTGTGCAAGATAACACGCAAGCCGGAGAAGAAGAAGAAGGAGGAGGAGGAGGAGGAGGAGGAGAAGAATCCCGACGCTTCTCCGGGGGAGGAGGAGGAGGAGAAAGAGGAGGAGGCAGGGGAGGAGGAGCACGTGGACGAGCCGTCACTGATGCTCGTCGACGAGCAGCCGATGGACACCAGCCCCGACCCCGGCACGTCGCAGCAAGCGCAGGCGACGGTGGCTGCCGGCCTCTTACGCAACTGCGCCAACTGGTCGGACAGCACCACCGACAGCCAGGTCGAAGGATCCGGCTCCGGCTCTGGCTCTGGCTCCGGTGCCGATCACCAGCAGCCTGCTGACGACGACCCATTGGGTTTTTCTGATCTGGAGCCCTTGAGCGGGATCCTCGTTGACCATGGCTACAGGCCTGATCCATGGCCTTGGAGCATGTATGGTCAAGAGAACACCGACACGGATTCGTCCGGCAGCCGGCTCCGAACGCCCAGCGACCCTGACCCGTTCGAGACCCCCCTGTTACTACTACCTGCTTATCATCCGCAGCATGTCGATCTCGTCACTGATCCTCCCTCCTCCGCCGCCGACGGCGTTGAACACGCCAAGGTGGTGATTCGCAAGAGAAAAGAACACGCCAAGTTGGACGGTGACGACGACGCCGGGAAGAAGGGCAGCGCGGCAGTAAAGAAGACCTGCGGGCCTGCAAAATAACAGACGGTCAAAAACAATTCTGTGTAATGCATACATTGGTAGATTTATTATTATATAGCAAAATAGCATGTCTTTGAAACCTGCAAGGAACTGGATAGAATGTTGCAGTGGAATTTTGACAATAGGTGCCGATTCAGCAAGGCATCTTTGAACTGTAGGATTCTCATAGCAATTTAGAAGGTTCCAATATGCTTTTTAGGATGTTTTTTTTTAATTATCACACAGGGGCCGTTTGAATCATATATACTTCGAGATTGAGTTTGCCAAATTCCTCTATCTCCAGAAATTCAAATGTCAGTCCATTCATAATAAAAATAAAAAGAAGTTCAAATTTCAGTCATACGAGTTTTTTTTTTAGGTAATATCAGCAGCGGTGCTTAAACTTGTCACTCGTGTTTACTTTAGTACCTAAACTTGAAAAATATATCAAATTGGTTCAAGAACTTGGCATGAGCGTGCAAATACGGTGATAATCCCATCTGTAGAAGTATAATGCGCTGACATGACATCGTACTTTGAGGAACCCACTTCCAACGGATTATCCTAAAAAATGCAACAGATGGCTTGTCTCTATGACCATTGAGCCCCACATGTCAAGACAAGGAAAAATTAGCGCTAAAAAGTGAAGACACTTGCTACTAGGATTCGAACTAGCAAGGTCGCCCTAGTGTTCAGTCTGAGCTAACCACTACAACATTCAGTTTTAATTGACCAATACCGATAACAGAACTTAATGAAGGAACAAATCTGTGGGTTCAAAATCATCTGACTTACACATGTTCGTTTATTTAGAATTTTTAACAATTTCGTAAATTATAATAACCGTAATAAATAAAACAAATATTTGTGTAGTATAAATATTATACATACAAATAAATTAATTATTTTAAAAAAATTCATATTAATTATTTACGTGTAGGATTTTATTTAAAACATTTAGCAAATACAAAATTATCAATTTTTGAGACAATATAAAAAAAGTATACCTCATGGATTATATTTAAACTATACAAAATTATGATTATAATTTTTTTTCAATATTCATTTGTGATAACTTTCACTCGTGGAATATATTCATTGAAATATATTCAGATGTAAATATTTATTAAAATATTTAAATTCTAATTTTCATATAATTACGAATACTTTTAGATTATACGAAAAAGTATTAAACAACAAACATATGAATATAAAAATCTGGACATAAATCTTCAAATGTTTGTATAACTGAAATAATATTTATTAACTGCTATTTATAAAATATTTGATTGGTATAAATTATACAACATTGTTTATAATCATAATACTATTTTATGTATATGATTTTTCTAAAAAATAATACGTCAATAGTTTTTAAAATTACTTGAACATTTTGCTAAATAAGTAATTTTTTATGCATAATATTTATAACACATACAAATGTTTGAACTTTATTTTTATTATACTATCATTATAAGTTATGTACTTTTTGCAAATTCCGGAAAACTAAATAGAGAACTAACATATGGACCACACTGACTGTTGGGAGACGTAGTAGTAAATCAAATTTTTTCCTACGTATCACCAAGATCTATCTATGGAGAAACCAACAACGAGTGGGGAGAGATTACATCTTCATACCTTTGAAGATCGCTAAGCGGAAGCGTTACAAGAACGCGGTTGGTGGAGTCGTACTCGCAGCGATTCAGATCGTGGTGGATTCCGATCTCAGCGCCGAACAACGGCGCCTCCGCGTTCAACACACGTGCAGCCCGATGACGTCTCCTACGCCTTGATCCAGCAAGGAGGAAGGAGAGGTTGAGGGAGAGCTTCGGCAGCACGACGGCGTGGTGACGGTGGAGCTACGTGAACTTCGGCAGGGCTTCGCCGAGAGCTACGGAGGACGAGGAAGAGGAAGGGTAGGGCTGCACCGAGAGAGAAAGAAGTCGTGTCTCAAATCAGCCCAAACCCTTGCATATATATAGAAGGAGGGAGAGGGAGGGCTGTCTTGGCCCCTCCTCCAAGGAGGAGAGCTTCGGCCGAAGGTGGGGAGGAGTCCACCTCCCACAAGGGAGGTGGATCTCCTCCTTTTAAACCCTTTTCCCTTTATCTCTTGATCCCAGCCGCATGGGCCTTTCTATAAGGTCTTGCCCAGCCCACTAAGGGATGGCACATCTCCTCTAAGGGCCCACGAAGTCCTTTGGTCATCACACCCCTCCCGGGGTTCCTCCGGCACCCTCCCGGCACTCCCGGTACACTATCGGTGAGCCCGAAAACTTTTCGGTGAACCAAAACTGGACTTCCTATATATCAATCTTTACCTCCGGACCATTACGGAGCTCCTCGTGATGTCCGGGATATCATCCGGGACTCCGAACAACCTTCGGTAATCACGTATACCATTTCCCTATAACCCTAGCGTCATCGAACCTTAAGTGTGTAGACCCTACGGATTCGGGAGACACGTAGACATGATCAAGACACTTCTCCGGTCAATAACCAACAGCGGGATCTGGATACCCATGTTGGCTCCCACATGCTCCACGATGATCTCATCGGATGAACCATGATGTCGGGGATTCAATCAATCCCGTATACAATTCCCTTTGTCTATCGGTATGATACTTGCCCGAGATTCGATCGTCGGTATTTCTATACCTTGTTCAATCTCGTTACCGGCAAGTCTCTTTACTCGTTCCGTAATACATCATCCCGTGACCTTAGTCACATTGAGCTCATTATGATGATGTCTTAACGAGTGGGCCCAGAGATACCTCTCCGTCACACGGAGTGACAAATCCCAGTCTCGATTCGTGCCAACCCAACAGACACTTTCGGAGATACCCGTAGTGCATCTTTATAGCCACCCAGTTACGTTGTGACGTTTGGCACACCGAAAGCATCTCTGCGGTATCCGGGAGTTGCACAATCTCATGGTCTAAGGAAACGATACTTGACATTGAAAAGCTTTAGCAAACGAACTACACAATCTTGTGCTATGCTTAGGATTGGGTCTTGTCCATCACATCATTCTCCTAATGATGTGATCCCGTTATCAACGACATCCAATGTCCATGGTCATGAAATCGTGACCATCTATTGATCAACGAGCTAGTCAACTAGAGGCTCACTAGGGACATGTTGTGGTCTATGTATTCACACATGTATTACGGTTTCGGTTAACACAATTATAACATGAATAATAGACGATTATCATGAATCAGGAAATACAATAATAACCATTTTATTATTGCCTTTAGGGCATATTTCCAACACTGACTATAAGCCATTTAAACTTGTTGGTTTGTTTCTTTATACAAAACATAGTTATCCCAATTTGACACCACAACATGTGTAGTGGAGTGGCTAGCACGACTGGATTCATGAACGCGAGAACGTCAGTTCTAAACTCAGCAGTGGCATTTTTATCTTTTATTTTTCCTCTGTGCTGACATGTGGGGCCCACTAGCAATAGAGATTACATTAAGCAAGCTATTCATTTGGAAGTAGGTCCCACGGCAGTTATGCATGGTAAGCGAGATATAGTGCCACATCAGTGCTTTATACGTCTACGGATGGGATTTATCATAGTATTTGCATGCTTGTGCCAAGTTTTAGAACCAGTTCGACGTATTTTTCAAGTTCGCTGAACATCAAGTCAAGTTTAAGCACCCGATGATATTAACTTTTTTTTTTATCTCGTGTGCTCAAACCATAAGCCTCGGCTTAAACACAAAACTTGGGGCCGGTCGACAGTCTCCAGCCATGGCGGGGAAGCAGTTCCCCTCCCTCGCGCACGCGCGCCCCGGCTCCTCCCGCTGCCTGCTCGCCGTCGGCGCCCTCCTCGTCTTCTCCGCCGTCTACTTCCTCCTCCTCTCCCCATCGCCGCCGAGCCCCGTCGCCGGCCCGCTCTCCAACCCTAGCACCGTCACCACCTCCTTCGTCGCCTCACTCGACCGCTTCCTCGACTCCCCACACCGCGCCGTCGCCTCCTCCGCGGCGCCCGGGGATCTCGACGCCGCGATCCGGAGGGAGGAGGAGGCCCGGCTGTACGGGAACCCCCGGGGCGCGTGGCCTGCGGCGCCCGCGCCGCTCAGGGTCTACGTGTACGAGATGCCGCGCAAGTTCACCTACGACCTGCTCAGGCTGTTCAGGGACTCGTACCGCGACACCACCAACCTCACCTCCAACGGAAGCCCCGTGCACAGGCTCATCGAGCAGGTAGGCGAGCGGTGAGATCGAACTGTATCATCTAGTTATTTTGATGCCACGAGATCTCCTTGTTCCCGGATTTGGTTGTAGACAGCGCTTAGTTTGTAGAGCGTGTGTCATTTTGTTGCTTACTGGTCGAAAGTAGAGCATTAGTAGTAATGCTGCATTGCTATGTTCCTCTGTGATAAATCTGTTCTCTGATGATTTCGGAAGATTTCCAAGTGTTTCTGAAACGACCTGTATGCTAGTATGTTGGATCTCATAAATATGTGTTGATTCGCTGTAAGATTTCTCGGTATCTGTGATATTCTTGTGACCCAATGCTGCTAAGTTATGCCAATGAGGCTCACTTGCTTCTCGACTGGACCTCATATAAAGTAGTTTTGCGATGTAGCATTTTATTTTACAGATTAAACAGAGAAATTGAAGATTGCCAGACTGGACCTTATATTTGTTATTGAGACTAGCTTGTCTGAATATGAAGCATGGTCGGTGACTGGTGATATCAAATTGTATCATCTAGTGTCGCTTTATTTTGATGCCATGAGATCTCCCTTTTCCCGGATTTGGTTGTAGAGAGCTGTTAATTCTGGAGTGTGGGGCATTTGATTGCTTGCTGGTTGAAAGTGGGGCAGTAGTAGTAAATGCTGTGTTACTATACCTCTGATAAATCTGTTCTCTGATGCTTTCGGAAGATTTTCAAGTGTTTCTGAAATGTGCTGTATGCTAGTATGTTGGATCTCATAGTTATGCACTGATCTACTGTAGGATTTCTCGGTATCTCTGGTATTCTTGTGACCCAATGCTTCTAAGTTATGCCAATGAGGCTCACACACTTCTTGACTAGATCTTATATAAAGTAGTTTTTGTGATGTTGCAATTTATGTTTACAGCCTGAACAGAGAAATTGAAGATTGGGGTTTGCGTCTCTGTCTTGTGATGATATGTATAATATTTTGGTTGCTAGAACTTTGAAGTGCCTGTGATATTGGTTACTGAGACTAGTTTGTCTGGATATTTAGAAACTTGCCAATTCTTACAATATTCAAACATAAGGATGTGCATCGTTTGCTGACGATCTTCCGATCTCTTCTTGCTGATACCCTGTTTCCATATAGCCTGAAACGGAACTAGGATAGCATGCAGTAATATTGTCTAGATCTACCTTCTCTGCATGTCACAAATTAATACATCAGTTTTCCAACATAGTTTGTTAAATATCTGTACACTAAGTAATATCGCAGCATTATGAATTTAGAACTTACCATTTGTTTTGTTTTACTGTCTGAATTGATCTCCATTCACATATGCAGCATTCTATTGACTACTGGCTGTGGGCTGATCTCATTGCTCCTGAATCACAAAGACTTCTGAAGAATGTTATCAGGGTTGAGCGGCAAGAAGAAGCAGACATTTTCTACGTTCCATTTTTCACAACAATCAGTTACTTCTTGCTGGAGAAACAAGAATGCAAGGCACTTTATAGGGTGTGCGAGAATTTCTCAAGGTTTAATTTTTTAGCTAGTATTTGTTCTAGGACATGCATATGACCAAGCTACACTTTGATTCTTCAGACTATCAGCCTGGCATCAATTATTAAGAAAAAAATATTTGTTTCTGCAGTCACACCAGAAGTAATAACAACACACGCCATGGAATGAACTCAATATTTTATGATTATCTGTAATGTTTATTTTTGGGGGTTCACTTGGCTGTAGGAAATATCCAACTCTCTATCTAGATTCCAAATTGTTAACTGTTTTGTTCATCCCTATTTATATTCGAGATGATCTTACCATTACTTCCCTGGAATTAGGAAGCTTTGAAGTGGGTGACTGATCAACCTGCTTGGCAACGTTCAGAAGGCAGAGATCATGTTATTCCTGTTCATCACCCATGGTCTTTTAAGTCAGTCCGAAGATTTGTTAAGAAAGCAATATGGCTTCTACCTGATATGGATTCTACTGGGAACTGGTATGGTCTTCATTCCTTTACCGCTCGCCACGTTGCCTCTATGCTGCTTGCATACATCAGTTGAGCAACACAACTCATATTTTCCACCTTATATCAGGTATAAACCTGGGCAAGTTTATCTGGAAAAAGATGTTATCCTTCCATATGTCCCAAATGTTGACCTTTGTGATTATAAGTGTGTGTCAGAAACTCAATCTAAAAGAAGTACGTTGCTGTTCTTCCGAGGAAGACTTAAAAGGAATGCTGTAAGTTTCTTGCCACTATTCAAGCTTTTGACAAAATCAGTTCTATATATGCATGTGATAGTTCCACTTTTCGTTGTCTTATTTGACTTTGGTCTTTCACCTTGTTGACCTTGCTTAGGGTGGGAAGATACGCAGTAAGCTTGTGACAGAATTACAAAACATAGAAGACATAATCATAGAAGAAGGGTCTGCTGGGGCTAAGGGGAAAGTAGCAGCTCAGACTGGCATGCGCAAGTCTCTCTTTTGCTTGAATCCTGCTGGGGATACTCCATCTTCTGCTCGCCTGTTTGATGCAATTGTTAGTGGATGTATCCCAGTTATAATCAGCGATGAGCTAGAGCTTCCCTTTGAAGGAATACTTGACTACAGTAAGGTATAGTTGGCCCATTGTTCTACAACATGCCTTACCATTATCCGTAATTTGAAGCATGAAGGTTCGCGAAAGACCGTTGGTATATCTTACTGGAGCTCCAAAACTTTACCTGTTACCTGCAAAAATGAGGATATTTTGCTAGTTGAATCTCATGAATAACAAGCAAATATCTCCATATCAATGACTTACTAACAAGTAACATGAGAACTATATTTGCATAGTTGGCATTTGGCAATGGACAGGTCTGGGATCTATACTTCAGTGGCACTGACTGTTGTAGAATTAGTGACATCTATCTTTTGACATATACCAATTTTTCTGCACCGATAGTGTTTCTGAAGCTTGTGTAAAAGTTGGCACGGTGTCTATGAAATCACTGCACCTAGGGATTATTTATTTTCTATATGCTTGCACTGTGAGATAGACCGAGAAGATGTGTTGGTGATATCGGTCACTATGAATTAAAAAAATGGCGCGTGAGCAATATTAATCAATTGTAAACTGTAGTAAAGATGTCTATATAGATGTGCAGATGTGTGATCATGCACTGAAAGCTTATACATGCAGTCTGTTGGAGATGCATATATTACATCCCATCAAGATCTTATTTTAGCATGATGATTATGCATTTGTTCTCACCATTGGTCATCGGCATCGGTCTGCTGCGTTTGGAGAACACAACTTTTCTGTACTGTGAAATAATGGCCTGTTACTTCATTGTGCAGATAGCATTGTTTGTTTCATCAACTGATGCTGTGCAACCTGCCTGGCTGGTGAAGTACCTAAGAGGCATCGATGGCAAAAGAGTCAGGGAGATGCAATCTAATCTTCTCAAGGTTTGCTCTTATTTAAAACTTGGATACGATTTAAGGGTATGCTTTGTTTGAACCCAAGTTCACCCTACCAAAAGTTTGGCTAGCCAAAATTTCAGTGAAGGTTATGCTTGCCCATGATTTGAACAATGTTGCCAAGAAAAACGAACTAGAGTGGGCTAGTTGGTATCGGCTATGCCAATTTTGGTGGTTTTGGGCACCGGCCAAATATGCCCTTAAGTTTCTTGGAAGACCCATCTTCTTGACTATTTTTTCTCATGGTGCATTGACAGTACTCGAGGCATTTTCTATATTCAAGTCCTGCTCAGCCCCTTGGACCAGAAGACCTTACATGGAGAATGGTAATTCCCTGGCATACTTCTAGAGTTGTTCAGCCTATTATACTTGCGGAATAGAAGTGTTTTTGCTTCTACATCGGTTCAATTTTGTGAGGCCCAACGCCATAAGGCCAATTATTTTATCTGCAGTTTCGTTCCTATCTTGTGTAAATATTGGGACTTCAGAGTAAGAAATACGGTCTTCTCTATAACAGTTTATGCGTTCCATGCCCAAAATGCAGATTGCTGGCAAGCTGGTGAACATCAAGTTGCATATTCAGCGGTCGCGGCGCGTGGTCAGAGAATCAAGAAGCGTATGCACATGTGAGTGTAGAGTCGGGAACACCACGAGGATGCTCTGAACCAACTCTTCCTTTGTAGTTTTACCAGTTCCCATAACGTCAGCTCTTCTCTACCCGTCACTAGCATGAGTTTGCACCACCGTTACGTTCCCTTGTAAATTGTACTTGAAAAATCTAGCGTTAGTTTGTAACTGATGCTCCGGTTGGAGAATTAAGATATTCAGTGTGCTATACATCACTTTTATGACCAAGGGACTGAGGCCTGAAGTTCCTGGTGTAGCTGTAGCTTATTCGTAACCCAGAGACATTTTCAGTTATTATAAACATTCGAACGCAATTATCATGGAATTTCCTCCAGAACTGGCAATGCATACCACATAAGATTCCAACCAATTCTACCATACACACATTTTAAGGAAAACTTTGACCATGAATTTTGATCAACAAAATATGAGTTGTATGCTGTGGAAGTTATGCCATTGAAAACTTCTTTTGAACCTGAAGATTCAACGGTATAACTTTTGTAGCATATAAACCCGAACAAAACTCAACAGAGAACCATGCCAGGAAATTCAAGACTTTAAAGCCAGCCCACTGGTCTGAATATACTTGACAACCGCGCGATAGGCATATTGGTCGCAAAGAGTTTTGGTTCAACTTGAGCTACCAAAATACGTACTAAGGTTATCATACAAAATTGACCTCGCAAGGCCTACGGTCACAGAATCACAACAAGCTACTTTGTCCTTGTGTGACAATGGGCATTGCAGAGCTGGACATAAGTCTACTATCTCCACTACGGCGTAGTCATGAGGGGAGCCATTTGAGACGCTCCTACCTCTGTCAGACTTCAGCACACCTCCCTCCTAGGTACCACCAGAACGACCCAAAAAATGATCTGCAAAAGGCCAGCACAAGTTAGGTTCACAGAAAGTAGAGGTGAGGTAGTTTACAAACATCCGAAACTATTACACAAGTGAAGCAACAGCTCCAAGTTTATATGGTGTAAAAATTTGTTAACAGAGAAATCCTATGCAGGATATGAAATACATGGACATATTATCATAAATATCTGACCCAAAAAATTGTAGCAAGAACAACTAAGCCATGAAATGTCTCGAGTTCTTAACAGAGAAGCTGGAAATTTCTCAAGACACTAGACAGGAATTACATTGTTCATTCTTAACAGAGAAGCTGAGAGTTTCTTAAGACACTAGACAGGAATAACACTACAGTTTCTATGGAAGCACAATTAGCACAGCTACGGCAAAGCTAAAATACAAATATCTTGATATATTTTTCTAAAAACTCGGTCAAACATGGCCTTGTTTGACTTTTGCAAAAACAAATACACCTTATATAAAGGAACGGAGGGAGTAGTATTTATCAGCACAAATTGCTTTGCTTATCGAAAACGAATTAGATGACTGTAAATATGCATGACAAGCAGGGATGTCTAACAGCAAAGGAGTAGTTAGATGTATGCATGATGCTCAATGCTGAGAATGGCACTCAGGCGTAGACTGTATTTACCTAGCAGATAGATTGGCATATTGAAAAGCAGAATGCACATCTTCCATAATCAGCAGAAATAGCCCCGGCAATTTGAGGATCCACAAAGGCAGCTCTTAGCTCCAGGGGAACCTGTACCACCAGAATCAGCTCCAATCTCACCATAGTCGTAAGTCAGCTCTGTCATGGGAGGGATATGCTTCAATGCGAAGAACATGATATGTGGGTGACCGTCATCTCCATGGTCAAACTGAACTGGCTGCCAGAAGGCGTTAGGGGAACAACTATGGTTCATGAAACGTGAGATGTTTCCCTTTTTCTTTGCACTTATCTTGATGGGCAGTGGCTCAAAAGTATCAGCTGAATTATTTGTGCTTTGCTCCCCCATCAGTTCAGGTCCATAATTCCATTTTAATGTCTTCTCACCAGGGCACACAGTCTTAAAAATGTAATCATCTTCACCATCATCCAAATTCAATTTACCATCATCAATAACCTCGCCAACATACTCGCAGATAAATGAGCCAGCCCGTATAGGATCCCATGAACGAAGACCCCATCCTCGATTTCCTGTCCTAAAGATCTCAAAGTGAACCCTAACCCCCTTCTGGGTCACCCTGTTACGGCAGTTAACTGAACACTGGCAAGATTCACCACATTCATATAGCCTATTCTTGCGGCATACAAGCAATCCTGTTGAACTATAAGGTAAATTACCTCCATTAAACTGTGCACAACCACAATCAGTATCACTGGGCAGACAAGCATTGAGGCATGGACAACCCTGTAATGGTTTCATAGAACTTAGTGGCTTTGGGTACTTGACCTGAGTAATATAGGTGAAAAGGCCTGGTCCTTTCTCACTGTGAATATCATTGACAAGACACACTGGAAGATTTTCAGCACCAGATGATAGATCAGGGTGTAGAACTCTGCCTCTAGTTGCTGGATTCTCTACCCATTTCCGGGACATCTTCCAGATTGACATTCCCTCGGGTTGTCCTGGCCCCCGCAGCAGCTTGTACTTGAAGCACTGGATCCCAGTCTTTGTTCTCTCCTTCCAGGACTCATGGATCTTATAGAGGCCATCATACATATAAACCTTCCCACCCACACAACCTGGATCTTTAAATCCCCGTACAACCCGGATCACATTCTTTCTCGACAGGCTCGTCTGAAGAGCAAGGTTACCCCTCTCAAGCTTCTGGTCATGCATCTCCTCATTATTCTTGCTACTACCTCCTGAACCGCTGTAGACTAGTGTGTCTGTAGCGTCATCTTCATTCTCATAAACACCTGCAGCGACAATAGATATTGCTACAGAATCATCATCCTTATCACCAAAGGTGTGGGTCATATAATCAATTCCAGCCATGGTAGGAGCATGCAAGCCAATAATGCATAGCTCCATCCTGAAGTAGAAAATATCCCCTATCTCGATTCCAGGAACAAGTCCAATCCTCTTGCCGATGTTAGCCCTGAGATTACGTGCCATCATCATCGCACCAACCTTAAGGTCTGGACGTTTGCTACTCTCTTGTGCCTGATCTACCTGAAGATGTCTACGCCGCAGGGCCTCGAAGGTCATGAGAACCTCTTCCACAACCTCCCTGGGATTGCTGGATGAAAGGGGCAGCAAGGTAAACTCATCGTCAGCACCAGCCTTCCTGTAAGAGGACTTGTGGCGTTTGGTCTTCACACCATTGCTGTCATCACTGCCCAAACCGCCACTCATCTTATATCCACTTAGGTGGGACGGCCTCTTGATCTTCCGCCCAGATGCTGACGTCTGGTTGCCAGCGAAATGCTCATTTTCATCGTCATCGTCGTCCAGTGGTATAACAGTTGGCGGTGTCGACCTGTAAGCTGATATAGGGGTGGCATCAATTGGACAGTCAGCGGTGTTGCCAGGATTTGTAGTCCCATTAGCAGCATTCTGGCCTCCATTAGCAGCATACTTATCAGCAAAGGTGGTAGCCTGGCCTCCACCGGCATCCTGGCCACGAGAATAGGCAGGCTGCCCTCCATAAGCATCTTGAGCACCGAAAGCGGCGGCGAATGACCTGAAAGCAGGATGGCCGGGAGCACCAAACCCCCCTGGAAACTGCCCAGCTGAAGTGACAAACACCAATGGCGGGGTGGTGTTCGTCAGGTTAAACGTGTTGACCCCCAGAGGCGCAGGGAACATCGGAGCCAGAGTCCTCAGGGGCTGGATATCCAGGACATCCTGATCAGGGGTAGGCATGAAATGCGATGTCCGGTCCATGACGACCTCGCAGCAGCTGGATCCCTGCATCAAGCAAAGCATAGTCCATGACATAGCACATCGGCGTGGTCGCGCCCGCGCAGAAATGTAAAGTTTCTAACTTTAGGTTTCCTGACGGGTCACAGCAGTTCAAAAATGGAAGAATCGAACCAACCAGGAGGAAAACCCGAAACAAAATAGACGATAATCGAAATCGATTCCGCGAGCAAACGGATGGTAATCACCCACTAAAGCAAGCAAGCAAGCAAGCAGCAGTAAAAATGCCCAAGATTGTTGAAGGAAACCCTAGGACGCGCCGCCGGCGAGCAAGCCCCAGTCCGGCCGCCGGTCGGGGTGACCCGCCAGCCGGGCTCGCGAGAGCTGGGGTTTTGTGGGTGGCGGGGGCAGAGAGATCCCAAGAACTCCGCCCCCGCGCCGCGGACCAGCGCAACGCTCGAAGAAATCGCGAACCGTGCACAGATTCGCACCTCGAGCGGAGAAGAGCTCACCTTGGCGAGTATCCGGGGCTCCGCTCCGCGGCTTCTAGGAGACGGCGGGAGCCATGGGGCCTGCTCTGTTCAACTTCGGGCAGGAGGGGAAATTTGGTGGGGGGCTCTGGTCTGTGGGAGGATGGTTCGTTTGCTCTGGGCCTGTCCCGCTACTAGTGCCACCCGAGAGGAGCGGCGGAGGGTCGCCATTGGTTTCCTCTCGCCCGTCGGATCAGAAAACCGACGCTTCGGATGCGATGGTACGCAGCACTGAACGTCTTTGCTTGCTTTTTCGCGCGTGTGTATAATATAGGTCAAGTGCCAAAAACACTGCTCCAATATGCAAAACGCAACCGTGATGTATTTTAGTGCACCGCTTTTACATCGTCTGCTATGACAAATATATTTTTGTTGCCCAAAGTTCTTCTCTTGTGGCCTAAAAGCAACTTCAACAAATCATCTCTATTTTTAAAGGAAAAGTTCGTAATTTGGTATCCGTTTTTTTGCCTCACCTCTCATCACCCCCTTTCACTGCTCTATTTACGCCTCACCTCCCATCACCCCTTCCACTAGTTTATTTTCGCCTCATCTCTCACCAGCCTTCCCACTGGTTTTTTCTCCCTCCCAGTGAAAAACCATATGTCATCAAAGGGGAATATCTTGTTTCATACTTAATTTGGCAAGTGTTGATTCAATTAAATCATGTAAATAATAGGTAAAACCAAGAATTCAGAAATCACACCATACATATGAGATCACCTTTCTAAAAGACATGCATAAGATTTTAGATAACCTCACAATGTGTCATCATTTATTTTATCATTATCCCTACTGTTAACTGGGAATCACAACTTTCCTAATACAACCAAAATAACGTATCTTTTTTTCCTTATCTTATCAAATCACATATATTTCCTTATCTTACCAAATTGCATATCTTTACTTCTAAAGGGGGAGTTGACAGGCCGATATGCACGATTAATTTTCGCCTCACCAGTTAATTTTGGCCTCACCTCCCACCACCATCACTCCTCCACGTTGTTTTTTTCTCCCACCCACCAGAAAACGAATCACCCACGCAGCCAATCCCCCCACGGGAAAGAACCCACCTAGGCACGCACATTCTAGGGTAAACGAACAATGCCAGTCCTAGCGTGCCTACGTGTGTGCAAAAAACTCAGAGCTCCCGCGATCGCTTAGGCGATCTGGCGGCGACAGAGTCCAACTGGGAGTGATATGGCGGCGGGGATGCTGTCGCTATCTCCAGCAGAGGGGAGAGCTGGTACGTGGGTGGGTCTTCCCGGGGTCATCTTCAACACGAAAGAGTGGAGAGAGATCAAGGCGAGATAAATGGAAATCCTCCGGATTGCTGCAGATCGGGGATGACGCCTAGAAAGATTGAAGAAGAGGGCGGAGGAAATCATGGGCCGATCTTCAGGTGAGTATGTATCTAATCTGGGTTGGTGAGTGGGGGATCCCACTTGTAAAGGAAGAAGGTTCGGTTGTCTGGAGTGGTTAGGGAGAGTAATTAGGATGAGAAGGAATTAGGAAAAGTAAAGGGGGAACTAGTGATGATCTTTACCGGTTATGGGAGGATCCCAAATTTTCGAGATGTAAGAAAGGATGATTTGAGGGGCGCAATCCTGGGGTTGGAGGAGCATCAGGGGAAGCTTCTTGCCGTTGTAATAGGATTCAGGGAGACATTCGCGTTAAGTTGATTTGGAAATGGACAAATCATAGTTACTTGCATTTTATTGAGTGTCTCAATTCCTTAATTATCTATGCGATTATTAGGGAGGAGTGATATTTCTTTCCTAGAGGGAGGCATCCCCATTCTTCACCTAAAGCTACATCACATAGGTCATTTGTTCTTCTGTCAGACTTTGCTCAAAACTGCGTGTCCCATGGCGAGCAAGGGTGGTTTTAGAGACGGAAATTATATCGACCAGAGGGGGGGGATTCAAATTTTCTTTAAAAACTTTGAATGATCCTAGACACCACAACGGAAATAAATGAACAAGTGGATTGCTTAAGATAGAGACGGTGGAAAAACTAGGCGAGAAGAAACTTATATAAGATGTTGAGAAAATTTGTCGAGGAAAAACTTGATTACTCCTTTAGCATAGCGATTGATAACATTCACATACATGATGGTGGCACAACATTAGAGTATTTAGACAATCATAAATGCAAGAA
The DNA here is from genome assembly GCA_022496015.1 of Hordeum marinum. NCBI lineage: Eukaryota > Viridiplantae > Streptophyta > Magnoliopsida > Poales > Poaceae > Hordeum > Hordeum marinum. The sequence continues at coordinate 414,527,812 of CM039674.1, read as the reverse complement.
AATACGAGAGAAATAGTATAAAAAGAATTCAACAAAGTAGATACACATATTGTAGTCTTAGTAGAGGAAGAACTATGCAAGCAACATATCTCAATAAGAACAATTGGTCAAGCATAGCGAGTAACAAACACCGAGCTAAAATATGAGAGGAGAGAATGAACCGGTGGTGCTCGAATGCTATAGATGATTTGATAGACCGGTTTACTCTTCTTCAAAAGAGTTGTGTCTGGTTGGAGGGACTTGTGATTGAACACAGGAGCAAAACTCACTCCGTCCTACTCTCCCTCAACTCGAAGATGACCAGACTTCAGTTGATTTCACTCATGGTAGATACTTTTTGGCGATCTCCAAACCTTCGACAAACTTAGTCTTCGATGACCACAACCACTCTTGGTCACACAGGGAACCACAATTATCTTTGTTCCCGAAGTCTAACTTGGAGACGACAATTTCTCTTCGTCACTCAAGTCAACACCTATCCGTCTAGAGAGTGTGCAGCTCTCAAGATTAACAAGCACAAGAACAATAACTTAGATCTACTGTGATGCTCAACCACTGTCTAAGTTTTGGCTCTTGATTTTTCTCTAGGTGGATTTTAAACTCAAATCTTTCGGAGAGGGGATGCCAATCAATATTATCGGAAATCTAAAGTGGAGCAGCCAGCTGCTGGACAAAGCCCGTGTGGGGTGGCTATTTGTAGCCTCAACCTTCCCTGATGGGAGAAGACCAAATTGGACATGTGTATCAGCCAATGGCCGAATGCCACGATTCAAACGATCGGATTTGAGCACAATGGTAATGTTTCTTGTTGAGCAAGAAATGCTAACTCCTCACTCCTTAGTCCGAACGATATCTCCTGCGGCACCATAGAACATCGTCTTCTACCGACAGGTAATCATTCGAAGCATAAAGAGATTTTTCTAGATCTCTGATGGGTTTAGGTTAAGCATCACAACGAGCCTAAGCTTCGAAAACTTGTACCCCTCTTAATAGTGTGATTATCCTATGACTCAAACAAGACAAAGAGAAATAATGAAACAAAAGCTATGCCTTTGCCTCGTCTTCAAACTTCTTGACTGCAATCATTTCTTCGGACACACTAAACTGATTGCTTTGCTCCAGCAATATTTTAAAGGGCCAATTCTTTCACCATGGGATCCTTATGAACACTTCGTTACAAAGGACAGCTTCATCCTTCTCCAAGCACTAGTAAACTTTGGTGGAGTTCCTCGAACTTGACACCGAATATAACATTCTGCTTGGGCTTGCATGGACTATTTCTCTTTGTGTGCACTAGCAAATAAATCAGTCCATGTCTGTTTCTGGCAACAATGTCCAAAACACAAGAGGGCAAATCATTGCACCAATAGTGGTGCTAATGGGGGTAGGGAGATAGAGAAAGAGAGGGTAATGGGTACTGGAGGAGAGATGGTCGCGACGGCGGCGGTGCGATCTCCGGTGGCTTCCAGGGGCATGGCATCCTGATGACCCACAAGTATAGGGGATCAGTCGCAGTCCGTTCAATAAGTAAGAGTCTCGAACCCAACAAGGACCTGAAGGAATTTATAAGAACTTTCAACAAGGAATCCTCTGCAAATGATGTAAACGAATAATAACATATAGTTTGATAGCAAGGTAATTTGTAACTAGTAACCAAATTAACAAGTGCATCAACGTGTCCCAATCCTTATTTTGCAAAGGACAAGCCACAAGTGTTTCTTATAATGAGCAAAGCGTTCACGAGGACATATGGGAATTTTTTTTCTAGTCATGATCATCATGTTTTAGTTAATTCATGTTCACTACTTTGGTAACTTGTGATGTGGGTGGCGGTACAAAGATGATGTTCATACTCGAACAAATAACCTACTTATGATTACCCCCTTGAGGGAGTCCAAGATTAGGGGGTCCTCAGATAGCCGACCTATTGTTTATGGGTCGGGCTGTGTGGGCCGCAAAGGGAGCATCGGACGATCAAAGACCACCTACGCCAGATGGAAGCTTCGAGGAGCCATGACATACTCTCCAAGTTATTAGATGTAGTTAGGCATGTTTATCTCCTAGGCATGTAACCGACCATGTGTAAACCCACGGCACCCTCGGCATCTATATAAGCCGGAGGGTTTAGGGGTATAGAGAGGACAACTCATCTAGGGTTAGACATACGATATCGAGGTAGATCTACTCTGTAACCCCCCATATCATCAGTACAACCAAGCAGGACGTAGGGTGTTACCTCCATAGGAGGGCCCGAACCTGGGTAAACATTTGTCCCCTTCGTCTCCTGTTACCGTTGATTCTAGTCTCACAGTTCGGGACCCCCTACCCGAGATCCGGCGGTTTTGACACCGACATTGGTGCTTTCATTGAGAGTTCCTCTATGAGCGCCAAAGGAATCAATGGCTCACCTCGTCGCAAGCAGCGAGATCTACATCCAGGGGACTCTTGCCCCCGATCAGAGTCTCACCGGCAACGACATCTCATCGCATGCGAGCCCGATCAGCCGTCACGGCCAGACCGGAAGCTTTTCCCCCAATCAGAGCATTAAGTTCGGAGCCATAGAGTTCATGGCTGATTCACGGGGAATACTTGTTCTGATGGAACCTTCGACCCTCGAAGAGAAACCTGTAAGTCCGTACGCCTTGATGCCAAAGACATCAGATTTCGCGGTTGGACGGAACACAGATCTGCTTCGGCGTGGCTCTATAACCGTCACGCCGCTTGATGAATCCACTCGTCTTAGTGACACGCATCCTACCATCGCCTTGTTCTTAAACGAGTTATTCGATCGAATCGAAGTTATGCGTATATAGGATGACCAGGTTCCGATCTATGATCGACTCGGGATCAGAACCGATGATAGGGAGATTCATGTCCCCTCGGTCACCCACCTTGTCGCTACTATCGAGTGTCCGGCTGCGGATTCTGCCCGACAGCCGGAATTGAAAACTATCTATACCCCAGTCCTCGATCACCAAGACTCCATTAGTGAGCCAGAGGCAGGGAATCACTCTAAAGCCGGACCGTCACCGGTCCGAGATCCTTCGCACCATTCGGAAACTGTAATTCCAAACACTCAATGCGGTGTGGAATCGAATTTTTTCCCACCCACCGCCCAAGACGATCATCCCAGTATCGCACCAAAGCCCGTGTCTTTGGACCGTCGGGATATCAAGCAACTACAAGGAGAATCAGTCCATCACTTTTGGGCCAGACTCCTACTCGCTAGAAGAAGGGTAAAAGGTCTTAGTGACCAAGATATTACGGCAATTTTCATTCGCAATTGCCATGATGAAGGGATTCTTAATGCCCTGGCCCGCTGACACATAAGCGACTTTTCGGAGTTATCCGATTTGGTACAAAAGTATTGTGCCATGGAGAACATCTGGCAATCCAAACAGTTGTTCTCAGAACCAATTTTCCCCGAACACCCTAGACGAGCTCGGAAAAATAGGATACCTCCAAAGCGTCCAGCCAGGTACGAACCCGTCGAAAAAAGAAATAAGCCCCTTTTAGGGACTGACATTGTTGTAAGAGCACATTTCTCCATGTGTGGTTTTGGTAATTGATGACACCCCTATGGACTAATGGTTGCCTTGAGTTATATTCGAAGGATTTGTCCATAGGTACTTCTTGAAGTCCATCTGATGGTTTCAAGGAGTGTATATGGTGACCAAGGTGGTATTCAAGGTTTTATCCAAAGATTGGCCATGTGAGAGTTGAGCTTACTGCAAGCATGTCTTGAAGAACAAGACTGTGTGAGCATTCATGTTTACCTTCAAGAAATCATCTTTATGAAGAGAGAAGATAAGATACAAGGTTGATCAAGACTAAGTCAAAGAGTGAATCAAGTGATCAACACACAAAGCGTACAAGATGTACCGAGAGGGATCAAGTGATCCCATGGTATGGTAAGCATTGTCCATTACGCTTTTTGTACTAACCCATATTGCTTGTGAGAGTTCTTTGTGGGGTTAGGCATATTTCCATGAGATTGCACCAAGAGGAAGATCCCATACAACCCATGGAAGATGACATCAAGTGGTGATCGTTATCAAGGTTGCGGTGTGCAAGTTCAAGTGAAGCATCATAGAGAGATCATGCTTGAAACTTGCCGCCCATTGTGGTGACAATGGACTTGTGAAGATGTACCGAAGAGTGTCTCACCCATAGTGGAGTATGGGGGAGCAATCATCTAGTCTTCATCAAGCCAACGCAATCAAGAAAGGTAGTCCACCTTGAGGAAGTCAAGATCGTCATCATCTAGCTCAAGTGGACTATGCACAAGGCTAAGGTTTGACCTTGATAGGGTTTTCTATTTTACCGATCTCATAGTGGTAGTTGGGTGACTGGGTTATAGGATAGGTAGCCGTGCTATCAAGGGGGCTCTCAAGTGAGTAGCTTGATTGTATCGTTCGTTGAGAGCTCAAACCATTGCATTCTTGGCATCATCATCTTTCTTGGTTCTTGGTTGGTTTTCTCTTTGAGGTTTCTTGATATTATGGTCAACTTCATGACAAGCTCAAGTTCATCGAAAACGGAGTCCATATGCTTCTTATATGATGTTTTCAATGTTGGAGTTATTACCGATTCTTCATTAAAAGAGGTTTCTCATCTCTATACCTTTGGCATTTTTATACTTCCTCTTCTTAAGAAAACCCGTTGGATAGCTCTTGTCGACCTGAATCCAACAAGCTTGAGTTTGCTCAATTCGGAGCTCATTTGCAGAAGTTGTGGCAGTTTTGGTTTTACTGTATCCTTCCGTTTTCCTAGCTGAGTAGTTGAAGGCAGTGCAATACAGTGGCTAGCGGTAGTACCGCTCCTTGGAGCGGTAGTACCGCAAGTTGCACGGAAGTAATTTTTTACTTCCGCCCCTCAGGCAGTAGTACCGCAAGTTGCATGGAAGTAATTTTTTACTTCCGCCCCTCAGGTAGTAGTACCGCAAGTTGCACGGAAGTAATTTTTTACTTCTACCGCTCGGGCGGTAGTACCGCAAATTACTTCCGGTACTACCGTGTCGGATATTTTCTCGAAGTTAGCTCCATCGGATGTAGCCCAGAAGCAATTTTTTACATCAGTGGACGCGTTGTAATACCGCTACCTCGAGCAGTAGTACCGTTGCCTCACAGTGTCTTCTGCCATGTGCTGCACCTGAGTGGCTGTTGAATACTACCCCGAGGTAGTACCGCGAGGGCAGGCGATAGTACCGCTCCGGCAGTACTACCACCCTGTTGCCTCGTTGCAGTAGTGTTTCATATGGCTACTACCTCCCTAGCGGTAGTACCGCTCCTTGGAGCGGTAGTACCGCTCTGTGCGGCTGTGAGGATAACGGTTGGATTTTTCCCCACCTATAAAAGGGGGTCTTCTTCCCCAATGGACTTCATCTCTTCAGCTCGTGTTCTTCCCCCATTGTTGACCTTATTCCTCCAATGATTCTTGCTAGTTCTTGAGGGAAAAGAGAGAGGAGATCTAGATCCACATTTCCACCAATCACTTTCTCCTCTAAGTGAGGGGAACCCCTTGGATCTAGATCTTGGAGTTCTTCGTGTTCTTCTTCATTCTTCCTCTCATTTTCCTCCCTAGCATAGTTGCTTTGGTGGGATTTGGGAGAGAAGGACTTGGGCACTCCGTGTGTCCTTGCCATTGCATTTGGTGCATAGGTTTGAGTTCTCCACGTGATACGTGGAAGTGAGAAGTTGAGAAGCTTATTACTCTTGGGTGTTTGAGCACCCTAGAGCTCGTTCCTCTTGGGTGCTTTGGCGCCCTAGATGGTTGGTGGTGCCTCAGAGCTCAATCATTGTGGTGCAGAGCTCCGGGAAAGCTTCGGGGTCTCCAATTAGGTTGTGGAGATTGCCCCGAGCATTTGAGGTCACCTTGGAGCCACAATCCATTGTGGTGAAGCTTCGTGGTGTCGTTGGGAGCCTCCAATTAAGTTGTGGAGATTGCCCCAACCTTGTTTGTAAGGGTTTGATGACCACCCTCAAGGGTCCCTTAGTGGAATCACGACATCTTGCATTGCGCGAGGGTGTGAGGAGATTACAGTGGCCCTAGTGGCTTCTTGGGTAGCATTGTGCCTCCACACCGCTCCAAATGGAGATTAGCATCCGCAAGGGTGTGAACTTTGGGATACATCATCGTCTTCGCATGCCTCGGGTATCTCTTACCCGAGCCCCTTTACTTATGCACTTTACTTTGTGATAGCCATATTGTTTCTTGTTATATATCTTGCTATCACTTAGTTGTCTATCTTGCTTAGCATAAGTTGTTGGTGCACATAGGTGAGCCTAGTTGTTTTAGGTTTTGTGCTTGACTAATTAAACAATAGTTTTATTCCGCATTTGTTCAAGCCTAAAATGTAATTATTTTAAAGCGCCTATTCACCCCCCTCTAGGCGACATCCACGTCCTTTCAACTGTCCTCGACGGACTATTGGACAAGCCTTGCCCTATACATTCCGTGTTGCTAAACACAAACCCGACCCACAACCTTAGAGCTTGTTGGGTCGTCAGGCAAGTCGCAAAAAGCAGCGAGGCCATCCTTGAAACACCTCCGTCGAGTAGATGCTCTCCTTCGCCGCCCGGATACAATACCGAAGTCTTGACGGTCTATGAGACCTTCCCCTCAAGGAACAAGCGGAAAAGAGCTCTTTGGGAACTGCAACAGGTCTACCATGTGGCAGCTACTAGCCCATGGGCAGACATACCGATTACTTTCGGGGACTCTAACAAGCCGGCCATTCTTCCCGGTCACTCACCGGCCGCACTAGTCCTGAACCCCATCATTGATGGATACAGGCTACATAAAGTGCTAATGGACGACGGCAATGGTCTAAACCTTATATACGAAGCCACCCTGGCAAAAAAGCAGTTTGACCGATCCCGCATCGAACATAGCAACACAATCTTTTGGGGAATTATCCCAGGGAAAGAGGCGTGTTGTTCCGGATGTATTATCCTGGACGTGGTGTTTGGCATGCCCAAAAACTACCGATCCGAAGAACTTCTCTTCCACATCGTCCCCTTCCCGAGTGGCTATCACGCCCTATTAGGATGTGATGCCTTTACAAAGTTCCAGGCTATAGCCCATTACAGGTACATGAAACTCAAAATTCCAGGACTAAAGAGAGTGATCACGATTGCCAGTGATCCGAACATAGCTCTTCGGGACAAAAATAAAATGGCAGCGCTCTCCCTCGAGGCATTAGCAGAGACTTTCGCTGCTGAAGAATTGACCGCATTACGGTCGACAGTTAATAAGGACGACGTGATCCTTAGCAAAAGGCCCAAGTCCACGTCCTTCAAACCCACAGACGAAATCGTCAAATTTCAGGTACATCCGACGGACCCCAATAAGACAACATCCATCGGAGCCCAGCTTGACCCCCTCGTGGATGAAGCTTTGCTGAATTTCCTTCGTGAAAAGTGGGACATTTTTGCCTGGCATCCTTCCGATATGCCCAGGATCCCACGACGGCTTGCCAAACACAGTCTAAACATTATCCCATGATTTAAGCCCGTGAAACAGACTCTGCGCCGCTTCTCCGAGCACAAGCGGCAAGCGATGGGTGAAGCATTAGCTAAACTGCTTGAGGCTGGATTTACTCGGGATATTAAACACCCCGAGTGGCTGGCAAACCTGGTGATGGTACCCAAGAAAGACAAGTCCTGGTGGCTATGTGTCGATTTCAAAGACCTTAACAAAGCCTGCCCCAAGGACCCTTTCCCCTTACCACACATAGACCAGATCATTGATGCCATAGCCGGACACGATTCACCGTGTTTCCTCGACGCTTACTTCGGATACCATCAAATTAAAATGAAGGAATCTGATCAAGCGGCTACCGCATTCATCACCCCCTACGGGCCATTCTGCTTCAACACGATGCCTTTCGGGCTTAAAAATGCTGGAGCCACATACCATTGCATGATCCAGACCCGTCTCATGACACAAGTCGGTAAGACTGTCGAGGCATACGAGGATGATGTGGTAATCAAAACCAAACACGTCAGCCAGTTGATCGACGACCTACAACAAACCTTTGCCAGTCTACGCGAATATGATATATGACTCAATCCGGAAAAATGTGCATTCGGAGTTCCCTCTAGTAAGCTGCTTGGATTCATCGTCTCCCATAGAGGAATAGAGGCAAATCCAGCTAAAATCCATGCTCTATCGGAACTTGCAATTCCCAGAGCTAAAGCACGTCCATAGGCTAGCTGGGTGCGTAGAGGCGTTAAACCGCTTTATCCCCCGCCTCGAAGAGAAAGCTTTATCGCTCTATAAGCTACTAAAACGGACCAACAAATTTAAGTGGACCGATGAAGCAGCGTTCGCGTTAGAAGAAATCAAAACACTACTGGCAGCCAATCCCATACTCACGGCACTAGGCGCCGATGAGCCCATGTTGTTATACATATCAGCCACCAACAAAGTTGCCAGCGCGGTGCTCGTCGTTGAACAGGATGAGGAGGGACACAAATTCTGGACTCAGAAACCGGTCTATTATGTGTCAGAGGTGGTAACACAGTGCAAGTCCAGATACCGGCACTACCAAAAGATATCCTATACAGTATTTATGGCGTCAAGGAAACTCAGACACTACTTCCAGGAGTGTGCGGTAACAGTGGCATCTAAGGTCCGCCTGGATGATATAATCAACAATAGGGACGCCACCGGCCGCATAGCCAAGTGGGCCATTGAGCTCCTTCCTTTTGAAATAACTATTGGAAATATGCCCTAGAGGCAATAATAAATTAGTTATTATCATATTTCCTTGTTCATGATAATCGTTTATTATCCATGCTATAATTGTATTGATCGGAGACTTAGATGCATGTGTGGATACATAGACAAAACCATGTCCCTAGTATGCCTCTAATAGACTAGCTCGTTGATCAAAGATGGTTAAGGTTTCCTAGCCATGGACATGAATGCCATTTGGTAAACGAGATCACATCATTAGGATAATGGTGTGATGGACAAGACCCAAACTACAAACGTAGCATATGATCGTGTCAGTTTATTGCTACTGTTTTCTGCATGTCAAGTATATGTTCCCATGACCATGAGATCATGCAACTCATGGATACCAGATGAGTGCCTTGTGTGTATGAAACATCGCAACGTAACTGGGTGACTATAAAGGTGCTCTACAGGTATCTCCGAGGGTGTCTGTTGAGTTGGCATGGATCAAGACTGGAATTTGTTACTCCGTGTGACAGAGAGGTATCTCAGGGCCCACTCGGTAATACAACATCACAATAAGCCTTGCAAGAAATGTGACTAAGTGTTAGTCACGAGATCTTGTATTACGGAACGAGTAAAGAGACTTGCCAGTAACGAGGTTGAACTAGGTATGGAGATACCGACGATCGAATCTCGGGCAAAGTAACATACCGAAGAACAAAGGGAACATCATATGGGATTAACTGAATCCTTGACATAGAGGTTCGACCGATAAAGATCTTCGTAGAATATGTAGGAACCAATATGGGCATCCAGGTCCCGCTATTGCTTATTGACCGTAGAGGTGTCTCGGTCATGTCTACATAGTTCTCGAACCCGCAGGGTCTGCACACTTAAGGTTTGGTGACGTTTCGGTAGTATAGAGTTATGCATGGTGGTGACCGAAGGTTGTTCGGAGTCCCGGATGAGATCCCGGACGTCACGAGGAGCTTCGGAATGGTCCGGAGGTAAAGATTGATATATAGGAAGTCATGTTTTGGTCGCCGGAAAAGTTTTGGGCTCATCGATAGTGTACCGGGAGTGCCGGTAGTGTACTGGGGGACCATCTGGAGGGGTATTTCGACCCAAGAGGCTATATGGGCTTTAGGAGAGTAAATACCAGCCCTTTGTGGGCTGGTGGAAGTCCCACACAAGGCCCATGCGGCTGGAAAGAAAAGCCCAAAAGGAAAAAGGTGGAAAAGGGCAAATAAGGAAGGAGTCCTAATCCTACTAGGAGTGGAGGAGGAGGACTCCTCCCTCCTTAGTTTGGCCGACCCAAGGGCTACCTCTTTGGCATCCAAGCCTCCTCCTCCTCTCCTCCTATATATACTAGAGGATTTTAGGGTTTTGGCACAAGATTTTCAGCCACGTGCCACCCGTTCCTCTAGTGCAAAGCTTCTCCTCTAGATCGGTTTTCTGCAGTGCTTAGGCGAAGCCCTGCCGGAATAGCTCCACCACCATTGCCGTAGCGCCGTCACGCTGCCGGAGAACTCTTCTACCTCTCCTCTCCCTCTTGCTGGATCAAGAAGGCGGAGATCGTCATCGAGCTGTACGTGTGCTGAACGCGGAGGTGCCGTCCGTTCGGCGCTAGATTGGAAGGACCGTGATCAAGATCACGAGACGGATCATGATGAGTTCGTGGGACGGATCGTGATTAGTTCGCGGGACGGATCGTGATGAGTTCACGGGACGGATCGTGATCAAGATCGCGAGACGGATCGTGATGAGTTCGCGGGACGGATCGTGATGAGTTCATGGGACGGATCGTCATCGGATCGCGGGACAGATCGTGATGAGATCGGGGGACGCTCGGCGATTTGGATCGCGAAGACGTTCGACTACACCAACCGCGTTTCTTAACGCTCCCCGCTCAGCGATCTACAAGGGTACGTAGATCCACTCTCCTTCTCATAAATGCTCATCACCATGGATAGATCTGCGTGTGCGTAGGAATTTTTTTGTTTCTCATGCAACGTTCCCCAACGGTGGTATCAGAGCTAGGTCTATGTGTAGATGAGATCTCGAGTATAACACAAAGAGTTTGTGGGCGTTGATGCTTAGATTGCTTCCTCCATTGGTCGGATTTTGGTTCAGCGGTATTGTGAGATGAAGCGGCCTGGACCAACATTACTCGTACGCTTACGAGAGACCGGTTCCCCCGACCGCAACTTGTTGCATAGATGGCTTGCGGGTGCCAGTTTTTCTCACTTTAGTTGGATCGGATTCGACAAAGGCGGTCCTTGAGAAGGTTGAAAAGGAACTAGTGTATCACCGTTGTGGTTTTTGTGTAGATGAGAATTGTTCTTGCTAGATACCCGTAGCAGCCACGTAAAACATGCAACAACAATTAGAGGACGTCTAACTTGTTTTTGCAGGGTATGTTGTGATGTGATATGGAAAATTACATGATGTGATATATGTGATGTATGAGATGATCATGTGATGTATAGTTTATCACGACTTGCATGTCGATGAGAACGGCAACCGGCAGGAGCCATAGGGTTGTCTTTAATTATTGTATGACCCGCGTGTCAATCATTAAGCGCTATGTAATGCTTTACTTTATCGCTAAATGGTAGCAATAGTAGTAGAAGCATGTTGGGCGCGACAACCCCGATGGCGACACGTTGATGAAGATCATGGTGTCTTGCCGGTGACGATGGAGATCATGCCGGTGCTTTCTAGATGGAGATCAAAAGCACAAGTTCATGGCCATATCATGTCACTTATGATTTGCATGTGATGTTAATCCTTTTATGCACCTTGTTTTGCTTAGGACGACGGTAGCATTATAAGGTGATCCCTCACTTAAATTTCAAGATGAATTGTGTTCTCCCCGAGTGTGCACCGTTGCGAAAGTTCGTCATGTTGAGACACCACATGATGATCGGGTGTGATAGACTCTACGTTCACATACAACGGGTGCAAGCCAGTGTTGCACACGCAGAACACTCGTGTTAAACTTCACGAGCCTAGCATGTATAGACATGGCCTCGGAACACAAGAGACCGAAAGGTCGAACATGAGTCATATAGTAGATATGATCAACATGATGATGTTCACCATTGAAACCACCTCAACTCACATGATTATCGGACTTGAGTTGGTGAATTTGGATCATGTATCACTCGAATGACTAGAGGGATGTCAATTTGAGTGGGAGTTCTTAAGTAATATGATTAATTGAACTCATTATCATGAACATAGTTAGTAGTATCTTTGCAAACTGTGTTGTAGATTACTAGTTCAGGCTGTAGCTCCCTTGAATTTTTATATGTTCCTAGAGAAATAGAGTTGAAAGATGATGGTAGCAATATTGCGGACTGGCTCCGTGATCTGAGGATTGTCCCCATTGCTGCACAGAAGGCTTATGTCCTTAATGCACCGCTCGGTGCGCCAACCCCTCTAGCGTTGTTTGTAGATGTTGTGAACATCTGACAGGCACGTTCTGATAACTACTTGATAGTTTAGTGCATCATGCATTACAACTTAGAATTGAGGCTCCGAAACGTTTTGAACATCATGGAACATATGAGATGTTCTAAGAGCTGAAATTAGGATCTCAGGCTCGTGCCCGTGTTGCGAGATATGAGATCTTCAACAAGATTCTTTGCCTGTAAGATGAAGGAGAATAGCTCAATCATTGAGCATGTGCTCAGATTGTCTGGGTGCTATAATCGCTTGAATCGAGTGGGAGTTGATCTTCCAAATAAGATAGTGATTGATATTGTTCTCCAAGTCACTGTCACTAAGCTACTAGAACTTGGTGACGAACTATAAATGCCAAGGATAGAAATAATGATCCCTGAGCTGTTCGCGACGTTTGACACCGCGAAGGTAGAAATCAAGAAGGAGCATCAAGTGTTGATGGTTAGTAAAACCACTAGTTTCGAGAAGGGCAAGTGCAAGGACGGAAACTTCATGGATAGCAAGTCAGTTGCTGCTCCGGTGAAACAACCCGAAGTTGAGCCCAAACCCGAGACTAAGTGCTTCGATTATGAGGAGAGCGGTCGCTGAAGCGGAACAACCCTAGATACTTGGTATATAAGAAGGCTGGCAACGTCGACAGAAGTATATTTGATATACGTGTTATTGATGTGTACCTTGCTAGTACTCCTAGTAGCACCTGGGTATTGGATACCGGTTCGGTTGCTAAATGTTAGTAACTCGAAATAAAAGCTACGGAATAAACGGAGAACTAGCTAAGTGTGAGGTGATGATGTGTGTTGGAAACGTTTCCAAGGTTGATGTGATCAACATCGCACGCTCTCTCTACCTTCGAGATTAGTGACGAACCTAAATAAATGTTATTTGGTGTTTTTGCGTTGAGCATGAACGTGATTAGATCATGTTCATGGCAACACGGTTATTCATTTAAGTTAGAGAATAATGGTTATTCTATTTACATGAATAATACCTTCAATGGTCATGCACCCAGTAAGAATGGTTTGTTGAAACTTGATCGTAGTAATACACATGTTCATAACATTGATGCCAAAAAGATACAAAGTTAATAATAATAGTACCACATACTTGTGGCACTGCCGCTAAATGTCATATTGGTATGAAACGCATGAAGAAACTCCATGTTGATGGATCTTTGGACTCATTCGATTTCGAATCGGTTGAGACATGCGAACCATGCCTCTTGGTCAAGATGACTAAGGACCCCGTTTTCTGTTTTGATGAAGCGGGCAAGTGATTTATTGGAAATGATACATGTTGATGTATGCAATCCAATGAGTCTTGTAGCGTGCGGTGGATATCGTTATTTTCTTACCTTCACTGATGATTTGAGTAGATATAGTGTATATTTACTTAATGAAACACAAGTCTGAATCGTTTGAAAGGTTCAAGCAAATTCAGAGTCAAGTTTAAGATCATCGTGACAAGAAGATAAAAATGTTTGTGATATGATCATGGAGGTGAATATCTGAGTTACGAGTTTGGCATACAATTTTAGACAATGTGAAAGTTGTTTCACAACTCACGCCACCTGGAACACCATAGTGTTATGGTGTGTCCGAATGTCATAGTCGTGCTCTATTGGATATGGTACGTGCTATGATGTCTATTATCGTTTTATTACTATAATTTTGGGGTTATGCATTAGAGACAACTACATTCACTTTAAATAGGGCACCATCTAAATCCGTTGAGATGACACCGTGTGAATTATGGTTTGATAGAAACCTAAGCTGTCATTTCTTAATGTTTGGGGCTGCGACGCTTGTGTGGAAAATGTTTTCACCTAATGAGCTCGAGCCCAAAGCGGACAAATGCATCTTCATAGAATACCCTAAGAACAGTTGGGTGAACCTTCTATCTCAGATCCAAGCATAAAATGTTTATTGCTAAAACTGGGTCCTTTCTCGAGGAAAAGTTTCTCTTGAAAGAATTGAGTGGGAGAAAGATAGAACTTGATGAGGTTACTGAACCTCTATTTCAACCAGAGAGTAGCGCAGCGCAGGAAGTTGTTTCTGTGAAGCCTACGTTAGTTGAAGAGGAAGTTAATGATGATGATCATGAAGCTTCGGATCAAGTTACTATCGAACTTCGTAGGTCGACAAGGACGTGTACTGCTCCTGAGCAGTATGACAACCCTGTCTTGGAGGTCATGTTGTTGGACAACGATGAACCTACGAACTATGGAGAAGCAATGATGGGCCCAAAAACCAACAAATGGTTAGAGGCCATGAAATACGAGAAAGGATCCATGTATGAAAACCAAGTATAGACTTTGGTGGACTTCCTCATTGGACGACAGGTCGTTAAGTACAAATGGATCTTTAAAATGAAGACAGACGCTGATGGTAATTCTCACCATTTGTAAAGCTCGACTTGTTGCAAAGAATTTTACGACAAGTTCAAGGAGTTGACTAAGATGAGACTTTCTCACTCGTAGCGATGCTAAAGTCTGTTGAAACTATGTTAGCAGTTGCTGCACTTTCAATTATGAAATCTGGCAGATGGATGTCAAAACATCATTTCCTTAACGGTTTACTTGAGGAAAGGTTGTATGTGATACAACCAGAAGGTTTTGTCAGTCCTAAGGATGCTAAAAGGTGCGCAAGCTTCAGTGATTCTTCTATGAACTGAAGCAAGCATCTCGGAGTTGGAACATACACTTTGATGAGGTGATCAAAGTTTTTGAGTCTATACAAAGTTTACGAGAAACTTGTATTTGCAATAAAGTGAGTGGGAGCACTATAGACTTTCTGATAAGTATATGTGGATGGCATATTGCTATTCGGAAATGATGTAGAATTTTTGGAGAGCATAAACGGTTGTTTGAAAAGAGTTTTTCAAAGGAAGACCCGAATAAAGCTACCTAATTGTTGAGCATCAATATCTATAAAGATAGATCAAGATGTTTGATAAGACTTTCAATGAGTACATACATTGACAAGATTTTGAAAGAGTTCAAAATGGATTAGTCAGAGAGAAGTGTTCTCGCCTGCTTTGTAAGGTGTGAAGTTGAGTGAGACTCAAAGCTCGACAACGGCAGAAGAAAGAGAAAGGACGAATATCGTCCCCTATGCCTTAGCCATAGGCTCTCTATATTGTGCCATGCTATGTACCGCACCTGGTGTGTGCCTTGCCATGAGTCAGTCAAGGGGTACAAAAGTGATCCAAGAGTGGATCACTGGACAGCGGTCAAGATTATCCTTAGTGACTAAAAGACTAAGAAGATGTTTCTCGGTAATGGAGGTGATAAAGAGTTCGTCGTAAAGAGTTACGTCGATGCAAGCTTTAACACCAATCTGGATGACCCGTAGTAGCAATCTGGATACGTATAGTGGAGCAGCCATTTGGAATAGTACCAAGTGGAGTATGGTAACAGTGTTTACGGTTTGGCATAGAGATTTGCAAAGTACATTCGGATCTGAATGTCGCAGACCCGTTGACTATAAGACCTCTCTCACATGCAAAGCATGATCGAGCCCTAGAACTCATTGTGTGTTAGATTCATAACAATGCGAATCACATGGTGATGTGAACTAGATTACTGACTCTAGTGCAAGTGGGAGACTGTTGGAAATATGCCCTAGAGGCAATAATAAATTAGTTATTATCATATTTACTTGTTCATGATAATCGTTTATTATCCATGCTATAATTGTATTGATCGGAGACTTAGATGCATGTGTGGATACATAGACAAAACCATGTCCCTAGTATGCCTCTAATAGACTAGCTTGTTGATCAAAGATGGTTAAGGTTTCCTAGCCATGGACATGAATGTCATTTGATAAATGGGATCACATCATTAGGAGAATGGTGTGATGGACAAGACCCAAACTACAAACGTAGCATATGATCGTGTCAGTTTATTGCTACTGTTTTCTACATGTCAAGTATATGTTCCTATGACCATGAAATCATGCAACTCACGGATACCGGAGGAGTGCCTTGTGTGTATCAAACGTCACAACGTAACTGGGTGACTATAAAGGTGCTCTACAGGTATCTCCGAGGGTGTCTATTGACTTGGCATGGATCAAGACTGGAATTTGTTACTCCGTGTGTCGGAGAGGTATGTCAGGGCCCACTCGGTAATACAACATCACAATAAGCCTTGCAAGCAATGTGACTAAGTGTCATTCACGGGATCTTGTATTACGGAACGAGTAAAGAGACTTGCCAGTAACGAGGTTGAACTAGGTATGGAGATACCGACGATCGAATCTCGGGCAAAGTAACATACCGAAGAACAAAGGGAACATCATACGGGATTAACTGAATCCTTGACATAGAGGTTCGACCGATAAAGATCTTCATAGAATATGTAGGAACCAATATGGGCATCCAGGTCCCGCTATTGGTTATTGACCGTAGAGGTGTCTCGGTCATGTCTACATAGTTCTCGAACCCGCAGGGTCTCCACACTTAAGGTTTGGTGACGTTTTGGTAGTATAGAGTTATGCTTGGTGGTGACCGAAGGTTGTTCAGAGTCCCAGATGAGATCCCGGACATCATGAGGAGCTCTGGAATGGTCCGGAGGTAAAGATTGTTATATAGGAAGTCCTGTTTTGGTCACCGGAAAAGTTTCAGGCTCATCGATAGTGTACCGGGAGTGCCGGTAGTGTACCGAGGGACCATCTGGAGGGGTATTTCGACCCAAGAGGCTATGTGGGCTCTGGGAGAGTAAATACCATCCCTTTGTGGGCTGGTGGAAGTCCCACACAAGGCCCATGCGGCTGGGAAGAAAAGCCCAAAAGGAAAAAGGTGGAAAAAGGCAAAAAAGGGCCAAATAAGGAAGGAGTCCTAATCCTACTAGGAGTGGAGGAGGAGGACTCCTCCCTTCTTGGTTTGGCCGACCCAAGGGCTGCCTATTTGGCAGATAAGCCTCCTCCTCCTCTCCTCCTATATATACTAGAGGATTTTAGGGTTTTGGCACAAGATTTTCAGCCACGTACCACCCGTTCCTCTAGTGCATAGCTTCTCCTCTAGATCGGTTTTCTGCAGTGCTTAGGCGAAGCCCTGCCGGAATAGCTCCACCACCATCGCCGCAGCGCCGTCACGCTGCTGGAGAACTCTTCTACCTGTTGGCTCCCTGTTGCTGGATCAAGAAGGCGGAGATCGTCATCGAGCTGTACGTGTGCTGAACGTGGAGGTGCCGTCCGTTCGGCGCTAGATCGGAAGGACCGTGATCAAGATCGCGAGACGGATCGTGATGAGTTCGTGGGACGGATCGTGATGAGTTCGCGGGACAGATCGTGATGAGTTCGCGGGATGGATCGTGATGAGTTCACGGGACGGATCGTGATCAAGATCGCGAGACGGATCGTGATGAGTTCGCGGGACGGATCGTGATGAGTTCACAGGACGGATCGTCATCGGATCGCGGGACAAATCATGATGAGATCACGGGACGCTCGGCGATTTGGATCGCGAAGACGTTCGACTACATCAACTGCATTTCTTAATGCTTCCCGCTCATCGATCTACAAGGGTACGTAGATCCACTTTGCTTCTCGTAGATGCTCATCACCATGGAAAAATCTACGTGTGCATAGGAAATTTTTTGTTTCTCATGCAACGTTCCCCAACAATAACGTACAAGCCACGCCGTGCCATTAAATCTCAGGTATTGGCAGACTTTCTGGCTAAATGGACAGAGGTTGAGCTCTCCAAGGAATATAGTGCATACTCCCATTGGACAATGTACTTTGATGGATACTAGACCTTGGCCGGACTAGGGGCCGGAGTTATCCTCACATCCCCCACAAGAGACAACGTTCGATACGTGTTGCAAATCATGTATGCCGACTCCAACAATGCAGCCGAATACGGGGCTCTACTTCATGGTCTTTGGATGGCAGTATCAATGGGCATACGACAGCTAGAGGTACGGGGAGACTCAAACTTGGCCGTCTCCCAAATTAATGGCGAATTCGATGCCAAAAATCCGAACATGGTGGCATATCGAAATGCCATCCTCAAGATATCTTCTCGGTTCGAGGGGTTGGAATTTCACCATGTCGGTCGCGACAACAACCAAGACGCCGACATACTGGCCCGTAGTGTGGCAGGACGATGACAATGGCGCCGGTCCGAATACGGCAGACAAGGTTGTACCCTTATAACTGAACTAGACGATGACATCATCGGCGGCTCCATAATGAATGAAACGCCTTTGGCTATGAGGTAATGCTAATGATAGTGCCATGGACAGAGCCCTTCCTTGCTTACCTTCTTCGCAAGGAACTCCCCGATGATCAAACCGAGGCACGGCACATAGTTCGGCGATCCAAGGCCTACAAAGTACACGAGGATGAGTTATACAATAAAAGCACAACCGGAATATTACAGCAGTGTATATCCGAGGAAGAAGGACGGGATCTCCTCGCCAAAATCAACTCAAGCATGCGTGGTCATCATGCCATGGCAAGATCCCTTGTCAGCAAGGCCTTCCGAGCTGGTTTCTTTTGGCCTACAGCTTGGACGGACGCCCAGTCACTTGTCCAACATTGCGTAGGGTGTCAACTCTTCGCAAATCAAAGTGACATGCCCCCCAACTCTTCAAACTATTCTGATCACTTGGCCTTTCGTGTTCTGGGGGCTAGACATGGTCGGACCCCTTAAAGGGGGGACCAAGAAAAATAAATACCTACTGGTCATGGTTGACAAGTTCAGCAAATGGATAGAAGCAAAGCCCGTCAAGTCGGCTAAATCCGGACGAGTGATCGACTTTATATTCAGCGTGGTACACCATTACGGTGTCCCGCATAGTATAATAATAATAATGGATCCAACTTTACGGCCCAAGAGTTCAAGGACTGGTGCGCAAAAATGGGCATAAAGCTCGATTACGCGTCAGTATATCACCCGCAAACCAATGGACAGGTCGAACGAGCAAACGGTCTCATTATGAGCAGCATTAAGCCACATTTGGTCCGGTCTCTTCACGAGTGTGACCGTCATTGGATGGAGGAACTCGACTCCGTTCTATGGGGCCTGCGCACCACCCCGAACAGATCAACGGTTACACACCGTTCTTCATGGTCTATGGGGCAGAGGCAGTCCTCCCTTACGACATTATTCACGACGCACTAAGAGTGCACATGTACGAGGAAAAGTAGGCCGAGTTGGATCGGCAGGACGACTTAGACACCTTGGAGGGAGAGCACGACTCAGCCCTGGCTCGCTCCACTTTTTACCAACAACAAGCTCGACGTTACCAAAGTAGGGAGGTCAGGGCAAAAGCATACAACGTAGGCGAACTCGTCCTACGACTCCCGGAGAAGCAGAAGCATAAACTCAACCCCAAATGGGAGGGTCCTTTCATCCTCGACGAAGTACTTGTGGGAGGTGCTTATCATCTTCGGAGTCCATCTGATAACTGCCTTGAACCTAAACCATGGAACACAGCTCGTCTTCGGCGCTTCTACGAATAAACCGGTGTCGTCTAACTGCCCTATACTTTTTCCTTTTTCCTTTTGTTCTTTTTGCCCTTTTTATTCTTCCCTTCCCATTTTTGCTGTTTGACATGGCCAATTTCTTTTCTTTCCCTATGTTCGGCCGAACCGATCTTGTACTAAAGATTATCGGCATACACCATAAAGTGTTAAATCCGAACACAACACGTGGGGGCTTCTTCTAGTAGCCAACTTTTTTATATTACAAGTATTTGCTCACACCTATCATGCGCACATGTTTCTTTTGTCATGTTCTAGCCATCATATGCATCAATTCGAACTAAGACTTTGCCAAGATGGGTTGCCTCGCTCCTGTGATTACCCTCTACGTTCTCGATTATTCGGCTAGAGAGTAAAGGGAGCACCTCTGCGATTGTTACGACCGGGTCATCCGGACACGTACCTCAGACGGGTGAAGCTGAAAGCTATCTATCTTGCGTAGATAGTTGGTCGGCTGTGACGGAAACACCTTATACGGCTCCGGTCGTTATCACCGTTGTTTGGGTCTTTTCTTCCTAGAGCATAGTTAGCCACATACGAAAAGTATGCGGACTTCTATCTACGATCTTCGTAGAGTCCTGATGAAAGGTATCGATAGAGGTACTATTTTCCTCAGAAGATGTTTCTTACGCTAAGCGGTAATATAACTATCTTTCTAAGTGTTTTCTGTCTGTTCGCACCGCATGGCCAGATTGCATGGTTCCCCGAATATAGTTTGCTATTTTTGAGGGACAAATAAGGCGGAACACTCTCTATCTCTTCGCACGGATCTATCCCTAAATAGTACTCTAAATTATCCACGAATCTCAATGACCAAGAAAAGAATTCCTAATTAGTCTAGAAAAGAGTCGTAGAATACCAGGAATCCCAAAGAAAGATTTTGCTTGTTTGAATTATTATTATCCAGTCAATTCAAAGAAGATGTATCTTGTTCAAGCCAATAAAGAGAGCTGCGGTTATAGTTAAAGCAGCCACTAGAAAACCGAAATAACTAGTTAAAGTAAGCATAAAAGAGTTAAATTCCATTTATTTTTTTTTACTACACTACATATGTTGGTAAAGCATTTACCTAAGTTATGGAAAATTCATAATTCATCAGTTATTTTAGATAATACTAAAAAACAAGATAGAGTGAGATACAGAAGTGTAAAAGAAAGTGGATTCATCAGATGATACATGAGTCCCTAATTCCGAATCAAGAGATTTGTTATGGAATTTTTCAATTGAGTAAAGTAATAATATTAAGAACTAGATCATATAACCCCATTGAATGAAAAAATGTAATTGGATTTTCAGGGAAATTTTGGAATAAGAGATAAATAAACAATTGAATTTGAAAAAAAAAACTTCTTTCTATTTTGGATAATTTCTTTTTCAATAGGACCCTCTTTTTGGAGTGAACGATCGAATATTCCTCCCCTATTCCTTCTTATTTTAATTTTAACTGATTGTATTCCATATGGAATAAGAGGATAAGAAAAGCATTCCACGATCTCCCGAGGGTCTGCTAAAAAAAAGAAACCTCTTACTTGAATTTACTTTATTTTTATTCCTTTTTCGAACTCCAACTAAAGTAGATTCGAAGACGAGTCACTTCAATTATCCTTTTAAGTTCTATTCTATCTTCTGCCTTTCCCTATTTCATCTCGAAAAGTTCCACACTCGCAGTTTGGTCAAGAAAGTTAGACCTAATCCAACAAACAAGACAAGGATTAATTACGAATTATGAAAGGATAAATTTCACATATACTTGTCCTTGTATTGTGTCAGTATGAGAATATCCTTCCTAAATTATTTATCCAAACCTATTGATCATTAACTTAGATTTTCCCAAGATTTTGGCTGCTATTCCGAATTACTCTATTGTTTTCAAACCAAGGAAAATAAGTAGAACCTACAAAAATGGGGTTTTCTATTGACGCCTTGAATAACATATAGCTTACCTATAGACAAAAAAAAAAAAAAAGTAATTATGTTTCGGAACCAGGCAAAACCAGATTGCTGTGCCATAGGAAGGATAGCTATACTAATTCGGTATACTCAAAATACACCTTTGGTACAAAATTGACAATCTCACAAGGATGAAATATCAGTAATTTTCTATTTACTGGTCGATCCCATCTTTTACGAAATCAATTCCTTTTTTGAATGTACAAAATTTTTGGGAGTTCAGCATGTCTGGAAGCACGGGAGAACGTTCTTTTGCTGATATTATTACCAGTATTCGATACTGGGTTATTCATAGCATTACTATACCTTCCCTATTCATTGCGGGTTGGTTATTTGTCAGTACGGGTTTAGCTTATGACGTGTTTGGAAGTCCTAGGCCAAACGAGTATTTCACGGAAAGCCGACAAGGAATTCCGTTAATAACCAACCATTTTGATTCTTTAGAACAACTCGATGAATTTAGTAGATCCTTTTAGGAGGCCCTCAATGACCATAGATCGAACCTATCCTATTTTTACAGTGCGATGGCTGGCTATTCACGGACTAGCTGTACCTACTGTTTTTTTCTTGGGATCAATATCAGCAATGCAGTTCATCGAACGATAAACCAAATTCCAACTATAGAACTATGACACAATCAAACCCGAATGAACAAAATGTTGAATTGAATCGTACCAGTCTATACTGGGGTTTATTACTCATTTTTGTACTTGCTGTTTTATTTTCCAATTACTTCTTCAATTGAGAGAAAGAAAGAGACTAATAAGAATTCTCTTATCCCATTTGGAAATATACCATCCTTATAACTACCCATGACTGTTTTTGTCCCTAGCATGACCAATTGATAAAATGTGGAGGAAAGTAGGGGAATGGCCGATACTACTGGAAGAATTCCTCTTTGGTTGATAGGTACTATAGCTGGTATTCCTGTGATTGGTTTAGTAGGTGTTTTCTTTTATGGTTCATATTCTGGATTGGGTTCATCTCTATAGTAATCGGAGGGGCCAGATTGTAAACATGAAAAAGTAGGAGCTTAGCGGGTCCTTACCCCCTTTATCTGATTAGAGTGGAAAGGACCCACGAATTTTTTACTCTTATAATGCGAATTGAATCTATTCGATTCACTCTTATGAAGCAACAAGAAAAAGAGATCACTCGAGGATCCAATATCTTATTCCACAAAGGAAGTATCCTGAAAATCCTTGATTTAGTTTTGAGTAATAAACTAATAAAACCTTAATCAAAACTATTCAACTAGCCTAAAAATAAAAACACCTTCAATGGAAGAGTTTACTTTATTTTGCAAAATTTATGTAAGTTTGAAGTTAAACTTAATTAAACAAGCCAAGCAATTCTATTTGCTTACAATCACAAGAAATTTGTCCCTCACCATATTTTCTTCCCCTCTGTTTGTCCACTACCTCGGCTAAACCTAAGCAAAAGAAAAAGAGGTCCAAGAGACAGACCCGAAAGACTTCCTTTGCTGAAATGTTCTGTTCCCAAAATTTCTAAAATAAAAGGAAAAAACTTTCCACTTTCCTAAACTAAGGACAGGAAATAAGAAGGCGAGCATATCTTCTAAATTAATCATACTCAACTTAGCCCTTCCGCGGTATTATCTATCTCGATAAATAGATAATTCCAGGAGTAATAAATAGTAGTAAATTAAAAAAAGCATTGATATAATTGGAATTGCGGAAGCAAATACCAATTTACTAAAAAAAGAAAAAAGTATCTAATCGAAATCGAAAGAACTTTTTTTTAGGATTAAACAAAAGGGTTCGCAAATAAAACCGCTAGTGCCACAACTAGTCCATAAATTGTTAAAGCTTCCATAAAAGCTAGACTAAGCAATAAAGTACCTCGTATTTTACCTTCTAATAAGCCAATGGCCGGTTAAGACAAAGTTTACAACACAGATTGTTTATACACAAGTACATATAAAATTACATGTGCAACTGCTGATCGAGATTATCGATTATGGTGTCAAGGGGACAATCCTCTTGTGAAAGACGGGCGGCAGGCATCACCTGGTCATACACGAGGTGGAGTGGCACTTCTTTTCTATCCGATCCGACGGGACCAACCCGCGCCATACGCTCGGGATTAAGTTCGTGAAATGGGTCTCGATCATTGGCCATGCTTCCCATTCTCCCTCATGGCAAGTCGAAGTCTTCCACAACTCGAACCTATTCCGAGCCCCCTTGAATCGATCCACAAGTTCGGCTAGCCCTACAGGTGGATGTTCGGTAGGCCATAGTGCCTTCACCATTCCTTTCATTGCTTTCCACACACGCCCATGGAGAGCGGTCAGCTCTTTCGGCGGGCCCCCCTGGTATGATCCGATCTCCTCTTCAGGATGCCCAGACAGGAGGCCTGTACGTGAGGCAACAACGTGCTTACTATTATTTCCTACATAAGAAATATTTGCTGATAATAGAATCACACTTACCGAACACGCCCCTCTGAAGCTTTCGGTTTTCCTCTTGATCTTGGGCCAAATGAATCTTCAAATTGTTAATTTCTGCGGTCTGCTTTTGCACAACAAGGCAGCCAACCTAGTGCTAGGACTCGGCGTACCGCTAAGAGTCTTGGGTTTCCTCCATCTGCCTTTCGATGTTCCCTATTGATTTGGCTGCTACACGGGATCCGCGCGTCAGGCACGATAATACATTAAGATTAGCAGTAAAGGTACACTCACCATGGGCCTCCCGGGTGAAGCTCTTCACTTGCGCCAGTTCGGCCTTCATAGATTGCACTTCTGTGCGGCTGTCCTTCAGCTCCTTGGCCAATTGCTCAACATGTTACTGTGAAGCCTGCGTCAGCAGTCAAACATTGCAGAGATCCTTTATTCGTTTGTTCCAAATCAAATTATGGCTCGGCGGCTACTGGGTTTACATGAGTATTCAGACTCTGTAAAAGCCGATCACTTACGTGCATCCTGGCTGATATCAACTTCATAGCCTCGCCGAACCCGGCTTGGGTAGCTCCAATGTGTGCATCCGCTGAGTGGAGGGCACCGAACTCTTGTTCGGAGAATATTGGATACCACATGGCCTCCCACCATTGCCGGTGATTCATGGCGCTCCCCACCTCCGATTTGGTAATGGATACACCATCACCAGAATCGGCAGGTGTTGGATTGGCCATGGGGGCTTCTGCAGCAGGAGCTATAGCTCAAGAGTTTCGGGTGTCTCCGGACACCCTGGTGACCTCTTTGATGGGAGAGGGCTGGGCATTTCGCCTAAATATTTCAATTAAACAAAATTGTCGTAAGACTCTATTTACTGATAATGAGTGAATAGTCGAACGATGTACCTCCGGGATGAGCGGGCAGGTGGATTTGTCCCCATGATCGGCTCTTTCGTAGGATCCCTGTTGGCCTCCGACTCGACCGCGACTTCGGCTGCTGCTGTATGGCGCGTGGATCGACGACGTTTGAGAGTCAGAGTCGGCACGTCCGGGGTGCTGTTGGTAGTTGGCCGCTTGCGGGGCAAGCTTTTCTTCTTGCTCGATGCAGGGATGGAGAATGACCCGGTGTAATCAACTATGATAGCCACCAGGGATTGGTCAATGCTATCCTAGAGATAGACTCCGTCCTCTAAGTCAAGTAGAAGATCCAGGTCCTCGTTGAAGCCCGGATTGTTGTCGTGTGAATGGTTCTCGGGCTGAGGAGCCGGACAGCTGACTGCATCGATGAAACTCCTCCATTCCTGCTCACACAAGGCTTAGGTGAAATAAAGTGCAGAACGAAAACCCCGAACTATGTTCATGTTAGATAAAGAGAGGATTACCCATTTGATGGGATTGTGGGCCGAATATCCTTCCTTGGTTGCCTGCCGAACAAAGTCCTCTTGCTCTCCTTTGTACAGGTCGGCAAGTGCGGCGGCCAACACCGTCAGATTGGCAGGCCCTTGATTTTGGGAGCATGTGGTGTCGCTTGTCCCGTTGTATTGCCACAAGGGGTGTACCCTCTGTTGAAGGGGTTGCACACACCAGGAGATGGCGGCGGCCATGACGTCGATCATGGTCAGTTGGTGGTGGACGAGCATCCGCACCAACGCGGCTAGGCGCCGCACTTTGATGCTTTCCTCCTGGGACGAGCTCCTTGGCCGCCAGTTGTATCTCTTCTTCGGGAGGGTGTTAGAGTATTCGGGAAGACCTGACCGAGTTGGCTCGAACAGGGGGGACATCTGAATATAAAACCATTCCGAAGTCCATTCTTCGGATTTCTTCGGTGTGCCCGCCGGATACCCCGTCCCCGCTATGCGGCACACTTCGGCTCCTCCGACCTCCAAAATTTTCTTGTCCCGAGTTTGGGGTACGAGACAGAATTATTTTATCCACAAATCAAAGTGCACTTCGCACCCCAAGAATAGCTCGCATAGAGCGACGAAGCCCGAGATGTGTAAAATGGACCCTGGGGTAAGGTGGTGGAGTTGGATCCCATAGAAATCCAGCAACCCCCCAGGAACGGATCAATTGGAAACCCTAGACCCCGGAGGATAAAGGGTACGAAGCATACGTGCTCCCCCTTGTTAGGATTGGGGAAACGCTTGTCGAAAAGTTCGGTGCCGTAAGAAAGCAGACCTGCACGGGTCGCCGCCAGATCTGAAGAAGGGAGATACCCCTGGGTCTCCAGATTGCGGAGCCGCAGGAGTGTAACGGAACAGCTGGTCCAGACCCCTGGGCATAATACTTAGGGACACGCGGAGGAGCTAGGGGTGTCAGCCATGTTCTACATGGAGCTTCCGCTAGGAGTTTCTTTCGACGGGGAAGAAGAGGATGTGGTCTGAGACATAGTTTGTTTGATTAAATGGATGGTGCATCCACTACGGAGGGTAAGATTGTAAAAATCACTGACCACTCGCCTCCCCACGACGTGTGAAAATCGAGGAACACGCGCGGTTGTTATAATGAACTTGCGCTCGCGACGCTTGGGATCTTACCGAAGACTGGTCGGTTGTTGAAGAAAGAGGGATGAGGGACCCGCCTCGCAAGCCAAAGAGGACGACATGAGGAGGTTGACCGGATATATATATCGGCGTTGAAGGCTAGTCCGGGGGCTACTGAGGGAGTCCTGGATTAGGAGGTCCTCGGATAACCGACCTATTGTTTATGGGCTGGGCTGTGTGGGCCGCAAAAGGAGCATCAGATGATCAAAGACCATTTACGCCATATGGAAGCTTCGAGGAGCCATGACGTACTCTCCAAGTTATTAGCTATAGTTAGGCATGTTTATCTCCTCGGCATGTAACCGACCATGTGTAAACCCAGGCACCCTCGACGTCTATATAAGCTGGAGGGTTTAGGGGTATAGAGAGGATAACTCATCTAGGGTTAGGCATACGATCTCGAGGTAGATCAACTCTGTAACCCCCCATATCATCAATACAACCAAGTAGGACGTAGGGTATTACCTCTATAGGAGGGTCCGGACCTGGGTAAATTTGTGTCCCCTTCGTCTCCTATTACCGTCGATTCTAGTCTCATAATTCAGGACCCCCTACCTGAGATCCATTGGTTTTGACACCACCATCCCTCTCGCAAGCAAACACCATTGGTAGAGAAGAATTAAGATAAATCTAACCATAGCATGAAACATATGGATCCAAATCAGACCCCTACGGAATAATGCATGAACTAGGGTTTAATCTTATGTCACTCTCGCAACCCATCATCTACTTACTACCATACAACGCCTTCCCCTGGGCCCAAATATGCTAAAGTGTCATGTAGTGGACGTTCACACGACACCACTAGAGGAAGAACAACATACATGTCATACATCTCCATCGTATCTATAATTTTTGATTGTTTCATGCCAATATTCTACAACTTTCATATACTTTTGGCAACATTTAACATTATTTTCGGGACTAACTTACTGATCTAGTGCCCAGTGCGAGTTCCTGTTTTTTGTATGTTTTTTATTTCACAGAAAATCCATATCAAACGAAGTAAAAACACGGCAAAAATTTACGGATATTTATTTTGGAATATATGTGATTTTTGGGAGTTGGAATCCACGCTAGACAGTGACCGAGGTGGTCCCAAGCCAACAGGACGCGACCACCCCCTAGCCGCGCTTGATAGCTTGGGACTCCCTCGTAAGTCGGTTGGGGACCTAATTTCTCTGCAAGAAAGATAATTTCCCGATAAAAATCCCCTCAATGTTTTTGCCCAATCAGAGTTATGGATCTCTGGATATTTAAGAAACAGTGAAGGGGTCGGAAAACAATCGCAAAAATAGGAGAGAAACAAAGAGAGAGATCCAACCAAGTAGGGGCTACTTCCCTCCAGAATTCATGGCGGCCATGGACCAGAGGGGAGACTCTCCTCCCATCTAGGAGGGAGACCAAGGAAGAAGAAGAAAGATGAGGGCTCTCTCCCCCGGTGGCGCTGGAGCACCGTCGGGGCAACCATTGTGACGACGCTCTACACCAATAACTACGCCGCCGTCACCACCAACTCTATCCCCCTCTATGTAGTGGTGTAAAACATCTCTTCCCCGCTATATCTACTTAAACATGGTGCTTGATGCTATATATTATTATTCAATGATGTGTGGCTATCCTATGATGTTTGAGTAGATTTCTTTTGTCCTATGGGTTGATTGATGCTCGTGATAGGTTTGAGTTGTATGTTTTATTTTGGTGATGTCCGATGGTGCCTTCCATGCCGCGCAAACGTGGATGATTCCTGTTGTAGGGTGTTGCAATACATTCATGACTCGCTTATAATGGGCGGGTAGTGTGATAGAAGCTTACACTCGAGTAAGGGGGTTGTTGCGTCTAGGAGTAAAGGGGACTTGAAGTGTTAATGCTGTGGTTGGGTTTACCTTAATGATCTCTTGTAGTTGCAGATGCTTTCTAGAGGTCCAATCATAAGTTCATATGATCTACGTATGGAAAGTATGTTGGCGTATGCCTCTCCCTCATATACAACTACAATGATGATTACCGATCTAGTTATCGATTGCCTAGGGACAAATCCTTATCTTGTGTTACAAAAAATCTTTCTACTAAACAACTAACTTATTTAGTCTTTATCTAAACATCCCCTAACTTTTATTTACTTGTTCTTTATTTTCTTTCAAAACTATCTATTACACCTACTAAGTACTTCTAGTTTTCTTTCCGCAGAATAGTTTCATTCTCGTTCTAGGTAAAGCGAATGTTAAGTGTGGGTAGAGTTGTATCGATGGTCGATAGAACTTGAAGGAAATATTAGTTATACCTTTAGCTCCTCGTTGCGTTCAATACTCTTACTTATCGAAAAAGGCTACAAACGACCCCCTACACTTGTGGGTTATCAAGACCTTTTTATGACGCCATTGCCAGGGAGCAATAGCGTAGCGGTTGATATTCTCGCGTGTGCTTGTTTGCTTTATCACTAAGTAATTTTAATTTTCTGTTGTAAATTGTTTTACATCTTTAGTTATGGATAGGGAACACGAAACACCAAAAATATTAGTTGTGTTTGCTACTCATGGAGATGGGGAACCTCCTAAAACCCTCGATGTCGGTTATGTGGAAAACATTAAATACTAATTTGATAATCGTGATAAATCCCATTGAACTTCATAAAGGGAGATATGTTGGATCAACGCGAGTACTTTAGGGATTATCGCTTGACTAAAAGAGGAAAACATTTACATGATCAAATTAAATGTTACGTTGGTATGCTTAGAATTTATGCTTGAGATGTGATTATACTTCTTACTATAAGATGGAGGCTCCACACCTTCCCTTTCAATGTGAATTTAATGTTAATGAAACCTTGGCTTCTTATGCTCATGGTTTATATGATTTCTATGATGTGGAACAAATAAAAGAATTTGTTGCTTTCAAGGGTGCTTATGAAATTACTTCTTTGATTGAAACGTATGATACTATTCTTTACAAATCTGAAAATTTTGCCATACTTAAATATTGTTATGAGAATTATGAATACAATGCCTATATTGATGAATTTATTGAGAGAATGTTTGCTGCCTTGGAAGAGACCAATATTTTGCAGGAATCTATGGAAGAATAAATTGCTGAAACTGTGAGCTCATTAGATAAAAAAGATGAGGAGGATAGCAAAGAACAAAAGGAGGAAGAGCGGATTAGCTACCCGTGCCCACCTTCTAATGAGAGTAACTCTTCAACTCATACATTGTTTAATTCCCTTCATGCTTACTGAAGGATGAATGCTATGATGATTTCTATGATCCCTTGGATTCGTTCAAAATATCCCTTTTTGATGAACTTGATGCTTTCTATGCTTGTGGCCATGATGCCAATATGAATTATGCTTATGGACATGAACTTTCTATAGTTCCTTATGTTAAGCATGAAATTGTTGCTATTGCACCCACACATTATGATTTTGATGAATACAATATGCATGTGCTTGCTACTCATATTTGAAATTATTATGAGAGAGGAACCAAATCTTCACCTCTCTATGTTCCCAATACAATAAAATTGTAAGAAACTATTTATACTATGCATTGGCCTTTACTTTGTGTGCATGAATGGTTGTTTTATGATATGCCAATGCATAGGAAGAGAGTTAGAGTTTGTTTTTACATGATATATATATGTATTACTTTGTGCTCACTACTAAATTGCAAATAATTGTTAAATTAAAATTGGCTTTGATATACAGCTTGGATCCGGATGGATCAATTACTCGAGCACTATATGACTAGCTTAATGGCTTTAAAGACAACGCTACTAGGGAGACAACCCGAAAGTTTTCGAGAGTCATTTTATTCCGTTTTGTGCTTTGAAAATAATTAAAAAAATAAAAATAAAGTGGGGAACTTAAAACTATTTCAAAAAGAAAAGTGAAAGTGAGAAAGACGAGCACCGTTGAAGTAGGGGACATCCTTGAACTTTTGTTCATGCTCATGGAAACTTTGTGAACTTTTATTACAGAAACTTTTAAACAAAAGTAATTATCCATTTGCACAAATCCATTGTATTATAAAAATAATGTGCCAAGATTTGGAATGCGCTGTGTAAAAACAAAAACTTTTGTTGTAGTGTTAGAATTTTCATATTTTACTTGAGCGTGAAATAATTCTGAAACTTTTACACAGTACTATTATGAAAAAGTACTATTTTTTCAGAATTTTTTTAGTTACAGAAGTATACGTTTCATTTGCATCTTTACAGACTGTCTTGTTTTCAAAAATTGATGTTATAATTGCTTTGTCTGCTTATGTTTGGGTTCTTGTTTAGCCCCATTGACTTGGGATCTATATAATTGTGATAGCATACATTAAGTAATGTTGTATTATAATTATACAATAATGTTATGGCAGGACATGATGAGATTTGATGTTATATGTACTAACCTTTCTAATAAAAGTTCCGTCAAGTTTTGTGTGGATGAAGTGTTTGAAGATCGAGGAAATATCGATATGGGGAGAATAAGGAGAGGCAAGAGTCAAGCTTGGGGATGCCCAAGGCACTCCGAGTAAATATTCAAGGAGACTCAAGCATCTAAGTTTGGGGATGCTCCGGAAGGCATCCCATCTTTCTTCTTCAACAATTCTTGGAGCGTCATGTGCTTTTTATTTTTATTTTAGCAATGCACCATTCTGGTATGGGATAGTCCTTGGTTGATTTATCCAATGCTTCATGCACTTCACTTATATCTTTTGTTTATCGCTTTATAGAATGCTTCATGTGCTTCACTTATATCATTTGAAGTTTGGATGCCTGTTTCTCTACATATAGAAAAACGTCGTTTGAGAGTGCTCTTTTGCTTCACTTATATTTATTAGAGCATGGTATTTTGTAGAAAGAATTAAACTCTCATGCTTCACTTATACCTATTTAGAGTTCCCTTAAACTCAGTTTCTTGCTATGAGAGTCCAGCATAACTACCTATGGATTGAATACGATCCTTCAAGTAAGTTGTCATTGGTGCACAAGGCAATAAAAATTGCCTCTAAGCATGTATGATCTTGTGATGGTGAAGAAATAAAAGCGACTGAGTGCATAATAAAGTTCACTATCACAAGGGTCAATATAAAGTGATGTTCTTTTGCATTAAGAGATTGCACATATTAGACAAATGAAATCTCATGACAAACTATGCTTCGCTCTGCGAAGGGCCTATCCTTTACATTCTTACAAAAAATTATTTTCGTGCAAGAGTCAATAATATTTCCCCGTGTTCCTATTTATCAACTCTTTAGTGGAAATCATTGTGTGTTAAGGAAGGATCCAAACAAATATATCCTATTGAATGTAGATGATCATGATCCATTATTGTTGACATTATCCTTGACATAAATAAGTTGGGTGGCAAGAACAATAAAGCCCTCATCTTCCTATGTGTCCCACAGAATCACTTATTCCAAAAATATGCAATGCATGTCAACAATCGTAGAAGGCTACATTGTAGTTGAATATGTGAATTTGCTAGAAATACAAAGCTCTTACATAGACTCTTCTCTCGATTATGATAGCCATGATGGTCTCAATGACTAATGGCATTGCTTGTTGGTTCTCAACAAAGGTTATGCTTCATATTTCTTCAGTTGTGAATAGTGTGTTACTTGTTTATGAGAAGTTCTATGATGAAAAGCTTGATGCTATGATGTTATTCATGATTCTTTCATGCTCGTATTCTCTTTTTATCGACACATCTCTCTCAAATTATGTGGTCATTATTTTAGAGTTCGGCTTTCGCTTGAGGACAAGCGAGGTCTAAGCTTGGGGGAGTTGATACGTCCATCTGCACCATGATTTCTCATTACTATCTACTTCATTCTTGTCCGTTATTCCACATTATTATGCAATTCTTATGCATTTTCTCTCTGAACATGCAAGGTACATCACAAGGAGGGAAATATCTGGAAACTGGAATTCTGGACCGGAAAACCGAGAAAAAGGCAGAAAAATCACCAGACATCAAATGACTTGAAACTTCACGTAGAATAATTTTGGAATATTTAAGAATTTCTCGGACAAAAAATATACGAGAGGAGGGCCACCATCAGGCCACAAGCCAATAGGGCACGACCCCTAGCTCGCACCCTGGTAGCTTGTGGGGCCCCTGTTGGTCCTTCGATGCCCCTCTTCTCCTATATGGTGTGTTATACCCTAGAAAAAATCATAAGAAACCTCTCGGGATGAAGCGCCTCCGTCTCGAGGCGGAAACCTAGGCAGAGGCTCTTTTGCACTTCGGCAGTCAGATTCTGCCAGGGAAATTCCTCTCCGGGAGGGGGAGATCAAAGCCATCGTCATCACAAACGCTTCCTCCTTCGTGGGAGGACCAATCCTAATCAACATCTTCACGAGCACCATCTCATCTCCATCCCTACTTCATCTCTCGTATTCAATCTTTGTCTCAAAACCACAGATTGGTACCTGTGGGTTACTGGTAACCTACAAATATAGGGGATTATTTGTAGCCTTTTTCGATAATAAGGGTGTCGAACGCAACGAGGAGCTAAAGGTAGAATTAATATTCTCTCAAGTTCTATCGACCACCGATACAACTCTACGCACGCTAATGCTTGCTTTACCTAGAACAAGTATGAAACTACTTTGTAGGAATAAAACTAGAAGTACTTTGCAAGAAAATAAAGGACGCGAAAATAAAAGTTAGGTGTTGTTTTAATAAAAGAACTATAAAATTAAATAGTTTTGTAGCAAGATTTTTGTGTAACGCAAGAGAAAAATTGTCCATAAGCAATTGAATATGATACGATAGATACTTATTATATGCAATGAGGGAGAAGCATGAGCTAACATACTTTCTCTACTTGGATCATATACACTTATGATTAGACCCCTAGCAAGCATCCGCAAATACTAAAGATCATTAAGGTAAAACCCAACCACAACATTAAGTATCAAGTCCTCTTTACTCCCATACGCAACAACCCACCCACTTGGGTTTATGCTTCTGTCACTCAAGCAATCCACCATAGGGAAATCATGAACATATTGCAAGACCCTACAGCAGGGATCCCTCATGCTTGCGCAACACGGAGGGCACCATAGGACAACACCATATCAACATACCACTCACATCCATAACATCATACCACAATTAACCCATTGGACAAAAGAGATCTACTCAAACATCATAGGATAGCCAAATATCAATGGGAAATAATATATGGATTTGAGCACCATGTTTAAGTAGAGATTACAGCAGGGAAGAGAGGTGTTACACCGCTGCATAGAGGGGGGGGGAGAGAGTACGTGTTGACGGCGGCAAGATTGTTGATGTAGATCGCCCTCACTTCTGGTGCCGTCGGGAGAGAGGGGGAGAGAGCCCCCCTCCTTCTTCTTCTTCCTTTGCCTCCCCCCTATATAGGAGGTGAGTTCCCCCTCTGGTCCATGGCCTCCATGGCGGCGGAGGGGCAGGATCCCCTCCTAGATTAGATCTCCCTCTATGTTCTCTTTTGTTTCGCGTCCCTGTTTTCTGGCCAAAAACCGTTTCTTATATTCCTGGAGATCCGTAACTCCGATCGAGCTGAAATTTTGAGGGATTTTTTATAAAAAAATATCTTTCTTGTGGGAGAAGGAGAGCTCCAACCAACATACAAATTGATCACGGTCCACCAGAGCGCATTTGGGCCCTAGCCTGCGCGCTGGTGTCTTGTGCCCGCTGTGGACCTCCGTTTGCATTGATTCCACTTCTCAAAATTCACAAATATTCCAAAAAATCCGTAAATTTTATCGCATTTGGACTTAGTTTGACATGGAATTTCCGCGAAACAAAGGACACACAAAAAACATGAACTGGCACTGGCCACTGGATCAATATGTTAGTCCAATAAATCATATAAATTGTTGCCAAAAGTATGTAAAAGTGTAAAATACTGGCATGAAACAAAAAAATTATAGATACGACGGAGACGTCAGCATCCCCAAGATTAATTCCTGCTCATCCTCGAGTAGGTAAATTATAAAAAAGATAATTTTTGATGTGGAATGCTACCTAGCATAATCTTGATCACATATCTAATCATGACTTGAATATTAAGACATGAGTGATTCAAAGCAATTGTCTAGTTTTGACATAAAGATACTAATACTCAGGCATCCCAACAGACAATCATGTCTTTCAAAATATCAGGGCTAAAGAACGCTATCCCTACAAAATCATATAGCCTTGTCATGCTCTATCTTATTAACACAAAGTATAAATCATGTACTACACCGGTGTCAGCCAAGCAATTGGTTCATACTTTTGAACGCGCTTCAACATTTTCAACTCTCACACAATACATGAGCGCAAGCCATGGATATAGCACTATGGGTGGAATAGAATGCGGTGGTAGGTTTCATAGGGGTACAAGTGGAGAAGAAAGTCTCGCATTAACTTAGCGTATCGATGGGCTATATGGACATGCCCATCAATAGATATCAATGCGGGGAGTAGGGATTGCCATGCAACGGATGCACTAAAAGCTATAAGTGTATGTAAGCTTAGTATGAAAACTAAGTGGGTGTGCACCTAACTCTACAATGAAAAATTCCCACTAGTATATGAAAGTGGCAACATAGGAGACTCTCTACATGAAAAACATGATGCTACTTTGAAGCACAAGTGTGGAATTAGCATGCCCCTTCTCTCTTTGTCACTCATATTTTTTTCCTTTTCCTTTTTTTCTATCTTTTTCTTTCTTTTTCTATTTTTTGTCCCTTTTTCTTTTTTTTCTTTGTCCAGAGCCTCATCCCAACTTGTGGGGGAATCATAGTTTCCGTCATCCTTTCCTCACTGGGACATGCTCTAATAATGATGATCATCACACTTCTATTTACTTACAACTGAATATTATAACTCAAAGTATGACTCTATATGAATGCAATGATCTAGCATAGCAAAGATATCAAAAAACGGACAAGCCATGGAAACATCATGCTAGCTATCTTACGATCATGTAAAGCACTATGACAATGAATGCTCAAGTCATCAAAACATAAGTAGTGGAAGTTGCATGGAAATATATCTCGGAATGGCCATGCAAATGCCATAATAGGTAGGTATGGTGGCTATTTTGAGGAAGATATAATAAGGCTTATGTGTGATAGAACGTATCATATCACGGGGTTTGAATGCACCGGCGAAGTTTGCGCCGACTCTCGAGGTGAGAATGGGCAATGCACGGTCCGTAGAGGCTAGCAAATTGTGGAAAGGTAAGAGTGTGTATAATACATGGACTCACATTAGTCATAAATAACTCACATACGTATTGCAACAGTTTATTATCCCTCGAAGCAAAGTATTACTATGCATGACCCTAGGGGGGAGGTTGGTAGGAGTTAACCATCGCGCACCCCTGACCTTCACACAAAGATAGACAATCCAAGGATAAATTGTGCTCCAACTTCCTAGCATAACGATATACTATACGTGCATGCTTCGGGAATCACAAACCTTAATACCAATATCTTACTAAACACGATCATCCACTAGTACCTCCCACATATTATCATCTCTATATCGCAAAACTATTGCAAGGAATCAAACATATCATATCCAGTGATCCCTAAGTTTTATGTAGGATTTTATGACTAACCATGCAAATGACCAATTCTCGTTGACTCTCTAAATATATATAAGTGAAGCAAGAGAGTTTAATTCTTTCTACAAAATACCATGCTCATTCTCTAATAAATATAAGTGAAGCAAACGAGCATTCTACAAATAACGATTTTCTAAGTGAAGAGAAACATGCAATCTAAACTTCAAATGATATAAGTGAAGCACATGAAGCGTTCTATAAAGCCATATTCAAAACATATAAGGGAAGTGCACTGAGCATTCTATAAATCAACCATGGACTATCCCATACCAGCATGGTGCATAAAATAAAAGTGAAAACTAAAGGCAAAAGAAGCTCCAAGATTTGCACATATCACATGAATGAAACGAAACCGAAAACATACCGATACTTGTTGAACAAAGGTGGGATGCCCTCCAGGGCATCCCCAAGCTTAGACGCTTGAGTATCCTTGGATATTTACTTGGTGTGCCTTGCGCATCCCCAAGCTTGAACTCTTTACTCTCCTCCTTCTCCTCATATCGAGACCTCCTCGATGTTCGAACACTTCATCCACACAAAACTTAACAGAAGACTGGTAAGATCCGTTAGTATAATAAAGCAAAATACTACTTTAAGTACTGTTGCAAACCCACTAATATTTTATGCATGCATTAGCCCTGTTGTATTATAACTTTTCCATGGCTTATACCACCGATAAAATTGATAGTTTATTCAAAACAAGGAAAACAATGCATCAAAAATAGAATATGTCTTAAACAAGACAGTTTGTAGTAATCTGAACTTTGACCATACTTATGTAACTGAAAGTTTTTTGAAAAAATTATTAAAACATAAAAAACGTGTATGATAATATTGTGTTAAAATTGCCGCTCATTATCACGCTCCAGTAAAAAATGAAAGTTCGCGCACTAGAGTCAAAGTTTCCGTTACAAATTCAACATTGTTTCTACTCATCTTATGAATCATCCTAAAGGCAAATCTTGGCACAATATAAAACAAAATAGCACAATAGAAATAAATGACTCTATAAAACTTCCGGGTTATCTCCGTGGCAGCGCTTCCTTTAAAGCCATTAAGCTAGGCATAAAGTGCTCAAGTAACGGATCCACTTGAATCCCAAGGTATATCAAAGCCAATTTTCATTAACAATGATTTTTAATTTGGTAGTGAGCACACAGTGATATATATCATGTGACAACAAAGTCTAACTCTCTTCCTATGCATTGGCATGTCATAAAAGAACAATTTATTCACACAGAGTAAGGGCCAATATATAGCATAAGTAGTTTCTTGCAATTTTATCGTATTGGAAACAAAGAGAGGTGAAGATGTAGTTCCTCTCTCATAATAATTGCAAGTAGGAGCAGCAAACACATGCATATTATATTCATAAAAATCAACATGTGCAATAGGAAAACGCAACCCATCAATATAATCCTTAATAAGAGCAAACTTCTCCAATATAGTGTAGTTGGGAGAATTGAAAAAGATTATAGGACTATCATGTGTGAGTGAAATAGAAACAATTTGATGCTTAACATAAGGAACTATAGCAAGTTCACCTACATAATCATAATTCATATTGGCATCATGGCCACAAGCATAGCAAGCATCAAGTTCATCAAAAAGGGATATTTCAAACGAATCCAAGGGATCATAACATTCATCCTTCAGCATATGCGAAGGGTAATTAAACAATGTATGAGTTAAAGAGTTACTCTCATTAGAAGGTGGGCACGGGTAGCTAACTCGCTCTTCCTCCTTTTGTTCTTCACTCTCCTCCTCATCTTTTTCATCTAATGAGCTCACAATTTCAGCAACTTCCTCTTCCTTAGATTCCTGCAAAATATTATTCTCTTCCAAGGCAACATACATTCTCTCAATGAATTCAATATTATCAGCATTGTATTCATAATTATCATAACAATAATTAAGTATGGAAAAAATTCAGATTTGTAAGAAACATCATCATAGTTTTCAATCAAAGAAGCAATTTCATAAGCACCCCTAAAAGCAACAAATTCTTCTATTCGTTCCCATCATAGTAATCATATATACCATTAGCATAAGAAGCTAATGTTTCAGTATCATTAAATTTGCATGAAAAGGGAAGGTGTGGAGCATTCATCTGGGAGCAACAAGTAATATCATATCTCAAGCATAGGTCCCGAGCATACCAATGCAAGATATGAATTTGATCCCATAATGTCAAGTTGAATGGTTTTTTTCGGGATTATCAAAGTAGTATTTAATACTTTGCACATAATTAGCATCGAGGGTTTTAGGAGGTTCCCCGTCTCCATGAGTAGCAAGTACCACTAATTTTTTCATTGTTTCGTGTTCCATATCCATAACTAAAGATATAAAACAACTAATAATAGAAAATAAAAATTACTTAGTGATAAAGCAAACAAGTACACACGAGAATATTCACCCCACGCTATTGCTCCCCAGCAACGGCGCTAGAAAAAGGTCTTGATAACCCACAAGTGTAGGGGATCGTTTGTAGCCTTTTACGATAAGTAAGAGTGTATAACCCAATGAGGAGATGAAGGTAGAATTAATATTCTCTCAAGTTCTATCGACCACCAATACAATTCTACGCACGCTAATGCTTGCTTTACCTAGAACAAGTATGAAACTACTTTGTGGGAATAAAACTAGAAGTACTTTGCAAGAAAATAAAGGATGTGGAAATAAAAGTTAGGTGCTGTTTTAATAAAAGAACAATAAAAGTAAATAGTTTTGTAGCAAGATTTTTGTGTAACGCAAGAGAAAGATTGTCCATGGGCAATTGAATATGATACGATAGATACTTGTTACATGTAATGAGGGAGAGGCATGAGCTAACATACTTTCTCTACTTGGATCATATGCACTTATGATTGGACCCCTAGGAAGCATCCAAAACTACTAAAGATCATTAAGGAAAAACCCAACCATAACATTAAGTATGAAGTACACTTTACTCCCATACGCAACAACCCACCTAGTCGGGTTTATGCTTCTGTCACTCAAGCAACCCACCATAGGCAAATCATGAACATATTGCAACACCCTACAATGGGGATCCCTCACACCTGCACGACATGGAGGGCACCATAGGACAACACCATATCAACATACATCTCACATCCATAACATCATACCACAATTAACCTGTTGGACAAAAGAGATCTACTCAAACATCATAGGATAGCCAAATAACATTGGGAAATAATATATGGTGTTGAGCACCATGTTTAAGTAGAGATTACAGCGGGGAAGAGAGGTGTTACGCCGCTGCATAGAGGGGGAGAGAGTTGGTGTTGACGGCGGCAAGATTGTTGATGTAGATCGTCATCACGATGATTACCCCGACGGCGTTCCGGCACCACCGGGAGAGAGGGGAGAGAGCCTCCCTCCATCTTCTTCTTCCTTGGACTCCCCCTAGATGGTAGGAGAGTTACTGCTCTATTCCATGGCCTCCATGGAGGCGGAGGGGCGAGTACGCCCTCCTAGATTGGATCTCCCTCCCAGTTCTCTTCTATTTCGCGTCCATGTTTTCTGGCCGAAAACCGATTCTTATATTTTTGGAGATCCATAACTCCGATAGGGCTGAAATTGTGAGGGTATTTTTATCCAAAAATTATCTTTCTTGCGGCCGAAGGAGAGCTCCAACCGACATACGAGGTGAGCATGATCCACCAGGGCATGTTGGGCCCTGGCCCCTGCCCTAGTGTCTTGTGCTCACTATGGGCATGGTTTGCATTGATTCCAATTCTCAAAATTCAAAAATATTCCAAAAAATCTCCATAAATTTTTATCGTGTTTGGACTTTGTTTGATATGGAATTTTCACAAAACAAAAAACACGCAAAAAACATGAACTCCCACTAGGCACTGGATCAATAGGTTAGTCCAATAAATCATATAAAATGTTGCCAAAAGTATGTAAACGTTGTATAATATTGGCTTGAAACAATCAAAAATGACAGATATGATGAAGATGTATCAGTTACTAGTTGTGTTGATTACATCTCGTACTTGATGCTTGTTGGATTACTTGGTGGAAGAAGTTATGTTAAGATCCTTAATTGTTATCGTTATACCTCTGATCTTGAACATGTTTATGAGGTTTGAGTAGTTACTATTGTTCGTGAGGACATGGTGGAAGTCTTGTTATAAGTAATCTTGTGAAGTTGGTATTCGTTTGATATTTTGATGATATGTATGTTGTTACTACTCTTAGTGGTGTCATGTGAACGTCGACTACATGACACTTCACCATGATATGGGCTTAAGGGAAGTCATTGTGGAGTAACATGTAGATGATGGGTTGCGAGAGTGACAGAAGCTTAAACCCCAGTTTATGCGTTGCTTCATAAGGGGCTGATTTGGATCCACACATTTCATGCTATGGTTAGATTTATCTTAATTCTTCTTTCGTAGTTGCGGATGCTTGCGAGAGGGGGTAATCATAAGTAGGTTGATAGTTCGAGTAAGAACAGAGCATTAGCACCGGCCCACCCACATATGGAATTATCAAAGTAGCGAACCAAATCAACTAAACATGATGAACATGACTAGACGAAAATTCTCATGTGTCCTCAAGAGCACTTGCTTAATATAAGAGTACTTCCAGGCCCGTCCTTTGCTACAAAAAGGGCTGGGCTACCTTGCTGCACCTTGGTTTCTATTGTCACTCGTTACTTGTTACGAATTATCTTGCTACAAAACTATCTATTACTGTTACTCACAACACTTGCAGAGAATACCTTGCTGAAAACCGCTTGTCATTTCCTTCTGCTCCTCGTTGGGTTCGACACTCTTACTTATCAAAAGGACTACGATTGATCCCCTATACTTGTGGGTCATCAACCTCTACTACAACAAAAACAATGAAGACCCTTTGCCCGACTCTTCGAGTAACACAGAGGCTTGGAGGCTACACCAAGTGGGTGAGCTGGCGTGCCCCCAATGGAAGAAAGTCGCACCGAATGCAGTTCGTGGCCTGTCGCCATCGGCAAACTCTACTACAACAACAATGAAGACCCTCTGCCCAACTCTTCGAGTCGCCCGGAGGTCCGGAGGCAACACCTAGTGGGTGCGGTGGTGTGCCCCCATTGGAAGAAAGTCGCACCGGTTGCGGCCTGTGGCCGGCCGCCATCGACAACCTCTACTACAACAACAATGAAGACCCTCCGCCCGACTCTGCGAGTTGCACGGAGGCACGGAGGCTACACCAAGGGGGTGTTTGGTTGGGCTTCCATCCAGCTTCCGGCTTTTGGCATCAAAGCCAAAAGCTCCTATGTAGGGGTTTATGGTTGCAACTGTGGCTTTCGACCTTGTCACAACCTTAGCCGAAAGCCACAACTACAGTTGGAAGCCCCTAAATAGGAGCTTTTGGTTTCGAAGCCGAAAGCCGGAAGCTGGCTAGAAGCCCAACCAAAAGTCCCCGCATCATCGGAAATACATGGACCGTCATCTATAGTGTCACATCGTCATCAAGAGTACCACTTGTTGTTGTGGAACGTTGCATGGGAAACAAAAAATTTCCTACGCTTCACCAATATTAATCTAGGAGATGAGCATCTACGAGAGGAGAGATCAGATCCACATACCCTTGTAGATCGCTAAGCAGGAAGCATTAAGAAACGCGATTGATGTAGTCAAACGTCTTTGTGATCCAAATCGCAAGCCATCCCGCGATCCAATCACAATCTAGTGCCGAACAAATGGCACCTCCGTGTTTAGCACACATACAGCTAGATGACGATCTCCGCCTCCTTGATCCAACAAGCGAGGGTGGAGAGGTATATGGCTTCACTGGAAGCACAACGGGGTGGTGGCGGTGGCGGTGAACTGATCCGACAGGGCTTCGCCGAGCTCTACCGAACCAATCCAGTGGAGAAAGATGTCTAGAGGGAGAGAGGGCAGCACATCGCTTTTTCAGGTAGTGGCTTCCCTCGAAACCTCCACTATATATAGGAGGGGGGAGGGAGGAGGGGTGGCAGACCTAGGGGAAACCCTAGGGCTGGCCGATCGGCCAAGGGGGAGGAGTCCACCTCCCACAAGGGAGGTGGAGGCGCAAGGGAGGAGTCCCTCCCCTTTAGCCCACCTCCCACCTACCCCCATGCGCATGGGCCTCTAGGGGATGGCCTCCCAGCCCACTAGGGGCTGGTGCGCCACCTCTTCAGCCCATGTGGCCCCTCGGGGTGGGTGGTCCCCTTCCAGTGGACCCCTGGAACCCTTCCGACACCCCCAACACGTTGCCGGTGACACCCAAACTTTTTTCGGTGACCAACACGGAACTACCTATATATCAAACTTTACCTCCGGGCCATTCCGGAGCTCCTCGTGACATCCGGGATCTCATCCGGGACTCCGAACAACCTTCGGTCACCAACATATATAACTCAACAGTACCGAATCGCTACCGAACGTTACGTGTGCAGACCCTGCGGGTTCGAGAACTATGTAGTCATGAACAAGACACCTCTACGTTCAACAACCAATAGCGGGACCTGGATACCCATATTGGTTACTACATATTCTACGAAGAGCTTTATCGGTTGAACCTCTATGTCAAGGATTCAGTTAATCCCGTACGTAGTTCCCTTTGTTCTTCGGTATGTTACTTGCCCATGATTCGATCATCAGTATCTATATACCTAGATCAATATCGTTACTGGCAAGTCCCTTTACTTGTTCCGTAATACAAGATCCCATGTCTAACACTTTAGTCACTTTGCTTGCAAGCTCATCATGATGTTGTATTACCGAGTGGGCCCTGAGACACCTCTCCGTCACACGGAGTAACAAATCCCAGTCTCGATCCATGTCAACTCAACAGACACCCTCAGAGATACCTGTAGAGCATATTTATAGTCACCCAGTTACATTGTGACATTTGATACACACAAGGTACTGCTCCGGTGTTAGTGGGTTGCATGATCTCATGGTTATAGGAGCATATACTTGACATGCAGAAAAACTATAGCAATAAACTGACACGATCATATGCTATGTTTATAGTTTGTGTCTTGTCCATCACATCATTCTCCTAATGATGTGATCCCATCATCAAATGACATCTCATGTCCATGGTCAGGAAACCTCGACCATATTTGATCTACGAGCTAGCCTATTAGAGGCATACTAGGGACACAATGTTGTCTATGTACCCACACATGTATTTGATTTTCCAATCAATACAATTATAGCATGGATAATAAATGATTATCATGAAAAAGGAAATGTAATAATAACTATTTTATTATTGCCTGTAGGGCATATTTCCAACACTCTCCCACTTGCACTAGAGTCAATAATCTAGCTCACATCGCCATGTGATTTAGATTATGATGAATCTAACACCCATAAAATTCTGGTGTTGATCATGTTTAGCCCGTGGAAGATGTTTAGACAACGGGTCTGCAACATTCAGATCCGTGTGTACTTTGAAAATATTTATGTCCTCGTCCTTGATGTAATCGCGGATGGAATTGAAGTGTCGCTTTATGTGTCTGGTCCTCTTGTGAAACCTTGGTTCCTTGGCCAGAGCAATGGCACCAGTGTTGTAAAATAATAGAGTCATTGGATCCAATGCACTGGGAACTGCTCCAAGATTTGTCATGAACTCCTTCATCGAGACACCTTACTTTGCCGCCTTCAAGGCAGCTATGTACTCCGCTTCACATGTGGAATCAGCTACCACGCGCTGCTTGGAACTGCACTAGCTTACCGCTCCTCCATTGAGAATGTATACGTGTCCGGTTTGAGACTTAGAGTCATCCAGATCAGTGTCAAAGTTAGCATTGACGTAACCCTTGACGACGAGCTCTTGATCACCTCCATAAATGAGAAACATTTCCTTAGTCCTTTTCAGGTACTTAAGGATATT
This sequence comes from Hordeum marinum, assembly GCA_022496015.1. Taxonomy (NCBI): domain Eukaryota; kingdom Viridiplantae; phylum Streptophyta; class Magnoliopsida; order Poales; family Poaceae; genus Hordeum; species Hordeum marinum. The sequence goes on along the minus strand of CM039674.1, from coordinate 414,483,796 downwards.
CTTGACAGCCGTCTGACGTGGCTTGGGACTGCATCGATATTTCCCCAAAGAGGAAGGGATGATGCAGCATAGTGACGGTCAGTATTCCCCTCAGTTATGAAACCAAGGTATAAATCCGTAGAGTAAGATCACGCACCCAGGTAAGCAACACCTGCACAGAAATAACAAATACTTGCAACCAACACGAAAGAGAGTTTGTTAAGCTCTCTACGATAAAAAGATAAATTAGGTGATGATAGTTTTGGCAAATAGATATCACAAGAACACAAAATAAAATAAGTAAACAAAAAGTGCAGCAAAGTATTTTTGAGTTTTTTGGATTAATAGATCTGAAAACACAAAAGGCAAAATAGTAGATTGGAAAGCAATATGTTGGAAAAGTAGACCCGGGGCCATAGGTTTCACTACTGGCTTCTCTCATGAGTATAGCGCATGGTGGGTGAACAAATTACTGTTGGGCAATTGACAAAAGATCAAATAATCATGACGTATCTAGGCAATGATCATTATATAGGCATCATGTCCAAGATAAGTAGACCAAAACGATTCTGCATCTACTTCTATTACTCCACATATCGACCGCTATCCAGCATGCATCTAGTGTATTAAGTTCATGGGAAAACGGAGTAATGCAATAAGAACAGTGACATGATGTAGACAATATCTATTCATGTAGGAATAGACCCCATATTGTTATTCTTAATGGCAATGATACATGTGTGTCTTGTTGCCCCTTCTGTCACTGGGAAAGAACACCGCAAGATCGAACCCATCACAAAGCACCACTTCCCATGGCAAGAAAATCGATCTAGTTGGCCTAACTAAACCAAAGATTCAAAGAAGAAATGCGAGGCTATATGTAATCATGCATATAAGAGATCAAAGAGGACTCAAATAATATTCATGGATAGAAACTGAACGTGAACTCAAAATTCATCGATCCCAACAAACACACTGCAAAAGCATTACATCAAATAAATCTCCAACAGACCATTGTATTGAGAATCATAGAGAGAGATGAAGCCATCTAGCTACTGCCTACGGACCCGTAGGTCGATGGTGGACTACTCACGCATCATCAGAGATGCACCTATGAGGAAGATAAACCCCTCCATGATGGTGTTAGATTGGATCTTGCGGTTTTGGAACTTGCGGCAGCTGGAATTGTGTTTGTCGACTCCCTTAGTTTTTTTGACTATTTGGGAATTTATAGGGCGAATAGTCAGTGGAGGGGAGTCCCGATGTGGGCACGTCCCACCAGGCCGCGCCAGGGGCCTCTAGTGCGCCCTGGTGTCTCGTGCCCTCCTCGGCCTTCCTCTCCGTCACTTCTTTGGACCACTGGATGTCTTCTGGCCCAAAAAAATCTCCAAAAAGTTTCACGGTGTTTGGGATTCATTTGGTACTAATTTTCTGTGAAGTAAAAAACAAGCAATAACAACAACTTGCACTTTGGCAATATGTCAATAGGTTAGTCCCAAAAAATGATATAAAGGTTTTTATAAAATGATTGTAAAACATACAACAATGATAATAACAGCATGGAACAAGCAAAAATTATAGATACATTGGAGACGTATCAGTATCCCCAAGCTTAATTCCTACTCGTCCTCGAGTAGGTAAATGATAAAAACAGAATTTCTAATGTGGAATGCTACCTAATATGTTCATCACATATCTTTTTCTTTGTAGCATGTACTTTTGGAATTTTAAATGGTTAAAAGCAATAGTCTAGTTTTGACATGAAAACTTTAATACTCAAGCATATCAACAAGCAACCATGTCTTTCAAAATATCAACACTAAAGCAAGTTATCCCTAGCCCATCATGCTCAATCATTGATCCATTCATGATACACACTCAAATATTACCCACACCTAATGCTCAAGTACGAACGTAGTGCCTCCTAGTTGGTGCTTTATAAGAAAAGATCAAGACTCAAATCGAAAAATAAAAATTGCATAAAGTAAATAGATAGGCCCTTCGCAAAGGGAAGTATGGATTTGTAGAGGTGTCAGAGCTCAAATGTTTAAATTGATAGAAAATATATATTTTGGGTGGCATGCCTTTCCTGTCAATGAAAACGAACGAGAGATTTCAATATATTTCCATGCTAGATACATCATAAGCGGTTCCCAAACAGAAAATAAAGTTTATTCCTTTTTCCACCATACTTTCACTTTCCATGGCTAGTCGAATCCACGGTTGCCTTCCATACCAACACTTTCCAAGGAATTTATTACTTGACAACACAAAGTAATTTTTTCTTTCTTTTCATTTCATTTCAGGAATGGGCATCCCTATTACAATCGTACTCTCGTGCAATGACAAGTGAATAAACACTCATCTTGAGAATAACATATCTAGCATGGAAAAATATTGGTCACCCCCTACCATTTCATGAGCGGTACGAGCACACAAAAAGAAAATAATTATTTTGAAATTTAGATATGACACAAACAAATTTTCTTGGAATGGCACGGAAATACCGTATATAGGTATGTATGGTGGACTCATATGGCAAAACTGGGTTTAAGGATTTTTGATTTTTGATTTTGGATGCACAAGTAGTATTTCTACTTAGTACAAGTGAAGGATAGTAAATAGGTTGAGAGGCATCCAACTAAGAAACGAAAAATCACATAAGCGAGCATTAAGCATAACTAACACCGAATAATGCATCATAAGTAGGATGTAATTTCGTAGCACAACTATTGACTTTCGTGCTTGCAAAAGGAATCACAAACCTTAACATAAATATTCTTACTAAGCATAATTACTCACTAACATAACTCACATATCACTATTGTCATGTATCAAAACTATTAAAAGGAATCAAGTTTAATTTGTCCAGTGATCTTCATGAAAGTTTTTATTATATGCCTCTTGAATATCTATCACTTTGGGACTAGTTTCATACATTACCGTTGCTTTTGATAAGCTCACATGGATATAAGTGAAGAACATGAGCACACAAGTTTCATCTCTCAAAATAATATAAATGAAGCATGAGAGGATTTCTTCAAAATTTACTAACTCTCAAAATAATCTAAGTGAAGCATAACAGAATTTCTTCAAACATGTAAAAGCATGCCATGCTAAAAAAGATACAAGTGAAGCACTAGAGCAATTCCATTGCTCAATAGATTTAAGTGAAGCATAAAGAGCAATTCTAGCAAATCATAGCATAATTTTGGCTCTCTAAAATAGGTGTGTGCAACAAGGATAAAAGCAAAATAAGCAAAGATACAAGACGCTCCAAGCAAAACTCATGATATGTGACGAATAAAAATATAGTTCCAAGTAAAGTACCGATGGTTGCTAGAAGAAAGAGGGGATGCCACTCAGGGCATCCCCAAGCTTAGTTGCTTGTTACTCTTTGAATATTATCTTGGGGTGTTGTAGCTTCCCCAATCTTAGGCTATTTTTACTTCTTATTCCTTCATCCATCGTGATCTCACCCAAAACTTGAAAACTTCAATAACAAAACTTAACAAAATTCTTGTGAGATCCATTAGTATAATAAAGCAAATCACCACTCTAGGTACTGATGTAAACCCATTCATATTTTATTATTGCAATATGGCAGAAGTAGGGGATGACACTCATGTTTTCTCTATCCTCTACAGTCACTAGGCATTGAGTCTTACTCAACTTCACACCTTGCAATACAGGCAAGAACCCCTTCTTGGACGGATCCATTTTGCACGTCTTCAAAACTTTGTCAAGGTATGTGCTCTGTGAAAGTCCTATTAAGCGTCTCGATCTATCTCTATAGACCTTGATGCCTAATATGAAAGAAGCTTATCCTAGGTCCTTCATTGAAAAACTCTTGTTCAAATATTCCTTCACGCTTTCCAAAAGTTCTATATTGTTTCCAATCAGTAATATGCCATCCACATATAATATTAGAAATGCTATAGAGCTCCCACTCACTTTCTTGTAAACACAAGCTTCTCCGTAAACTTGTATAAACCCGAAAACTTTGATCACCTCATCGAAGCAAAGATTCCAGATCTGAGATGCTTGCACCGGTCCATAAATGGATCACTGGAGTTTGCAAACTTTTTCAGCATTCTCTCGATCAACAAAACCTTCTGGTTGTATCATATACAACTCTTCCTTAATGAAACCATTAAGGAACACTGTTTTGACATCCATGTGTCAAATTTCATAATCGAAAAATGCAGCTATTGCTAACATGATTCTGACAGACTTAAGGATAACTACGAGTGAGTGTGGCATCACTCGAAGAGTATGTCTAGAGGCGGTGAATAGACTACTAGCACAAAATAAAATCTACACAATATCCAAAGTTAAGTGTTGGCAGATTTTAGTATTTATAGCAAGTCTAGCACACCCTACACATGCAAGTCATCAAGTATGGCAGCGAAAAGTAGACACATTGCACATGGAAGTAAAGAGTTGAGATAGGGAGATCAAAGCATGAAGAACATGCAGATTTTTCCCGTGGTTCCGATAGGTGGTGCTATCGTACGTCCATGTTTATGGATTCTTCAACCCATGGAGGGTAACAGTCGCGAGAGTCCACGGAGGGCTCTACCCACGGAGGGTTCCACGAAGAAGCAACCTTGACTATACCATGATGGCCTACGTCCACGGAGGACTAGCCTAACTCGGGGGTAGATCTTCATGAAGTAGGCGATCTCCTTGCCCTTACAAACTTCTTGGTTCACTCCTCAACACGAAGTAGGAGGCTCCCAAGTGACACCTAACCAATCTAGGAGGCACCACCCTCCAAAAGGTAATAGGCTTGATAGTGTCGATGAACTCCTTGCTCTTGTGCTTCAAGATGATAGACTCCTCAACACTCAATCACTCTCTCATAGATCTGGCTTTGGTGGAAGAGATTAATTGGGTGTAAAGCAACTTGGGGAGGCTAGAGATCAAGATTAATATGGTTTGAATGGAATGACATGATCTCAACACATGAGTAGGTGGCTCTTAGAAAATCTGATAGGATAGGTGGGAATCTATTCTGAGTGCTTCTCATGCGAGTGAGTGGTGGTGGAGGGGTATATATAGGCATCTCAAAAAAATCCAACTGTTACACCTTAAGAGACCAATCTCGGTGACACCGATGTGAGAATCTCGATGGTACCGAGTTGCTCCAAAGGTGGCAACTTTTGAATCTCGGTGACCGATATATAATTTTTGGTGGTACCGATGAGGTGTCCAACGGTTAGAAACCTCAGCTCGGTGACATCGATCCAAAAACTCGAAAATTCCGATTTTATGAATCGAGGCAACTGAAAGTTGTCATCCTGAACTCAGTGGCACTGATGTAGAATCGGTTGCACCAAATGACTAGGGTTTGGCATGGGTCTGTCTGAGTTTATGAATCGATGGGACCGAGTGGGAAATGTTGGTTCCATTGATTTTGGATATTTGGCTTAGACAGAAATGTGGGAGAGCTTGTGGGTGTTTTTGGTGACTATCACTTGTGCACATTTGAGCATCTTGTTCACCAACAATACCTTACCCCCTTTTAATAGTATTGGCTTTCCTATGGACTCAAAGTGATTTCTCACAAAGTAAAATGTAGAGTCCTCTTCCTTGAAGCTTTGCCAATCCTATCCTTCTCCTTCTTCTTCTTGGGGATACTCTCCACACTCCTTAGCCAACCTTCTCTCTGTGGCCTTTATCTGAAATACACTAGATGAAAGTATTAGTCCAAGAGGCAATGTATGCTGTCATGAATTATCAAAACCACCAACGGAGCATAATGTGCTTTCAGTCTCCCCCTTTTTGGTAATTGAAGACAACATACAATCAAAGCTTCAATTTAAGATATGCAGATATATGAAGACTTTGAAGGATGCATGACTGATACAAGCTCCCCCTAGATGTGTACACTCCATTTTAGGGATAGTTGCTTTTGAATGCATGAAAACACACATGGTAGAAAGGACATGAGAAGTCATGTATATCGTGGCAATATGCATCAAATACATGAGAATGAGATGATTTCATGTTCAAGACTCACTCTTGCAAGCAATATGTGCAAAAGAAAGAGATCATCTTGAACAAGAATATGATGCATATACTTACCTTGAGGTCCTTGAGCATTTAACGGTACGAACACACGTGAGAAAACAATGTTAGGAAACACAAGTGTATTTGATAGAGCAAATGCAAATGGAACCAAGAATACCAAGATATGGAAGACATATAAGAAATGATTTCTTGAGAATGATATGTCTCCAAATAAGTTTAGAGTTTTCTCCCCTAGACACCAATTGTGATACCAATTGAGAAAATTTTCCTCTCTCACTGAATCATAATATGTAGATATTGAGAGTATGTAGGGCTGAGAAAAAGTCTAAAAGATATAAGAATAAAATTTCAAATTCACTCTCCTCTCTTCCTCTTAAGAAGTGCTTGTGTGATAAGGGATCCTTGATATTTCTCCCCTTTATATGATAAGGTCACACTTCTTCTTTTCATGATCATCTATCCCCCTAAAGAAATAGTGCTTAGATATTCTTTCCTTTGAGTATGAGTATCTCCCCCTTTGTTATGTAATATTTGAAGGCTTTCATATTTCTCCCCCTTTGGCATTAATTTCCAAAAAGGGTCACGCAAAGGGTCAGATAAAAGAGATCATTGAATGGGAAGGGATCCTAGAGATATGGGGTCATTGAGAGTATTGAGACAAGGGTTCCTTGAAAACTGTTTTTCTCCCTCTTAAGATCTGAAAGACTTTTAAGAATTTCTCCTCCTTTGATGTAGGGATATTTGCTAATTTGAGATTGTATCTATATCCTACATCATTGGATTCATTGAGCTGATTATAAACCAGAGCAGACAAAGTGCATAGAGGTCGGTGGCCTCGAGGCAAAAGATTCGGTGGCACCGATATGTATTCTGTAGTAGGACTGCAATATCGGTAAGACCGAGAAGTTTTGGTCGGAGGCTCCGAGTTGGAAAACAGAAACTTGGCAACTTTGTCAAATGGAATTTTTCAGAATGTCTCAAAAGTGTCTCAAAGATTTGCAATGAATTTTTAGAAAGATTTGCAATGAATTTTCAGAAAGATTCGCAATGAATTTTCATCTTGGCTAGAGTTGAATGGAAATGTCAAAAAGCAACACAAGAAGGGTTCTCCATTCAATTCTTATGACTAGATGATGGGCGGTGACTAGGTCACCTATATTAGAGTATATTGACTTAAGGAGTCAAGCAAGAATACTTGATCATGGGTCATACTCATCGTTAAGCTCAAAATGGGGTTACCATTTTCCGATTAAGCATTTAATGTCTTCATATCTCTTGAGTTGCTTTATCTCATGACTTGGAGTAAAGCTATTTCAAGGATATGAGTGCATACCTTTGAGTGAAGTTGATGACGTAGCTTGTAGGCAAACTTGATGAGGATGCTCGAGGTTGATGAAGTTCATCTTGAGTTGGGAGCAATCCTTGTTGTTTTTGTTCATTTTTCACCTACATAGGTTAGCCACGCAAGGAAGAACACGAAATATCCAAATGACATGATACCAATTGTGAGTTGATACCAATTGAGAAATATATGTCAAGGATATGTTTTGTTATCTTCTTCCTTTCATCATCAAAGAGAAGTTGTGGTTACTTGGTCGTGACAAGATTGCTTAAGATATGAGTTGTTGGCAATCTTGTGGATTGTTGTTCTTCCAAGTACCTACAAAAGGGTTAGATGCAAGACACGGGAGCATAGAATTCCAAGATATATGATATTCATGGTAATAATAGCATGTAATGGTTAAGTAATCTCATTCCCTTGCATGCATCTGAGTGAGCTTAGCTCAAGTTTGAAGCATCAATGATGTTCGACTCAATCCTCAAATGACAAAACACTTTTCATCAAGTGGCTTAGTAAAGATATCGGCCAATTGCTTGTTAGTACGAACATGCTTAATATTAATCTCTACTTTGGGAACATGATCACGAATGAAATGATGTCGAACTTGAATATTCTTGGTTCAAGAAAGTTGCATAGGATTATGACCAATCTTAATGGCACTCTCATTGTCACAAAGTAATGGAACATTTTTCATATATGTTCCATAATCTTTAAGCGTTTGTGCCATCCATAATAATTGCGCACAACATGATCCCGCATCAATTTATTCAGTTTCGGCGGTAGATAGAGATACCGAGTTTTGTTTCTTGGAGGACCAAGACACGAGAGATCTACCAAGAAATTGACATGTACCCGAGGTGGATTTTCTATCAACCTTGTCATCGGCATAGTCCGAGTCGGAGTAGCCAACAAGATTAAAAGAAGATCCCTTGGGATACCAAATGCCAAAGTTTGGTGTATGTATCAAGGATCTCACAATGCATTTCATAGCCTTAAGATGAAATTCCTTAGGTGCAACTTGATATCAGGCACACATGCACACATTAAGCATAATATCGGGACGGGAGGCACATAGATATAGCAATGAACCAATCATTGGTCAATAAACCTTTTGATCAAGCGGTTCACCCTCCTTAGTGAGATCATCATGTCCGCTAGTGGGCATGCGAGTTTTCATACCTTTGCACTCTTGCATGTTTGAAATTCTTGATCAAGTCCTTGGTGTACTTTGTTTGAGAGATGAATGTACCTTCTCTCATTTGCTTGATTTGTATACCAAGGAAGAATTTCAGCTCACACATCATAGACATCTCATACTTCTTTGACATCAGCCTTCCAAATTTCTCACTAAATTGTGGGTTAGTAGATACAAAGATAATATCATCCACATAAATTTGGCACACAAATAATTCACCATTAACTCTCTTTGTTAATAAGGTTGCGTCAATTTTACAAATTTCAAAACCTTTTTCAATAATAAACTTCGTTAGGCATTTATAAAAAGCACGAGGAGCTTGCTTAAGACCATATAAAGCTTTGCGAAGTTTGTAAACATGGTCAGGTTTCTTAGGATTTACAAATCCAGGAGGTTGTTTAACATAGACTTCCTACTCTATTTCTCTATTTAAAAAGGCACTTTTGATATCCATTTGGTAAAGAGTGATGTCATGGTGATTGGCATAAGCAGGAAGAATTCGAATGGCTTGTAGTCTAGCAATGGGGGCGTAGGTCTCATCGTAGTCCATACCTTTGACTTGTGTATATCCTTGGTCTACGAGATGAGACTTGTTGCGTACAACTTGACCATCTTCATCTTGCTTGTTCCGAAACACCCACTTTGTACGGATGATGTTTTGCTCGTCCTTGGGTTTCTCCACGAGTGTCCACACTTCGTTCCTCTCGAAGTTGTGAAGCTATTCATGCATAGAGTTCTCCCAATCCACATCTTCAAGGGCTTGTTCAACCTTCAAGGGTTCAATGCTAGAGATGAAAGAATAATGCTCACAAAATTTAGCCAAACGAGTTTTAGAGCGAGTGATCCTCCCTGTTTGTATGTCACCAAAGATTTGGTTTAGGGGATGGTTCTTGGTCACTTGTTCTCGAACTCGGGGTAGCTTTAGCTTGTTGGATGGTAGAGTTTCTTCTTCATCATATCCTTCATCTTCATTGTTGTCGAAGTAGTCATCTCCTTGAGGTGGCGGTGAAGGAGGTTGTGATGGATCTTCATGATGTACTTCCTCCTCCTCTTCATCTTGCCGAGTACCACTTGTGGATGCTTCCATGCCGTTTTTTTGTTAGCCTTGATCCGAAGTAGGAGCTTCCACTTGGGTTGATGAAGTACTTTCCTTCACCTCCATGGGACAAATCTTGCCGATGGGAAAATCTTGGATAGATTCCAAAGAATCATTATCTCCTACCTCATTTGGCAATTGTTTGACTTGCGAACCATTAGATTCATCAAACTTCACATCTACCGTCTCTTCAACTTTTTGAGTGAAGTTGTTGTAGACATGGTAGGTGTGAGAGTTCGATCCATAACCTAGTTGATCTTCACTTTAAATTGATTTTGCGCTTTGCGTGCAAAGTTCTTGAAGATCTTTTGTACCTGCGACTTATCATCAAGAAAGAATACTCATGTAAATCTAGAAAAATCATCAACTATAAATAGACCATAAGAGTTTCCGCCGAGACTCTTGTAAGCATTGGGACCAAAAAGATCCATATGAAGTAACTCGAGTGGTCTCCTAGTAGTCATGATGTTCTTGACCGGATGACTTCCACCTACTCACTTTCCTACTTGACAAGCTCTACAAAGCCTATCTTTGTCAAAGGTAACATCTTTAACACCAAGAATGTGATCGCCCTTGATAAGCTTATCTAGATTGCGCATGCCTACATGTCCTAGCCTTCTGTGCCATAGCCAACCTTTAGAAGATTTTGCAATAATACAAGTACGAGGTTGGGCCTTTTTTGTGAAATCGACGATGTATAAATCACCTCTACGAATACCAGTAAAGAAAATTTTATGATTATCATGACGAAACACTTGGGAATCTACTTTGGTAAATAGCACATTGAAACCGAAGTCTGCTAGACTAGATACGGAAAGAAGATTGTAGCCAAGGGATTCAACAAGCATCACATTTTGAATAGAGCTATCATGAGATATGGCCACCTTACCAAGGCCAAGTACCTTACCCTTAGAGTTGTCTTCAAAGGTCACATACCTCCGAGGACCTTGATTAGGCATGATCACTTGGAACATGTTTTTATCTCCAGCCATGTGATCAGTGCATCCGCTGTCTAGAATCCAGTCTTTTCCATCGAACATGTAATCCTTTAAGTTTGCCATGAGACTTAGATTCTTCATGATCTTTTCATGCTCGATGTCGAACAACTCATCTTCATCATAGTATCCATGTTCTTCATTGTCATCATTTGGTAGAATCTCCTCATCATAGAAACCAAGAGATTCGTTAATATAGTAACCATGACAATGTTCAAGCTTATGAGTGTGGATGGATTCAACAATAATGTTGTTGATATTTGGGACTTCTCCTTTAGCATGCATAAGATCACGAAGCTCAAATAGGCATTTATCAAAGTTTGGATCACTAGGCTTCATTTTATGAAAATCAACATTTTTATGAAGAATTTCATCAAGATTACTTAATGAAAGATCTGGATAACGTTTCTCCAAATCATTCCACAAAGTATAAGGACATGCAAAGTTCTTCAATGGAGAAAGCACAAATCTTGGTAAACCTCTAACAATAAGATTGACAGTTCAAAGGTTACCAATCATGTCAATTTCCTCTTCGTGTGTGGGATGTAATTCATCGATGGGGAATACATAAGGATTTTCAATATGTTTTCTCAAATGGAATTTTTCAAATAGATCAATCATAGCATTCTTTCATTGACTATAGTACTCTCCATCAAGAATGGGCACTCTACAACTCAAACTTTCCACACTAGACACATCCATCTTCCTCCATGGTGATGAAATCGAGGCAATGGAGACCAAAGCTCCGATACCAATTGTGATATCACTAGAAGAGTATGTCTAGAGGGGGTGAATAGACTACTAGCACAAAATAAAATCTACACAATATCCAAAGTTAAGTGTTGGCATATTTTAGCAATTATAGCAAGTCTAGCACACCTTACACATGCAAGTCATCAAGTATGGCAGCGGAAAGTAGAGACATTTCACATGGAAGTAAAGAGTTGATATAGGGAGATCAAACGCATGAAGCACGCGAAGGTTTTTCCTGTGGTTCCAATAGGTGATGCTATCATACATCCACGTTTATGGAGTCTTCAACCCATGAAGGGTAACGGTCGCGAGAGTCCATGGAGGGCTCTACCCACAGAGGGTTCCACGAAAAAGCAACCTTGACTATACCATGATGGCCTACGTCCACGGAGGACTAGCCTAACTCGGGGTAGATCTTCACGAAGTAGGAGATCTCCTTGCCCTTACAAACTTCTTGGTTCACTCCAAAACATGAAGTAGGAGGCTCCCAAGCGACACCTAACCAATCTAGGAGGCACCACCCTCCAAAAGGTAATAGGCTAGATAATGTCGATGAACTCCTCGCTCTTGTGATTCAAGCTGATAGACTCCTTAACACTCAATCACTCTCTCACAGATTTGTCTTTGGTGGAAGAGATTGATTGGGTGGAAAGCAACTTGGGGAGGTTAGATATCAAGATTCATATGGTTGGATTACAATGGCATGATCTCAACACATGAGTCGGTGGCTCTCTCTCAGAAAATCTGATAGAATATGTGGGGATCTGTTCTGAGTGCTTCTCATGCGAGTGAGTGGTGGTGGAGGGGTATATATAGGCATATCCAAAAATCCACCCGTTACACCTTAAGTGACCAACTTGGTGACCCCGATGTGAGAATCTTGGTGGTACCGAGTTGCTCCAAAGGTAGCAACTTTTGAATCTTAGTGATATCGATATATAATTTTAGGTGGTATTGATGAGGTGTCCAACGGTCAGAAACCTCAGCTCAGTGACACCGATCCAAAAACTCAGAAATTCCGATTTTATGAATCGAGGCAACCGAAAGTTGGCAGCCTGAACTCGGTGGCACCGATGCAGAATCGGTTGCACCGAATGGCCGGGGTTTGGCATGGGTCTGTCTGAGTTTATGAATCGGTGGGATCGAGTGCGAAATGTTGGTTCCACCGATTTTGGATATTTGGCTTAGACATAAAATGTTGGAGATTGTGTGGGTATTTTTGGTGACTATCACTTGTGCACGTTTGGGCATCTTGTTCACCAACGGTACCTTACCCCTTTTAATAGTATTGGTCCTATGGACTCAAAGTTATTTGTCACAAAGTAAAATTTAGAGTCCTCTTACTTGAAGCTTTGCCAATGCTATTCCTTCTCCTTATTCTTCTTGGGTATACTCTCCACACTCCTTAGCCAACCTTCTCTCTGTGGACTTTATCTGAAATACACTAGATGAAAGTATTAGTCCAAGAGGCAATGTATGTTGTCATGAATTATCAAAACCACCAAGGGAGCATATTGTGCTTTCAGTGAGATAGTCTCATCGTAGTCAACTCCTTGAACTTTTGAAAAACCCTTTGCCACAAGTCGAGCTTTATAGACGGTGACATTACCGTTCACATCTGTCTTCTTCTTAAAGATCCATTTATTCTGAATGGCCTTTCGCCCTTCAGGTCAGATAGAAGGTATACCTAATACGTCTCCAACGTATCTATAATTTTTGATGATGGATGCTATTATATTATATATTTTGGATGTTTTATATGCATTAATATGCCATTTTATATTATTTTTGGGACTAACCTATTAATCTATAGCCTAGTGCCAGTTTCTGTTTTTTCCTTGTTTTTGAGTTTTGCAGATATGGAATATTAAACGGAGTCCAAAAGGAATAAAACCTTCGGAATGAATTTTTCTTGAAGGAAACAAATCAACCAGGCTTGGAGTGCATGCCAGGGCACCTTCTAGGAGGTCACAAGCCTGGTAGGCGCGACCACCCCCCTGGTCGCACCTAGTAGGCTTGTCGTCTCCTGGCAGGTCTCCTAACCCTATTTTGCATCCTATAAATACCCAAATATTCCCCTAACACCAGAGCAAGACACGCAAATACTTTTCCGCCGCTAGAAGCCTCCATTCCCAAGAGATCCAATCTTGGAGCCTTTTTCGGTAATCTGCCGGAGGGGGTTTCGATCATGGAGGGCATCTACATCAACTCCATTGCCCCTCCGATGATGCGTGAGTAGTCCACGATAGAACTTAGGTCCATATCTAGTAGCTAGATGGCTTCTTCTCTCTCTTTGATCTTCAATACCATGATCTTCATGATCTTCATGGGGATCTATCCGTTGTAATCCTCTTTTGTGGTGTGTTTGTCAAGATCCGATGAATTGTGAGTTTATGTTTAGATTATCCATGAATCTTATTTGAATCTTCTCTGAATTATTATATGCTTGATTTCATATCCTTGTAAGTCTCTTCGAGTTATTGGTTTGGTTTGTCCAACTAGATTGGTAATTCTTGCAATGGGAGAAGTGCTTGATTTTGGGTTCAATCTTGCGGTGTCCTCACCCAGTGACATAGTAGGGGTAGCGAGGCACGTATTGTATTGTTGCCATCAAGGGTAACAAGATGGGGTTTTCATCATATTTCTTGAGTCTATCCCTCTACATCATGTCATCTTTCTTAATGTGTTACTCTGTTCTTCATGAACTTAATACTCTAGATGTAGGCAAGAGTCGGTCGATGTGTGGAGTAATAGTAGTAGATGCAGAATCGTTTTGGTGTACTTGACACGGACGTGATGCCTATATGCATGAGGATAACTACATGATTATTCGCTTTTCTATCAATTGCTTGACAGTAATTTGTTTACCCACCATGATATTTTCCTTCAAGAGAGAAGCCTCTAGTGAAACCTATGGCCCCTGGGTCTACTTTCCATAATATATTTTCAGATCTATGAACCAAAAATACCAAAAATACTTTGCTGCAATTTATTTACCTTTTACTTTCCGTTATCGTTTACATCTATCTCTATCGGATCTAATCCTTGCAAATAATCGTGAAGGGGTTGACAACCCCTTTATAGCGTTGGGTGCAAGAGTTTGATTGTTTGTGTAGGTGCATCCATTGATGACTTGCTTGTTCCTCCTCCTGGATTGATACCTTGGTTCTCATCAACTGAGGGAAATACTTATCTACTTCGCTGCATCACCCTTTCCTCTTCAAGGGAAAACCAAAGCAAGCTTAAGAGGTAGCAAACCCTCCTACGACAGACCAACATGTAGGTGTGTAGGTTGGACTGGGTCTGTCATTTCTGAGAGAGTGACTACTTCCCAAAAGTCTTGTCTCTGTTTACCTAGCCACTTCACAATTGAAGTTTAGTCGCAGGAAGGTGTCTCTACATAGTGTACCACTACTGATCATGATTAGTCATGTCCCCCGGTTACAGACAATTTTGAGCAACTCAATTATGAATTGTTAGCTTGATCTCATTCACCTCTTCCATCTAAAAGCAATGGGTTGAAACAATGGGGAGTGTGGATCTGATCTCAGAGGACTAGGAGTGAACCAGGGTCTCTGTAGAAAGGCTTGGACTACTTAAATTGCTCGCATGATACCAGTAGCATTATCTGGGAATGGTCTAGGGCTAAAGTGTGATGCGGATGCCCACATACTCAAACTCCATTGGACTAACGCGTGATACCGTAAGTCAAGGTCTGTTCTGTGATACAGTATGACCAACTATTAGAGTAGACCACCATATATTATATAGGGTAACACTTCTGCAAAGAGCCTTGAACCCCTCTAGCCAAAGTGCACGTAGGTGAACAGGTTTCCATTAATGATGGACTTGCCAATAGATTCAATGTATTGAACCTAGTGGCTACAACTTATCATCTTGCAGATTTACCATATTGAAGAGAATATACAAAGTAGGGTTATGCCGCTATGCTCAACTCTCGTGTGTGAGTTGATGGACGCCACAAGACTAGAATATTATCTTTGTTGCATGATTGTATCGTAAGCTAGCCCATGATATAAGTAGGTGTGTAATCTAAAGCACTGGATCGTCATTGTAAATACTATGACATGTGAAGCATTCTTGGCATTTCATCATCGACTATGCATGTGAGCTATTGATCCAGGGACTGACACAAAAAGCGCAAAGATTCGGGCCCCACTAGGGACCGGGTCGTGGCATGTACGAAAAACTACCTTTGTACTGTGAGCGTTGTGGGCTTGTAGGACATAGCTATGAGCGTTTTTATAATATTCCAAAATAGAAAAGAGTAGAAATGTACCCAAAAAACCTTAGGACACATTTGGTTCCTTGCATTAGGCCCAGTCAAGCACGCGCGAGCAGTTTTCGGCCCGTTTGATTGCCCGGATCGCATCTAAAAGTTGGCCCGCGTGGATCTTAAAGCACCTTTGGGTATATATCAAGAGGAACTCTCAAATTGGACATGTTTTCAGGGCCAGGCCCGAGAGGTGCTACCCTAGGCATATGGGCGTGGGTGGTTGCATGCATAGATGTGGTCTCGATAAGTCACGTTGTTTCCCGAAGACGCGTCATAAATTACCCTCACCCCTTCCTCACTGCTCTCTCCACTCTTCCCCACTCAGACTGCAGTGGTGACCAGTGGAGCGACTGCAAGATGACCCAAGACATCAGTGAGCACCGGATTGACTGGCGCATCGGCCATGGCAGTAATCCCTTACCTTGTCTCTCTAATTGCTGCTTTCGAGATGCGATAGATTTGATTTGCAGATAGTATCGAAAGGTTAGGGAGGGGATTGAACACATCGGCGGTGGGGGATTGGGGGTACAAACTGTGTCGATGAACCCTCGAATACATCGATTTCGCACCAATGGATTCTAAGGTTCTTACGGTCATTTTTTATTACATCCGGGGTAGGGATTGGGGTACCAACTAGTTTAGAAGCACATACACCTAGGCACGGTGACCTTGGAGCCGCGTTAAGTGGCGGCGCAGGGGGGTCTTAGCCATCTTATTCTCTTCTTTCATTGCTTCTACCACAACACCGGCAGTCTCATCCTCATCGTCTTTGTCAAGAATGATGGGTCTTGCACGGTCGCCTTCCGCCAATGCACTGACCACCATCTGCACTGCATCGTTGTCATCCTCCAGCACCACAAACGTCCTAGTCCAGTATTCTCTGGCACACCTGTCTTGAGGAGCCCTATACTCCCTATACTTGACCCACCTTGCCCTCTGTCCAGCATCGCTAGAGTCACCCTAATTCATTGCCCAACGAAGGATGTCGACTGACATAGTGCCCTTCTCTGGGTCAGGGATCAACATCTTTAGCTCTTCCATCGCCGCCTTCTTCACCACATCGTTTGCCTTCTTGTGCATTTCTTTGATGCTGCTGATGTTCAAGCACACTTTCATGGTGTTCTCGAACTTCGTGCTGTCATCGAGCGAGTACCCGAGGAAGAAGGCCCTCAGTCCAATGCCCTAGTAGAAAGTGTTGGGGTTGGAGTTCATGGCGAGGGAGAGGTGGTGAAACAGAGAAGTGTGAGAGGAGAGGTGGTGAAAAAGAGAGGGTTTGGTTGCGATGATGGGTAAGTAGTGTGTGTAAATATAGGAGCATAGGCCGATAGGAATGAATGTTGGCCTTTGAAATGGTGTGTTGTTCATAATGCATATCGACAAGGGCAAGGAGGTCATGCCGCCAGTGTTCGATGTGTTGGTGTAGGAGCACCCAAGCGTTAAGAGAAGGGACTATGGGCACTACCATGAGGAGGCTAGACCAACCCACTTCTGCAAGGTGATCTTTGCTCCGAAGCTGGAGAGTCTGCCTTTGCTTCTGGACTTTATGAAGCACTTCCCTGCCGTGCCTACAGATTTCAGTCTGAAGATGAACACCGACTGCTCATTGAGGGTCACACCAAGGGTGACCGATGACAGGGTCACCCTTGATCAGGGTTGGGCCACCTTCGTCCTCGTTCACCAGATCTGGATCAGGTACATGGTGATGTTGAAGTTACTAACCCCGAACACCATGAAGGTGATTATCTACAACGACGACGAAGTGGAGGTGGTACCCTTGAAACAAGCCCGCAACCAAACAGTCGCTACCTCTCGAGCTTGCGTTGGTTTTCCCTTGAAGAGGAAAGGATGATGCAGCGAAGTAGATAAGTATTTCCCTCAGTTGATGAGAACCAAGGTATCAATCTAGTAGGAGGAACAAACAAGTCACCAATGGATGCACCTACACAAACAATCAAACTCTTGCACCCAAAGATATAAAGGGGTTGTCAACCCCTTCACGGTTATTTGAAAGGATTAGATCTGATAGAGATAGATGTAAACAAGTAAAAGATAAATAAATTGCAGCAAGGTATTTTTGGTATTTTGGGTTTATAGATCTGAAAAGATATTATGGAAATTAGACCCAAGGGAAAATATCACGGTGGGTAAACAAATTATTGTCAAACAATTTATAGAAAAGTGAATAACCATGTAGATATCCAAGGCAATGATCATGCATATAAGCATCACGTCCGTGTCAAGTAGACCAAAACGATTCTGTATCTACTACTATTACTCCACACATCGACCGACTCCTTCCTGCATCTAGAGTATTAAGTTCACGAAGAACAGAGTAACGCATTCGGCAAGATGACATGATGTAGATGTAATAATATTAGGAGAATGTCCTAGGGGCAATAATAAATTAGTTATTATCATATTTCCTTGTTCATGATAATCGTTTATTATCCATGCTATAATTGTATTGATCGAAGACTTAGATGCATGTGTGGATACAAAACCATGTCCCTAGTATGCCTCTAATAGACTAGCTCGTTGATCAAAGATGGTTAAGGTTTCCTAGCCATGGACATGAGATGTCATTTGATAATGGGATCACATCATTAGGAGAATGGTGTGATGGACAAGACCCAAACTACAAACGTAGCATATGATCGTGTCAGTTTAATGCTACTATTTTCTGCATGTCAAGTATCTATTCCTATGACCATGAGATCATGCAACTCACTAACACCGGAGGAGTGCCTTGTGTGTATCAAACGTCGTAACGTAACTGGGTGACTATAAAGGTACTCTACAGGTATCTTCGAGGGTGTCTGTTGGGTTGGCATGGATCAAGACTAGGATTTGTTACTCCGTGTGATGGAGAGATATGTCAGGGCCCACTCGGTAATACAACATCACAACAAGCCTTGCAAGAAATGTGACTAAGTGTTAGTCACGGGATCTTGTATTACAGAACGAGTAAAGAGACTTGCTAGTAACGAGGTTGAACTAGGTATGAAGATACCGACGATCGAATCTCGGGCAAGTAACATACCGAAGAACAAAGGGAACATCATACGAGATTAACTGAATCCTTGACATAGAGGTTCGACCGATAAAGATCTTCATAGAATATGTAGGAACCAATATGGGCATCCAGGTCCTGCTATTGGTTATTGACCGTAGAGGTGTCTCGGTCATGTCTACATAGTTCTCGAACATGCAGGGTTTGCACACTTAAGGGTCTGCACACTTAAGGTTTAGAGTCCCGAATGAGATCCCGGATGTCACGAGGAGCTCCGGAATGGTTCGGAGGTAAAGATTCATATATAGGAAGTCCTGTTTTGGTCGTCGGAAAAGTTTCGGGCTCATCGGTAGTGTACCGGGAGTGTCGGTAGTGTGCCGAGAGACCATCGGGAGGGGTATTTCGACCCAAGAGGCTACATGGGCTGTGGGAGAGTGAATACCAGCCCTTAGTGGGCTGGTGGAAGTCCCACATAAGGCCCATGCGGCTGGGAAGAAAAAACCCAAAGAGGAAAAGGTGGAAAAAGGCAAAAAGGCCAAAATAAGGAGGAGTCCTAGTCCTACTAGGATTGGAGGAGGATTCCTCCTCTCCTCCCACTTCGGCCGAGGCCTAGAGGTCTTGGCCCTTGCGCCAAGTCTCCTCCTATCTTCCTCTTATATATACTAGAGGTTTTAGGGGTTTTGCACTAGATTTTCAGCCACGTGCTACCCGTTCCTCTAGTGCATAGTTTCTCCTCTAGATCGGTTTTCTGAAGTGCTTAGGCGAAGCCCTGCCGGAATTACTCCACCACCATCACCGCGGCGCCGTCACGCTGCCGGAGAACTCGTCTACCTCTCCTCTCCCTCTTGCTGGATCAAGAAGGCGGAGATCATCATCAAGCTATACGTGTGTTGAACGCGGAGGTGCCGTCCGTTCGGCGCTAGATCAGAAGGACCGTGATCAAAATCGCGAGACGGATCGTGATGAGATCGCGGGACGGATCGTGATGAGTTCGCGGGACAGATCATGATTGGATCGCGGTACGGATCGTGATGAGATCGCGGGACGCTCGGCGATTTGGATCGCGAAGACGTTCGACTACACCAACCGTGTTTCTTAACGCTTCCCGCTTAGCGACAAGGGTATGTATATCCACTCTCCCTCTTGTAGATACTCATCACCATGGATAGATCTTGCGTGTGCGTAGGAATTTTTTGCTTCCCATGCAACGTTCCCAACAGTAAAGGGATAAACTCGAGCAATATGATGAAAACCCCATATTTTTACCCTTGATGGCAACAATACAATACGTGCCTCGCTACCCCTACTTTGTCACTGGGTGAGGACACCGCAAGATTGAACCCAAAACTAAACACTTCTCCCATTGCAAGAATTACCAATCTAGTTGGCCAAACCAAATAAATAACTCAAAGAGACTTGCAAAGATATGAAATCATGCATATAAGAATTCAGAGGAGATTCAAATAAGATTCATTGATAATCTGAACATAAACCCACAATTCATCGGATCTTGACAAACACACCGCAAAAGAGTATTACATCGGATATATCTCCATGAAGATCATGAAAAACATGGTATTGAAGATCAAAGAGAGAGAAGAAGCCATCTAGCTACTAGCTATGGACCCGTAGGTCTGTGGTGGACTACTCACGCATCATCAGAGGGGCAGTGAAGTTGATGTAGATGCCCTCCATGATCGGACCCCCCTCCGGCAGATTACCGAAAAAGGATCTAAGATTGGATATCTCGGGAACGGAGGCTTCTGGCGGAGGAAAAGTATTTGCGTGGCTCTTTTTGGTGTTGGGGGAATATTTGGGTATTTATATGACGAAGAATAGGGTTAGAATGCCAGGCGCGGCCAGAGGGGTGGCCGCGCCTCCAGGGCTTGTGATCTCCTGACAGGTGCCCTAGGATGCACTACAAGCCTGGTGGATTTGTTTCCTTCCAGAAAAAATCATTCCGAAGATTTTATTCTGTTTGGACTCCGTTTAATATTCCATATCTGCAAAACTCAAAAACAAGGAAAAAACAGAAACTGGCACTAGGCTCTAGATTAATAGGTTAGTCCCAAAAATAATATAAAATAGCATATTAATGCATATAAAACATCCAAAAGAGATAATATAATAGCATGACATCATCAAAAAATATAGATACGTTGGAGACGTATCAACAGCTGCCTTCGGTTTTGGCACATGCAGGCTAGTGGGAATGCAGGCAACCAATCAACATGTAGATGTTGGTTTTTTGCTTGTGTTTGCTCAACTAGGTTGAACCGGGATACAAGTATGTAAGAGCAACTCCAACTGCACGACCCAAATGGACGCGCGTTTTGTCCGTCTTTTGTCCGTTTGGGTCGGCGTGTGCGCCCTCTTTTGCAAATGGGTCGGCCGTACGCCCAACGGTCGGGCCCAAAACTTGTCCTCTCGGCTGGTCATCATCCATTTTTTATCACACGTTGTTTTTTTTGGAATTTGCATGTTATTTTTATTTCCTCAAATGCAATCCAATACATACATTTTTTACCAATTCTTCACTACGAGTACAAGACCAAAGAAAACAAGAAACACAATTAGACATTTTAAACGATGTCCAACTTTCATAACTGCTCCTACTAGTTGGACTAAGATCTTTTCTATGCCTTCGTTGTTGATCTGCGGATTCTTGAGCTTAACAACATTTATCTTCTTCGGTTCTAAAGAATTAGATGTTGTTTCCCCTTTGTTCTCTTCTTTACTCTCATCTACACTTTCAGTTCTAGCTAAAAGTGCACAAACATCTAGCAAATTTCATGAAATCAATAGAGCGATGTATTCTTCTTCCCAATACCAAAAGTTGCATCTGACCCACACACAAAATTGAGCAAGTAATAAGCTACCAAAATTGCATCAAATCTAAGAGCAAAGGGTCGCACGAAAATCATACCCCATCACTTATGCACTTGACGAACACCCAACTGGGATGTCCCGACGCCCAAGAAACACGTCGGACGACCTGCAGCAGGCAGTCGTCACACTTTATGAACGACAATGGTGAGTCGGCAAGCCTTTGGGCCAGCGCCGAGCCAGGGCGACGGCCGACCGTGGCTTTGTCGACGGACCGACGACGATACAGATCCGAGCGGCTAGAGGCGGATTGAGCACCTGCATGTGGCACGAGGCATTGCCAAGACTGGATGGACCAGTACTCGTCCAATCCATGGTAAGTGCAGTCCGCCGTCGGTCGGATTCGCCAAATCCCACCGGCAGGATGAGCGAAGTATCGCCGTCGCCGTCGCAGATCTACCACTCGGCCTTCCGTACCGACACAAAGGAGGCATCCCGTCGGGGGATGTGCCGCTAGGTGGAGGAGGAAGGGGGCTGAAGAGCAGGTGGGCGAAAAAATGGACGTCGGCCTAGGGTTTGTGCACTTGCCGGCGAAGGGTGGGGAAGAGGATACAAAGGAAGAGATTGTGTCGCCGACGGGCGGGCCCGGGGAAGGAGCATGCGGACGAGACGTGTATCTGTTACGTGTCCGCGCTGACGCAAATGCGGTCCAAATATAGACCTGAAATGGATCACAGACGGACAAAAACGAACGCGTGTCCGTTTGGGTCGGCATGTTAGGCCGTGTTTTCTATCCGCGGTGATCCAAACAGACGCACAAAATGAAATGGATCGTACGGTTGGGTTGTTCTAAAAGGGAAAAAAGATACATGTAACCAAATCATCAGTGTAGATGCATATTGGAAGGGTGAATGTGTGCAAGCAAGAGAGATTTTATTTTCTGGGGCTTTCCTCGACGTGAGCACCCTCTATTCCTCGGTCCCGACAGCAACAAGAAATAAAAAGGCATAGATGGTTTCGTGGTCAAAGTGACCACCGCTGTGAGTGGTCTCACGGTGTGTGACAAGGACGCGGTTGCATCCACAAAGGCGGCCGCCTTGCTGATGACGGAGACGATCCGGGCTAGCCTCGCGACTCCCGAGGGCCGGGCGTTCGTGGCTCCTTTCGGCGCTGCGCTCGGTGAGGAGGGCCGGGCTGTAGCGACGGCTGCACTAGCCTTGGCTAGGAGGGGCAAGGACTGGCGGTCTGGCTGTACATCTAGCCGGGTGAGCTACATGGCCAGGGCCCACGAGGGCCCGTTCGGCAGCAGATGGGTGCCCCAGCGGCTCCAAAACTGCTGTACATCGGCAGCACCGTACTGGCCAAGGAAGGAATGATGGAGAGGTCGTAGGATGCTCGCAGGAAAAATTTAGGTAAAAAAGGAGACACCTATCAGCCGTTCGCCCGACGGGAAGCGACTTAGAATTTTCTTTTCAGAAAACTATGGGTAGTTAGCATGCTTTTGATTCACTATTGCATCATGTGAATATGATATACACAATAATATGACATGCTTGCATCGTGGATGGTTGCAATACACACACACACAAAAAATCATCTTTTGGATGGGCACAAGAAAAACACATAAATATTGTCTTAAAAAAGGTTAAGCATGCATGCTCAAATTCCTACAGAATTGAGGCATAGTAATTTGGGAAGCACCTTTCCGTTGGTTCAAAGGCAATCAACATGAAAAAATCATAAGGATTGGATTGCTACAAAAATCCTATGAAACTCCTCTCCTACAGTCCAAAGAGGAAGGTAAGATGCTGCTATAAAAAAAAGAGGTCTAGTGCAAGAAAATCAGAATGAATGTACAAATAAATAGAGATAATAATTCCTTTTACATGAACAATCTAAACAAGAGTGAATGATTGAAATGGACCAGGTTTTTATGCCAAAATATTACTCCAAGCAACATGAATAAAACTAAATAAGATCGATACAAAACCAAGCAGACAGATAAAGTTCTAAATTACATATATACACTACAAAATAAGTGACACAGAAATTTAGATATATGGCAGCCATAGAAATTAGGAGTGACTGGCTCTTAAAATGGGCAACCTTGCTTGCACGAAATCAGCTAATCAGTGGCCTTCTGAGAACAACACAAATTTGCTTTGGTTCACTTCATGAACTCTGCAACCGCTTGGATAAACAAAGCCAAACCTGCAAGGAATCGATAGAAAAAGCATACTGTTTTCTTGGGAGCAGGAACTATAATGATATTCAAACTTAGCATTTGACTTAGCTGCAATATGCATTCGATTTAACAGCAAACTACATTTGATTTACTTTAGTTGAACTTGGACTACATAGGTCTCTAAAATCACAGGAAGAGCCAGGACTATTTCTAGAAGTATGTCAATATGTGGTCATGTGTGGATAAGCAATTCTTGCCTGCACCATATATTGCTTTTCAGCCTTTGAAGCCTTTGAGGTCTAAATTTATGTAGTCAACAGTTCTAGTAACAGCAATTCCAATGTCAACGCAGGTCTCTTAATTTTAAAGCTGAATAAGGGAAGATCACCATGACAGGATCCTAAACATATACAAGTAAAAGCAAAAACCAAAATATAGACCATCTGAGCATAATATAGGTGCAAACTAACAGGTATGCTATGCTTGCCTCTTGTTATTTTTGAAAGTCATGTATTTCTGATATTTTGAAATCCATCTATAAGAGCTCTGACTTTGATAAGCATGATATTTATAGGATAAGAATGAAGCATATCGCAGAATTTCTCAGTGTTAACTACAAAGAACAATGACAAAACAGAAGGAATAATGCTCACCAGACTAAATAGGCGACATAAGAGATTCGATATTGCCTTCCTGGCAAAACACACAGGAGGTAGCTGTCCTTCATCAGGTGCAGAGCTGTTTGGTGTACCATTCAACACCAACAGAAGCATCAACGTATGAGTCAATGACAATCCCAGCATACCAGCCATTGAAGAACATCTGAAGGATGCACTGACATTCCTTTTAACATGTTGCAGTTCATGTATGCAAATGCCCACATTTTTCTGTTTTAACTCCTCACACCTCTTTATCTCAAGTACATAAAATGGGAAGGAGCTGAGAGCTCCCATTATAGATCAGAGAGAGAGTAATACATGGTACTGACATAAGAACTTTTGGCTACATGAACATGCTCACAACCTCTGATTACATCCATTATGCGTGAACATGTTAGGTTCATGCTCAAGTTATAGCTGCTCTTCTATTTTAAATTTCACATTCTTAAGAAAGAGAAAATGCCGAGTTGGCTCCATTGCAACCCTACAACGGAAGTAATTTCAATGAAAAACAATTCGCTAAAGTGCTTTAAGAAGCTCTCGTCTGTCAACCATGAACCTCAAATATATAAACAACCCCACAAAGCACAATAGCAAGACCATGAAAGCTGAAATTTATAGACAAGCACAACCAGATGACTGCAAAATGTTTTTAGCCGAAATTTACAAGCTGTTTTACACGATCTCAACCTACATTTGGCGACGAATCTGGACAGCTGAGGTCCGAAATCTAAAGCACCAAACCAACCAATCTCATCATCTATGAAAGAATTGTGTGACATCTCTGGACCAAATCCTCGCAACGAAATACTCCGTTCCAGCACCCAACCCCCTCAGCTCGCAAGAGCGCACCGAAATCCAACAAAGAATCTTGAAATGAGTAGTTCTACCAATTGTGGGGGAGAGGGAGACGTCAATTACAGGAAGGGGGGCGGAGGGCGCGCGCGTCAGAGGAAGCCGAGGAGGACGGCGGCGCCGAGCACGAAGAGCCAGACGATGTGGACGAGCAGGAGCGCCTGGCCGGAGACGGGGGCCGATCCCGCGCCGACCTCGCAGTAGCCGCGGCGCGCCACGCGCGCGCCGGCGCAGGCGGCCTCGGGGCAGCCGCACCAGTAGGTGACGCCGTCGGCGCCGCAGACGGGGTCGGGGCGGAAGCACCGGACGGGGCAGAGCGCGACCTCTCCGCCGCCGCCGCCCGCGACCCCGCCGTCCTGCGCCGCGGCGTCGAGGGGCGCCGCGCAGGGCTCGGCGGCGGCGTCGGAGGCCGCTAGGGTTGGGGGGGAGAGGAGGAGCAGCGCGAGGGCCGCGGCGAAGAGGAGGAGGCGGGCGGGCGACATGGCGGCGTCGCCGGCGTCCACCCGGCGGCGGCGGGGGTGCGGGCGGGCCGGGGGCAAGGGGCGGGCGCGGTGGAGCCGGGGGCGAGCTTCGGGGTCGCCGAGGCGACGCGTCTGGGCGGGGTGGGTGGGTTCCTTGCCCGCTCGGTTGGACTTAGCTGGCCCGCGTTGGCCGTTGGCGACTACCTTTTCAATTTCCTTCCCTTCGAAAGAGAGCAACGCCAGAGCCGGACGCGCATACGTGGGGTTGGCCGCCTGCCTGCCGGGCGCCAGCCCCTGCCTTGTCTTGTTCCTCTTTACTGCGTCCCAGAATAGGATTCCCACACGTTTCGGTCGTTTCCTAATGTTTTTGACCGCACGAATGCTTCGCCTCCAAGGACGCACAAATGCACAAAGGATCTAACTAAATGTAGGGAATTAATAGAGCGCATAAGCAAAACATTAAATTTGCACCATACTCCAGTTTGTTTGGTTGTAATACTACCTAGCAAAACCGAACGACATAATTCACACGTCAAAAATCACACAAAAAGCACTAATAACGACACGACTACTCTGCCGAGCATGAGCACCGGAGGGCCAAAAGACAACGCCACACCAGATCCACGACACCGACCAGAAGGACAATAAGGCGAAGCGTCACCGTTGTCGAGTCCGAAGGGACAGACATAGGTTTCACCCCTTAGCGGTAGCAGGAAGGGGGCTACAATGATGCTCTCGAGAGAAAAGTGACACTTATGAGGGGCGTCACGGTCGCAACCAAAAGCAAAAGTTTCGCTCAGGAATCCACTCGTGCCATTTGAGGCACCCAAGTCACGAGCCCTCTCAGGGAAAGACACGAAAGACACACCGTGACCAAGTGCATATTTGGTCGTGCCACTGTGCCGAAAGATAACACCGCATGGCCGCCCATTGCTACATCCCTCACTGCCCACGCGACCAAGGAATGCAACCGCCGCCGCTACGAGACTTGCCAGAGAGTAATCTAGGCGGGCCACCATATGGAGTAGTCGCCCCGGCATCCAGGATCCCACTCAGCACAACGCCAACACCGACTAATAGACGCATAGGGAACAATTCCACAAACACGGAAGAAGGCCAACCAGACCCAGCCAATGGCCACAACCCTCACTAGCCAGGTCCAAGGCCGTCAGCGATCTCAACCCAACCATGCTGGGTCGAGACGGCGAACCGCACCACCGACAGAGCCCCCCCCTCCATGCATGGACGAGTGGGGGGTACCACCCAAAGGTCGAGAACTATACGGCGACGTTGTTCTCCCTCTTGAGGGTGTTGTCACTGATCTTAGGTACTATAGCATAGTGTGGCATTGTTCCTAGTTCTTTTTATGTTCTCTTTTAGTAGCGTAGTGGTGTTGGAAATATGCCCTAGAGGAAATAATAAATTATTTATTATCATATTTCATTGTTCATGATAATCGTTTATCATCCATGCTATAATTGTATTGATTGGAAACTCGGATACATGTGCGGATATGTAGACAACAAAGTGTCCCTAGTAAGCCTCTACTAGACTAGCTCGTTAATCAAAGATGGTTAAGGTTTCCTAGCCATAGACATGAGTTGTCATTTGATAACGGGATCACATCATTAGAAGAATAATGTGATGGACAAGACCCAACCGTAAGCATAGCACTTGATCATGTCAGTTTATTGCTACTACTTTATCCATGTCAAGTATCTGTTCCTACGACCATGAGATCATGCAACTCCTTGACACCGGAGGAATGCTTTGTGTGTATCAAATGTCATAACATAACTGGGTGACTATAAAAGTGCTTTAAAGGTATCTCTGATGGTGTCTGTTGGGTTGGCATGGATCGATACTGGGATTTGTCACTCCGTATGACGGAGAGGTATCTCTGGGCCCACTCGATAATACAGTATCATAAGAAGCTTGCAAGTAATATGACTAAGGAGTTAATCACGGGATCTTGTATTACGGAACGAGTAAAGAGACTTATCGGTAACGAGATTGAACTAGGTATGGAGATATCGACGATCGAATCTCGGGCATGTAACATACCACTGGACAAAGAGAACTGCATACGGGATTGATTGAATCATTGGCATCGTTGTTCGACTAATGAAGATATTCGTGGAATATGTAGGAACCAATATGGGCATCTAGGTCCTGCTATTGGTTATTGACCAGAGAGGTGTCTCGGTCATGTCTACATGATTCTCGAACCCGTAAGGTCCGCACGCTTAACGTTTGGTGACGCTAGAGTAGTTTAGGATACGTACGATGGTGACCGAATGTTGTTCGGAGTGCCGGATGACATCCCAGACATCACAAGGAGCTCTGGAATGGTCCGTAGGTAAATATTTATATATGAAAAGTTATATTTTGGCTACCGGAAAAGTTTTGGGTTTTATTGGTATTGTACCGGGAAGCTTCCGGAAGGTTCCAAAGGGTTCCGGAGGAGTCTGGAAGGGTCCC
Source organism: Hordeum marinum (assembly GCA_022496015.1). Lineage (NCBI taxonomy): Eukaryota > Viridiplantae > Streptophyta > Magnoliopsida > Poales > Poaceae > Hordeum > Hordeum marinum. The sequence goes on along the minus strand of CM039674.1, from coordinate 414,455,626 downwards.
TCCAGCACCTAGCACATGCATGGGTGGTAGGGGGCATCCTAGCCTTATTGGTCCAGGCGCACCAGCCCACTAAGGCCCATCCGCCTAGGGGAAAGGAAACCCTAAGGGGGAAGGCCCTCCACTTGGCTTGGAGGGCACTACTCCCCCTTTAGCCGCCTCCCCTCTAGGGTTGCTCCCCCAGCCCTCCAACACCCCTATATATAGTGGAGAGGAGGCACAAGGGCTGGACACAACAATTCGGATGCCCTACGGCCTCCTCTCTCTCCCGTTCTTCCTCGTTCGTAGTTCCGAAGGTGCTTGATGAAGCCCTGTTGGGATTGCTCCGCCACTATCTCCATCACGCCGTCGTGCTGGTTGAGATCCCATCTACTTCTCCTTCCTCTCTTGATGGATCAAGGAGGAAACGTCATTGAGCCGCACGTGTGCTGAACGCGGAGGTGTCGTTCGTTCGGCACTAGATCAGATCGATCGGATCACGATTGGATCGTGAAGAGTACAACTACATCAACCACGTTATATACGCTGCCGCTTAGCGATTTACAAGAGTATGTAGATACACCCCCTCTCGTAGCTATGCATCTCCATGGATAAATCTTGGGTGTTCGTAGGAAGATTTTTGTTTCCCATGCAACGTTCCCCAACAAGTGACACGCGGTCTGCGTGATCTGGTTATCTTGGGATTGGCATTGTATGAGACCTATCTCATCTTGTATCTTTCGACCGTGTACTTTGTTTAGTTGTTAGTTTATATGTAAAGTGTGACGAAAGACTATTTCGAGAGAACTTTTGTGGCGCCCCAAATCTGGGAAGCCATCGGCTCCTAGCCGGGCTCCCCGAGCCCGTAGGTCGGCACAGTGTTTCACAAGCCCGTCTGGCTGCAAGCACACCTCCATTAGACGACACCACTCTCTCTAGCCACACAGAGCTGCATCAATGGCACACATAGGGCTTGGGGAGGGGAGGGGGAGAGGGGGAGAGGGCTCTAGGGTGACTAGTGCCACCAGATTTGTAGCAAGAGGCGTCAGATGCGGCCAAAGCAGACCCGTAGACACAGGGCGATACCATCGAAACTGAAGGGCATTGGAAGGACAAGAGAATAGGGAAGACGAGATGCACTCCGGCGCCGCTTACTACCAAGGTTTTTCCCCACGACAGCGCCGAAGGACGGGAAGGTAAAGCGGGGCAGCAAGGGCTGCAGTGGGGGTGGCTCGGGAGGATGAGTAGGAGGAGAAGGGTCAAAAAGTTATTCTAACATATTAGAAATTTTATAGGAAATATGGTGCAAATTACTTAAGAAATATATATTCAATTCAATCCTACAATACCGCAGGACTCTCATTGAAAAGATATCTCATAATTTCAATCCTTTAAGTTTCATACAAGAATCATATCAATCAAAGAAGCTTAAATTACACCAAAAAAATAGGATGCCAATATATACCCGATGTTCCCTCAAGGAGGTAATCCAAGCGAACGATCATCCGTCCAGCCAGGATGGAAAAAACGAACATTTTCATTCGCTAAAAACACTCTAAACAAACGCTCCAAAATTGTCATGCGTAAATTTGTTGTGCTACTGCATAAGGATTGCCATATTTACAGTAAAAAAAATGCCATGTTGTATGAGAAAAACTCAGAAAATGGGTAATTGCCATGTGTTTCAAGGATTTCTTATGATGCAAACATAGAGAATTGCCAACCTAAACATTTCATGAAAATTGTCATGCCCAGAATTTTTCATGTAGCTGAAGAAAATTGTCATGCTACATCAATTCAAAATAGTAAAATTTGTCATGCTCCAACAACATAATTTGCCATCTGGAAATGTATTTATTCAGATTGCCATCCTGAGCGAACCATGTAGTACTATCCTCAGTTCATAGCTTGCTCGAAGGAGGTGTGGGAGCTAGCGCTTCTGGATCCATGCGCGGGGATCCAACATGCCCGTGGACGTTCACTCATAACAGGTAAAAAGTTGCTTCACAAGATCCGTGGCACATGTGTCATGGTGCAAACTTCCCTTTATGTGGACGATGTGGCAATGTTCATGGCCCCAATCAAGAAGGACACTGAAAATTTCTTGGCCATCTTACAAGGCTTTGGGGAGTTCACAGGTCTACGCACGAACTTTCACACGAGCTCCGTTGTGCCCATCCGATACAATAATCTTAACTTGGGAAACATTCTAAAAAGTTTGCCGGCAACTAGAGCGTCATTCCCGCTAAGATACCTTGGCCTACCCCTATCAGTTTGGCATCTAAGAAAGGCGGACTTCCAATTCCTTGAGGACAAGGTTGCGAGCAAGTTAGTTACTTACGAAGGGCAAAACATAACAACCATTGGACGTACAACACTGGTAAAATCTGTCATTACCTCCCTCGCAGTCTACTTCATTACTTCGTTGGTCGTCCCACCGAGCACCCTGCATAATGTGAACAAGCTTTGCTATGGTCCGGATCGGATAAGACGACGGGTGCAAAGTGTAAGGTAAATTGGAAGACTGTATGCCGACCACGGGAGTATGGTGGCCTTGGTGTCCTCACCACCAACAAGTTTGCTCGCGCTTTACGCTTCATATGTCCATGGTTGGAATGGACGGAACCTCATAAAATGTGGGTCGGATTGGGCAATCCTTGTGACGAGGAGGACCTATATTTCTTATACGCCTCAACAACCATTACCATGGGGAATGGGGCCAAAACACCTTTCTTGGACTGCCATTGGCTACATGGAAGCAAACCAAAGGATGTTGCTCCACTAATCTTCGAGGCTTCCATAAGGAAAAATTGGAATGTGCGGGACGCCCTAAAAAATGCTTGGATCCTCAAGATCAGCCCCTCAACGGTCATCTCCATTGAACACATCCGGCAATTCTTCATCCTTTGGATGCTCGTGCATAATTTCCATCTTGATGCATCCTCCAAGGATACTATTATCTGGAAGCACACGACTGATGGGCTCTACACCGCGGCATCTGCCTACAAGGCATAATTTCTTGGTTTGTTCCTCTCTCCCATGGAACACATGATTTGGAAGGTTTGGGCACCACCGAAGGCAAAGTTCTTTGCTTGGTTGGCTATTCAAGGTAGACCCTAGACCGCCGACAGGCTTGCCAAGCGGGGATGGCTAAACTGTGGCGTTTGCCCTCTTTGCAAAAGGGAGAAAGAGAGTGATCCACATCTTTTCTACAAATGCCACTACATCGTTCGGCTTTTGAAGATGGTCATTGATAAATTCCGCCTGGAACAAATGGACACCTCCTGGTGGCACCTGGAAGCTTTCGTCAAGAATTAGTGGGAAGATAGAACCGACATCGGAGTCCCCAATAGAAAGGCGATGGCCTCACTGACCATGCTTGTGACATGGACCATTTGGAGTAAAAGAAACACCCGGGTTTTCCGGCATAAGAGTGCTCCGCCATCATTTTTGTTCACTATTATTACAAACGAGGCAAATCTTTGGCTCACTATCGAAGCAAAAAAGCTAGGGTCTATTATTTTGCGTGAGTAATCCTCCTTGCCATGTAAGGATGACTTTGTAGCAAGTTCTTTTCTCTGCCTAATTAGTATACAAGGCGAATCTTTTGCCTCGGTTTTGGAAAAATAATGGCTGAAAATCTGATGTCGGTTCCAGCATTACTGAAAATTTATCTCGACAGCATCCAGTGACCTGCAAATTTCGGCCATGTAGTAACTCAAATTCAGGCCATGTTCAGAGCCAAATCTAGGCCCTCCTAAAAGCCTAAAACGCATAATGCTTCACAGTCTACCGAAGTTTCTTCTGTTCCGATGTCTGCCAAACGGCAGGCAACGCCTGACAGTTGGAGGCTTTACACGTTTTGATTTGATAGTTGGGCTGTTCATCTGCAAAGCACACAGGGCGTGCAGAGGAATATCTACTCTGAAAAAACACAGCCGGCATGCGATACCTTCCCTCGCATCAGTGCAAAACAACACCCGGAGAAAATTTCAACGAGGATCCGATTATCCCCTAAACCAAAGAAATCATCTATGTGCATGCGATGCGAGCGAGCGAGCCAGCGATACCTTTCTTGGCTGTGTGACGATTCTATGCTTCCATTTCCCTGTGTCAGATTCGCAAGAGGGTGATAGACACATGCGTGTTCTTCTCGTATACTACAACACATGCATATATCACTTTCACTGTTCCACAGCCTTTTTTGTGTTGGGTAAGCCTGTTCATCCTTCACGAGCCCAAAGCACCACCAAACCAAGGTAATTCTTGCAAGCTCACTCGTGAGAATATAGCTGTAAATAATACTCCCTCCGCCCGGAATTAACTGTCGCTGAAACGAGTGTACCTAGACGATAAAAGATATCCTTCCTAAAAAAAAAGTAGATATATATTGCGTCCCGTTTGTTCTCTTTCCTATCATGGGTAGATCCAGAAAACGTGATCACCCAAATATACATACAAGATGACTCCCCTCCAGCCAATGGCTTAACGTACATTCATCAGAAGTTCAGAACCTGAACAGCACAAGCCAAATAAGATGCCTCTCCTCCATTGTCTATCATCAAACTTTCCATATGGGGCATCCCGCCTGTCGCCCTCGTAGCATCTACCACCCATCAGTACGTACGTGCTCATTTGGTCAGCGTCCATCCCCTGAAGCGCTGCCTGAGCTCAAGCCTTGGCCTGCTCCAATAAACCATCCGTAACCTGTATATTGCCAAGTGACCAGAGAGGTCAGTTCATCTATTGTCCTATCTAGTCATTTCTGGGTCGTAGGTGTATGACACTACCTTCTGATGATGCTGACGGTTTGATCCAGCTCAACTCCAACTCAAAAGCTTTGTCCTTGGCCTCATCATGAACTCCATATATGCCGCGTTGGACAAATTATGAGCTGCTGCATTCGACAAACTATGAGTGGAAAGTTTGTACAGATAATAGCACTAGCCTGTTTCAGGTATGTTTACTCTTTCTCATAGTATAGACAAATATAGAAGGAACACCGTCCCATCCATCGCTTTTGGTTTGCATTGTTCATTAGTGCTGCTTTTTTTCTTTCGGAAAGGAAGGACGTACCAAGTCTCAGATTCTAAGCTAATAGGCTACTGCTGTCATCTGTTTGGTTATTGATTGAAAGATCATCTTTTCACTCCCATCGATATCCATCATTATACCAGTCAAATGCTGGTACCAAACAGATGTTAAATAGTAATAGCAGTAGCCCTATTGTAATTTGCAATAGAAGAACGGATAAAGCCAACAAAGAGAGCGCCCAGCGAACAATTGGAAGCAATAACCTTACGTTTTTGCAGCCTATCTTCCTTTCCCCGCCGCAGGACCAAAGTACTTCTGTTCAAGATTCAATGTGACGAATATTATGAATTTCAAATTCACAAAATACTTAATTTCTTCAAAGCCATAAGAAATTAGCATGTGGACAGTAGTGGCAACAAACATACGAGACCCCTAAGGGTTCAGGTTCAGGCATGTAGAGCAGTTGCCCATCCCTATCATAACCTCAAGAATGAGCCAAGGCGCTTTTTTGGCATTTGTTCTTTGTTTAGGATATGCCGCTTTGGGGACTTCCGCTCTGTTTCGTTTTAGCTTTGCTCTGTAAAACTCGGGTCATTTCGACGCTTTCTTCTTCTACTCCTTCTGTACCGCAATATAATAAATGACGTTTCCCACTAGACCAGCAAAAATAGGCAATATATAGCAGTCAGGTTAAAACGTCATATATTATGATACAAAAGGAGGGAGTAATACACAATAGCAGTCAGGTTGAGTGTTGAGAAAACAACGATGCTCTGAGAATAACACCGTGACCGGAAAAAGGCCTAACACAACAGAAGTCTAGTCATACTCATGCCTCCAGCAATTATGCACCGTTTAGATAGAACGTCTTACCTAAGTTACCTTAGCCACCACCAGTAGAGTGTACAAAGATGAACACGTCTTGCCACGCGATCTGCCAAGCCAACTCTTTTACAAAAATGGGTTCCTTGTAGACCCTGGTGCATCGCTGTTTTAGAGTACTACCATATGAAGATAGTGCCATGGTGGTGTGAAGGTGTAGGTGCCTGCCTTTCATAACTGACAAATTGCCAACCATTTCCCACTAGACCAGCAAAAATAGTCCATACTCCAAATAGAATTCTCTATCAATAGAAAGTGAAATTTGCTACGGTACTGAATGGACCCTCGAATTAGAATTCCGAACCGTCTGTGAGATGATAAAAAGTGTCGGTGACAGAAGAGAGCAAGTTATGAGCAGAGGCAGTTCAGGGAATTTTATCTTACGAACTGTTGAGTGATAGTGCATGCTACGTCACCACACTGTTCAATGATAGACCAATTATCTCCCTCGCTTGGAAGAAGACGGGTGATGCTCCTAGCTAGTACCTACGTACTTAAAAAAAGGCCTAATCAGTGGGCTGTAGGTACGACACTAATTATGCTTGGAAAGATCGCACGTATCAGTCGAAGGTCGGGAGCAAAACATGTAGCACCAGGAATTGTTAATTTGACTTTCCTAGACTTGATTGGCCACTCACAAGGTCGCCTTTGTTTTCTCCCGGGACGGCTAAGCTGAAGACCCAGCCAAATCTTATTAGCAACTACTGCGTGTGTTTCTAATCAAGCACAGCACAGGAGTGTGACCAACGCTGCTGCGTGTGTTTCTCAGATCTCAAACCCAAAAAAGCGCTGCTGCGTGTGAGTGCGCGTCTAGTCTAGTTAAGATAAGTCGTCAAGAAGACGGTCCGATTCACACTTTGTGTCCGCATGCATTCCCATAAACCATGGAGCATTTGTTTTTGTTGTTGCTGTTGTTGTCTCAGGGCGTCACCTTGTTGAACCCATCCAGTAAACAAGCTTACTGGTGTTAATCCGTACTCCGATCTAGCATTATACATTGACACAAGAGCACTCAGCACTCTTTCAAAATACTACTAGCTGAGTACTGCTGTTGACTCGAGAAATGCAGGTCTCGTTTCCTACTTCCTAGACTAAACAAGCCAAAGAAAATCAGATTGAGATACTACTACTCTAGCTCAGTGTATTTCGGCAGCATAAGTAGGTGAGAGCTTGCTGTGGGGATCCAAGACACCGGTGCATGCAGACGATAGTGGCGATAGTCTGTTCACACTTCACACTCTCTGACCACACTTTGATCTCTGTTGGGTTCCTGACAGAGCCGCGCTCAAGCTCGCTGCCAGGATGGGGGCGGATGGGAAGAAGCCGTACGTGATCGCCGTGATCATACAGGTGATCTACACCGGCATGTTCGTCGTCTCCAAGGCGGCCTTCAACCAGGGGTTCAGCACCTACGTCTTCATCTTCTACCGCCAGGCCGCCGCGTCTCTTCTCTTGCTGCCTCTCGCCATTGCCCTCGAGAGGTAACTGTCTAGAACTTGCTCGGCTTGATGTAGCTCTAGCGTTAGCAAGAGAATCATGTAAGAATTGGGCGCTGATTTGCAGGAAAAATGCGCGGGCAATGTCATTCCGGTTGCTCCTCAAGCTGTTCCTCTTTGCCTTGATCGGGTAATTAACCAACCCATGATTGTCGATCTCATCGAAAGCTGTTTTGTGTGTAACAAACTGGACATAATGACTGATCGAACCACTGATATGAACATTTGTTTGCAGGACTACATTTAGCTTGAACCTGTACAACGTGAGCCTCAAGTTGACATCTGCAACCGTGGGGTCTGCAACCAGCAACTCCATGCCTGTGGTCACCTTCTTCATAGCACTTCTGCTGAGGTAACCCAGCCTACCATACTAGTACTTCAATTAGTACGTGCACGTAGTGACAGCGTACACACTTGGGACTTGGCCACAGGATGGAGGTGGTGAAGCTGAGGAGCCCCTCGGGCATGGCCAAGGTGGCCGGCGTGGGGCTCTGCCTCGCCGGGGTGCTCGTCATCGCCTTCTACGTGGGGCCGACGCTGAACCCGGTGAACCACCACCGCGTCCTGGCCGCCGCGGCCGGAGACGCTAAGGCGACGAGGGGGACGTGGATCATGGGCACGTTCCTCATGGTGCTCGCCAACGTGACGTGGTCCCTGTGGATCGTCCTGCAGGCCGCGCTGCTCAAGGAGTACCCCAACAAGCTGCTCGTCACGGCGACGCAGTGCGTCTTCAGCGCCGGCCAGTGCTTCGTCGTCGCCGCGGTCGCCGAGAGGGACTTCTCCAGGTGGCAGCTCCGCTTCGACGTCACCTTGCTCGCCGTCCTCTACACCGTAAGGCTTCTCGATTCTCTGCCTTTGTCAATGGCGATGAACTCCCGGTGATGGACTGGCGCATGGAGTGTGCTGGAGGCTGATCTGTGGATTGGTTCAGGGGTTTGTGGTGACGGGGATGTCCTACTACCTGCAAGCATGGTGCGCGGACATGAAAGGGCCGGTCTTCCTCGCCATGTGGACCCCGCTCTGCTTCGTCCTCACCATTTTCTGCTCCTCCTTCTTCCTCGGAGAGATCGTTCACCTCGGCAGGTACGTGACGATCGACGGTTAAGCTTTCGACTGCACAACTGATCTGTTCACGGCTGCAGAACTCCCAGTTCAGTTGTTCTTACTTCTTACTTTCTCATTAATTTTGGCAGTATCTTGGGTGGAATTCTTCTCGTTGGAGGTCTGTACAGCGTGCTCTGGGGTAAAAGCAAGGAGAATCGGATTGCACCATGTGGCGAGACGAATATGATCCATGGCGTGGAGGGCGAGAATGCTGCAGATGACGAGGAGAAGAATGAGAGGAGCAACCAAGTGGACGGGGACAGGGAGCACGATAAGGAAGCAACGATATCGCCGGCTGAACAAGTCTGATTTGATGGGTTAAATTTGCAGGAGAGGCTCCATCTCATGCGATGCATCCATTATTCGAGCAACTGTGAATTCTACTCTTTGGCTAATTAAACCGTGGAGAAGGGGAACAGAAAACGGCCCTTATTGGGTTTATTACTACTCTTTGGCTAATTATTATTAGTTGCTTAATTTTTTTACAAATCTCGGTCACCCAAAATTGCATCCTACTAAGCCTTGCATTGTAATATTTGATTGAAGGTGCCCAATTTTTAGACCGTAAGCATTTATGCATATGCATTAACCTGGAGATGACGATGGTTAGATGTTGCTCCAAAGGCTTGCAAATATAATTGACATTCATGGAACTGCCTTACAACTACTCAATAGACTTTTTTCGCAAAAAAAGCAAAAAAATAAATAAACTACTCAATAGACTGTAATACAAGTTTTTTACATGTCTCATGCACTACATGCTTACCACATTATGGACCTTTTCAGTAAACGTACACCCCACTGCGAAAAATGGGCAAGAGGGAACAAAAAACACTATTAAGCATATGCTGACCTTTTCATTAAGGATAAATTGTACTCCATATTTAGCACCAACAAAAAAATATCTGAGGCAAACCAGCCCACAACTCGCAACACAGTTAGAAAATGAGCAATGTTAGAGCAACTCCAATGAAAGGACTCATTTCGTCCGTTCATGTCTCTTTGGATCCGTGTGGACAAAAATAATGGCTCGATGCAGATACTCGTTTCCATTTTGCGTTCGTTTTGTGCCCGCGCAGATCCATTTCTGTCTCAAATTTGGGTTCACTTGGGGTCGCGGGCGAACACAAAGCGGACGTTTTCTGTGTCTGCGTCGTCCGCCTGTGTCCTGCCTAACCCAATCGTCACCCGCCCACACACCCATCTCTCCTTAACTATTTAATTCGCTGGCCCACCTTCACCCACCTCTCTCCTATTATTTTACTGTCACAATACTCCCGTCCACTTGCTTTCCGTTGGCTGCACCGGCTGACCCATTTAAAAAAACGGATACAGACAGATGGACGAACGATCCAAACCGAAAAAAAATGGATAAACCGCGTGTCCGTTTGGATCGTCCGGTTGAAGTTGCTCTTGCATCCACGTGTTGCTTTTTTTTACGTATGTTACGCATGGCCTGATTTGGAAGACTATCATTAACGGGGGGTTGGCCCCACCCTGAAATTAGAGGGAAGGAGGGAGATTATTAAGGAAAGAAAGCATATGTGTTTGTCACGTAAAGACCTGTAGGTCTAGGATTTTCGGTTAGAAAACTCATATCCCAGAAACAGGGACGGACCCAGGATGAAAACTAACTGGAGGCACCTATGTAGGGAAAACACACAGACACGTCGATGTGGAGTTTTGGCTATAACAAGCGTGCTTGCCAATTTTCATGTGAAACGCGATAGCAATACATTATCAGTAAACAAACAAAATTAAGTGTAATATTTGAAGGTACCATATATCATTCTACTTGTTTTGTTTTTTTGCACAGGTTAACATGCTTAAGCTTCCTCCTGCAAATTTGCAGGTAGCATTTGAGTGTGATAATGAAAACATCTATTTTTTTCTATTTATTTGACCTTGACAAAATACATTTTTCGCGAGCAAAAGCATATACACACTAGATCCAAAAGAAGTATCCAGTTTACAAGGTCTTGTAAACATCTAGTACTTTCCATTCATAAAAAACATCTAGCACTTTTTAGAGACTTGTGAGACTTGTCACAAGTCTCTAAAATGTCTTATATTTCTGAACAGAGAGAGTACTTCATCTATTTTATAAATAAAAGATACTTCATCCAGTAGTAACAGGACGAGTTTACCGTTAGACTAAACAAACCTTACAAAAAGACATTATATTCCCAATATTTCATAGCAAAAGCAAACAATTGCCTCTGATATAGATACCAACGAAAGATACTTCATCCAATAGTAACACGATAAGTTTACTATTGAACAAAATGCACAAGAGTAATTTAAAACACAATAGTTTCATAGGTTTTGCGAAAGAGAATATTTTATATCCTAATAGTTTCATCGGTATTACTAAAGAGAATATTCAATATCCAATAGTTTCATAGGTTACAATATAACTGAAGTACTAATTGTAAAAGTTCGTATACAAATTTTCCAGTAGTAGCGGACTAGCAGGCCAGCACACAAGTGCTAGTAATTGAATGGTTTGCCAGATTGAATTCCATAGAAATTCCAAAATCATACAAATTAAACTACCAGTAGTGTGTCAAACTAATCCTAGATTTTTTTGTTAGAACAACAGTACATGCTTCACAGAGTAGTAGTATAGCACTAGTACGGATTGCATATTTCCATTTGATTTCACATGAAGAAAACAAAAGAATCTGGCAATCAGCTGAGGAATAAGGGCAGGAGAGGTTAATGTACTCAGGCAAACAAAATCAAGAAGTACCTAGGGGGTTTTAGGAGTCTCTGATGAGGCGGTGAGCAGGCCTGGGATGAGCCGATGAGGTTGCTGTTGTAGACCTGCAGAGCCGACGTTTCGTAGATCAGTGGTGGTGCCGCGGCTGCCGGCGGCCGGCGTCCGTCAACCAGGCAGCAGGGGCGACTGGAAGTGGGCATCCGCCGAGCCGCGATGGACCAATCGTTGAAGCAAGTGGCGGCCGACGCCTCGTCTTTTAGTTTTTCTCGCTGTTAATTGAGCTCGTGGAGTCGAAGCGGTAGGCGCTAGTCTATTTCTCCTCAGGTTCATTGATGGGTGTTCCATTTTCTCGATTTGCTTTGCTTTTTTTGGCTGGGCTTTTCGAGAAGGCCGAAGGGAGTGGGGGCACCTGCTGTAGCCCGACTGGGGGCCTGCTGGCTGGCATCGAACATTGTACAAGGAGGATAGAAAATCGAGTGGGGTCATGGGCCCCCACTCGTCTTAACGTGCGTCCGCCCCTGCCCAGCAAGGTTGACGCAACAAATGATATGATTGCCTTCAACTCTCGGCCTTTTGACTCTTGGTCTCCTCTTCGAGGTCAAGATTGTGAATACCATCTTAGAGGAGTATTTTTCTCCCGCCCAATTGACCAAACGATCAATACATAAGACATAGTCCATAGGCAACCCAATTGTGGTGCAAATACAGTGCCCCACTTAAGACTGTGCGTTTAAATTGCATATCATTTTCACAGTTGGATTTCTCGTGTCGATATCTTAAAAACTAGATCCCCATGTTAATAGATTTTGACAAAAGAATCAAAGAAAAGGAGGAAAACGAATGTGGAAAAAAGGAAAAACTGAAAAACAAAAAAATGAATACAAAAAAAAAAGGGAAGCACGAAAGCATGGTTGCGGTTTTCATTTTGTTTTTCCTTTTTCAACAAGCATAATTGTGCTTCTCACAGATGCAAATATGTGCCTCCCGTAGAAGCACATATTAAATTTTCCTAAGAAGCAATTATGCACTTCTTGTGGAAGCACATATTTTTTTGCCTTTTTGAGACGCAAAGTTGTGCTTCACAAAAAAAATCGAAGACTTGGGCCATGTTTGTTTGGGCTGCGGCTGAACGAGAAGCAGCTGATAGAAGCTGAGAAGCAAGCTGAAGCTGTTAGAAGCAAATAAGACCAAAAAGTCCCTTTGATAACTTTTTTAGGACGATTGGTGAGGCTGTAACTTGTGTTGCAAGTCTGTAATGCCTTGAATGCTGAAGATGTTATTTAAGAACTGATTTGACATAATTTATTGATCATGTTGTATATTAGCTCAAATAGCACTTTTGGTGTCTAATTTAGTCCAAAAACAGTTATATTTTCATTGCTAAATAGTGATTATTTTAAAGGATTTTAATCAGTAAAATGGGCCTATTGAACACAAATTAGAGGGGTGGGGTGGGGTGTAAGTCATCGTGTTTAGCATCAATAAATGATTTTTAGCTCATGATGTAGTTTCTTGTTTCGACCAGTTCCATGAGTAAATCTTCATCTGTTTCTAAATATAAGACTGTTTAGAGCTTCAATATGAACTACATACAAAGTAAAATAGGTGAATCTACATTCTAAAATATGTCTACATACATATGTATGTAGTTCGTATTGAAATCTCTAAAAAATCTTATATTTAAAAACAGAGGGAGTACATCCGAAAAAGGAGCAACTTCACATCCGAGATGAAATGAATGAAACAAGACAGAGAGGGGAACACTGCCATAGGCTCATGATTCAACGATCAATTGAGAAGATGGCTCCATAGAGGCGGCAACCGACGGTGAAGGTAGGAAGTAGCATTTGTCAGGGTCGTCACCGCAGGAAGGTGCAGAGGCGAGCCAATAGCTAGGGAGACATGCGCTCCAGCCGACAGGGAAACCAGCAGCGGTGCCTTGGCGGGTGCTCGAAACCCTAGTTGGTCGCTCTCGTTTTTTAGGGGAGCGAGCTCCGAGAGCTGGGACAAGGCGGGGAGGTGAGCTCCAGCCGGTGCGATGGCCGGAGATGGCGGTGGCTCGATTTGGCGTGAAGGGAGGGGCGGGAGGAGATGGGGAAGCGAGCTCCAGGAGTGGGGATGAGTTAGGAAGGCGAACTCCGGGAGCGAGGATGAGCTGGGGAGGCGGCTCCGGTGGCAGGGAGGCGAGGGAGAGCGGATGGAAGGTTGGCTAAAGGTGCTTTTGCTTCACAGTGAAATTTTGACAAGGGCTTTTCAGAAGCCCGCCTGAGAAATTAGATGTTTGGTTGGGCTTCTGCTTTTAGGGGCTTAGAAGCTGTAAAAGCTAAAACAGAAGCTTAAATAAACATGGCCCTAGGAAACCAGGAGATAATCAAAAATTCGAAAGACCCCCCAAAAAATTTAAATCCCAAAAAACACGTAAAAATAAATAAAAAATAATCAAGAGAAAGCGCTTAGCATGCGACACGTGACACAGTCCGAGTCCAGAAAAAATGACCCTTGCGGGAGCTCTCCAAGTTTTTTTTTTTAGAATAGCTCTGCAAGGGATAACCCTCAGTTAATTGATTTAAGAAATTTTGATCCACAAAGCGTTAAATAGGCCCTCCTCTAACAGCCGCCCTATCATAGTGCAACAAATGGGCACAATGTCTGCTCTGACTATGTCTCGCTTGCAGCGAGATCTAGTGCAGCCTCTCTACCTACAGCTGCCCAAAATCAGCCAACCAGCAACGACCACATGCCTTTAGTGCTTGTTTATCTTCTTTTTTCCCTTCACATTTCCTCTTTTGCTTTATGATTTATTTTACGTATTTAGAAATATTTTAAATACATATATTTATTATATTATAAAAATCCCTTTACATGCATAATTGGGAAATATTAATCATTTACTTAGAAAATGTTAAATGTGTATAAAAATGTTTCCGATGTATATAAAAGTATAACCTGTGTATGTAAAAAAATAGACATCAGAAAATATATACGAAAATAATGTCAATCATGTCTCTAAAAATTGTTAAATGTGTACATAAAAAATATTTTGGATGTATACATAACAATGTAGTTGGCAGCATTGACAAAATTTTCTTTACCAGCTTGGCCCCCTATGCCCGGCTCCGCCCCTACAATGTACAATGTGTATGAGAAAAGTACATATCGAAAGATATAAGTTTTCAAAAATGTTCATTGTGTATTGGACAGATGTGCATGAAAAAAGTAGACATCCAAAACATATGTTAGAAAAATATATTAATCATGTATTTTTCAAAAAATCATTCATTTAAAAGAAATGTTTATTACCATAAAAAATATTCATCTTGTATTTAAAAAAACTGTTGGCCATGTATTTGAAAAAGTCTTCATAACATGTACTTTCGATAAAAAAAGTTACATCATGTATTGGAGAATTGTACATGTGTATCAAAGAATGATTCACGTGTACACCAAAAATGCACATTGTGTGCTGAAAAAATAGCTTCGAGCTGAAGAAAACAAAAATGATGAAAATCGACAAGGAAACAAAAGAAAGCGAATAAAATCAAACTATAACAAAGAAACAAAGGAAAATAACTAGGAAGAAACAAAATAAAACCGAAGAATTTAAAAAAAAACTGGAGAAAAGTGATTGCAAAAAAAAAAAGTGAAACAAAGAAAACTGGATAAAACCAAGAAAATAAAAAATAAAAAATAAATAAGAAAGAGTCGGCCCGGTAATGTAGTATTCAGGGAAAAAGCTTCACTCGAGACGGTAGGTACTATTTGTGTAAGCAAGATATAGGCCTCATGCACGATGCTTGTCGCTCGATTTCTACCTTGTGTTGCCCATAATAAAAGGTCGCGATGAGCTCCGCTCAAGTCAGGCTAGGCGTTTTTTTTTGAAATATAAGTCAGACTAGGCGTTGCTTGTGTGGCCCATGATAAAAGGTCGCGATGAGCTCGGTTCAAGTCAGGCTAGGTGTTCGGGTCGGGTTAGATAATTCAGGTTATAAGAAATTTGGGTTTTCAAAAGTAATACCTGATTTTTGTTCAAATAAATTTATACCTGAAAAATCAGGTTTGCTCAGGTCATCCCGAATTGCCAAAATAAACACGCAAAACAACAATTTTCCAAGAGTGCAAGGTGACGCGAGTCGCGAGGAGGCTTGACGTGCACTAGATAGACGTTGGCCGGCACACGAGGTCATCGGGCGAGGTGGGGCCGTACCTACGGAGGCGTTTGAGCTCGCTAGCTGGAGCTTGCAGAGGACGATGGCCGGAGGCTGTAGAGAGGGCGTGCGGTGCTGCCTGCTGTGGGTGGTGTTGCAGCCGGATATCGCGGCCATGGGCACGTGGTGTTGAGTATGAGGCTGGTTGGTGATGACGTGACGAGAAGGCGGAGGAGGGCAACAGGCAGCTGCGATGGCACGAGGGAACGTCCTACGTGGTTGTGTCGGTCAGAAGGGGAGAAGCAGATCGAGTATGGCGATCCTGACTCATAAGTCGAAGCTTTCAGAATTATTATGGTCGAATCTTACATGAATAGGGCCATCGAGGCCAAACATCAAATAAAACACACGCAACGAAAATCTTCAACGATAAATTGGACCCATGTCATCTGCCTTGACCCTGAAGGCATTCTGATTGGGAAACGTTCCAATTCTTATGGTCGTCACCAAAGAACTCTTCCTCAAATTCTTGTTCTTCCATGTCTGGCCGACTAAATAACTAGGGATAAGCCAACGAGTATTTTTGAATGCACTCGCAAGTAACCCATGATCGAAACAAAGTAGACATGCATGGTATAGCACTAGGTAGGTATTTTTGCGAAAAGCTAGTTTTGAGTGCAACATCATGTCCTATCGTTTTGTAAATCATGTATCATGAGGTTATAGATATCAATATAAACAGAATTTAAAGAACTCGAATATAATCATCTCATCAAGTGATCTGTCTTCCTTCTCATACCCAAGTTCGTATAACACTAGACATAGTTTAAGAAGCATCACCCAACTGTTCTTGACAGTAAACACGACTATTCAAATACTTTAACACTATGGAGAGGTTGTATACTTTTCCCACAAGACTCGAGAACTTCCGTGTCAATCCATGACTCGCGGTATATTGCATACCCGAGGTAAGCACCCCAAACAATATCTTTCCCCAGTAAACACTTAACAAAGAGTCCACTCATTGGTACCCGACCCTCATGATAATATAACAATCACAACATCTTATATCCATGAGGGGACACAACTGTGTGCTCATTGTCTGTAAAAACAACCATAGTCATCCATTCCAGCACGACCTCGTATCGGGAGTGACCGAGTCACTCCGTTCACTAGTAATGTGGGCTCTCTGCTAGTATTGAGTAAGGTAGTTAACAAAGCCCCATCCCAGAAGGGGTCGTGCGGTCGTACATGTATGGTTGAGACGATCAACAAATCTTAAATCTAATCCGTTTTAGAAAACAACACACTCAACTTGCCTCGGTACACCACTTCTTTATCAAGTGGTTACCTAGCTCAACATATCCCAAGGGCATTAGTGGCACCCGTTGGGGTTTTCAAAAGTCTTTGATAAAAAACACTTCTGTTTTCATCTCGATGCATATACCAGTCCCACTTGCGTAGCCAACTACTATAGGACCCATCTACTTCACATCGACCTAACTCTAAACGAAAATAGAGTCATGAACAATGCCAGTATCAATGGTTCATGCAACGGAGACAAACCTAGCAAGCTTGCCAACGCAACATCATGCCTTTAATGCATAAATAAAATGCTATAATGCCATGCACAAAAATAGTTTCATCATCATGGTCAAAGGACTTCTTGCTTGGCTCAACAAAGTCTTCAATTCTTCTGGTGCTTCTCTTCCAACTCCTTCGTCAACAATGGGATCTAACGTTGCAAAGTAACGAGACACAAATAAGACAATAGATAAACATGAAAATAAAAGCACTTAGAAAAATTTCAACACATTTTTATTAAATACTAGGGTGTAAACTAAAAATGCCATATTCCTTAGTTTTGGAGTTGGAGCTATGAAAACAGAGAGGGGGATTTTTGAAGGTGGATTTAAATGCCCTAATAAGGATTTAAATTTGAACAGTACAAAAAAGTGTGATGGATATGTATGGAAGTCACACCACTAAATAGGTGGGATTTTCTGAAGAACTTAGGAGTTTGAATTATTGCATTTGGGCAAATATTCAAGCTTGTGGGATTTTACAAAGTTTTTGGAAAAAAAGAGAAACATCACTGTGCATACGGGCCGAGCCAGGCGCAGTGGAGCCGGCCTAGGAGCGAGCCAACCCAGGTGAGGTGAGGCGCGCGCATGGCTATTTCAAACCTGGTGGGTTGGATCCACCCGTTAGCGAGAGGGAGGGCACGCGAGCCTGACAGACGGGCCCCACGGGTCATTGTCAACCTTCGGCCAGAGGATGGCGATGCTCACCGGTGGTGATAAGAGGCCCGGTAGGAGAAACTGAGGGCACTGGCAAGCTCAGGGAGGAGTCGTCAGTCTGGTGGTGGTACGCACAGTCGCCGACGGTGAGGAAATCGACGACGACACCAAGTCGGAGTGGCGGAGCTTCGAGAAGAGCTCGCTCCAGTCGTCTCTGGTTGTGAACGATGGGGAAAAGGAAGGGAACGGATTCACGATATTGCAAGGGCTCCAGATCGAATGAGAGCAAGGGCCGAGGAGGCCCATGCCACGAGATCGTCGCCGATCCGAAACGACAGAGCTCGAGCTCGGGAAGTTCCAAAGAACATTGGGTGGCACAGGCGCTTGATTGCAAATGAGAGAGAGAGAGAGAGATCAGGGAGAGAGAGAGAGAGAGAGTCCCGAGGCATCTTTATATAAAGATTTTGAGGCACCATGGAAGGCGTCCATGAGTGTCCGCGGGATCAGCTCCGGTGACTGCTAGGAGCGGCCAGGGGTGTCGTGTGGTGTTTGTAGGGGTAGTGCAGTGCGGTGGGAGAGAGAGAGAGAGAGAGAGCTAGGCAGTCTCTAGCGCTCACGCGTGTGATGCCGAACATTGGCTGAGCTAGGCGGCACTCGGGCACGCGTTGCAGGGGTGAGAGAGAGGAAGGAAGGAAGATCCCTACACGGTGTCGTGTTGCGGACGCCGAGGGGCCTCGACAGGCGCGTGAGGGAGGCCTGAGGTGGTCTGGAGGGAGGTGAGGGCGGCGTCAATGCTCTGGTGCGCTGCAGCACGCTCCAGAGCGGACTTTTGGCTGGCATGGCATGCCTTTAACGACATGGGCGTGGCCACTTATGTCCATAGGGTGCAGGGGGAGTAAACAAAGGGAGAATGCCCTTGGATGCTCTGGAATCTTGCTAGGAGAGAGGGAATGCTGAGAGAGGGAGAGCTCCTATCCGTAGAGAGAAGGTGGTGTTTTCACCCCCTTAATCATGGAGATTGGGGCTGGGAAACTTATTTGAGGTAGATGGTGAGTAGGAGGGGCTGTGGTAAATTTGCAGCTCATGGAGAACACATTTGGTCCCTCAATTATTAATCACAAATACTGGACAGAAGGTGTTCGATCCTAGTTTGAGGCATCTAGGGGAATCCAATAAATGTGAGATTTAAGAGGAACTAGCTTGGGGTTGATTTGGACTAGCTCGCCAATTTGTATCTCATTTGGAGAAACTTACCAACACAATCTTTGTAAACCCTAGAAATTAACAAAAATGGTTTTGCATAGATCTAGTAAAGTTGCACTATTCTCTTTGATGAACCACTTGGTCTAGATGCAAGAATAGGCATTTAGAGCATGCCCACCAATTTTAAGCACATTTGGAGAAACTTGATAATGTAAAGTTGGAAAGACTTAGAAATGGACAGAGAGAGTTTTGGGGGTACTTTGATAAACCAAAACAAGTTGGATTGAGATGGACCATGGCAATATTAATATTTGAGGCATACTAGACTTGCTGGAATTTTCATGGATTTATCTGACAATATTTCTTGGAGAAAATTTTAAATACTTGAAATATCCAGAAAGAGTTTTGGAAGGTTTTGTCCAATATTTTGAACATGATGATGCGTTGAAACTCATATATATGGAAAATATATGTCCAATGAGTTTCCCTTAATTTTCTCAATTATTTTTTAAACATTAAATTATTTTCCCCAATACAAGACCATTTCGGGCCTCAAGAAAAAGCTTTTAAATAAAATACAAACATAAATTTTAAAAAATATTTTTTGTGGTTTTGGGGGGTCTTATATATAATAGGTTCCAATTATAATTTTTGAAAGATTTTAAATACCCTAATTTAAGGACTTGTAGTTCAAGTCTAAACAGAGGATTTTTTCGAAACCTAAATTTAATAAGTGCTTTTTGGCCAAAATAAATATGTATATAAATAGTTTTATGTCCTATACACATGGCACCCTCCTCCCTCTCCTCCTATATATAGTGGTGGGTTTTGGGCTGCCAAGAACACAAGTTTCTTCCTCTCTCGGCCCAGCCCTACTCCTCCCTCTCCTCGTTCTCCGTAGTGCTTGGCAAAGCCCTGCCGGAGACCATGCAACTCCACCGTCACCACGCCGTCGTGCTGCTGGAGCTCTCCCTCAACCTCTCCTCCCTCCTTGCTGGATCAAGGCATAGGAGACGTCACCGGGCTACACGTGTGTTGAACGCGAAGGCGTTGTTGTTCTGCGCTAAGATCGGAGTCCATCACGATCTGAATCACTACGAGTACGACTCCACCAACCGCATTCTTGTAACGCTTCCGCTTAGCTATCTTCAAAGGTATGCAGATGCAATCTCTTCCTTCTCGTTGATGGTTTCTCCATAGATAGATCTTGGTGAACGCGTAGAAAATTTTGATTTACTACTATGTATCCCAACAAGAGGACGGGGACAAGGGGGGATCGAGTCAGAGTGACGAGAGAGGAGAAGCCAAAGTGGAAGGAGGGCCGGAGGAGCTCTGTACCCAGAGGTCGACGATGAGGTCACCGCGGCGGTCCTCGGCCCGATTCCGAGCGCAGGAGCCACGGGAGGTCTTTGGGACGTGCAGGGGGTCTATAAGGGATAGAAGAGAGAGAGCAAAGGGAAGATAGGGGCTCGGGAGGCCCTTTTATAGGAGGGGGCGAGTCCATCGAGCTGCAGTGCGCCGGCGAGGTCATGGCGCTCGCTGGAGGGCTCGGGGAAGGGAGAGAATGGGTCTGAGGCGCTCCTGGGTGTCGTCCACGACCGGAGGGAGAGGAGAGAGGGGCAGGGGAGCGCGCGCGTGCGAGCCCCATGGTTGGCTGGTTTGGGTGGCCGCGGCGCGTGCAAGAGGAGGGAGGAGGAAGGAGAGAGAGAGGAGGGGCCGACAGGGGTGGCGTGGCCCGGACGCCGAGGGGGACCAAGTGGCGCAAGGGGGAGGCCCGAGGCCGCCGGAGCCATGCAGTGGCCAGCGGCTACAGTGCCGACAGGCATTGTAGTGTGCTCCACAGCGCACGTTTGGCATGCCACGGCATGCCAATGGCGTCTTCTGCGTGACCACTCATGCCTAGGGGATCTAGGGGGAGATAACAATGTGGAATAGGGCATTGGATGCTCTGGGATGCCTTAGGAGAGAAAGAAGGTTGGGAGAAAAAGTAGAAATGGGGCTGCCCAGGGGTGAAAATGGGGGGGGGGGGGGGTTACCCCACTTACCCATGGAGCTTTGGCTAAGGAGAGTTACTGGAGGTAGCTAGTAACTCAGAGAGGCTATGGTAAAAAGCTGTGGCCAAGGGTAAAAAGATAAGAGGTGAAAATGTTGGTTTTACCAAATCACCAGAAGGTGTTTGGTGGTGTTTTGGGCAAGAAGATGCTTCCACCTTGCATAGATATTTACCAGGGTCAAAGGCTAGGTGAAAATGAGATGCTCCACCAAATTTGAGCTTAAGGAGAAAAAGTTGCCAATGGAAATTTGGTGAACCCTAGAAATTGGCAGAAACTAATTTCTATAGATCCAATAATGCTAGGCTTTAACCCTTGATGCACCACTTAGTGTATCACCACTATTTGGCCATTAGAGTATGCCCACAAAGTTTGAGGCCAAGGGGAGACACTTCACAATGTAAAGTTGCTCAAACTTGTTTCTGGACAGGAATGGTTTTGGGATGGTTTGATGAACCAAACCAACTTGTATTGGTATGAAACTTTTCAAGATCATCACCCATGATAGAGTAGACTTTCTGGAATTTTCCTGGAATTTATTGAGAATATTTCTTATAAAAATATTCCAAAAGTTTGATCTGAACAAAAAGGGTTTTGAAGGGTTTTGCCTATGATCCGGTCATGCCCTTGTGTTGAAACTCATATATATGGAAAATATATGTCCACTGAGTTGCTCTAAATTTTCTCAAATATTTTAAAAGCATTTAAATAATTTTTCCCTAGGAAAACCATTTATGGCCTTAAGAAAAAGCCGTTAAATAAAATATGAAAATAATATTTGGTGGTTTTGAGAAGTCATATATAGTAAGTTTGAAATAAAGCCTTTGGGAAAGAAGGGTCCACCTGATTTGAGGACTTGCAGTCCAAACCTCATCTCAGGGGGGTTTGGAGACTTAAATCAAATAAATCATTTTTGGTCAAAACAAAATTTGATGAAAGTAGTTTTGGGCACTATTCACATGGCATGATCATTGGGAAAGGGGTTTGGACCAAGGAAGATGATTATGGAGGGGAATAGAACCTAGTAGTGCCATAAAACTCAATCAACAAGCAAGCAAACAACACAACAAGCAAGCATAAGCACATAGAAAAATTTTAGTTGGCTCTAAATTTTGCAAACCCAATCATAACAATGTGCTACAATCACAGGGTGTGACAGACCTTTCCCCCTTACAAGAATCTCGTCCCCGAGATTCCTAGGCTAAGCACTAAAAAGATAAGGGAACTCGGATCTAAGATAATCTTCACGCTCCCAGGTTGCTTCTGCTTCAGTGTGGTTGCTCCATTGGACCTTGAAGTACTTGATGGTGCGACTTCAGGTGTAGCGCTCGGCTTCATCGAGAATGCAGACTGGCCTCTCACGATAATTGAGATCTGGCTGAAGATCGATGGCTTGATGGTCGATGTCCTTGTAGAGGTCGGGGCGGTTGGGAACTTGCGGACACTTCCGGAGTTGTGACACATGAAAGACGTTGTGCACATCTGACAGCTCGGAAGGTAGCTCCAACTGGTAGGCAACTTCTCCACGCGTGGCGGTGATCTTGAAGGGGCCGATGTATCTTGGCACGAGCTTTCCTTTGACGTGGAAGCGCTTGGCTCCCTTGAGAGGCATGACCCGAAGTTTAGACATGGTCGCCGACACAGAAGTTCACTTCTCGGCGGTGAGAGTCGGCATGGCTCTTCTGTCTTGACTTGGCGGCCTCCAGACGTTATCGGACGAGTTGAAGTTGCTCTTCGGCTTCGTGGAGGATATCTGGTCCAAAAATTAATCCTTCTCCGGTCTCCGACCAGTTGAGGGGAGTACAACACTTGCGTCCATACAACACCTCAAACGGTGCCATCTGAAGACTCGACTGATAGCTGTTGTTGTAAGAGAACTCGGCGAAGGGTAGGCAATCTTCCCACTTGGCTCCATATGCCAAAACACAAGCGCGGAGCGTATCTTCGAGTATCCGATTTACTCGTTCCGTTTGCCCACTGTTCTGGGGGTGAAAAGCAGTGCTGAAGGAGAGCTTGGTTCCCATAGCTTCTTGAAACTTCTTCCAGAATCTTGAGGTGAACTGGGTTCCTCGATCTGACACGATCTCCTTTGGAACTCCATGAAGGCTCACAATGCGGTTGATGTAGAGATTCGCGAGCTGGCTACCATCGTAGGTGGTCCTGACGGGGATGAAGTGGGCTACCTTGGTCAGGTGATCAATAATGACCCAAATGGAGTCATGTCCCTTGCTTGACCTCGGTAAACCGGTGATAAAATCCATCCTGACTTTGTCCCACTTCCATTCAGGCACTTTGAGGGGTTGCAGCAGCCCAACGGGTCGCTGATGCTCAGCCTTGACCCTCTGGCATATGTCATACTTAGCCACAAACGTGCATATCTCCTGTTTCATGCCATGCCACCAGAATCTTGCCTTGAGGTCTTGATACATCTTGGTTCCTCCAGGATAGATGGAGTATGGAGTGTCACGAGCTTCTTGCAAGATTAGGTTCTTGAGCTCTTCTTTGTTGGGTACGCAGATGCGATTCCCCAACCATACCACTCCTTGTTCATCCTCTGAGAATCCTCGGGCCTTGCCTGCCTTGATCTTCCTCTTGATGCCTTCAATGCACTCGTGTCCCTTCTGGGCTTCATTGATATCATCCATCAAGGTAGGCTTCGCTTTGAGGTTGGCGAGGAATCCTGGTGCAACCAGTTCCAGACCGAAGCTCTCAAGTTCTTCATACAGGGTGGGTAGCCTTTCCTTAATCATAGCATTCAAGGAACAAGCCTTTCTGCTTAAGGCGTCTGCTACCACATTGGCCTTTCCGGGGTGGTATTGAACACTGAGGCCGTAATCCTTGATCAATTCCAACCATCTCCGCTGTCTCATGTTCAACTCCCTTTGAGTGAAGATATACTTCAAACTCTTATGGTATGTGAATATCTCACATCACTTCCCCAGAATGTAATGTCGCCATGTCTTCAAGGCATGGACCACGGCTGCCAACTCGAGATCATGAGTTGCGTAGTTCTCTTCATGAGGACGTAGCTGTGTGGATAGATATGCTACGACTCTGCCTTCTTGCATCAGAACACCTTCCAATACGGTTCTTGATGCATCACAATAAATCACAAAATCCTTGTGAAAATCAGGGGTGGGCAAAACAATGGCTATGGTCAATCTCTTCTTGAGCTCCTGGAAGCTTTCCTCGCACTTAGCGGTCCATTCGGACTTCTTGTCCTTCTTCAAGAGATGGGTCATGGGTCGGGCAATGCTTGAGAACCCTTCCGCGAACTTGTGGTAATATCCCGCGAGTCCGAGGAAGCTTCTGACTTCCTTCACTGTGGTTGGGGTTTGCCATTCAGTCACAGCTTCAATCTTGGCAGGATCCACTGATAATCCTTCCACAGTCAACACCTGACCCAAGAATCCAACTTCATGCAGCCAGAATTCATACTTGCTGAACTTGGCATAAAGCTGGTGCTCTCGAAGCTTTTCTAGGACCAATCTCAAGTGCTCCTCATGTTCTTCTTCCGACTTGGAAAAGACGAGTATGTCATCAATGAAGAAAAGAACGAACTTGTCCAAGTACTCCATGAAGACTTTATTCATGAGGTACATGAAGTAGGCGGGGGCATTAGTTAGTCCGAATGACACGACCGTGTATTCATACAGGCCATACCGGGTCACGAATGTCGTCTTCGGAATGTCTTGGGGTCTGATCTTCAGCTGGTAGTACCCAGACTTGAGGTCGATCTTGGAGAACACCTTGGCTCCATTCAACCGATCAAACATGTCTTCAATCTTGGGGAGTGGGTATTTGTTCTTTATCGTGACCTCATTGAGAGAACGGTAATAGACACAAAGTTTGATAGTTCTGTCCCTCTTTGACACAAATAGAACAGGAGATCCCCAAGGAGAGGCACTAGGGCGAATAAATCCTTTTCTGAGCTGCTCTGCCAGTTGCTTCTTCAACTTGGCCAACTCTACGGATCCCATCATGTAGGCCTTCTTATAGATGGGCCTTGATCCAGGCATAAGTTCAATGATGAACTCGATGTCGCGGTCAGGAGGCATTCCGGGCAGCTCATCAGGAAACACATCCGGGTACTCACATACCACTGGCACTTGATCCAACTCAATTCCCGACAAACAGTTAGCCTGAGGGGCTTGAGTGGAGGCAGGGTTGGGAACATACTTGACTTCCACTCCTTGGCTATTGGTCATGGTGAAAATCCTCTTGGCACAGTCTAACAAGCCTTGGTGCTTGCTTAACCAATCCATGCCTAGGATCACATCCAAGCCTTCTGACTTCAGGATGATAAGGTCGGCTAGGAAGTCTACCCCGTTGATGTTAATCTCAACTCCGTTACAACCTATCCCAAACTTCATAACTGATCCCGGGGTTTGTATCAACATACGACTACCCAGGGGTGTAGGCTTCATGCCACTCTCTAGTGCAAACCTTTGGGTGACAAAAGAATGCGAAGCTCCACAATCAAACAATACTGGTGCTGGGGTTGAGTTGACGAGGAACGTACCCAGTATGACGTCCGGGTCTTTCTGGGCTTCCTCTGCGGTGACGTGATTCACACGACCCTTGCCATTGTTGGGATGGTTGTGTGGAGCGGGGTTCCTTGGTGGTGCTCCACGGGCTTGACCTTGAGCTGGCGCATTGGGGCGCGGTGCATCTGGCTTCTTATTGGGACATAGCCTAGAGATGTGTCCTGGCTGACCCCATCCAAAGCAAGCGACTTGCCCAGGGTTGTTGTTGAAGTTCCTGCCACCGTTGTTGTTATTGGGGTTGTTATTGTAGGCTGGCCTGGGATTGGCATACTGCTAAGGCTGGTAGCTCGGACGAGGTGCAGGAGGTCTAGCCTGTTGCGGCTGATGGGTTGGCCTGGCTGGGGCTGGCTGCCATGGGCAAGGCTTCTGGTTGCTTGAGCTTCCCTTGCTGATCACCTTGCGCTTGCGAGTGTTGTCGATGGGACGACGCTTGTCTTCCAGCATGAGGGCCTTGTTCACTAAGTCAAAGAAGGTACGGTAGTCGCAGATGATGAGCTAATACTGCAGGACCTGCTGAAGTCCTTCCATGAAGCGTTCCTTCTTGGCATCCTCCGTGCGGACATCTTCAGGTGCATACCTTGACAGCAGGTTGAACTTTTGCAAATACTCCTTGACAGAGCCACTTCCTTGCCTCAGTGCTCGGAATTCTCTCTTCTTGATAGCCATGATCCCAGAAGGAATATGGGCAGTGCGGAATCCTTCCTTGAAGGCATTCCACGTGATCACACGTTCTCCTTGCATGACCTTGAATCCATCCCACCAAGCTCGGGCGGTACCTCCGAGGTAGTGAGAGGCATAAAGCACCTTCTCACGATCCTCATTGCAGTTGACCAATGCAAGGAGGTCCTCGATGATGCGGATCCAGTCATCAGCATCCAACAGTTCAGCAGTCTCGATGAAGGTTGGGGGCGAGTTTCTCATGAACTCAGACAGCGTGGAGCGGCCATTGTCGTTCCTACCTTGCTACTGGTTGTTCACGAGAGCTTGAGCCATCTACTGGATAGCAGCATTGTTGGCCTGGCGTTCCTCCCGGAGAACTTGGAGAAACTGAGCTATGGTCATGTTCTTCGGCGGAGGTGGTGGCGGGGGAATGTCGCCTTGTGGCTGCTCCTGGTGTCCTCCAGCGTGAGCAGTCCCCCTAGCTCCATGTTGCTCGCTGGAGTTGCCGGCTTCAGGGTTGGTGAAGGAGCTATTGCGGGTAGCAGTCACCATCCTGTTTGGAGCAGCCAAGTCAAACAACTGGGGTCGACAAGAGGTTAAGCAATAACGGAAAAAGCGCACCTAAGGGGGTCGGTCAAGTGCAAGTGTGTTGAAACAAAGGTCGAAAGACCAACAACATATATTAAGATAGATGATGGAGTTGCTTACATGTTGCCTATGACAAAAGCGCGACTTGCATCGGAACACAAACAACAAAACAAACAACAAGCACACATGGTTTCATATGAACCATTACACGGACTCGACTTCGCATGAGGGATACATGACTGATCCTACCTTAGGGGTTCTCAGACTCAGGTGGTGGAGTGCTCGGTCTCGTAGTCATGCTCCTCTGGGTCTTCCTCCTGTTCATCATCTAAACGGGCATCGTTCCTGGTCGAAGGGGTCGGGGAACGAGGAGGTCCATCCCGTCGACGCTTTGCAGGCGGGTCGGTGAAGAGCTCACGGTACTCCTTCGCACTCATGCGACGACTACGTGTAGGTGCATCACTAGCTGGGGGTACTCCTCCTCGATAAGCGATAGCTGGTCGTCCCTCGGGGGCTCCATCCTTCTTGATCTTGTCTGGCTTCGTCTTGGCTTGTCGAAGTAGCTCTCGGGTGTGGTGAAGTTCCTCGCGGAGCTTCACTGACTCCTCCATCAAGTTTTGAACCAGACTATCGGCAGAGAGGCTGAAGTAGGTCTGGAACCTAAGCGGTGTGCCATCTTCCTTGGTCGGAATCAGTGTCCAACTCTCGCCAAAGTCATCCTTCCTGAAGGGAAGGTAGCGAGTAGTTGGCTCGTCAGCCATCTCTGGAATGATGTCTCGAAGGTGTAGGAGTGCCTTGTGTGCAGCCGTCTCGACGGCAAACATCATGGTCTCCATCCGTGGTCCTTCAAAGAACCAACTAGTCGGGGAGTCATTTGCCTTCATGACCACATCCACGTGGTACTCCTTCGTGGCGGCATCGACCCAGTGCTCGTGGTAGAGGAAAATGGGTGGTTGGCGAAACTAGCACTTCTCCAGGCTATCTCCAAGGAGTAAGGGAAAGCCGTATGTTAGGAAGGCTTCGGGTACGACGGCCATCTACAAAGGTTTGAAAGGAGGAGAGTCAACAAAGTGTTGTGTGAAGCATATGAGAGGTAAATAGTGCAGAATTCCTAAGTTCCAATGCTAGGTGTAGTTTTGAAAACGAATTTTATCCTAACTAACGTCCATGCTAACTAAGGGCTTCCTACAATCAGGATGGCTCTGATACCAGCTTTGTGGGGACCCCGACTCATAAGTCGAGATCACCGAATGCACACGTACAGTGATCCCAGAGATCAATGCTCACTGAACACGCAGAAGCTGATTAACAAGAGTCTTACATCCATACTTAACATCTTACACAAATAATGACCACAAGGTCTTAGTCTTACATAGATAGGGCCACATGGGCCATACACTTAAACTAGAACAAGCAGCAGAAATCTTGGTCGAAAGCGTGAACCCATGCCATCTGCCTTAACCTATAGGCATTCTGACTGGAAAGCGTCCTAGTTCGCATGCTCGTCTCCAACGAACTCTTCAACATACTCCTGTTCTTCCATGCCTGGCCAATTAAATAACCAGTGGCAAGGCAATGAGTACTTTGAATGTACTCGCAAGCAACCCAAGTGTGGAACGAGGTAACAATGATGCATCATATAGCACTAAGTAGGTAATTTTGCGGAAAGCTAATTTTGTATGCTCGTGATGATGAAGTGGATTCGTTTGACAATGGTCTGCATGAAAAAAAGGAATTCATGTACAAGGAAGACAATCACTCCGAAGATAGTCCGGATCCGATCATTGATTTGACCCATACTCGGGAGGCAGTTCACAAGGAGAAAAATGAAGCTGAGGAAGTATGTGTGTTTGTATTTAATTTTCTCGTTTAATATTTTTAAGTTTGGAAAAATGAAGCTTCATGATATTTTTTTTGCCAACCAGAAAACACCACCTAAGATCAATGTCCAGAACAGTGGTTCACCAAAGAAGGCTAATGATGACTATGGTGCAACACCGGAAAACCCTTGGATCATTAGTAATTCTCCTCGGTCTAGTTCTTCGGACATAGACATCATGACATCTTATGCTACCAAGTTCATGGCTAATGCCAAGGGGCAAAAGTTGCCGACATTCGGAAAGGATGACGAAGTTTTGTCGGGAAAGAGGAAGCGGACAGTTCCCAAGAAATTTGAATCCCCATATGCACTTGATAAGCCAAGCAGGCGTTCCGCCCGCAGTACTAAACCTTCGGGAACTACCTCCGCAAATAGAGGTACTGTTACTAGCTTTCTTACTGTAATATATGCTAGTAACTAATGTAGTCACCATTATTGTTCATAATTTTCCATACAGCTCTGTTTTCTGAGATCATCGTGCCGGAGGTTGTGGCAGATGAGTTGATACCAGAACTAATTGATGCAATTGTTACATTTGTGGAGATAGATTGTAGGTCTGAAAAGAATAAGGGAAAAAGAGTTTACTACAATGGAAGTCTTAACTCACTTTCTTCGAAGATGCTTCGGCCGGTACTCGAACATAGATGGGTGTCGGATGGTGTAAGCACTATTAGCATGTCCTGTTATTAAATTGTATGACATGTGGCCACTTTTGAACATAAAATGTCTTGTCATATTTTATGCAGGTTATTGATTCTTACCAGGCACATTTGGCGTTACGCGTTGGTCATGATCGTCACATTTGTCCAGCGTGGAGGTCGAGATACCTCGTTGATCGGGATCTGGCACGAGAAAATCCATTGCCATCACCCTACAACATGGATAGTGTGTTGTCAAGATCTGGAGCAGTTCATAGAGTCAACGACAAGTATACTCTACGTGATAAGGTACGTTATGTTATTATACTTGTTCAGTATATGACATTTTCAAATGCACTTCATATGGTACATGATGTTTTCTTACACCGTAGATATATGTGACCTTGAATGTCGATAATTCCCACTGGATTACTGTGGTAATGCACATGCGCAAGAAAGAATTCCAAGTTATGGATTCGCTCTATACTCTTGAGCAGTCTATCGACACTGTGAAAGCACTGGTACTGTCACCATTACTAGCTTTGTTCCTACTAATTGTTGTATTCATTTCCATTTCCATTACTCCTTTTAGCTTTGTTCCTAATAATTGTTGTATTCATTTCCATTAACATTCCCGTTCATATAGCGACTCTCTATAGCAAATGATTTTCTTGAGGCAAACCGTATTACACCTGGAAAACATCCGAACGTGTCTAACTGGCCTATTAAAGAGTACCCCATGCCACCACAAAAGGACGGGTGAGTTAACGTACATCGTATTGTAATAACCACACATGTTGGTATGTACCGTAACTAATGTTTGCATATATAGCAACTCTTGCGGCCTTTTTGTGATAGAAGTTTTGGAGCATTGGTACGGTGACCAAATGACCGGCCATTTTAACCAGGTTGATTGATATTTCTGTTTGTAGACTCGGTGGTGTGATCGTGTAACAACTATTATCCACTATGCATTTATATGAAAATTTGCAGGGTACGGTTAACGCAAGGAGAAGACGACTCATCACCAAGTTGATTTTGTCACCTACCAACCAGCTAGAAGCAGTGAAAAACAAAATTCGCGACATCGCAAAGACAATCCAGGCATAAAGACTTCATAAGTGACGCAAGATTGAAGTTTAAATGGTTGGAGTTTAGTCCGGAAGCATGTTTCCGGGGCATGAGTAATTTTGGTTTGAGACATTTTTTGGATTTTAGGTTGCATACATGATGCAAGAATTCATGCGTTACCTATTTTGTGGATTTTATGTTGCATACACATACATGTTTATGTGTCATGCTGTGAGACAGTAAGTTCGTGCCAATAATTTGTTTTGCTTCACTTCACATTTGTTAGTGTTGAATATTTTACATATGCAATACTTATGGCCAAGATAAGGAAGATCCATGATTCCTGGCTGAAATTGAGTGATGAAGTATTTGTAGCAGTAAATTGTTGTCATGACTCGTTTCCAACCTGGCCATTTCCCACTGAGCCGCTTTCCCACCATGATGAACGGCAACACGTTTCACACCGGGCCCTTCCCACCACGATGAAGGGTAAACGTCGTCATGGATCCCCCTATTTAACCCCAACTCTTCTACTTCTAACCCGCACCTCTCTCGCCTCTCAATCCCCAAACTACACACTCGCACCCTCTCGCATCTCAGATCCAAGCCACGCCCCCTACCGGCACCATGCAGTACATCGGGCCAACCTTCCTCGTGCCGAACATCGTGCCGGAGAGGGAGTACCCCGCTGGGGTCATGGTCGAGAACGAGCTCCGAGTGTGGGAAATCTCGAGGTGGAGGGGTCCAATGGAGTTTACCACCGTGTTCATTAGGGCCGGTTACCGTCACTTACCTCCCGGCTCTCAGCTGATGTTCAACATCAGGGAGGCTCGCATCGGAGGAAGTGGCCTTATCGTCTGCTTCACCAATCCCTTTGATGCTAACAAGGTATGCAAGCTCCAGCGCTCCATCTATGGGCTGGTGCAAGCATCTCGGAGTTGGAACATTCGCTTTAATGAGGTGATTAAAGCGTTTGGGTTTGTACAGGTTTATGGAGAACCCTGTATTTACAAGAAAGTGAGTGGGAGCTCTATAGCATTTCTTATACTGTATGTGGATGACATGCTGATAATGGGAAATAATATAGAACTCTTGGAAAGTATAAAGGCCTACTTGAATAAGTGTTTTTCAATGAAGGACCTTGGAGAAGCTGCTTACATATTAGGTATTAAGATCTATAGAGATAGATCGAAACGCCTCATTGGTCTTTCACAAAGCACATACCTTGAAAAGATATTGAAGAAGTTCAATATGGATCAGTCCAAGAAGGGGTTCTTGCCTGTGTTGCAAGGTGTGAGATTGAGTACGACTCAATGCCCGACCACGGCAAAGGATAGAGAAGAGATGAGTGTCATCCCCTATGCTTCAGCCATAGGCTCTATCATGTATGCCATGCTGTGTACCAGGCCTGATGTGAACCTTGCCATAAGTTTGGTAGGGAGGTACCAAAGTGATCCCGGAGCGGAACACTGGACAGCGGTCAAGAATATCCTGAAGTACCTGAAAAGGACAAAGGACATGTTTCTCGTTTATGGAGGTGCCGAAGAGCTCGTCGTAAAGGGTTACGTCGATGCTAGCTTCGACACAGATCCGGACGACTCCAAGTCGCAAACCGGATACGTGTATATTTTGAATGGAGGGGCAGTGAGCTGGAGCAGCAGCAAGCAAAGCGTCATGGCATCATCTACATGTGAAGCGGAGTACATAGCTGCTTCGGAAGCAGCAAAGGAGGGAGTCTGGATGAAGGAGTTCATCACCGACCTAGGAGTGATTCCGAATGCGTCGGGCCCGATGACTCTACTCTGTGACAACACTGGAGCTAGTGCCCTTGCGAAGGAGCCCAGGTTTCACAAGAAGACAAGACACATCAAGCGCCGCTTCAACTCCATCCGTGATTACATTCAGGAGGGAGACATAGATATTTGTAAAGTGCATACGGATCTGAATGTCGCAGATCCGTTGACTAAACCTCTCTCACGAGCAAAACATGATCAACACCAGAATGCTATGGGTGTTCGATTCATCACAATGTAACTAGATTATTGACTCTAGTGCAAGTGGGAGACTGTTGGAAATATTCCCTAGAGGCAATAATAAAATGGTTATTATTGTATTTCCTAGTTCATGATAATTGTCTATTATTCATGCTATAATTGTGTTAACCGGAAACCGTAATACATGTGTGAATACATAGACCACAACGTGTCCCTAGTGAGCCTCTAGTTGGCTAGCTCGTTGATCAATAGATGGTCTCGGTTTCATGACCATGGACATTGGATGTCGTTGATAACGGGATCACATCATTAGGAGAATGATGTGATGGACAAGACTCAATCCTAAGCATAGCACAAGATCGTGTAGTTCGTTTGCTAAAGCTTTTCAATGTCAAGTATCATTTCCTTAGACCATGAGATTGTGTAACTCCCGGATACCGTAGGAATGCATTGGGTGTGCCAAACGTCACAACGTAACTGGGTGG
Organism: Hordeum marinum; assembly: GCA_022496015.1. Classification (NCBI taxonomy): domain Eukaryota; kingdom Viridiplantae; phylum Streptophyta; class Magnoliopsida; order Poales; family Poaceae; genus Hordeum; species Hordeum marinum. The sequence goes on along the minus strand of CM039674.1, from coordinate 414,422,911 downwards.
CTATAAAGGTACGCTACGGGTATCTCCGAAAGTGTCTGTTGGGTTGACACAAATCGAGACTGGGATTTGTCACTCCGTGTGACGGAGAGGTATCTCTGGGCCCACTCGGTAAGACATCATCATTATGAGCTCAATGTGACTAAGGAGTTAGTCACGGGATGATGTATTACGGAACGAGTAAAGAGACTTGCCAGTAACGAGATTGAACAAGGTATGCGGATACCGACGATCGAATCTCGGGCAAGTACCATACCGATAGACAAAGGGAATTGTATACGGGATTGATTGAATCCCTGACATCGTGGTTCATCCGATGAGATCATCGTGGAGTACGTGGGAGCCAACATGGGTATCCAGATCCCGCTGTTGGTTATTGGCCGGAGAGGTGTCTCGGTCATGTCTACGTGTCTCCCGAACCCGTAGGGTCTACACACTTAAGGTTCGATGACGCTAGGGTTATAGGGAAAAGGTATACGTGATTACCGAAGGTTGTTCGGAGTCCCGGATGAGATCCCGGACGTCACGAGGAGCTCCGGAATGGTCCGGAGGTAAAGATTGATATATAGGAAGTCCAGTTTTGGTCACCGGAAAGTTTTCGGGCTCATCGGTATTGTACCGGGAGTGCCGGGAGGGTGCCGGAGGACCCCCGGGAGGGGGTGACGACCAAAGGACCTCATGGGCCCTTAGAGGAGGTGTGCCAGCCCATATTGGGCCAGCCAATACCTTCTAGAAAGGGCCCATGCGCCAGGGATCTGGAGATAGAGGCAAAATGGATTTAAAAGGGGGGGGGTCCACCTCCCGTGTGGGAGGAGGACTCTCCCCCCACTTCGGCCGAATCCCTCCTCCTTGGAGGAGGGGCCAAGCCAGCCCTCCCTCTCCTTCCTCCTATATATATGCAAGGGTTTGGGCAGGTTTGAGACGATGAACTCTTTCTCTCTCGCTGCAGCCCTATTCTGCTTCTTCCTCCTCCGCAGTGCTTAGGAGAAGCCCTGCCGGGATACCTTGCTACTCCACCACCACCACGCCGTCGTGCTGCTGTTGGAGCTCTTCCCCAACCTCTCCTTCCTCCTTGCTGGATCAAGGCGTAGGAGACGTCACCGGGCTGCACGTGTGTTGAACGCGGAGGTGCCGTCCGTTCGGCACTTGATCGGATCTACCGCGATCTGAATCGCTGCGAGTACGACTCCATCAACCGCGTTCTTGTAACGCTTCCGCTTAGCGATCTTCAAAGGTATGAAGATCCAATCTCTCCCCACTCGTTTGCTGGTTTCTCCATAGATAGATCTTGGTGACACGTAGGAAAATTTTGATTTACTACTACGTCTCCCAACAGTGGCATCATGAGCTAGGTCTATGCGTAGAATCTATGCACGAGTAGAACACAAAGTAGTTGTGGGCGTCGATTTTGTTAATATGCTTGCCGTTACTAGTCTTATCTTGATTCGACGGTATTGTGGGATGAAGCGGCCCGGACCAACCTTACACGTACGCTTACGTTAGACCGGTTCCACCGCCTGACATGCACTAGTTGCATAAGGTGGCTAGCGGGTGTCTGTCTCTCCCACCTTAGTCGGATTGGATTCGATGAAAAGGGTCCTTATGAAGGGTAAATAGCAATTGGCATATCACATTGTGGTTTTGGCGTAGGTAAGAAACGTTCTTGCTAGAAACCTATAGCAACCACGTAAAAACTTGCAACTACAAATTAGAGGACGTCTAACTTGTTTTTGCAGCATATGCCTTGTGATGTGATATGGCCAGAAGGATGTGATGTGATGCATTGTGATGTATGAGATTGATCATGTTCTTGTAATAGGGTTCACGACTTGCATGTCGATGACTATGACAACCGGCAGGAGCCATAGGAGTTGTCTTACATTATTGTATGACCTGCGTGTCAATCATAAACGTCATGTAATTACTTTACTTTATTGCTAAGCGTTAGCCATACTAGTAGAAGTAATAGTTGGCGAGACAACTTCATGAAGACACAATGATGGAGATCATGATGATGGAGATCATGGTGTCGTGCCGGTGACAATGATGATCATGGTGCCCCGAAGATGGAGATCATAGGAGCAAGATGATATTGGCCATATCATGTCACTATATTGATTGCATGTGATGTTTATCATGTTTACATCTTATTTGCTTAGAACGACGGTAGTAAATAAGATGATCTCTCAATAAAATCTCAAGAGAAGTGTTCACCCTAACTGTGCACCGTTGCTAAGGATCGTTGTTCCGAAGCACCACGTGATGATCGGATGTGATAGGTTCTAACGTTCGCATACAACGGGTGTAAGCCAGATTTACACACGCGAAACACTTAGGTTGACTTGACGAGCCTAGCATGTACAGACATGGCCTCGGAACACGGAAGACCGAAAGGTCGAACATGAGTCGTATAGAAGATACGATCAACATGGAGATGTTCACCATGGATGACTAGTCCGTCTCACGTGATGATCGGACACGGGCTAGTTGACATGGATCATGTGTCACTTAGATGACTGGAGAGATGTCTATCTGAGTGGGAGTTCATTGAATAATTTGATTATGTGAACTCGATTATCATGAACTTAGTCTAAAATTGCCTTTAATATCTATATTGTAGATCCAATGGCCAACGCAAATGTCAACCTCAATTTCAACGCGTTCCTAGAGAAAACCAAGCTGAAAGATGATGGAAGCAACTATGCGGACTGGGTCCGTGGCTTGAGGATCATCCTCATAGCTTCCAAGAGATTGTATGTCCTTGATGCACCGCTAGGTGACCCACCCATTCTCCCAACGGACCAAGACGTTACGAACGCTTGGCAGTCGCGCTGCGATGATTACTCCCTTGTTCAGTGCGGCATGCTTTACAGTTTAGAATCGGGGCTCCAAAAGCGTTTTGAGCAACACGGAGCATATGAGATGTTCCAAGAGCTGAAACTGGTTTTCCAAGCTCATGCCCGAGTCGAGAGATATGACATCTCTGACAAGTTCTTCAGCTGTAAGATGGAGGAGAACAGTTCTGTTAGTGAGCACATCCTCAAGATGTCTGGGCTTCACAACCGCTTGACTCAGCTGGGAGTTAATCTCCCGGATGACTCAGTCATTGACAGAATCCTCCAGTCGCTTCCACCTAGCTACAAAAGCTTTGTGATGAACTACAACATGCAGGGGATGGAGAAGTCCATTCCTGAGTTGTACTCGATGATGAAATCAGCAGAGGTCGAGATCAGAAAGGAGCATCAAGTGTTGATGGTAAACAAGACCACTAGTTTCAAGAAAGGCAAGGGTAAGAAGAACTTCAAGAAGGACGGCAAAGCTGTTGCCGCGCCCGGTAAGCAAGTTGCCGGGAAGAAGAAGAACAAGAATGGACCCAAGCCTGAGACTGAGTATTTCTATTGTAAGGGTACCGGTCACTGGAAGCGGAACTGCCCCAAGTGTTGGGAGACGTAGTAGTAAATCAAAAATTTCCTACGCGTTCACCAAGATCCATCTATGGAGAAACCAGCAACGAGCAAGGGGAGAGTGGATGTTCATACCTTTGAAGATCGCTAAGCGGAAGCGTTACAAGAACGCGGTTGATGGAGTCGTACTCGCAGCGATTCAGATCACGGTAGATCCGATCAAGTGCCGAACGGACGGCACCTCCGCGTTCAACACACGTGCAGCCCGGTGACGTCTCCAACACCTTGATCCAGCAAGGAGGAAGGAGAGGTTGGGGAAGGGCTCCAACAGCAGCACGACGGCGTGGTGGTGGTGGAGTAGCAAGGTATTCCGACAGGGCTTCGCCTAAGCGCTGCGGAGGAGGAAGAAGAGAGGTAGGGCTTCGCCGTGAGAGAGAGAGATCAAATCCTGTCTCAAAACATCCAAAACCTCAAGTATATATAGGAGGAGGGACGTGGAGGGCTGGCTTGGCCTCTACTCCAAAGAGGAGATGGCCGGCCGAATTAAAGGGAGAGTCCACCTCCCACAAGGGAGGTGGATCTCCTCCTTTTAAATCCTTTTTGCCTTATCTCCTTATCTCCAGCCACATGGGCCTTTAGCAAAAGTATTTCCCAGCCCAATAAGGGCTGACACACTTTATCTAACAGCCCATGAAGTCCTCTGGTCGTCACACCCCTCCCGGGGGTCCTCCGGCACCCTCCCGGCACTCCCGGTACAATACCGATGAGCCCGAAAACTTTCCGGTGACCGAAACTGGACTTCCTATATATCAATCTTTACCTCCGGACCATTCCGGAGCTCCTCGTGACGTCCGGGATCTCATCCGGGACTCCGAACAACCTTCGGTAATCACGTATACCTTTTCCCTATAACCCTAGCGTCATCGAACCTTAAGTGTGTAGACCCTACGGGTTCGGGAGACACGTAGACATGACCGAGACACCTCTCCGGTCAATAACCAACAGCGGGATCTGGATACCCATGTTGGCTCCCACGTACTCCACGATGATCTCATCGGATGAACCACGATGTCAAGGATTCAATCAATCCCGTATACAATTCCCTTTGTCTATCGGTATGATACTTGCCCGAGATTCGATCGTCGGTATCCCCATACCTTGTTCAATCTCGTTACTGGCAAGTCTCTTTACTCGTTCCGTAATACATCATCCCGTGGCTAACTCCTTAGTCACATTGAGCTCATTATGATGATGTCTTACCGAGTGGGCCCAGAGATACCTCTCCGTCACACGGAGTGACAAATCCCAGTCTCGATTCGTGCCAACCCAACAGATACTTTCGGAGATACCCGTAGCGTACCTTTATAGCCACCCAGTTACGTTGTGACGTTTGGCACACCCAAAGTATTCCTACGGTATCCGGGAGTTACACAATCTCATGGTCTAAGGAAATGACACTTGACATTGAAAAGCTTTAGCAAACGAACTACACGATCTTTGTGCTATGCTTAGGATTGGGTCTTGTCCATCACATCATTCTCCTAATGATGTGATCCCGTTATCAACGACATCCAATGTCCATGGCCATGAAACCGTGACCATCTATTGATCAACGAGCTAGTCAACTAGAGGCTCACTAGGGACATGTTGTGGTCTATGTATTCACACATATATTATGGTTTCCGGTTAACACAATTATAGCATGAACAATAGACAATTATCATGAACAAGGAAATACAATAATAACCATTTTATTATTGCCTCTAGGGCATATTTCCAACAGTCTCCCACTTGCACTAGAGTCAATAATCTAGTTCACATCACCATGTGATTAACACTTACATCACCATGTGATCATATCATCATGTGATTAACACCCAATAAGTTCTGGGGTTTGTTCATGTTCTGCTCGTGAAAGAGGTTTTTAGTCAGCGGGTCTGCGACATTCAGATCCGTGTGTACCTTTGCAAACTTTCCATTTCATATTTGTAGATACTGCTCCCACGCTCCACTTGGAGCTATTCCAAATGGCTGCTCCACTATACGTAGCTGGATTTCTACTAAGAGTCATCCGGATTGGTTTTAAAGCTTGCATCATCGTAACACTTTACGATGAACTCTTTATCACCTCCATAATCGAGAAATATTTCCTTAGTTCTCAAGTTACTAAGGCTAACTTTGACCGCTGTCTAGTGATCCACTCTTGGATTACTCTTGTACCCCTTGACAGACTCATGGCAAGGCACACACAGGTGCGGCACACAGCATGGCATACTATATAGAGCCTATGGCTAAAGCATAGGAGATGACACTCATCTCTTCTTTATCTTCTGCCGTGGTCGGGTATTGAGTCTTACTCAATTTCACACCTTACAATACAGTCAAGAACTCCTTCTTTGACCCATCTATTTTGAACTCCTTCAAAAACTTGTCAAGGTATGTCTTCGTCGAAAAAACTTATCAAGCGAATAGATCTATCCCTATAGATCTTGATGCTTAATAAAATAGTAGCTTTATCTGGGTCTTCCTTTGAAAAAAAACTTTTCAAACAACCCTTCATGCTCTTCCAGAAATTCTACATCATTTCCGATCAATAATATGTCAACTACATATTCTTATAAGAAATTCCATAGTGCTCCCACTCACTTTCTTGCAAATACAAGTTTCTCATAAACATTGTATAAACTTAAACACTTTGATCACCTCATCAAAGCATATATTCCAACTCCGAGATGCTTGCTCCAGTCCATAGAAGGATCGCTGGAGTTTGCATATTATTAGCATCCTTAGGATTGACAAAACCTTCTGGTTGTATCACATACAACTCTTCCTCACAGAAACCATTACGGAAACCTTGTTTTGTCATCCATCTGCCAGATTTCATAATCGAAAAATGCAGCAACTGCTAACAAAATTTTAATAGACTTTTAGCATCGCTACAGATGAGACAATCTCATTGCAGTCAACTCCTTGAACTTGGCGGAAACTTCTTTGCGACAAGTCGAGCTTTATAAACGGTGACATTTCACCATTAGCGTCTATGTTTATCTCAAAGGTCCATTTGTACTCAATGACCCGCCATTCAACAGGCAAGTCTACCAAAGTCCATACTTGGTTTTCATACATGGATCCTTTCTCGGATTTCATGGCTCCTAGCCATTTGTTGGAATCCGGGCCCACCATCGCTTCTCCATAGTTCGTAGGTTCATCGCTGTCCAACAACATGATTTCCAAGACAGGGTTGTCGTACTACTCAGGAGCAGTACGCGTCCTTGTCGACCTACGAGGTTCGATAGTGACTTGATCCGAAGCTTCATGATCATCATCATTAACTTCCTTTTCAACTGAGTAGGCTCTACAGAAACATCTTTCTGTGTTGCGCTATTCTCTGGATGAAACAAAGGTTCAACAACCTTATCAAGTTCTATCTTCCTCCCACTCAATTCTTTCGAGAGAAACTCTTTCTCAAGAAAGGACCCGTTCTTAGCTACAAATACATTTTGCGCTTGGATCTGAGATAGAAGGTATACCCAATGTCTCATTAGGGTATTCTATGAAGATGCATTTGTCTACTTTGGGTTCGAGCTCGCTAGGTGAAAAACCCATTTTCACATAAGCGTCGCAGCCCCAAACATTAAGAAATGACAGCTTAGGCTTCTATCAAACCATAATTCTCACGGTGTCATCTCAACAGACTTAGATGGTGCCCTGTTAAAGTGAATGGATTTGTCTTTAATGCATAACCCCATAACGATAGTGGTAAAACGATAAGAGACATCATAGTACTCACTATATCCAATAGAGCACGACTACGACGTTCGAACACACCATCACACTATGGTGTTCCAGGAGGCGTGAGCTGTGAAACAATTTCCACATTGTCTAAAATTGCATACCAAACTCGTAACTTAGATATTCACCTCCATGATCATATCATAGACATTTATCTTCTTGTCACGATGATCTTTAACTTCACTCTGAAACTCCTTGAACCTTTCAAACATTTCAGATTCGTGTTTCATTAAGTAAATATCCCCATATTTACTCAAATCATCAGTGAAGGTAAAGAAAAACAACGATATCCACTGTGTGTTTCAACACTCATTGGACCACATACATCAACATGTATTATTTCCAATAAGCCACTTGCCCGCTCCATCATATTGGATGACGGGGTCTCAGTCATCTTGCCCAAGAGGCATGGCTCGCATGTCTCAACCGATTCAAAATCGAGTGAGTCAAAAATCCATCATCATGGAGTTTCTTCATGCGATTTATACCAATATGACATTTAGCGGCAGTGCCACAAGTATGTGGTACTATCATTATTAACTTTATATCTTTTGGTACCAATGTTATGAATATGTGTACTACTACGATCATGATTCAATAAACCATTCCGAGTGGGTGCATGACCATTGAAGGCATTATCCATGTAAACAGAATAACCATTATTCTCTAACTTATATGAATAACCGTATCGCACTAATCATGATCTAATCACGTTCATGCTCAACGCAAACACCAAATAACATTTATTTAGGTTTATCACAAATCCTGAAGGTAGAGAGAGCGTGCGATGGTGATCACATCAATCTTGGAAATACTTCCAACACACATCGTCACCTTTCACCTAGCTAGTCTCCATTTACTCCGTAGCTTTTATTTCGAGTTGCTAACACTTAGCAACCGAACCGGTATCCAATACCCAGGTGCTACTAGGAGTACCAGCAAGGTGCACATCACTAACACATATATCAAATATACCTCCATTGACATTACCAGCCTTCTTATCTACCAAGCATCTAGGGTTTTTCCGCTTCAGCGAACATTCTCCTCATAACAGAAGCACTTAGTCTCGGGTTCGGGCTCAACCTTGGGTTTCTTCACTAGAGCAACAACTGGCTTGCCATTCCTGAAGTTTTCCCTTCTTGCCCTTGCCCCTTTTGAAACTAGTGGTTTAACTTAACCATCAACACTTGATGCTCCTTCTTGGTTTCTACCTTCGTGGTGTCAAACATCACGAACAACTCAGGGATCATCATATCCATCCCTGGCATGTTATAGTTCATCACGAAGCTCTAGTAGCTTGGTGGCAGTGACTTGGAGAACTGCATTAATCACTATCTCATCTGGAAGATTAACTCCCACTTGATTCAAGTGATTGTAGCACCCAGACAATCTGAGCACGCGCTCACCGATTAAGCTATTCTCCTTTATCTTGCAGACAAAGAATCTTGTTGGAGGTCTCATACCTCTCAACATAGGCACGAGCCTGAGATCACAATCTCAGCTCCTAGAACATCTCATATGTTCCGTGACGTTCAAAACGTTTTGGAGCCTCAATTCTAAGCCGCAATGCATGACGCATTGAACTATCACGTAGTCACCAAAAAGTGCCTGTCATATGTTCACAACATCTACAGACAACACTTGAGGGAGTGGTGCAGTTAGCGGTACATCAAAAACATAAGCTTTGTGTGCAGCAATGAGGACAATCCTCAGATCACGGACCCTGTCCGCATTATTGCTACCATCAACTTTCAACTTACTTTTCTCTAGGATTGTATCAATAAAACTGTGGAGCTACAGCGCGAGCTATCTACGACATAATTTGCAAGGACATTTTTAGACTAAGTTCATGATAATTAAGTTCACTTAATCAAATTATTAATGAACTCCCACTTAGATAGACATCTCTCTAGTCTTCCAAGTGATACATGATCCATGTCAACTAGCCCGTGTCCGATCATCACGTGAGACGGACTAGTCATCCATGGTGAACATCTCTATGTTGATCGTATCTTCTATACGACTCATGTTCGACCTTTCGGTCCTCCGTGTTCCGAGGCCATGTCTGTACATGCTAGGCTCGTCAAGTCAACCTAAGTGTTTTGCATGTGTAAATCTGGCTTACACCCGTTGTATGCGAACGTTAGAACCTATCACACCCGATCATCACGTGGTGCTTCGGAACGACGATCCTTAGCAACGGTGCACAGTTAGGGTGAACACCTTTCTTGAAATTTTATTGAGAGATCATCTTATTTACTACCGTCGTTCTATGCAAATAAGATGTAAACATGATAAACATCACATGCAATCAATATTGTGACATGATATGGCCAATATCATCTTGCTCCTTTGATCTCCATCTTCGGGGCACCATGATCATCACTGTCACCGGCACGACACCATGATCTCCATCATCATGATCTCCATCATTGTGTCTTCATGAAGTTGTCTCGCCAAATATTACTTCTACTACTACAGCTAACGTTTAGCAATAAAGTAAAGTAATTACATGGCGTTTATGATTGACACGCAGGTCATACAATAATATAAGACAACTCCTATGGCTCCTGCCGGTTGTCATAGTCATCGACATGCAAGTCGTGAACCCTATTACAAGAACATGATCAATCTCATACATCACAATGCATCACATCACATCCTTTTGGCCATATCACATCACACGGCATACGCTGCAAAAACAAGTTAGACGTCCTCTAATTTGTAGTTGCAAGTTTTTTACGTGGTTGCTATAGGTTTCTAGCAAGAACGTTTCTTACCTACGTCAAAACCACAACGTGATATGCCAATTGCTATTTACCCTTCATAAGGACCCTTTTCATCGAATCCAATCCGACTAAGGTGGGAGAGACAGACACCCGCTAGCCACCTTATGCAACTAGTGCATGTCAGGCGGTGGAACCGGTCTCACGTAAGCGTACGTGTAAGGTTGGTCCGGGCCGCATCCCACAATACCGTCGAATCAAGATAAGACTAGTAACGGCAAGCATATTAACAAAATCGACGCCCACAACTGCTTTGTGTTCTACTCGTGCATAGATTCTACGCATAGACCTAGCTCTGATACCACTGTTGGGAGACGTAGTAGTAAATCAAAAATTTCCTACGCGTTCACCAAGATCCATCTATGGAGAAACCAGCAACGAGCAAGGGGAGAGTGGATGTTCATACCTTTGAAGATCGCTAAGCGGAAGCGTTACAAGAACGCGGTTGATGGAGTCGTACTCGCAGCGATTCAGATCGCGGTAGATCCGATCAAGTGCCGAACGGACGGCACCTCCGCGTTCAACACACGTGCAGCCCGGTGACGTCTCCAACACCTTGATCCAGCAAGGAGGAAGGAGAGGTTGGGGAAGGGCTCCAACAGAAGCACGACGGCGTGGTGGTGGTGGAGTAGCAAGGTATTCCGACAGGGCTTCGCCTAAGCGCTGCGGAGGAGGAAGAAGAGAGGTAGGGCTTCGCCGTGAGAGAGAGAGATCAAATCCTGTCTCAAAACATCCAAAACCTCAAGTATATATAGGAGGAGGGACGTGGAGGGCTGGCTTGGCCTCTACTCCAAAGAGGAGATGGCCGGCCGAATTAAAGGGAGAGTCCACCTCCCACAAGGGAGGTGGATCTCCTCCTTTTAAATCCTTTTTGCCTTATCTCCTTATCTCCAGCCACATGGGCCTTTAGCAAAAGTATTTCCCAGCCCAATAAGGGCTGACACACTTTATCTAACAGCCCATGAAGTCCTCTGGTCGTCACACCCCTCCCGGGGGTCCTCCGGCACCCTCCCGGCACTCCCGGTACAATACCGATGAGCCCGAAAACTTTCCGGTGACCGAAACTGGACTTCCTATATATCAATCTTTACCTCCGGACCATTCCGGAGCTCCTCGTGACGTCCGGGATCTCATCTGGGACTCCGAACAACCTTCGGTAATCACGTATACCTTTTCCCTATAACCCTAGCGTCATCGAACCTTAAGTGTGTAGACCCTACGGGTTCGGGAGACACGTAGACATGACCGAGACACCTCTCCGGTCAATAACCAACAGCGGGATCTGGATACCCATGTTGGCTCCCACGTACTCCACGATGATCTCATCGGATGAACCACGATGTCAAGGATTCAATCAATCCCGTATACAATTCCCTTTGTCTATCGGTATGATACTTGCCCGAGATTCGATCGTCGGTATCCCCATACCTTGTTCAATCTCGTTACTGGCAAGTCTCTTTACTCGTTCCGTAATACATCATCCCGTGGCTAACTCCTTAGTCACATTGAGCTCATTATGATGATGTCTTACCGAGTGGGCCCAGAGATACCTCTCCGTCACACGGAGTGACAAATCCCAGTCTCGATTCGTGCCAACCCAACAGATACTTTCGGAGATACCCGTAGCGTACCTTTATAGCCACCCAGTTACGTTGTGACGTTTGGCACACCCAAAGTATTCCTACGGTATCCGGGAGTTACACAATCTCATGGTCTAAGGAAATGACACTTGACATTGAAAAGCTTTAGCAAACGAACTACACGATCTTTGTGCTATGCTTAGGATTGGGTCTTGTCCATCACATCATTCTCCTAATGATGTGATCCTGTTATCAACGACATCCAATGTCCATGGCCATGAAACCGTGACCATCTATTGATCAACGAGCTAGTCAACTAGAGGCTCACTAGGGACATGTTGTGGTCTATGTATTCACACATATATTATGGTTTCCGGTTAACACAATTATAGCATGAACAATAGACAATTATCATGAACAAGGAAATACAATAATAACCATTTTATTATTGCCTCTAGGGCATATTTCCAACACCAAGTACTTAGCGGATAAGAAGGTCGGCAACGTTAAAGGTATATGTGATATACTTGTTATTGATGTGTACCTAACCAGCGCTCGTAGTAGCTCCTGGGTATTTGATACCGGTGCAGTTGCTCACATTTGTAACTCCAAGCAGGAGCTGCGGAATAAGCGAAGGTTGGCAAAGGACGAGGTGACGATGCGCGTCGGGAATGGTTCCAAGGTCGATGTGATCGCCGTCGGCACGCTGCCTCTACATCTACCTTCGGGATTAGTTTTAAACCTTAATAATTGTTATTTAGTACCAGCTTTGAGCATGAACATTGTATCTGGATCTCGCTTGATACGAGATGGCTACTCTTTTAAATCCGAGAATAATGGTTGTTCTATTTATATGAGAGAAATGTTCTATGATCATGCCCCGCTGGTCAATGGTTTATTTTTGATGAATCTCGAACGTGATGTTACACATGTCCATAGTGTGAGTACCAAAAAGTGTAAAGTTGATAACGATAGTCCCACTTACATGTGGCACTGCCGTCTTGGCCATATTGGTGTCAAACGCATGAAGAAGCTCCATGCTGATGGACTTTTGGAGTCACTTGATTTCGAATCATTTGACACATGCGAACCATGCCTCTTGGGCAAGATGACCAAGACTCCATTCTCCGGAACAATGGAGCGAGCAACTGACTTGTTGGAGATAATACATACCGATGTATGTGGTCCAATGAGTGTCGAGGCTCGCGGTGGCTACCGTTATGTTCTCACCCTCACTGATGACTTGAGCAGATATGGGTATGTCTACTTAATGAAACACAAGTCTGAAACCTTTGAAAGGTTCAAGGAATTTCAGAGTGAGGTCGAGAATCAACGTGACAGGAAAATAAAATGCCTACGATCTGATCGTGGCGGAGAATATTTAAGTCACGAGTTTGACACGCACCTTAGGAAATGTGGAATTGTTTCACAGCTCACGCCGCCAGGCACACCTCAGCGAAATGGTGTGTCTGAACGTCGTAATCGCACTCTATTGGATATGGTGCAATCTATGATGTCTCTTACCGACTTACCGCTATCATTTTGGGGATATGCATTAGAGACTGCCGCGTTCACTTTAAATAGGGCACCGTCTAAATCCGTTGAGACGACACCGTATGAATTATGGTTTGGAAAGAAACCTAAGCTGTCGTTTCTAAAAGTTTGGGGTTGCGATGCTTATGTGAAGAAACTTCAACCTGAGAAGCTCGAACCCAAAGCGGAAAAGTGCGTCTTCATAGGATATCCCAAAGAGACTATTGGGTATACCTTCTACCTACGATCCGAAGGCAAATTCTTTGTTGCCAAGAATGGATCCTTTCTCGAGAAAGAGTTTCTCTCGAAAGAAGTAAGTGGGAGGAAAATGGAACTTGATGAGGTAATTGTACCTTCACTCGAACCGGAGAGTAGCGCAGCATAGGAAGTTGTTTCTGTGGAGCCTACACCGGCTAGAGAGGAAGTTAATAATGATGATCATGAAACTTCAGATCAAGTTGCTATTCGAAGGTCCACTAGGACACGTTCCACACCAGAGTGGTACGGCAATCCTGTCCTAGAGATCATGTTGTTGGACAACAGTGAACCTTCGAACTATGAAGAAGCGATGGCGGGCCCGGATTCCGACAAATGGCTTGAGGCCATGAAATCCGAGATAGGATCCATGTATGAGAACAAAGTATGGACTTTGGTGGACTTGCCTGATGATAAGCGAGCCATTGAAAATAAATGGATCTTTAAGAAGAAGACTGACGCAGACGGTAATGTGACCGCCTATAAAGCTCGGCTTGTCGCTAAGGGTTATCGACAAGTTCAAGGAGTTGACTACGATGAGACTTTCTCACCCGTAGCGATGCTAAAGTCTGTCCGAATCATGTTAGCAGTTGCCGCATTTTATGATTATGAGATCTGGCAAATGGACGTCAAAACGGCATTCCTTAATGGCTTCCTCAAGGAAGAACTGTATATGATGCAGCCGGAAGGTTTTGTCGATCCTAAAGATGCTAACAAGGTATGCAAGCTCCAGCGCTCCATCTATGGGCTGGTGCAAGCATCTCGGAGTTGGAACATTCGCTTTAATGAGGTGATTAAAGCGTTTGGGTTTGTACAGGTTTATGGAGAACCCTGTATTTACAAGAAAGTGAGTGGGAGCTCTATAGCATTTCTTATACTGTATGTGGATGACATGCTGATAATGGGAAATAATATAGAACTCTTGGAAAGTATAAAGGCCTACTTGAATAAGTGTTTTTCAATGAAGGACCTTGGAGAAGCTGCTTACATATTAGGTATTAAGATCTATAGAGATAGATCGAAACGCCTCATTGGTCTTTCACAAAGCACATACCTTGAAAAGATATTGAAGAAGTTCAATATGGATCAGTCCAAGAAGGGGTTCTTGCCTGTGTTGCAAGGTGTGAGATTGAGTACGACTCAATGCCCGACCACGGCAAAGGATAGAGAAGAGATGAGTGTCATCCCCTATGCTTCAGCCATAGGCTCTATCATGTATGCCATGCTGTGTACCAGGCCTGATGTGAACCTTGCCATAAGTTTGGTAGGGAGGTACCAAAGTGATCCCGGAGCGGAACACTGGACAGCGGTCAAGAATATCCTGAAGTACCTGAAAAGGACAAAGGACATGTTTCTCGTTTATGGAGGTGCCGAAGAGCTCGTTGTAAAGGGTTACGTCGATGCTAGCTTCGACACAGATCCGGACGACTCCAAGTCGCAAACCGGATACGTGTATATTTTGAATGGAGGGGCAGTGAGCTGGAGCAGCAGCAAGCAAAGCGTCGTGGCATCATCTACATGTGAAGCGGAGTACATAGCTGCTTCGGAAGCAGCAAAGGAGGGAGTCTGGATGAAGGAGTTCATCACCGACCTAGGAGTGATTCCGAATGCGTCGGGCCCGATGACTCTACTCTGTGACAACACTGGAGCTATTGCCCTTGCGAAGGAGCCCAGGTTTCACAAGAAGACAAGACACATCAAGCGCCGCTTCAACTCCATCCGTGATTACATTCAGGAGGGAGACATAGATATTTGTAAAGTGCATACGGATCTGAATGTCGCAGATCCGTTGACTAAACCTCTCTCACGAGCAAAACATGATCAACACCAGAATGCTATGGGTGTTCGATTCATCACAATGTAACTAGATTATTGACTCTAGTGCAAGTGGGAGACTGTTGGAAATATTCCCTAGAGGCAATAATAAAATGGTTATTATTGTATTTCCTAGTTCATGATAATTGTCTATTATTCATGCTATAATTGTGTTAACCGGAAACCGTAATACATGTGTGAATACATAGACCACAACGTGTCCCTAGTGAGCCTCTAGTTGGCTAGCTCGTTGATCAATAGATGGTCTCGGTTTCATGACCATGGACATTGGATGTCGTTGATAACGGGATCACATCATTAGGAGAATGATGTGATGGACAAGACTCAATCCTAAGCATAGCACAAGATCGTGTAGTTCGTTTGCTAAAGCTTTTCAATGTCAAGTATCATTTCCTTAGACCATGAGATTGTGTAACTCCCGGATACCGTAGGAATGCTTTGGGTGTGCCAAATGTCACAACGTAACTGGGTGGCTATAAAGGTACGCTACGGGTATCTCCGAAAGTGTCTGTTGGGTTGACACAAATCGAGACTGGGATTTGTCACTCCGTGTGACGGAGAGGTATCTCTGGGCCCACTCGGTAAGACATCATCATTATGAGCTCAATGTGACTAAGGAGTTAGTCACGGGATGATGTATTACGGAACGAGTAAAGAGACTTGCCAGTAACGAGATTGAACAAGGTATGCGGATACCGACGATCGAATCTCGGGCAAGTACCATACCGATAGACAAAGGGAATTGTATACGGTATTGATTGAATCCCTGACATCGTGGTTCATCCGATGAGATCATCGTGGAGTACGTGGGAGCCAACATGGGTATCCAGATCCCGCTGTTGGTTATTGGCCGGAGAGGTGTCTCGGTCATGTCTACGTGTCTCCCGAACCCGTAGGGTCTACACACTTAAGGTTCGATGACGCTAGGGTTATAGGGAAAAGGTATACGTGATTACCGAAGGTTGTTCGGAGTCCCGGATGAGATCCCGGACGTCACGAGGAGCTCCGGAATGGTCTGGAGGTAAAGATTGATATATAGGAAGTCCAGTTTTGGTCACCGGAAAGTTTTCGGGCTCATCGGTATTGTACCGGGAGTGCCGGGAGGGTGCCGGAGGACCCCCGGGAGGGGGTGACGACCAAAGGACCTCATGGGCCCTTAGAGGAGGTGTGCCAGCCCATATTGGGCCAGCCAATACCTTCTAGAAAGGGCCCATGCGCCAGGGATCTGGAGATAGAGGCAAAATGGATTTAAAAGGGGGGGGTCCACCTCCCGTGTGGGAGGAGGACTCTCCCCCCACTTCGGCCGAATCCCTCCTCCTTGGAGGAGGGGCCAAGCCAGCCCTCCCTCTCCTTCCTCCTATATATATGCAAGGGTTTGGGCAGGTTTGAGACGATGAACTCTTTCTCTCTCGCTGCAGCCCTATTCTGCTTCTTCCTCCTCCGCAGTGCTTAGGCGAAGCCCTGCCGGGATACCTTGCTACTCCACCACCACCACGCCGTCGTGCTGCTGTTGGAGCTCTTCCCCAACCTCTCCTTCCTCCTTGCTGGATCAAGGCGTAGGAGACGTCACCGGGCTGCACGTGTGTTGAACGCGGAGGTGCCGTCCGTTCGGCACTTGATCGGATCTACCGCGATCTGAATCGCTGCGAGTACGACTCCATCAACCGCGTTCTTGTAACGCTTCCGCTCAGCGATCTTCAAAGGTATGAAGATCCAATCTCTCCCCACTCGTTTGCTGGTTTCTCCATAGATAGATCTTGGTGACACGTAGGAAAATTTTGATTTACTACTACGTCTCCCAACAAGCTATTGTTGCCCGTGTTTTAGAGGGGCCTATTCTAAGAGTGTGTTATCGTGAGCTATCAATCCATGTAGTGAGAGCCCAAGTTATAAGGGCTGATAATTATTAGTAATGAGTTGTAGGGGGGCTACTATATATATCTATGTTATCTATGTTATCCGTTGTTCCGTGCTAATATATGTATGTTTCGTTCAGATCTATTTTTTATGAGTCATGCAATTAACACCACATGGAACAACACTAAACAAAAGCATTATTTTCAAATATTATGAGTCATGCAAGTAACACCGAATGGAACAACATTTGTGTAGGAGTAACAAATATTTCCATGAACCATTCAACATTTAACAGAAGTACTATTTTTCAAAGGTTAAAATAAGAAAAGTTTATGACAAGTAAAACATGTGCTACCTCTTTGCATTTTGCTGCATTTTGATTTACATTACTTCATGAACATTTTGATTTACATTATTCCATGAACAAAAACAAGTAACAGAATTTTTGAAATGTTAAAAGAAGTAAACTTTCTATGAGCTGACGCAAGTAAAACGGGCCCAAGTAAAACATGTCCCATGGGCCCAAGTAGAATTCCTTCTAATACGTTGCACAGGACCGTACCTGACACGTTCGCGAGCCCACTACTACTAGTACCGAGCAACCTGGTTAGTTTGACTCTGTTTCGGGCGTCACTGCAGTTTCCTCCACCTCCTCTGCCTCTCCCACTGAAACCACCAGATCCAATAGATAGCGATGTCCACTAGGGAGGAACATATAGCGACGCTGGCGGGCGGCAACAAGGAGAAGTTGGGGCGGCTCCGAGAGATCGATTTCTGGTTCCCACGCAAGGAGCAGCTCAACGATGCCGCGTTAGTGGTCAAGGATAAGTTGCACGATGACGAACTACTGCGCTGCTTCCTGGATCCCAGTCGTAGTCGGACATGGGGGTGATTCTCTGGGAGATGATGGACGTCGAGTCCCCGGATCTGGTGAAGAGGAACAAGTGGAATCTCTTCAAGTCGATGCGATATCGGGTGGATCCGCTCACACAGGTGTCGCCGCTGGTGGCGGAAGTGCCAATTGGTCTCCCAACCCAGGGCATCGGTCAGGAAGAAGAAATCGAAGGCGCCGGTCTCCTCCCTCCCAAGGCGCCGGTCAGGAAGAAGAAATCGAAGGCTCCGGTCTCCTCCCTCCCAAGGAGGTCCCCGTGTTTCACAAGGCATTCCCCACGGCTGCTGGCCTCTCCAGCCAGCAGTAGGATTATCTCCGGCTGGCTGCATCGTCTATGGTAAATTCTCAAACGATAACAAATACTTGAATGGTACTACTCTGTTTATTGTGCACGCATGTGTGTAGGTGTGTCGTTGTAGCTACATTGCTTTGCTTAGATGTTGCTTTGCTGCTGTGTAAGTAGCACTGAACAAAATTCAGTTAACTATGTTAACTGTTAAAAATTAAGTGAACTAGAAGCATGGAACAAAATTGAGTTATCTATGTTTCTACAACTTGATTGATGTCAATTGAGTTATCTATGTTTCTACTGATTTTTGTGAGATTGAAGGTGGGATTGGATAAGTCTATACTGATATTAGAGGCACTTTACATAGCATGGACCAAGTGTATATCAGGATGATTATGTTGAATTTAGGGGAATTGAAATCCGTATTCATCCTGTAGTTGTCGCACAAAAAGTGGTATATAGTAATCAAAATTGTTTGCCATTGTATCTTGCAGATAAAGGAGCCAGAAAAAAACTGCTGCTGCAGGATGTGGATTGGTTCTTCTTTCCTTGCTCCATGTTCCTGGCTTCCTCTATGTGTCTAGCAGCATCGTTAGACTTTGCTTTTGCTAGCTGTAGCTGGCTTGCTTTTCGTAGTAGATGGTTTGCTACTTATCTCACCTTCTGAAAGTTGATGCTGGTGGTAGTAGTACATGCTAGGTCTTAGCTGTCAATTTGGTGCTTGTAGTTTCAAAGACCCTGTGGTTTCTAGTAATGGAAATCGGGAGGGCATAAAAGCCCCTCTTTAGCTAAAAAAGAAAAGTAGATACTTAGGAGTGATCATTTGACGTACGCAGGTGTTGGGGAACGTTGCATGGAAAACAAAAATTTTCCTACGCGCATGCAAGATCTATCCATGGTGATGAGCACATACGAGACGGAGAGTGGATCTACGTACCCTTGTAGATCGCTAAGCAGGAAGCATTAAGAAACGTGGTTGGTGTAGTCAAACGTCTTCATGATCCAAATCGCCGAGCGTCCCGCGATCCAATCACAATCCGTCCCGATCAAGCACCGAACGGACGACACCTCCGCGTTCAGCACACGTACGGCTTAATGAAGATCTCCGCCTTCTTGATCCAACAAGAGGGAGCGGAGAGGTAGATAAGTTCTCCGGCAGCGTGACGGTGCCGCGGCGATGGTGGTGGAGCAATTCCGGCAGGGCTTCGCCTAAGCACTGCAGAAAACCGATCTAGAGGAGAAACTATGCACTAGAGGAACGCGTAGCACGTGGCTGAAAATCTAGTGCAAAAACCCTAAAACCTCTAGTATATATAAGAGGAAGAGAGGAGGAGACTTGGCGCAAGGGCCAAGACCTCTAGGCTTCGGCCGAAGTGGGAGGAGAGGAGGAATCCTCCTCCAATCCTAGTAGGACTAGGACTCCTTCCTTTTTGCCTTTTTGCCTTTTTTCCACCTTTTCTCTTTGGGCTTTTCTTTCCCAGTCGCACGGGACTTGTGTGGGACTTCCACCAGCCCACTAAGGTCTGGTATTCACTCTCCCACAGCCCATGTAGCCCCTTGGGTCGAAATACCCCTCCCGATGGTCTCCCGGTACACTACCCGCACTTTCGCTACACTACCGATGAGCCCGAAACTTTTCCGGCGACCAAAATAGGACTTCCTATATATCAATATTTACCTCCGGACCATTCCGGAGCTCCTCGTGACGTCCGGTATCTCATCCGGTACTCCGAACAACCTTCAGTCACCACCATACATAACTCTATACTACCGAAACGTCACCGAACCTTAATTGTGCAGACCCTGCAGGTTCGAGAACTATGTAGACATGACCGAGACACCTCTACGTCAATAACCAATAGCAGGACCTGGATGCTCATATTGGTTCCTACATATTCTACGAAGATCTTTATCGGTCAAACCCTATGTCAAGGATTCAGTTAATCCTGTATGATGTTCCCTTTGTTCTTCGGTATGTTACTTGCCCGAGATTCGATCGTCGGTATCTTCATACCTAGTTCAACCTCGTTACCGGCAAGTCTCTTTACTCATTCCGTAATACAATATCCCATGATGAACACTTAGTCACATTGCTTGCAAGGCTTATTGTGATGTTGTATTACTGAGTGGGCCCTGAGATACCTCTCCATCACACGGAGTAACAAATCCCAGTCTTGATCCATGCCAACTCAACAGACACCTTCGGAGATACCTGTAGAGCACCTTTATAGTCACCCAGTTACATTGCAATGTTTTATACACACAAGGCACTCTCCTGGTGTCCATGAGTTACATGATCTCATGGTCATAGGAACACATACTTGACATACAAAAAACAATAGCAATAAACTGACACGATCATATGCTACGTTTGTAGTTTGGGTCTTGTCCACCACATCATTCTCCTAATGATGTGATCCCATTATCAAATTACATCACATGTCAATGGCTAGGAAACCTTGACCATCTTTGATCAGCGAGCTAGTTCACTAGAGGCATACTAGGGACAAAGTGTTGTCTATTTACCCATACATGTAATGTGTTTACAACCAATACAATTATAGCATGGATAATAGACGATTATCATGAACAAGGAAATATAATAATAAACACTTTATTTATTGCCTCTAGGGCATATTTCCAATAGTCTCCCACTTGCACTAGGGTCAATAATCTAGTTCACATCACTATGTGATTTACATTGTAATGAATCGAACACCCATGCAGTTCTGGTGTCGATCATGTTTAGCCCTTGGAAGAGGTTTAGTCAACGGGTCTACAACATTCAGATCCATGTGCACTCTGCAAATATTTATGTCCTTCTCCTCGATGTAATCACGAATGGAGTTGAAGCGTCGCTTTATGTGTCTGGTCCTCTTGTGAAACCTTGGTTCCTTGGCCAAAGCAATGGCACGAGTGTTGTCACAGAACAGGTTCATTGGGTTCAGTGCACTGGGCACTACTTCAAGATATGTCATGAACTGCTTCATCCAGACACCTTCCTTTGCCGCCTCCGAGGCTGCGATGTACTCCGCTTCGCACGTAGAATTGGCTACCACGCTTTGCTTGGAACTGCACTGTGATAGCCTGGCTTATTAGGGATGATAGACTACTCATATCAATCAGGAATTCCTTCTTTTCTGGGAGCCCATTCGAACAAAACTTCCAGGTTAAGCGTGCTTGGCTTGGAGTAGTTCTAGGATGGGTGACCGACCGGGAAGTTCGTCCCGGGTGCGCATGAGTGAGGACAAAGTGCGCGGAAAAGACTTTTATTGATCTGTGAGGCCAGTCTAGATCCTGCCAGGAGTAACGACTACCGGCGGGTGTGTCTGGAGCGTTACAAGTTGGTATTAGAGCCGACCCTCGCGGTTACACGGATGTTTGTCGACAGGTGCACGGTCATGTTGTTCACGAAGTTGGTGACCCGTCGTGGCACACGGAATGACACATGTATCGGACTGGAAGCACAGATGTTTGTGCCAAGAGGGAACGTTCCTGTGGCCCGACGAGGCGTCGGTTCCTCTGAGTGGTGGTGTATGTGATAGCCTGGCTTATTAGGGATGATAGACTACTCATATCAATAAGGAATTCCTTCTTTTCCGGGAGCCCATTCAAACAGAACTTCTAGGTTAAGCGTGCTTAGCTTGGAGTAGTTCTAGGATGGTTGACCGACAGGGAAGTTGGTCTCGGGTGCGCATGAGTGAGGACAAAGTGCGCAGAAAAGACTTGTATTGATCAGTGAGGCCAGTCTAGATCCTGCCAGGAGTAACGACTACCGGCGGGTGTGTCCGGGGCGTTACATGCACCAGCTTACCGCTCCCTCGTTGAGAATAAATATGTATCCGGTTTGTGACTTAGAGTCATCCGGATCAGTGTCAAAGCTTGCATCGACGTAACCCTTTACGACGAGCTCTTCATCACCTCCATAAATGATAAATATTTCCTTAGTCCTTTTCAGGTACTTAAGGATATTCTTGACCGTCGCCCAGTGCTCCATTCCAGGATCACTTTGAAACCTTCCGGCCATACTTATGGCAAGAATGACATCGGGTCTTGTGCATAGCATTGCATCGATAGAGCCTATGGCTGAAGCATAGGGGATGACACTCATCTTTTCTCTATCTTCTGCAGTCACTGGGCATTGAGTCTTACTCAACTTCACACCTTGTAACACAGGCAAGAACCCCTTCTTGGACTGATCCATTTTGAACTTCTTCAAAACTTTATCAAGGTATGTGTTGTGTGAAAGTGATATTAAGCATCTTGATCTATCTCTATAGATCTTAATGCCTAATATGAAAGCAACTTCTCCTAGGTCCTTCATTGAAAAACTCTTGTTCAAATATTCCTTCACGCTTTCTAGCATTTCTATATTGTTTCCAATCAGCAATATGTCATCCACATATAATATTAGAAACGCTATAGAGCTCCCACTCACTTTCTTGTAAATACAAGCTTCTCCATAAACTTTTATAAACCCAAACGCTTTGATCATCTCATCAAAGCACTTATTCCAACTTCGAGATGCTTGCACCAATCCATAAATGGATCGCTGGAGTTTGCAAACTTTGTCAGCATTCTCTGGATCGACAAAACCTTTCGGTTGCATCATATACAACTCTTCCTCAAGGAAACCATTGAGGAACGCTGTTTTGACACCCATCTGCCAAATTTCATAGTCAAAATACGTAGCTATTGCTAACATGATTCTGACAGACTTAAGCATCGCTATGGGTGAGAAGGTCTCATCATAGTCAACTCCTTGAACTTGTGAAAAACCCTTTGCCACAAGTCGAGCTTTATAGACGGTTACATTAACGTCCGCGTCCGTCTTTTTCTCAAAGATCCATTTGTTCTGAATGGCCTTTCGCCCTTCAGGTAATACTTCCAAAGTCCATACTTTGTTTTCATACATGGATCCCATCTCGGATTTCATGGCCTCTAACCATTTCTCGGAATCCGGGCCCATCATCGCTCCTCCATAGCTCGTAGGTTCATTGTTATCGAACAACATGACCTCCAAGACAGGGTTGCCGTACCACTCAGGAGTAGTACGCGCCCTTGTCGACCTACGAGGTTCAATAGTAACTTGATCTGAAGCTTCATGATCATCATCATTAACTTCCTCTTCAACTGTCATAGGCTCCACAGAAACATCTTTCTGCGCTGCGCTACTCTCTGGTTGAAGTAAAGGTTCAATAACCTCATCAAGCTCTATTTTCCTCCCACTCAATTCTTTCGAGAGAAACTCTTTCTCAAGAAATGTTCCGTTCTTAGCGACAAACACTTTGCCTTCGAATCTGAGATAGAAGGTATACCCGACCGTCTCTTTCGAGTATCCTATGAAGACAAATTTCTCCGCTTTGGGTTCCAGCTTTTCAGGCTGAAGCTTTTTGACATAAGCATCACATCCCCAAACTTTAAGAAACGACAACTTTGGCCTCTTGCCAAACCATAGCTCATATGGCGTTGTCTCAACGGATTTTGAAGGTGCCCTATTTAAAGTGAATGCAGTTGTCTCTAATGCATAACCCCAAAATGATAGTGGCAAATCAGCAAGAGACATCATAGAACGCACCATATATAATAAGGTTCAATTACGACGTTCGGACACACAATTACGCTATGGTGTTCTAGGCGGTGTCAACTGTGAAACAATTCCACACTGTCTTAATTGATTGCCAAACTCATAACTCAGATATTCACCTCCTCGATCAAATCACAAGAATTTAATCTTCTTGTTACGATGATTCTCAACTTCACTCTGAAATTGCTTGAACTTTTCAAACGTTTCAGACTTGTGTTTCATTAAGTAAATATACCCATATCTACTTAATTCATCAGTGAAGGTGAGAAAATAACGATATCCATCGTGCGCTGTAACATTCATTGGATCGCACACATCAGTATGTATGATTTTCAATAAGTCACTTGCCCGTTCCATTGTTCCAGAGAACGGCATTTTAGTCATCTTGCCCATGAGGCATGGTTCACATGTGTCAAGTGATTAAAAATCAAGTGACTCCAAAAGTCCATCAGGATGGAGCTTCCTCATGCGTTTTACACCAATATGACCTAAATGGCAGTGCCACAAGAAAGTGGTACTATCATTATCAACTCTACATCTTTTGGCATCAATGTTATGAACATGTGTATCATCACTATCAAGATTCAATATGAATAAACCCCTCACATTGGGTGCATGACCATAAAAGATATTACTCATATAAATAGAACAACCATTATTCTCTGATTTAAATGAGTAACCGTCTCGCAATAAATAAGATCCAGATATAATTTTCATGCTTAACGCAGGCACTAAATAAAAATTATTCAGGTTCATCACTAATCCCGATGGTAATCGAAGAGAGAGTGTGCCGACGGCGACCACATCAACCTTGGAACCATTTCCCACGCGCATCGTCACTTCATCCTTCGCTAGGCTTCGTCTATTCCGTAGTTCCTGTTTTGAGTTGCAAATGTGAGCAACCAAAACGGTATAAAATACCCAGACACTACAATAAGAGCTAGTAAGGTACACATCAATAACATGTATATCATATATACCTTGTTTGTCGTTGGCCGCCTTCTTGTCAGCCAGGTACTTGGGGCAATTCCGCTTCCAGTGACCAGTTCCCTTGCAATGAAAGCACTCAGTTTCTGACTTGGGTCCAGCCTTGGGCTTCTTTACAGGAGTGGCAACTGCTTTGCCATCCTTATTGGTTTTACCCTTCTTGCCCTTGCCCTTGCCATTCTTCTTGAAACTAGTGGTTTTATTGACCATCAACACTTGATGTTCTTTCTGGATTTCAGACTCAGCGACTTTTAGCATCGCAAACAGCTCGACGACTGACTTGTTCATCCCGTGCATGTTATAGTTCATCACAACGCTCTTGTAACTAGGTGGCAGTGATTGAAGAACTCTATCAGTGATCGCCCTTGGCGGAAGGGCAATTCCCAACTCCGCCAGACGAGTTGAGTACCTAGACATTCTGAGTATATGTTCACTGATAGACCCATTCTCCTCCATTTTGCAAGCAAAGAAGTTATTGGAGGTCTCATACCTCTCGATCCGTGCATTCTTCTGAAAGATAAACTTCAACTCCTGTAACATCTCATATACTCCGTGCCGTTCAAAATGCCTTTGAAGTCCCGGTTCTAAGCCATACAGTATTGCACACTGAACTATTGAGTAATCTCCAGAACGTGCCTCCCAAGCGTTCTTAATGTCTTCGAATGACAAGTCTTCTGGTTGGTCACCAAGCGGTGCATCAAGGACATATGATTTCTGGGAAGCCGTGAGGATAATCCTCAGATTACAGGCCCATCCAACAAAGTTACTTCCATCATCTTTCAACTTAGCTTCTCTAGGAACGCATTAAAATTCAGGGGTGCTACTACGCGAGCCATTGATCTACAACATAAATATGCAAAGGTTGCTTAGACTATTGTTCAAGATAATGAGTTTAGTTAATCAAATTACTAAAGCTCCCACTCAAATTGACATCCCTCAGGTCATCTGAGTGTCACATGATCCAAATTCACCAACTCAATTCCGATCATCACGCGAGTTGAGGTGGTTTCGATGGTGAACATCATCATGTTGATCATATCTACTATATGACTCATGTTCGACCTTTCGGTCTCTTGTGTTCCGAGGCCATGTCTGTACATGCTAGGCTCGTCAAGTTTAACCCGAGTGTTCTGCATGTGCAACACTAGCTTGCACCCTTTGTATGTGAACGTAGAGTCTATCACACCCGATCATCACGTGGTGTCTCGACACGACGAACTTTCGCAACGGTGCACACTTGGGGAGAACACAATTCATCTTGAAATTTAAGTGAGGGATCACCTTATAATGCTACCGTCGTCCTAAGCAAAACAAGGTGCATAAAAGGATTAACATCACGCAAATCATAAGTGACATGATATGGCCATGAACTTGTGCTTTTGATCTCCATCTTGAAAGCACCGGCATGATCTCCATCGTCACCGGCACGACACCATGTTCTCCATCATCTTGATCTCCATCAACGTGTCGCCATCGGGGTTGTCGCGCCCACCATGCTTCTACTACTATTGCTACCGTTTAGCGATAAAGTAAAGCATTACATAGCGCTTAATGATTGACACGCAGGTCATACAATAATTAAAGACAACCCTATGGCTCCTGCCGGATGCCGTACTCATCGACATGCAAGTCGTGATATTCTATACAACACATGATCATCTCATACATCACATATATCTCATCATGTAATTGGCCATATCACATCACAACATACCCTGCAAAAACAAGTTAGACGTCCTCTAATTGTTGTTGCATGTTTTATGTGACTACTATGGGTATCTAGCAAGAACAATTATCACCTACGCATAAACCACAACAGTTATACATAAGTTGCTTTTCAACCTTGTCAAGGACCGTCTTTGTTGAATCCGATCCAACTAAAGTAGGAGAAACAGATACCCGCCAACCATCTATGCAACAAGTTGCAGTTGAGGGAACCAGTCTCTCGTAAGCGTACGAGTAATGTTGGTCCGGGTCGCTTCATCCTACAATACCGTTGAACCAAAATATGACCAAGGGAGGAAGCAATCTAAGCATCAACACCCACAAACTCTTTGTGTTCTACTCGAGATCTCATCTACACATAGACCTAGCTCATGATGCCACTGTTGGGGAACGTTGCATGGGAAACAAAAAAAATCCTACGCACATGCAAGATCTATCCATGGTGATGAGCACCTACGAGAGGGAGAGTGGATCTACGTACCCTTATAGATCGCTAAGCGGAAAGCATTAATAAACGTGGTTGGTGTAGTCGAACGTCTTTGCGATCCAAATCGCCAAGCGTCCCGCGATCCAATCACGATTCGTCCCGATCAAGCACCGAACGAACGACACCTCCGCGTTCAGCACACGTACGACTTGATGACGATCTCCGCCTTCTTGATCCAGCAAGACGAAGAAGAGAGGTAGATGAGTTCTCTGGCAGCGTGACGGTGCCACGGCGATGGTGGTGGAGCAATTCCGGCAGGGCTTTGCCTAAGCACCGTAGAAAACCGATCTAGAGGAGAAACCATGCACTAGAGGAACGGGTAGCACGTGGCTGAAAATCTAGTGCAAAACCCCTAAAACCTCTAGTATATATAAGAGGAAGAGAGAGGGATGCTTGCCCCAAGGGCAAGCCCTTGGAGGCTTCGGCCAAAGCTAGGGAGGAGAGAAGGACTCCTCCTCCAATCCTAGTAGGACTAGGACTCCTTCCTTTTTGCCTTTTTGCCTTTTTTCCACCTTTTCTCTTTGGGCTTTTCTTTCCCAGTCGCATGGGCCTTCTGTGAGACTTCCACCAGCCCACTAAGTTCTGGTATTCACTCTCCCACAGCCTATGTAGCCTCTTGGGTCGAAATACCCCTCCCGATGGTCTCCCGGTACACTACCGGCACTCCCGGTACACTACCGATGAGCCCGAAACTTTTTCGGCGACCAAAATAGGACTTACTATATATCAATCTTTACCTCCGGACCATTCTGGAGCTCCTCGTGATGTCCGGGATCTCATCCGGGACTTTGAACAACCTTCGGTCACCACCATACATAACTCTATACTACCGAAACGTCACCGAACCTTAAGTGTGCAGACCCTGCGGGTTCGAGAACTATGTAGACATGACCGAGACACCTCTACGGTCAATAACCAATAGCAGGACCTGGATTCTCATATTGGTTCCTACATATTCTACGAAGATCTTTATCGGTTGAACCTCTATGTCAAGGATTCAGTTAATCCCGTATGATGTTCCCTTTGTTCTTCGGTATGTTACTTGCCCGAGATTCAATCGTCGGTATCTCCATACCTAGTTCAACCTCGTTACCGGCAAGTCTCTTTACTCATTCCGTAATACAATATCCCGTGACTAACACTTAGTCACATTGCTTGCAAGGATTATTGTGATGTTGCATTATCGAGTGGGCCCTGAGATACCTCTCCGTCACACGTAGTAACAAATCCCAGTCTTGATCCACGCCAACTCAACAGGCACCTTCGGAGATACCTGTAGAGCACCTTTATAGTCACCCAGTTACGTTGAGACATTTGATACACACAAGGCACTCTTCCGGTGTCCATGAGTTACATGATCTCATGATCATAGGAACACATACTTGACATACAGAAAACAGTAGCAATAAACTGACACGATCATATGCTACGTTTGTAGTTTGGGTCTTGTCCATCACATCATTCTCCTAACGATGTGATCCCGTTATCAAATGACATCACATGTCAATGGCTAGGAAACCTTGACCATCTTTGATCAACGAGCTAATTCACTAGAGGCATACTAGGGACAAAGTGTTATCTATTTAGCCACACATGTAATGTGTTTCCAATCAATACAATTATAGCATGGATAATAGATGATTATCATGAACAAGGAATATAATAATAAACACTTTATTTATTGCCTCCAGGGCATATTTCCAACAGCAGGTGTTCTACTCTTCTTTCTGCCCTACAATTTTGCACACGATAGCATACAAGTTAACTTCATGAATGGTAAGGTTACAAAAAAATAGACAATGCATATAAACACTTACTTATTATTAAGTTTGCATTTATTGCTGTGTTTAGTGTGTCCTAGCAATTTGCAAGCCCCGCACCGAATTTGTATCTCATCGTAAGAAAGTGGTTTACCATTTTTCAACACCGGGTGCTTCTCATCTAACTTTGTTGCACCTTTGCTTGATACTTTCATAGGATCTTTAACTGCAATCATGTTGCCTTCACCATCCTCTACATATTCAATTGCACACTTATTGAGATTAGATGTTTTATTACTCAAATTTTTCTGTAGAAGATCATACTCATTGCTCTTAGCTATGACGACCTTCAAACTATCATGTAACTGATCCCACAAAGCTGGGCGTTTGCATGCTGCATGCATAGCTTTTTATGCTAACACACTGACCTAGCTATATTTCATTCTTTCCTCTGCCCCAGTCCAACCAAATCCCAACAAATCGCTTGTGCGCCTCGCGGGTAGTCCCAGCCTTCCTTGTTTGGTGAACCGAACAAGAACTAAATAGTTTGGTATCTCAGATATATTCATGTACTTAAGTACATGGAATATGTGCTTGCAAGGTAGACCCTTTCAAAACATTCTTCTATAGCTGCACCTTATAGTTTCTGCGGACTTTACTGGTGTATACTCCACCAAAAAATGGCTCTGCCGGTTATTCTTCCAGCACACGACGAACTGCTGTGATTCGTCTCCAACCATTCGTTCTACAATCTCCATGCTGCCAACCTTTCTAAGATCATCTTGCAACATATAGAAGTTTGCTGGAGTGAAGACGTGAGAAGCAGCTACCTTAAGTTCCCTGGAGCTAGTAACTGGCACCGGTTCAGTCTATGATGTCGTCCAGTCATCTCATGCCTCGTTCTCATGGATACGTACAACGGCGTTCTCATAGTGCAAAATCATATCCACCAGGGTCATTTCACCGTCTAGGTGGAGATGAAGGCATGAGTTCAAACTTTCACTCCTCTGGTTGCGTTTCATGCCAAGCCAAAAAACCCTGTCAGATAAGCTGCGGCCCACAGTCTCCGTTTCTTATACATCCTTCTCAACCAAGTTACTGTTTTTTCTGACTGCCATCTTTTCGCAAACACGTGCCATCTCTCCTCAAACGTGGCCGTGGACGTGGTGTAGTACAGAAGAGTTCGGAACTGGTTCAAGGACTTGTGACTGAGGTGATTCTTCATATTTTTTCTATATGCCACATATATATACGGTGCCACACATCTGGCAAGACTTCGTGAATTGCCCTGATCATCACAACATCAGCGTCCGTGATTACACTCTTCGGCAGCTTCTGACACATGGACCTCAAAAATGTTTGCAGCAGCCAGACATATGTCTCTTCGGTCTCGTCCGAAACTATGGCACAAGCAAAAACAGTAGTATTCCGATGATTCTTAAGACCAACCAAAGGTATGAATGCCATACCATAGCGATTCATCTTGTATGTGCTATCAAATACAACCACGTCGCCGAAGTCTTCGTAGTCCTGACGAGACTGGGAGTCACACCAGAACATTATATTCATATGTCCTTCTTTATCTAGCACATACTCGAAAAAGAAGCTAGGACCCCTCTCTTTCCTACTGGCCATGATGCCTATGGCTGTGGCAGCATCTCCTTTTGAAAGCAGCTTCCTCTTCTCCATGGAGCAAAGGTTGTATATATCATGCCTCGTAAAACCAACACCGCCATACCATGTATGTTTACTAATGAAGGAATCCATAATAGTTTGAATTCTTATCCCTGCGGCACCCATGGACATTATCTGAAACTTCTGGTACTCTTTGATTTTCTATGGGACCAAAGAAAAGGTACTTCGTCCGGTCTTGCTAACATATGGCTATACTTGTCCTCAAAACTTCCAACATACCAGAGCCCACGCTTTTCGTCAAGCTTCACGGTCAGCTGTGGTTTGCAGTTGCAGCGTGACTCGGGTCTGAGCCTACGACTGCGTCCTTCCTCGGTTAGCAATCTGCTGTCACGTTTCCCTTCTCTGGAACAAACATACCGCCGCAAACGCATATGATGTGACTCTGTTTTTGCTATACATGACCTTATCCTTTCTAATGTTGAAACCATTATCTTTAGAATAGTTGTTGTAGTAGACGAACACAGCTTCTGCAGACACAAAAGTCATTTCTCTTATCTCCATGAACATATCCCTCTGATCATCTGCATACGTACTATCTTGGACATTCTCTTTCCCCTCATCTTCTGTCACCTGAACAATCAAAACATAGCCATGATTTTTTTACATGGTTTAACATTACTTTCATACAACATGGAGCTCATACATACCTCACTCATGTTGACCGACGACTGCGACTCTTCAGAATTAGGTGCATCTACTGATTCGTCTTCAAGGTCTGTCTCCGCGTCGGATTCACCATAATAGTCATACGCGTTATGAGATCCTGAAATTAGCTGAAATAATGAACATAAATACATAATTAATTATCATATAGTATTCCACAAACTATTCCATTTGCATGCCCAAACAAAAAATTCCACTTCCCCACCTAACTAATGTAATCTTCATTCGAGACCTCGGAGTTGTTTTTCTCAATATCATCATCCACGTCAATCTATAAATTTCCAATACAGGAATTTAATGTTGTTGGATGCCACAAAAAAGTGTACAACAGGATAATGACACCCACATTAGCATCTTCCCCTACGTTCCCATTCTCTACCCAATCTCCACGATCTGAATTTTCATCATCTGACCAATCATGTATCCAGTCTTTCAGCAGTTCTCCAAACTCCATATCTACCATGATTTCAGTTAACTCACTGTCCGCCATTTTTCCTACAACAAATAATAAGTATCATCATAAGGTACGTGAACCCTAGTTAGGAAGATGCCCACGCCACCCGTCCTGATCACTTTGGATCTATCTAGGTGGGCCGTAACTCAAACATATGTATCTATGGGATCGCGAGGAGGAGCAGGAGCACTATCGAAACCAGATAAGTGATAGCATGCGTCGCCGTATACCTAGGTTGGCATCCGCAGCAAATAACGATAGCCGTCGTGCACACAACAGACGTTAACCCTAGACAAAAGGAACCCACTTGAGCCGGCGTGATCACTTTGTAAGATGGGGAGTAGCTCTACAAGAACTAGATTCGCAATCGCGTGCGCCTCCCGGTAGCTAGGTTACCCGCTAGCACGAAAACGACGGCAGATCATCCCATGATGCCACCGCGAGCAAGAGAAATGTGTGTGTGGGGTGGGGAGGGGGGGTCGCGAGCGAGATTTGGTACCTGGGAACGCTGGAGGTTGACGACGGTGCCACGTGCTGTCGGCCGAGATCGCTGTCGACGAGATCGCCGCCGCCGATATTCAAAGCTCCCTCAACTAGGATAACGCGTGAATGATGGAGCTACGTGATTAAAAAGGCTCAGTTAATGATGAGTGGCATGTCGTTTGTGGTCGTGGGGTCGTTTTTTTGGAGGATGGTACTGTATCTATACGATATGGGTTCTATAAGTTATACGAGGCTTGGATCTGGGTTCTACGGGCTTGGATATGGGCTACGACGGGATGGACAAAATAAAACTGACGGGGGCAAAAATACCCCTCCGAAACCGAACGAGGGGGAGCAGGGAAGCAGGGCTCCTCATTGACCACACTTCTGCAAGATGAGACGCCGATCGAACTGACGAACCATGTCTCCCAATTGATATGACAGCCATTCTAAGCATACCCCTTTGCATAAGGAATGTGGATGATAGTTGGGCTTGGAACTTTGAAAAAAAAGTGGTTTGTTTGCTGTGCGGTAATGTTATAAGAATAAGATGATGCTAGCCACTAAACTAAGACGTGAAGCATGGCTAGATGGGTCCTCTGGCTCATCGAACACTGGTAGAGATGCGACATCATGGAAACTACTTTTGAAAAAATCAGTTTCAGGAAAAATACGCATGTTTTTTAGAGGCTAGCGAAGCACTCGTTACCAACAAAGGATGTGAGGGCTCACAGAAAAATGTCCATGACTGTTTCATGCGCTTTATGTGCAGGTGATGACTCATGACGACACTCTTTGCTTGAATGTACCATGTGAGATGTGTCTGACCCCTTGTTGATGCTGAATTGGCTAAACATCTGTGTCAGACGACGGACCTAGACGCAAAACAATGGTTGTTCTTAATGTTAGATTCACTTTCACATGAGGTTTTTGTCAAACTATGAGTAACCTTGTGGGCTATATGGTAGGCGCAAAGAAAATTGATACATGAGGACGTCTACCAGAACCCTCAAGCCACATATGAATCTATAAAGCGTTTCATATCTGAGTTGGAATTGACAGCACAACCAAAAGTATGTGCATTGATTACTCTACGAAATGCTTAGAACTGTTAAAAAGAATTTAAAGTGTACAAGCGTAGTACGGACGCCTGTATCCGTACGGTCACGTCCCTTCGCCGTACGGACGCCTGTGTCCGTGCAGGCGCCTCTTCTCATGTCCGTGCTTTTTTAAGACACCCGTTGACTTGTGTATATATTCTATTGTTTAATAAAAAGAACACACTGATTCATTCACTCCGTTACATCTCGTTCTTACTTCAACACGTTATCAGCACGCTCATCACTGAGCGATTCCTTCGGTTGGCGTTCGCCACCGTCAGCGCTAGCGGTCCAGACGCCGCCGGGATGGTGCGTGGTCCATGGGTGGGGACCGTGTCCCTATGGTTTGCTTGCGGCCGTCGTAGTCGACCCCGTCGGCCCTGTCGAGGCGGCACCGTTGTCTCCAGAGGACTAGATCGATGATGACGACGGCAATTTCCATCCCCAGCCACCGCGCCATTGGACGCGGCCATCACGCTGACCCGCGCCCGTCCGCCCAGCCGTCGCCCGCACCGCGCCGCGCCCCACGCCCGACCGTGCGCATCGCCCACCGGCGCTGTGGCCTCGCCGCCTGTGCCCGCGCTCCCCGCGCCCCGCCCGACCCCGCACGCAGTTGTGGATGTTGTTGCATTGCTCCCCGACGAGAGCGATTCCGACGAGAAGAACAACAAGAACAGGCAAAAGGTGAGAAATAGAATAATGCGTGGAGGCTTGATGTCTCTGTTTCTTCGATTTCTTCGCGTCGACAGCCGTCGCCGCCGCTTCGTTGCTCGCCACCGCCACCATGGTGTTGGCGGACTCCGCCGCTTCCGGCGTTGAGGTTTGAGTCGGCGCCGCCAGGATCTTCGTTGCCACCACCGGAACGGCGGGAGGCCCTCGAACCAGCCCGCGCAGCCACCGGCACCTCTGCAGTCCGAAGTGCCCGCATGGCTTCTTGCCGGTTCGGCCGCACCAAGGCTCGAGGCCGATGAGAACATCGACCCGGCTCTGGCGGATTCGCCGCCGCCATTCTAGTGGTCAGTGCATGGCTGGGTTGTATGACCCTGCAGCAGGACGACTTTGCCGTCAAGGCCGCGCCGCTGCAGCCTCCGACCCAACGGTTGTTGAAACGGAAGCCGGCGCGCCGCTCCCGGGGTTGCCGATGGTGGGTCGCGTCACGGACGCGCCTCTCATGTGGGTTCGCGGCGGCGACGCGCCTCTCATGTGGGTTCGCGGCGGCGACGCGCTCGCCTTCGTGTCCGCACCAACCGGGGCCTCCGTCTTCGCATTCGGCTCCGGCGCGAGCGACTCCTCCAACCACTTTGTTGTCGATGTCGATGCCGTTGTGCCGCACCTGTCAGCCACTCATCCGCCCTCGCCTCGCTCGGGCGCTCTCTGTCGTATCATGGCCCTTGGTGTCCCATTGGCGAGCTCGCCGTCGACCGGCCGCTCCGGCACATAGAGCCCCGCAGCGCTCGGGCTCACGAACGGTGCCGCAAACGGCATCTTCAATGGCGTGGCTGGCTTCAGCCACAGCCTCCTTGGCGGTTCCTCTCCCGGGCAAGACGACGGAGCACCTGGTCCCTCCACCCATCGCCGGTGAAGCCACTGCGGCAGCATGCCTGGAGCTGGAGGTGGTCTCGGTCAGCCATGGAAGACTCCGCCGGTTTCTGTCTTGGTGGATTGGGGATAGAAAGCTACATGTCTGGTCGCTTCCTTATCTCTTTTGTTGACCAGATGGGCTGCCATTATAATATGCATTACGTGGCCTAATGCATGCGCTGGAGGCAACCAGCAACACTTGCCACGTTTTGCTTATTTGCACATTTGTTTTAGCCGATTAGCATTTAGTCTACTAACAACAATTCTAGTCACTGTTTTAGACCTGTTTATTTCAGTTTCAGCATTGTTTCTCTGTAGGGTACCGATGTACTTCAGAACCTTGATTGATGTAATTGAGATTTTTTATCTATTGTAAAGATAAATTCAATATCTCTAGAGTACTGATATGCGAGTAAGAATTTTCTTCTCTCGCAAAACAA
Source organism: Hordeum marinum (assembly GCA_022496015.1). Lineage (NCBI taxonomy): Eukaryota > Viridiplantae > Streptophyta > Magnoliopsida > Poales > Poaceae > Hordeum > Hordeum marinum. The sequence continues at coordinate 414,387,728 of CM039674.1, read as the reverse complement.
TCTTATTATGATTGAGATTATTTTTCTCTTGCAAAATATTAATTCATCCTGCTGAATTATCTTGCAATTTGATACAAAATTATCTCATTTAATTTGAGGTCGATACAATCCAAGTTTTTCACTTGAACATCAAGTTTGCAAGATCATTACTATTCATTACAATAGTAACGTATATCTGCAGAGTACCTTGTACTCCAGAATAAATTGTGATGTAATAAATTTCCATGTTATTCTACATGTTGAGATTATTTACATCTGTTATTTGCAATTGAGATTTTTAATTTCTTGCAAATAAAAATCCATTCATCTTAATTGAGCCTTTGGCTTGATACAAGCAAGAATTGATATGCAAAATTCTAAGTGCTGTTTTTTTAAATTGATGTTTTGGAATCACAAGGTAATGTGTAGATCTACTGCTTTGCAGATTATCACCACTACTATTAAAGCTTACATTTTGTCATCTTGAAATTATGATTGCTTTACAAAGTGCTCTCCTACACATTTTATTAAGTCATGAGATAAGGCATTACGAGTGAGTATCTACTGATTTCATCAGATTATACTGCCTAGTGATGCGAGATCTACTCCATTTTGGAGATTATCTTCAGTGTATCATATTTAGCAATCTGAGATTCACACTAATGGTTTCAAGATAACTTCTTGAAATACCCATTAATTTTGCTAAGTTCATTACAACATCAACCATGATGGTCTTTAATTTACTGACCGTAAATTGATTATCTCTGTTTTACCCATAGTGGTAACATATGGCTATAGAATTTGAGGCATTCGCCCTCAGTGGCCACCAATGCCCTATCTGGGTCATGGACATCATGATCGCTCTTGTGTCTCGTGGAATAATGTGTGCAATCCAGGATTCACTTCTGGTCAGGATCACACCGCTAACAAAAAAAATGGTGTCGTATATATCATAAGGCATTAGATTCAGATCTCAACATCTGGTTATTCTGTATTAGCAATTCCTGGGATACAATGAACCTCAAGGGCAAAGGTTTGAATCTTACCTCGACCTTCAATCCGACTTCACCGGGTGTGATGGAGCCCTATGGGCACGGAGAATGTGATGGTTGAATATGCTTCAATCGACATGTTTGAAGACTATGAATAGTCTTCCGATCTCCTGAGTGGTCAATATAATTAATGTCCATTTATGAGGTGGTAACAACAACATAAGTATTGTTGTCATCATATATTGTATATCACAATATATCGTATCAGCACTTTGGTACAAATACATTTATATGCATTCTATATATCTGACAGTGATTTTCATATTGATAATCGTCATGTCTATATATAGATTTCTGATTTCTACGAGGGTCAATCTGATGAAAGATGATATGTGCCTTGTGGACATATGCACCACAAACCTTATACTCAGGGAAGTGAAATGTTTCCACTCTTGTTGAGAGAAAGGAGATATTTTAAAATCGCTAGACGCGTTGAGGTATTTGTTGGCTCAACTCGATTCATATTTACTATCCCTGTGGGTACTCGAGTAATGTCAGGATGCTTTATTGCTTTCCGGTTTAACTCGTACCCTAATACACTATACAGGTATCCGTCAAAACAGTTTTCATAGCGAAACTTATGATGACAACAAAGAGGAATATATTCTCTTCACCATATGCAACGGATATGGCAAGCACATTCTCTATGTATCATCTAGATTGTACTACATATACTACAAAGCCCGTAGCACATGTTGCGGGCAAGATAGTTTTCCAAAATGTCTTGTACATGACAAATTTGGCATACATGCCTTGGTCATCTAGACATTGGGTTGAAACCGAAACTATCAACAATTCCATTGGTTTATGATTATATGGTGCTAAATTCTAACAATATTTGGATTTTGTGTGCACTACATGTGACACAGGAAAGCTAATTTTAAGGCTCGCGCACCTTAAAGTCTACGCTGAACCACTCGGACTCCTTGAATGCATCAAGTTGAGGTAAGTGGCTCTTCCCATCCATTGACTAGACTATTCATGTGTTCTATGGTTCTAAAAGACACATCTATACGATGTTCTCAAGTGTGTTTATCCACACAAAACCATTGGCTCATTATCCTGACACTGATTTCAAGCAAATTGAAAGGATAACATTGCAAAATTCTCCTTGAGTGCCTTCTCTATGGCCCTTGGATTGAAGTTTAGCAATTTGTCCTAATGTCTAGACTCAAGATGGTTTGGTAGAGTCCTATATCCAAAGATTTTAGCTCATTGCATTATCTTTACTTTGGAATTGCAACTTACCAACTTTACGTTGGACTCATCCAGTTTTACACACTCATGACAGAAATGCATAATATTATTCCCCTCTATCTTTGATACATGAAAATCTACCAAGTATTTGCCATCTGCGGTAATTTGGTTGCATACCGATATCACCACCTGGTATACATCATTGGCCCCTCAACATATAGTTGGGATCTATGTGAGGAATAATTATATTTCCGTCAATACCTCAAGCCCCTTGCATGGGAAGTTATTTAAGGCCAGTATGCTGACCCAATGAGGAATATTTCCAGGCATTAGGGGGAGAATTCAAGTACCATGAAGAATGCTAGGAAATTAATGAAATGTTCAACACATTTCTGCCTCAAAATCCACGTACTCAAAGATTTGAATCATGCGTTCAGAAGATTTGCAACACATTGCAAATAACCTGCCAGATTCATTTACTGACTATAAAGGTGTCACACAATCCTACAATCCTGCATAAGTAAGCCTGAAAGAGTGGAGGTACCAACAAAATCAACTCCACTCCCCGTTCAAAGCAACGGGGGGAGATGTATGTGCAAAAGTACACCAGGATTCAGCTTCTCGCAAGCAAGGATATCAAGGCCTGTGAATCAGTAAATGCAAGTCAACTTCACGTTGATAGACACCTAATGGGTCGTATACACCCAATGGATGGGAAACCTTCACCAACCCAGGTCATAGTACACGTAATTACCGGGACATCGGAATACCCGACTCGACCGCATTGGGAAATCGCCTGCAGTCACCATGGGTAACTATATTTCTATCAACACTATATTGACATATAGATTCTGGAGAAACATATAATCAAAAGTCTACAACTGTTGACACGTATTTCTCAACTAGATTGCAAAATCATTTCAAATGATTCAGATCCAAAGACCATGGCCATGGCATAGTGTGAACAACACTCGAACTAAACTCAAGCAAAGGTTATAATCTAGGTAGAAATGATCTTGCTTAATAATGGGAAGGTATTCATAAGAAATACCTACACCAATTCTCTTTTGGAAATAGAATTGAGAACAACAAGGTGGTGAAACAAGAAGCAAGTATGGTAGCACAAGGGTTCACGCAGATACCCAACTATTCTGTGGTGGTGGAATCTCTTTCCGATAACTTATATCATTGGCAGTATAAAATCATCTTTCTCCGCGGTTGATAGATGTAGTGATCACATATCCATGTGGATCACTAGATTCAGACACATGTGATTCATTCCCGATGGAATCTCACTTTTGAATCGAAATGCAAAACGCAATATACATTGTGTAAAGTCAGTAAGTCACCATAAGACTTATTGTTGTCGGTACATTTGGTACAACCGACGTAGTGAGTTCCTTATGCACATGGATTACTCCTACAATGATGATTATCCATGTTTGTTTGTCTGCAATGACGCCACATGTAATCATCTAAATGATGGAGTTTAAAATGAAGGATTTGGGTAAACCAAAATACCGCTCGTTACTACAAATTGAGCACCTTCATTCATACATTATGGTACACTATGTTGTCTATATCCATAATATATTTGGAGAAATTCATTGTGGACAAATCTTATCCATCCATAACTCTCGTGGTAGTACTTTCTCTAGACATAGAGTAAGATCTATATAGACCACGAGATGATGGAAATGAGATATTGGGACTAAACATTCCATAATGCCATTGGATCCACCAAACACAATTGGTTCGTACTCAAGAATATCTTTTGATATCTCTAAGGCATCAAACATCTTGTCCTAGTTTTTCAGTTTCATAGAAATGTGAACACCGATATCATTGGATACATCGATCAGATCCCTACTATGTCGGATCGTAGACACGCTTAGTGTTCCTACTAGGTGTGGTAGCCCTCTCATAAAGAGTCTTCAAAAAAAGACCTCATGGCTACATCCACTAACCATTATCTCAATGATAATGTTTCTTGTGTTTCCCGGATGCAAACAAGTTACATAATAAGCAATATCACTATATTGCATAACTTGCAAATCAAATCACGTGACTGATTTGTTCATCGGATCTCTACTAACTTCTATGTTCCAGAAATGTGTTCATGAAATTGGTATGTGACGGCTTCGAAATTTGTAGGAATCAGGGGCAGTATCTTCTTGAATTGTTCCTATTCAATGCATCATATTATACTCTTTTTCCCTTCATGAGTTTTACTATACAGGTTCTCATAAAAGTTTTTAATGAGGTAATATCAACATGAGATCATATGTCACACTTTTAGTTTTCCCCACCGGGTTTTTTAGGGAAGTATACACGACATATTTATTGTCCTCTTAATTCTATGAGTTTTCTCATATTGAGTTAAATGAGGCAATAATCATTATATGTTGCATAATTTTCTCCTTATTTTTCCCACTGGGTTTAAAGGAGTTTTAGCAACATATTATACACACTCTCTTCATATTTTTCTCATAGGGTTTTTGGAGGAGTATTCGAGATGATAATTATAAATGATGGACTTTTCGAAGATCGATGATTCTTTATATACAAGACAACATTGTATAAGGGGTGTTAGAAATAGTTTAAAGTGTACAAGCGCCGTACAGACGCATGTGTCCGTACGGTCGCATCCCTTCGCCCGTACGGACGCCTGTGTCCGTGCAGGCGCCTCTTCCCATGTCGGTGCCCTCTTGAGACACCCCTTGACTTGTATATATATTCTGTTGATCAATGGAAAGAACACATTGATTCATTCACTCGGTTGCATATCTTTCTTACTTCAACAAGGCCGAAGGCACCGCCCTGGGGTTTGAAAAGTTCACGTGGATGCTAGCTTGGCAAGATCTGTATTAAAAGGAGCGGTTGCAGTTGTGTGTCATAATGATTGCGGGTACATTTCTGGGTAGCTTCGCTCATCTGGTCTAGGATATTACCGATGTTGCCACTCTCCATCTCTGCTGATATTGGTGTGTATTCAACGCAGGGTGAGCGGTCCGATATGGGGCATGAGGTGGAGGTGACCAACGACTGTCAACTCGTCGTGTCACGTAAAGACCCGCGCGTCTCGGCTTTGCTCGCCCCCGCATTCAAGCCCGTGCCCATCTCCGATAGCTCCTAGGCCGATGTTGTAGGTGTCTCCACCGTGGCCATAGGGCTGAGGTTTGCCGCGACCGCGGCAGTGCTCCCGCTACCTTCGAAATGACCACAAATCGCGTGGCCGCAGGAACAAGTATAAGTCTTTAAGCCTGCTCGACTCCAACGATGTACCTCCACCCTCTCTCCCACGACCTATTATTGCCTCCCAGGTTGCACCCTCTTGCGCTGGACGTAGTTGGGAGGTTCCTATGCGTGCGATGCCGCCTCCTGATGCGCCTCCTGCAAGGATGCCCCGCCTGGGCGACGTGTTGCTCCGTCCGGCAGAGGATTTCGTCGTCGTCCCTGTTAAGCCCAAGATGTAGACTGATTCTTCCGTCCTCTCCACCAACGGAGTGGTGGCCTGGCTCGAAGGCACAAGGCAGGACGTCTCCTGCCAGCAGGTGACCTCCAAGCTAGCGATGGCCTTGGGCACGCGACAGGCTGACATCGAGGTCGTCAAGCACTTCCCCGAGCATTTCTTTGTACGTTTCATTTACCAGCACCAATGCGCCCTGGCGGTGTCCCGTGGCCATCTCCCTGGCGCCAGCTACCTCATTTATGTCACAGATTGGCGGCTCACACCATGTTCGCCTCTTCTTAGAGGGTGTCCCACTCCACGGCTGGAAAATCTACATCGTCACCTTCCTCATCGGTCTTGTCTGCTCCCTTGACTACATCGAGTCGCATTCGTTGCGGAAGGATGACACAAGGGACATCTCGCTTTGGGCATCGACAGGTGATCCCAACACCATCCCCAAGGTCAAATGGCTCACCCTACCTGCGTGTGGCCATCATCGTCGAGGGCGGCAAGGGCGGAAGCATCGCTTCATCATCCAGCTCGACCTCCACGAGGACCACTCCAAGGCGGGTGGCGACGACGAGAACCTTCCGCCACCGGACGTCGACGAGTTCACCTGGTACCACAAGATGGTGGACTGCACATACATCCCAAGGGAGCGACAGTAACCACGGGAAGATGTGATCCGCCGCTCAGACATGCACGGCGATGAAGGTGACTGCAACGAGCGGCGTGGGCGGGTTGGTGGTCGGGCATGGGAGAGCTGGGGCTCCATCATGTGGCATTCTCTCTCTTGCAAGCTCGTGATCTCCACTTTGATGACGGCCAAGACCGTACCTGGGACCAGTCCGGTGACCCCGGCGTGATGGAGGTGTCCTTGCTGCTGTTCTAGCCCTGCTGGTGGTGGCGCTTCTGTTGCCGCTCCTGCTGATGTCCTGCGGGGCTCGGGGTCGGGCAGCGACGGGATGGATCGTGCCTTGGTAGTTATCGTCATCCAGGATCCGACGCAACCCCATGTGACATGTGTCTCCATATTCGTCTAGGCGCCGCTCTCAGGAGGAGCGCACCCCACCGGAGTCCCACCCCCGCTCACACCGACCACGGTGTTGCCGCCCAGCTCCAAATCCAATTATGTTGATGCCTCAAGCTATCCTCTGCTTCAAGTGGCAACGAACAAGTCCCTGCTTCAGCTCCGCTCACAAAATTTTCTCCAAAGGCCCCTGCTCTTGCCTCGTCGCCCCCAGCAGCACACTCCCCCCTGAATATCTCGTGGAGGCTCTTTTTGAGGTTCGACGATAGAGCATATTTGCCGCACCTCCATCGCCACCCCCAAGGCCTCCCATGACTCATTGGAAGACGCTGGCTTGGGTGCAGATCTCCATGAAGGGTGGCCTCTTGCTACAGAGGATCAAGCGCCCTGGTGCAAGTGTTGCTTGATACATCCATTTTGCATCATGATTTCTTATTACTATCTATTTAATTCTTGTCTATTATTCCATATTATTATACAATTCATATGCCTTTTTGTTGGAAATATGCCCCAGAGGCAATTAATAAAGTGTTTATTATTATATTTCCTTGTTCATGATAATTTTTTATTATCCATGCTATAATTGTATTGATTGAAAACACATTACATGTGTGGATAAATAGACAACACTTTGTCCCTACTGTGCCTCTAGTGAACTAGCTCGTTAATCAAAGATGGTTAAGGTTTCCTAGACATTGACATGTGATTTCATTTGATAACGGGATCACATCATTAGGAGAATGATGTGATGGACAAGACCCAAACTACAAACGTAGCATATGATCGTGTCAGTTTATTGCTATTGTTTTCTGTATGTCAAGTATGTGTTCCTATGACCATGAGACCGTGTAACTCATGGACACCGAAAGAGTGCCTTGTGTGTATCAAATGTCGCAACGTAACTAGGTGACTATAAAGGTGCTCTACAGGTATCTCCGAAGGTGTTTGTTGATTTGGCATGGATCAAGACTGGGATTTGTTACTCCGTGTGACGGAGAGGTATCTCAGGGCCCACTCGGTAATACAACATCACAATAAGCCTTGCAAGCAATGTGACTAAGTGTTAGTCACAGGATCTTGTATTACGGAACGAGTAAAGAGACTTGCCGGTAACAAGGTTGAACTAGGTATGGAGATACCGACGATCGAATCTCGGGCAAGTAACATACCGAAGAACAAAGGGAACATCATACGAGATTAACTGAATCCTTGACATAGAGGTTCGACCGATAAAGATCTTCGTAGAATATGTAGGAACCAATATGTACATCCAGGTCCCGCTATTGGTTATTAACCGTAGAGGTGTCTCGGTCATGTCTACATAGTTCTCGAACCCGCAGGGTTTGCACACTTAAGGTTTGGTGACGTTTCGGTAGTATAGAGTTATACATGGTGGTGACTGAAGGTTGTTCGGAGTCCCGGATGAGATCCTGGATGTCACGAGGAGCTCCGGAATGGTCCGGAGGTAAAGATTCATATATAGTAAGTCCTGTTTTGGTCGCCAGAAAAGTTTCGGGCTCATCGGTAGTGTACCGGGAGTGTCGGTAGTGTACCAGGAGACCATCGGGAGGGGTATTTCGACCCAAGAGGTTACATGGGCTGTGGAAGGATGAATACCTGTCCTTAGTGGGCTGGTGGAAGTCCCACACAAGGCCCATGCGGCTGGGAATAAAAGCCCAAAGAGAAAAAGGTGGAAAAAGGCAGAAAGACCAAATAAGGAAGGAGTCCTAGTCCTACTAGGATTGGAGGAGGATTCCTCCTCTCCTCCCTTCGGCCGAAGCCTAGATGGCTTGGCCCTTGGGCCAAGCCTCGTCCTCTCTTCCTCCTATATATACTAGAGGGTTTTACGGTTTTGGCACAAGAATTTCAGCCACGTGCAACCCTACCCTCTAGTTCGTAGTTTCTCCTCTGGATCGGTTTCAGCTGTGCTTAGGCGAAGCCCTGCTGAGATTACTCCACCACCATTGCTGCAGCACCGTCACGCTGCCAGAGAACTCGTCTACTTCTCAGATCCCTCTTGCTGGATGAAGAAGGCGGAGATCGTCATCAAGCTGTACGTGTGCTGAACGCGGAGGCCGTCCGTTCGGTACTTGATCAGGACGGATCGTGATTGGATTGCGGGACGCTCAACGATTTGGATCGCGAAGACGTTCGACTACGTCAACCGCGTTTCTTAATGCTTCCCGCTTAGCAATCTACAGGGGTACATAGATCCACTCTCCCTCTCGTAGATGCTCATCACCATGGATAGATCTTGCGTGTGTATATGATTTTTTGGTTTTCCATGCAATGTTCCCCAACAGTGGCATCATGAGCTAGGTCTATGTGTAGATGAGATCTCGAGTAGAACACAAAGATTTTGTGAGCGTTGATTCTTAGATTGCTTCCACCCTTGGTCGTGTTTTGGTTCAGCGGTATTGTGGGATGAAGCGGCCTGGACCAACCTTACTCGTACGCTTACGAGAGACCGGTTCCATCGACTGACGTGTAACCTCGTTGCACAAAGATGGCTGGCGGGTGTCTGTTTCTCCTACTTTAGTTGGATATGATTCGACTAAGGCGGTCCTTGAGAAGGTTGAAAAGCAACTTATGTATCACTATTGTGGTTTATGCGTAGGTGAGAATTGTTCTTGCTAGATACCCGTAGCAGCCACGTAAAACATGCAACAACAATTAGAGAACGTATAACTTGTTTTTGCAGGGTATGTTGTGATGTGATACGGCCAATGACATGATGAGATATATGTGATGTATGAGATGATCATGTGGCCAATTACACTTTAGGTTTGGTGACGTTTAGGTAGTATAGAGTTATACATGGTGGTGACCGAAGGTTGTTCGGAGTCCCGAATGATATCCCGAACATCACGAGGAGCTCCGGAATGGTTCGGAGGTAAAGATTCATATATAGGAAGTCTTGTTTTGGTCGCCGGAAAAGTTTTGGGCTCATCGGTAGTGTACCGGGAGTGCCGGTAGTGTACCGGGAGCCACCGGGAGGGGTATTTCGACCCAAGAGGCTACATGGGCTGTGGGAGGATGAATACCATCCCTTAGTGGTCTGGTGGAAGTCCCATGCGGCTGGGAATAAAAGCCCAAAGAGAAAAAGGTGGAAAAAGGCAAAAAGAACAAATAAGGAAGGAGTCCTAGTCCTACTAGGATTGGAGGAGGATTCCTCGTCTCCTCCCTTCGACCAAAGCCTAGATGGCTTGGCCCTTGGGCCAAGCCTCCTCGTCTCTTCGTCCTATATATACTAGAGGGTTTTAGGGTATTGGCACAAGATTTTCAGCCACATGTAACCCTACCCTCTAGTTAGTAGTTTCTCCTCTAGATCGGTTTCATCTATGCTTAGGCGAAACCCTGCTGAGATTACTCCAGCACCATCGCCGTAGCGCCGTCACGCTGCCGGAGAACTCGTCTACTTCTCAGCTCCCTCTTGCTGGATGAAGAAGGCGGAGATCGTCATCAAGCTGTACGTGTGCTGAACGCGGAGGTGCCGTCCGTTCGGTACTTGATCGGGACGGATCGTGATTGCATCGCGGGACGCTCGGCGATTTGGATCACAAAGACATTCGACTACATCAATCGTGTTTCTTAACGCTTCCTGCTTAGCGATCTACAAGGGTACGTAGATCCACTCTCCCTCTCGTAGATGCTCATCACCATGGATAGATCTTGCGTGTGCGTACGAATTTTTTTGTTTCCCATGCAATGTTCCCTAACAGTGGCATCATGAGCTAGGTCTATGTGTAGATGAGACCTCGAGTAGAACACAAAGAGTTTGTGGGCGTTGATGCTTAGATTGCTTCCTCCCTTGGTCGTGTTTTGGTTCAGCGGTATTGTGGGATGAAGCGGCCCAGACCAACCTTACTCGTACGCTTACGAGAGACCGGTTCCATCGACTGAAGTGTAACCTCGTTGCACAAATATGGCTGGCGGGTGTCTGTTTCTCCTACTTTAGTTGGATTGGATATTACTAAGGCGGTCCTTGAGAAGGTTGAAAAGCAACTTATGTATCACCGTTGTGGTTTATGCGTAGGTGAGAATTGTTCTTGCTAGATACCCATAGGAGCCACGTAAAACATGCAACAACAATTAGAGGACGTCTAACTTGTTTTTCCAGGGTATGTTGTGATGTGATATGGCCAATTACATGATGAGATATATGTGATGTATGAGATGATCATGTGTTGTATAGAATATCATGACTTGCATCTCGATGATTACGACAACCGGCATGAGCCATAGGGTTGTCTTTAATTATTGTATGACTTGAGTGTCAATCATTAAGCGCTACGTAATGCTTTACTTTATCGCTAAACGGTAGCAATAGTAGTAGAAGCATGGTGGGCGCGACAACCCCGATGGCGACAAGTTGATGGAGATCAAGATGATGGAGATCATGGTGTCGTGGCGGTGACGATGGAGATCATGCCGGTGCTTTCAAGATGGAGATCAAAAGCACAAGTTCATGGCCATATCATGTCACTTATGATTTGCATGTGATGTTAATCCTTTTATGCACCTTGTTTTGCTTGATGACGGTAGCATTATAAGGTGATCCCTCACTTAAATTTCAAGATGAATTGTGTTCTCCCTGAGTGTGCACCGTTGCGAAAGTTCATCATGTCGAGACACCACGTGATGATCGGGTGTGATAAACTCTACATTCACATACAATGGGTGCAAGCCAGTGTTGCACATGCAGAACACTCGGGTTAAACTTGACGAGCCTAGCATGTACAGACATGGCCTCGGAACACAAGAGACCGAAAGGTCAAACATGAGTCATATAGTAGATATGATCAACATGATGATGTTCACCATTGAAACCACCTCAACTCACGTGATGATCGGACTTGAGTTGGTGAATTTGGATCATGTGACACTCAAATGACCTGAGGGATGTCGATTTGAGTGGGAGCTTTAGTAATTTGATTAACTAAACTCATTATCTTGAACAATAGTCTAAGTAACCTTTGCATATTTATGTTGTAGATAATTGGCTTGCGCAGTAGCACCCCTGAATTTTAATGCTTTCCTAGAGAAAGCTAAGTTGAAATATGATGGAAGTAACTTTGTTGACTGGGCCCGTAATCTAAGGATTATCCTCACGGCTTCCCAGAAATCATATGTCCTTGATGCACCGCTTGGTGACCAACCAGAAGACATGTCATCCGAAGATGTTAAGAACGCTTGGGAGGCACGTTGTAGAGATTACTCAATAGTTTAGTGTGCAATATTGTATGGCTTGGAACCGGGACTTCAAAGATATTTTGAACGTCATGGAGCATATGAGATGTTCCAGGAGTTGAAGTTTATCTTTCAAAAGAGTGCCCGGATCGAGAGGTATGAGACTTCCGATAAGTTCTATGCTTGCAAAATGGAGGAGAACGGGTCTATCAGTGAACATATACTCAGAATGTCTGGGTATTTGACTCGTCTGGCGGAGTTGGGAATTCCCCTTCCTTCAGAGGCGATCACTGACAGACTTCTTCAATCACTGCCGCCTAGTTACAAGAGCTTTGTGATGAACTATAACATGCACGGGATGAACAAGTCAGTCGCCGAGCTGTTTGAGATGCTGAAAGTCGCTGAGTCTGAAATCCAGAAAGAACATCAAGTGTTGATGGTCAATAAAACCACTAGTTTCAAGAAGAATGGCAAGGGCAAGGGCAAGAAGGGTAAAACCAAGAAGGATGGCAAAGCAGTTGCTACTCTTGTAAAGAATCCCAAGGCTGGACCCAAGCCAGAAACTGAGTGCTTTCATTGCAAGGGAACTGGTCACTTGAAGCGGAACTGGCCCAAGTACCTGGTTGACAAGAAGGCGGCCAACGACAAACAAGGTATATATGATATACATGTTATTGATGTGTACCTTACTAGCTCTCGTTGTAGTGCCTGGGTATTTGATACCGGTTCGGTTGCTCACATTTGCAACTCAAAGCAGGAACTACAGAATAGATGAAGGCTGGCAAAGGACGAAGTAACGATGCGCGTGGGAAATGGTTCCAAGGTTGATGTGATCGCCGTCGGCACACTCTCTCTTCTATTACCATCGGGATTAGTGATGAACCTGAATAATTGTTATTTAGTGTCCGCGTTAAGAATGAACATTATATCTGGATCTTGTTTATTGCGAGACGGTTACTCATTTAAATCAGAGAATAATGGTTGTTCTATTTATATGAGTAATATCTTTTATGGTCATGCACCCAATGTGAGGGGTTTATTCATATTGAATCTTGATAGTGATGATACACATGTTCATAACATTGATGCCAAAAGATGTAGAGTTGATAATGATAGTACCACTTTCTTGTGGCACTACCGTTTAGGTCATATTGGTGTAAAACGCATGAGGAAGCTCCATGCTGATGGACTTCTGGAGTCACTTGATTTTGAATCACTTGACACATGTGAACCATGCCTCATGGGCAAGATGACTAAAACGCCGTTCTCTAGAACAATGGAACGGACAAGTGACTTATTGAAAATCATACATACTGATGTGTGCGATCCAATGAATGTTACAGTGCATGGTGGATATCGTTATTTTCTCACATTCACTGATGACTTAAGTAGATATGGGTATATTTACTTAATGAAACACAAGTATGAAACGTTTGAAAAGTTCAAGCAATTTCAGAGTGAAGTTGAGAATCATTGTAACAAGAAGATTAAATTCCTACGATCTGATCGAGGAGGTGAATATCTGAGTTATGAGTTTGGCAGTCACTTAAGACAGTGTGGAATTGGTTCACAGTTGACACCGCCTGGAACACCACAGCGTAATCGAATCTTATTAGATATGGTGAGTTCTATGATGTCTCTTGCTGATTTGCCACTATTGTTTTGGGGTTATGCATTAGAGACAGCTGCATTCACTTTAAATAGGGCACCATCGAAATCCATTGAGACGACGCCATATGAACTATGGTTTCGCAAGAGGCCAAAGTTGTCATTTCTTAAAGTTTGGGGATGTGATGCTTATGTCAAAAAGCTTCAGCCTGAAAAGCTGGAACCCAAAGCGGAGAAATGCGCCTTCATAGGATACCCGAAAGAGACAGTTGAGTATACCTTCTATCTCAGATCCGAAGGCAAAGTGTTTATTGCTAAGAACGGAACATTTCTTGAGAAAGAGTTTCTCTCGAAAGAATTGAGTGGGAGGAAAATAGAGCTTGATGAGGTTATTAAACCTTTACTTCAACCAGAGAGTAGCGCAGCATAGAAAGATGTTTCTGTAGAGCCTACGACAATTGAAGAGGAAGTTAACGATGATGATCATGAAGCTTAGGATCAAGTTACTATTGAACCTCGTAGGTCGACAAGGGCGCGTACTGCCCCTGAGTGGTACGGCAACCCTGTCTTGGAGGTCATGTTGTTGGACAACAATGAACCTACGAGCTATGGAGGAGCTCCTGCTGGGCCCGGACGCCCATCTTCTTCTATATGGTGTGTTTTACCCTAGACAAAATCATAAGCAACCTTTCGGGATGAAGCACCGCCGTCTCAAGGCAGAAACCTGGGCAGAGGCCCTTTTGCACTCTGGTAGTGATATTCTGCTAGGGAAATTCCTCTCCGAGAGGGGAAGATTGAAGCCATCGTCATCACCAATGCTCCCTCCTTCATGGGAGGACCAATCTTCATCAACATCTTCACCAACATCATCTCATCTCAAACCCTAGTTCATCTCTTGTATTTAATCTTTGTCTCAAAACCTCAGATTGGTACATGTGGGTTACTAGTTGTCTTGATTACATCTTGTAGTTGATGCTTGTTCGATTACTTGGTGGAAGAAGTTATGTTCAGAACCTTGATTATTATTATCATACCTGTGATCTTGAACATGTTGATGAGGTGTGAGTATTTACTATTGTTCCTGAGGATATGGGAGAAGTCTTGTTATAAGTAATCTTGTGAAGTTGGTATTCGTTCGATATTTTGATGATATGTATGTTGTTACTTCTCTTAGTGGTGTCATGTGAACGTCGACTACATGACACTTCACCATGCTATGGGCCTAAGGGAAGTAATTGTGGAGTAACAAGTAGATGATGGGTTGCTAGAGTGATAGAAGCTTAAACTCTAGTTTATGTGTTGCTTCATAAGGGGCTGATTTGGATCCACACATTTCATGCTATGGTTATATTTATCTTAATTATTCTTTCGTAGTTGAGGATGCTTGCGAGAGAGGGTAATCATAAGTAGGTTGTTAGTTCAAGTAAGAACAACACCATAGCACCGGTCTACCCACATATCAAATTATCAAAGTAGCGAACGCAAATCAACTCAACATGATGAACATGACTAAACAGAAATTCCCCTATGTCCCCGGGAGCGCTTGCTTAATATAAGAGTACTTTCAGGCCTGTCCTTTGCTACAAAAAGTATTGGGCTACCTTGATGCACCTTTTTTACTATTTTCACTTGTTACTTATTACAAATTTTCTTGCTACAAAACTATCTATTATTGTTACTCACGGCACTTGCAGAGAATACCTTACTAAAAACCGCTTGTCATTTCCTTCTACTCCTCATTGGATTCAACGCTCTTCCTTATCGAAAGGACTACGATTGATCCCCTATACTTGTAGGTCATCAAGAGTCTTTTCCGGCGCCGTTGCCGGGGAGTGAAGCGCCTTTGGTAAGTGGAAATTGGTAAACAGGGGAACTGTATGCTGTTCATCGAGGGCATGTCGCGCACCCTCTCGGTCGATGAGGCGTCGCTCCTCGCCAGTTGCAGCGTCATGGTGCCGCCAGACATGCGCCTGCCATTGGTATGGCACATGAGCTTGGGGGGATCGCAGTCGGTCCTGTCCACTCCGTCCGCACGCCTCCCATGTAGCGTGTGATACACGCGTATCGGGAAGGCTTGCCACCGGAGGAGCGGTCCAAGCCGCGCTATGCGCCAAACAGCCAGCGGTTGCTGGAGAACTTGGCGAATGAACATGCTACCTGCATCTAGGACTACCACGAACACCCTGATACGTCTCCATCGTATCCACTTTTCCAAACTCTTTTGCCCTTGTTTTGGACTCTAATTTACATGATTTCAATGGAACTAACCCGGATTGACGCTGTTTTCAACAGAATTTCCTTGGTGTTCTTTTTATGCAGAAATAAAATTTCTCGGATCAAGCTAAAAATTTACGAAGAATATTTTTGGATTTAATAAAAATACTGGCGTAAGAATCAACGAGAGGGGGGCCACCTGCAGGCCACAAGCCTACTAGGCACGACCACCCCCTGGCCGCGCCTAGCAGGCTTGTGGGGCCCTTGTGGCTCCTCCGACCTCCTCTCTAGCTCCATATAAACCTATTCACGGAGAAAAAAAATCAGAGAGAAGAATTGATCGCGTTTCATGATATGGAGCCACTGCCACCTCCTGTTGTTCCTCGGGAGAGCAGATCTGGAGTCCGTTTTGGGCTCCGGAGAGGGGAAATCGATGCCATCGTCATCACCAATTCCATGATGCTCTCTGCCATTTGTGAGTAATCCCATCGCAGGCTTGCTGGACAGTGATGGGTTGGATAAGATTTATCATGTAATCGAGTTAGTTTTGTTAGGGTTTGATCCCTAGTATCCACTGTGTTCTAAGATTAATGTTGCTATGACTTTGCTATGCTTAATGCTTGTCACTAGGGCCCGAGTGCCATGATTTCAGGTCTGAACAAATTATGTTTTCATTAATATATATGTGTTCTTGATCCTATCTTGCAAGTTGTAGACACCTATTATGAGTTATGATCCGCATCCCCTAGGGTGACAATAACTGGGATGCTTTCCGGTGATTACCGTAGTTTGAGGAGTTCATGTATTCACTAAGTGCTAATGCTTTGGTCCGGTTCTCTATTAAAATGAGGCCTTAATATCCCTTAGTTTCCATTAGGACCCCGCTGCCACAGGAGGGTAGGATAAAAGATGTCTTGCAAGTTCTTTTCCATAAGCACATATGACTATATATGGAATACATGCCTATATTACATTGATGAATTGGAGCTAGTTCTGTGTCACCCTATGTTATAACTGTTGCATGATGAATGACATCCGACATAATTATCCGTCACTGATCCATTGCCTACAGGCTTTCCATGTATTGATCCTTGATAAGTTACTTCTCCGTTGCTACTGTTGCAATCACTATCAAACTGCTACTGTTACTTTTGCTACCGTTACCGTCACTTCCATATTACGTTGCTACTGAATACTTTCCTGCAGACATTAAGTCTTTTAGGTGAGGTTGAATTGACAACTCAGCTGCGAATACTCGAGAATATTCTTTGGCTCCCCTTATGTCGAATCAAGAAATTTGGGTTGAATACTCTACCTTCGAAAACTATTGCGATCCCCTATACTTGTGGGTTATCAAGACCTTGTTCTGGCACCGTTGTCGGGGAGCATAGCTCTATTCTCTGAGTCACTTGGGATTTATATCTATTGATCACTATGAAGAATGTGAAAGATCCAAAAACCAAGATCTATCCCTCCACTACGAGGGGAGGTAAGGAACTGCCATCTAGCTCTGCACTTGATTAACCTTCTGTTATTAGTAAGTTTGCGACACCACCACCTGCTAGTAATTCTAATATGTTGCAAGTAATTGGTGATGCCACTTCTACTATGCATGATGCTTATGATGATACTTTGCTTGATAATACTGTGCCACTGGGTGAATTTCTTGATGAACAAATGGCTAGAGCAAATGCTGGCAATTATGATACTTCTAAAACTGATGAAATTATTGAAACTAAACGCTTTGAGACACCTGCTAGACCTAGCTCTCCTAGATATGAATTGCCTGATATTCTCGAGGGTTACGTTATGGAAGGAGAGGTATATAGGGACTTTCTTGCTTGTAATGATAGAGATGATCTTAAGAAATTACTAGGCAGGTGGAAAGAAAAATCTTTGAATGCTCGAATGAAATATGATCCTAAGTTCGCTACTTTGCCTAACTTTGTTACTGATAAGGATTATGATTTCTCTCTTGAACTTGAATTAATTACCTTGGTTGAGTATGATCCTTTCCATGGTTATGAATCTGAAACTGTTGTGGCGCATCTTACTAAACTGAATGATATAGCCAACCTATTTACCCATGAGGAAACAATTCGTTACTATTTTATCGTTAAGTTGTTTCCTTTCTCGTTAAAGGGTGATTCTAAGATATGGTTTAATTCTCTTGCTCCTTAGTGTGAGTAGCCCCCAGGATATGATTTATCACTTCTCTAAAAAATATTTTCCTGCCCATAAGAAACAAGCAGCCTTACAGGAAATATTTAACTTTTTGCAAACTGAAGAAGAGAGTCTCCCACAAGCTTGGGGGAGGCTTCTCTAATTACTAAATGCTTTGCCTAATCATCCTCTCAAGAAGAATGAAATACTTGATATCTTTTATAATGGACTAACTGATGCTTCTAGGGACCACCTAGATAGTTGTGTTGGTTGTGTTTTCAGGGAACAAACTGTTGAACAAGCTGAAATACTATTGAATAATATATTGAGCAATGACAATCATTGGACTATTACCGAATCACCTCCGAAGCCAACTCCGAAGAAAAGAGGCTTTCTATTTCTAAGTCCTGAAGATATATAAGAGGCAAAGAAATATATGAAATAAAAAGGTATTAAAGCTGAAGATGTTAAGAATCTACCACCTATTGAAGAAATACATGGTCTTGATAACCCGACACAGGTAGTAGAGGTTTGTTGTTAAGGAAGAAAATTTTAATGCTTATGTTAGTAGACAATTGAAACATAATGCTTTCATGCTTGATCGCTTAGGTGATTATATGAGTAGAACTATCAATGATCTTAAACTGATTAGTAAACATGCTTCCATGGTAACTACTCAAATAGAACAAGTACTTATAGCACAAAATGATTTGCTTAATGAGATGAATAGTAAGAACAATGATCATTCTGTTAAAGTTGTGACTAGAGGTGGAAGAATGACTCAGGAACCTTTGTATCCTGAGGGCCATCCTAAGAGAATTGAACAAGATTCTCAAAGGGGTAATATTGATGTACCTAGTCGCTCTAGTAATAAGAGGAATAAGGATGATGATAGAACTTTGCATGCTGCTAGGGAACTTGTTATAGATACACCTGAAAACCCAAATGATATTTCTGTTTCTAATGCTAAGACACAATCTGGTGATGAACATGAGCCCAATGATAATATTAATGATGATGTTCATGTTGATACTCAACCTAGTGATGATAATGATGTGGAGATTGAACCTGCTGGTGATATTGATAACCCACATCCTAAGAATAAAAGATATGACAAAAGAGATTTTATTGATAGGAAGCATGGTAAAGAAAGAGAACCATGCGTTTAGAAAGCCATGCCCTTTCCTCCTAAACCATCTAAGAAAAAGGATGATGAGCATTTTGAGCTCTTTGTTGAAATGCTTAGACCTGTCTTTTTGCGTATGCGCTTGACTGATATTCTGAAAATGTCTCCTTATGCTAAGTATATGAAAGATATTGTGACTAATATAAGGAAGATACTGGAAGCTGAAATTTCCACCATGCTTGCCAATTATACTTTTAAGGGTGGAGCACCAAAGAAATTAGGAGATCCAGGAATACCAACTTGTTGGGGAATGTTGCATGGGAAACAAAAAATTTCCTACGGACATGAAGATCTATCCATGGTGATGAGAATTTACGAGAGGGAGAGTGGATATACGTACCCTTGTAGATCGCTAAGCGGGAAGCGTTAAGAAACGCGGTTGGTGTAGTCGAACGTCTTCGCGATCCAAATCGCCGAGCGTCCCGCGATCACATCACGATTCGTCCCGCGATCCAATCACGATCCGTCCCGCGAACTCATCATGATCCGTCCCGTGATCTCATCACGATCCATCCCGCAAACTCATCACGATCCGTCTCGCGATCTTGATCACGGTCCTTCCGATCTAGCGCCGAACGGACGACACCTCCGCGTTCAGCACACGTACAGCTTGATGACGATCTCCACCGTCTTAATCCAGCAAGAAGGAGTGGAGAGGAAGAAGAGTTCTCCGGAAGCCTAACGGCGCTCCGGCGATGGTGGTGGAGCAATTCCGGCAGGGCTTTGCCTAAGCACTGCAGAAAACCGATCTAGAGGAGAAACTATGCACTAGAGGAACGGGTAGCACGTGGCTGAAAATTATGTGCCAAAACCCTAAAATCCTCTAGTATATATAGGAGGAGAGGAGGAGGAGGCTTGGCTGCCAAAAATCCAGCCCTTGGGTCAACCAAAGTGGGAGGTGGAGGAGGACTCTCCTCCTCCACTCCTAGTAGGACTAGGACTCTTCCTTTTTGCCTTTTTCCCACCTTTTTCCTTTGGGTTTCTTTCTTCCAGCCACATGGGCCTATTGTGGTTGTTCCACCAGCCCACTAAGGGCTGGTTATTACTTTCACACAGCCCATGAAGCCTCTTGGGTCGAAATACCCCTCCCGGAGGTCTCCCGGTACACTACCGATAAGCCTGGAACTTTTCCGGCGACCAAAACAGGACTTCCTATATATGAATCTTTACCTCCGGACCATTCTGGAGCTCCCCGTGATGTCTAGGATCTCATCCGGGACTCTGAACAAACTTCGGTCACCACCATACATAACTCTATACTTCCGAAACGTCACCAAACCTTAAGTGTGCAGACCATGCGGGTTCGAGAACTATGTAGACATGACCAAGACACCTCTACGGTCAATAACCAATGGCGGGACCTAGATGTCCACATTGGTTCCTACATATTCTACGAAGATCTTTATCGGTCGAACCTCTATGTCAAGGATTCAGTTAATCCCGTATAACGTTCCCTTTGTTCTTCGGTATGTTACTTGCCCGAGATTCGATCGTCGGTATCTTCATACCTAGTTCAACCTCATTATCGGCAAGTCTCTTTACTCGTTTCGTACTGCAAGATCCCGTGGCTAACACTTTAGTCACATTGCTTGCAAGGCTTGTTGTGATGTTGCATTACCGAGTGGGCCCTGAGATACCTCTCCGTCACACGGAGTAACAAATCCCAGTCTCGATACATGCCAACTCAACAGACACCATCGGAGATACCTGTAGAGCACCTTTATAGTCACCCAGTTACGTTGCGACGTTTGATACACACAAGGCACTCCTCTGATATCCGTGAGTTGCATGATCTCATGGTCATAGGAACATATACTTGACATGCAGAAAACAGTAGCAATAAACTGACACGATCATAACCTACGTTTGTAGTTTGGGTCTTGTCCATCACATCATTCTCCTAATGATGTGATCCCATTATCAAATGACATCTCATGTCCATGGCTAGGAAACTTTAACCATCTTTCGATCAACGAGCTAGTTCACTAGAGGTATACTAGGGACATTGTGTTTGTCTATGTATCCACACATGTATCCATGTTTCCAATTAATACAATTATAGCATGGATAATAACCGATTATCATGAACAACAAAATACAATAATAAACACTTTATTTATTGCCTCTAGGGCATATTTCCAACACGGTTCTCTATTAAAAGGAGGCATTAATATCCCTTAGTTTCCATTAGGACACTGCTGCCACAGGAGGGTAGGACAAAAGATGTCATGCAAGTTCTTTTCCATAAGCACGTATGACTATATATGGAATACATGCCTACATTACATTGATGAATTGGAGCTAGTTCTATATCACCATATGTTATAACTGTTGCATGATGAATGACATCCGACATAATTATCCATCACTAATCCATTGCCTACGAGCTCTCCACATATTGATCCTTGCTAAGTTACTTCTTCGTTGCTACTGTTGCAATCACTATCAAACTGCTATTGTTACTTTTTCTACCGTTACCGTCACTTCCATATTACTTTTCTACTGAATCCTTTGTTGCAGATATTAAGTCTTTTAGGTGTGGTTAAATTCACAACTCAGCTGCGAATACTCGAGAATATTCTTTGGCTCCCCTTGTGTTGAATCAATAAATTTGGGTTGAATACTCTACCCTCGAAAATTGTTGTGATCCCCTATACTTGTGGGTTATCACACCCGCCTTCGCAGAACAACATCGACGAGAGGTATGACTTCTGGGAAGGGCATACCTTCCCCAATGTCATGGCCGCATGCCACACACATCTAGGTCTGGAGGAGGGTGACCGTGTATCGCCACCGAGGGCCACGCCTCGACTCACGCTGCAGGCCACACCCACATCTAGAGGAGGTAGTGGTGGTCCAAGTACCATTTGGGGCCTCCGCATTCCAATCCGGAGCCAGGATTCTGGGAACGAGTTCTACAGTCTGTTGTGCGAGCGTGCGCATGCCAAATACGAAGTCAGGGACGAGCTCTGTAGTTCGCGCCATCGACCCGTGGACCGTGAATTCCCGCGTCGCCCCTTTGCTAGTCTCAAAGCCGATGCCCCAGACGAGATCTCGCGCCCCCTGCTCGTGCCCAAGGCGAATCTTGGGATGAGCTCTCATGGCCCGCTGCTTGATCCCAAACTAGAGCCGAAGCCGCCGCTGATGGCACAGTACAGGGAGTGGTGGTCAGCGAGGATGGTGACCATGCAGTCATGTCGGGGCTCCTGCTGGCATTGCATGAATCAAAAAAGGGGTGGCGGCACCACCCTGGTGACCCAGTGGACTTGCCAGGCCTGCGACATGCGGTCATTGCCTTGGTGGACGACGCCACCATCGACCTCATGAGCGAGGACAGGGATGGCGGCAAGCACGGGGGTGGCGACGAGTGTCAACATTCTAGAACCGGGGGTACCCAGACTTGCCTGCCTGCGGCCCAGCGCGTGGCCCACCACAATGGCCCGGTATGGCCCAGTGATAAGTTCCTCAAGTCAAGATCATCACGAGAGACCCCCACCTCGTGAGGAGGAGGACGTCAAGACCTCCGGAGAATGGCATCCCCCGGGATGCCTCCCAAGAAGCGGAGATTCCTATGCAAGTGCCCGACTTCCAGAGGACTTGATGAAATGGGTTCTGACGACGAAGCCAGGCGAGCGCCAACGGGCGCAGGAGGAGGACAATTTCCTCGTTCATGCTAAGGAGACAAGGATATACGCGGGTTCCCAAGGAATCACCCAAAGGTTTCCTTCCCAGTGCAATGAGGTCGAGACCATGAGCTTAGCAGGACGGATGTCATTGTCGAGCCCACCACTGCGTCACCCCCCGAAGCTTTGCAGGTGAAGACCACCTTTAGTCAGGATAAGATGTACCTCTTGCCCCCTTTCAAATTTGGCCGTTGTGGATCCCTTCCCGCCTGTGCAATGAGGGAACAGGACCGTGGCCCCTATAAATAGCCACCAACTCCCATCGTAGAGGGCAGGTTGAGTAGAGCTAGTTCATCACCACCAAGGGTCCTCATGAGGCCACCCCACCATTGTACTACTTCATCCTTAGCCTCCTCGTGAAGCCAATCCACCACAAAAGTAGGAGTAGGGTCTTACACCGCCAGGTAGCCCGAACCTGGGTAAATATCCGAGTCCACTTCCTTGCTCGCTTGCCCTTGCTTGTCGTAGCTAGGCTGTAGGGTGACAAGCTTGAGATTTTGAGCCGGTTAAGATTCTCGCACATGCCCCGATGTTCGAACCTTATTGGGTTTTGCGAAGCCCCAATTCCGACATTTGGCACACCAGGTAGGGGCATGTCGAAATCTTCTCCGGTTCAACCACGTCTCCACTCCGTCGCTCCAATGGCCGATGCCCACCAAGTCCGTGCCAACCGTAGGGCCATTCGTGTTGCCCAACAGCGCCGGTGGGCTGCGGCGCCCAACGCTGCCCTATTCCTTCGACGACCAATGTTGTTACCAGCCCGGCTGTTTAGGAGTAGCGGGACTTGCCGCTACCACCCTCTGATCGGCATGACAGCTACATCACCACTCCGTCCTCCATTATGGCCACAATGGCACCTTCTCACTCCGGCCGCGGATCGGCGATCACACCAACCGCACTACTCATGGCGCGAGAGCTGTTATGCTACAACCCAGATGATGATCACTCCAAAGATTGGCTCAGTCGCATCGCCGAGCCTACAGACGCTGCTAGCGAAGCCCCAGCGCTCGCTCGCTCACCCTTCCATCTGCTCTTCCGGGCGGGCGATGCGGCTCGCGGCATGTCGCCTCCTCCTTCCCAACAAAGGTTTGGTCGTAGGCCCAGGTGTGACACGTGCCTCCGTGACCCTCTGTGTGACCCGTAGTGTACCTTTATAGCCACCCAGTTATGTTGTGACGTTTGGCACACCCAAAGTATTCCTACGGTATCCGGGAGTTGCACAATCTCATGGTCTAAGGAAACGATACTTGACATTAGAAAAGCTTTAGCAGACGAACTACACAATCTTGTGATATGCTTGGGATTGGGTCTTGTCCATCACATCATTCTCCTAATGATGTGATCCCGTTATCAACGACATCCAATGTCCATGGTCATGAAACCGTGACCATCTATTCATCAATGAGCTAGGCAACTAGAGGCTCACTAGGGAGATGTTGTGGTCTATGTATTCACACATGCATTATGGTTTTCGATTAATACAATTATAGCATGAACAATAGACAATTATCATGAACAAGGAAATACAATAATAACCATTTTATTATTGCCTCTAGGGCATATTTCCAATAGTCTCCCACTTGCACTAGAGTCAATAATCTAGTTACATTGTGATGTATCGAACACCCATAGATTTCTAGTGTTGATCATGTTCCGCTCGTGAGAGAGGTCTAGTCAATGGATCTACGACATTCAGATCCATATGTACTTTACAAATATCTATATCTCCTTCCTGAATGTAATCACGAATGGAGTTGAAGCGGTGTTTGATGTGTCTTGTCTTCTTGTGAAACGTGGGCTCCTTGGCAAGGGCAATAGCTCCAGTGTTGTCACAAAATAGAGTCATCGGGCCTAATGCATTGGGAATCATTCCTAGGTCGGTGATGAAGTCCTTCATCCAGACTCCTTCCTTTGCTGCTTCCGAAGCAGCTATGTACTTCGCTTCACATGTAGATGCCGCCACGATGCTTTGATTGCTGCTACACCAGCTGACTGCCCCTCCGTTCAAAATATACACGTATCCGGTTTGTGACTTTGAGTCATCCGGATCTATGTCGAAGCTAGCATCCACATAACCCTTTACGACAACCTCTTCGGCACCTCCATATACGAGAAACATGTCCTTGGTCCTTTTTAGGTACTTCAGGATATTCTTGACCGATGTCCAGTGTTTTGCTCTGGGATCACTTTGGTACCTCCCTACCAAACTTATGGCAAGGTTCACATCAGGTCTGGTACACATCATGGCATACATAATAGAGCCTATCGCTAAAGCATAGGGGATGACACTCATATTTTCTCTATCCTTTGCCGTGGTCGGGCATTGAGTCGTACTCAATCTCACACCATGTAACACAGGCAAGAACCCCTTCTTGGACTGATCCATATTGAACTTCTTCAATATCTTGTCAAGGTATGTGCTTTGTGAAAGACCTATGAGACGTCTCGATCTATCTCTATAGATCTTGATGCCTAATATGTAAGCAGCTTCTCCAAGGTCTATCATTGAAAAACATTTATTCAAGTAGGCCTTTATGATTTCCAAAAGTTCTATATCATTTCCCATCAACAATATGTCATCCACATATAATATGAGAAATGCTACAGAGCTCCCACTCACTTTCTTGTAAATACAAGGTTCTCCATAAACCTGTATAAACCCAAACGCTTTAATCACATCATTAAATTGAATGTTCCAACTCCGAGATGCTTGCACCAGCCCATAGATGGAGCGATGAAGCTTGCATACTTTGTTAGCATCTTTAGGATCGACAAAACCTTCCGACTGCATCATATATAGTTCTTCTATAAGGAAACCATTAAGGAATGCCGTTTTGACGTCCATTTGCCAGATCTCATAATCATAAAATGCGGCAATTGCTAACATGATTCGGACGGACCTCAACATCGCTACAGGTGAGAAAGTCTCATCGTAGTCAACTCTTTGAACTTGTTGATAACCCTTAGCGACAAGCCGAGCCTTATAGACGGTCACATTACCATCCACGTCAGTCTTCTTCTTAAAGATCCATTTATTTTCTATGGCTCGCTTATCATCAGGCAAGTCCACCAAAGTCCATACTTTGTTCTCATACATGGATCCTATCTCGGATTTCATGGCTTCAAGCCATTTGTTGGAATCCGGGCCCGCCATCGCTTCTTCATAGTTCGAAGGTTCACCGTTGTCCAACAACATGATCTCCAGGACAGGGTTGCCGTACCACTCTGGTGTGGAACGTGTCCTAGTGGACCTTCAAATAGCAACTTGATCTGAAGTTTCATGATCATCATCATTAAGTTCCCCTCCAGTTGGTGCAGGCTCCACAGAAAGAACTTCCTGTGCTACACTACTCTCTAGTTCGAGTGGAGGTACAATTACCTCATCAAGTTCTATTTTCCTCCCACTTACTTCTTTTGAGAGAAACTCTTTCTCTAGAAAGGATCCATTCTTGGCAACAAAGACTTTGCCTTCGGATCTGAGGTAGAAGGTATACCCAACTGTTTCTTGGGGGTATCCTATGAAGACACACTTCCGCTTTGGGTTCGAGCTTCTCAGGTTGAAGTTTCTTCACATAAGCATCGCATCCCCAAACTTTCAGAAATGACAGCCTAGGTTTCTTTCCAAACCATAATTCATACGGTTTCGTCTCAACGGATTTAGACGGAGCCCTATTTAAAGTGAATGCGGCAGTCTCTAATGCATATCCCCAAAATGATAGTGGTAAGTCGGTAAGAGACATCATAGATCGCTCCATATCCAATAGAGTGCAGTTACGACGTTCATACACACCATTTCGCTGAGGTCTGGCAGGCGGCATGAGTTGTGAAACAATTCCACATTTCCTTAGGTGCGTGTCAAACTCGTGACTTAAATATTCTCTGCCACGATCAGATCATAGGCACTTTATTTTCCTATCACGTTGATTCTCTACCTCACTCTAAAATTCCTTGAACTTTTCAAAGTTTTCAGACTTGTCTTTCATTAAGTAGACATACCCAAATCTGCTTAAGTCATCAGTGAGGGTGAGAACATAACGGTAGCCACCGTGAGCCTCAACGCTCATTGAACCGCATACATCGGTATGTATTATCTCCAACAAGTCAGTTGCTCGTTCCATTGTTTCGGAGAATGGAGTCTTGGTCATCTTGCCCATGAGGCATGGTTCGCACGTGTCAAATGATTCAAAGTCAAGAGACTCCAAAAGTCCATCAGTATGGAGTTTCTTCATGCGCTTGACACCAATATGACCAAGGCGGCAGTGCCACATGTAAGTGGGACTATCGTTATCAACCTTACACTTTTTGGTACTCACACTATGAACATGTGTAACATCACGTTCGAGATTCATCAAAAATAAACCATTGACCAGCGGGGCATGACCATAAAACATTTCTCTCATGTAAATAGAACAACCATTATTCTCAGATTTAAATGAGTAGCCATCTCGCATCAAACGAGATCCAGATACAATGTTCATGCTCAAAGTTGGTACTAAATAACAATTATTGAGGTTTAAAACTAATCCTGAAGGTAGATGTAGAAGTAGCGTGCCGACGGCGATCACATCGACCTTGGAACCATTCCCGACGCGCATCGTCACCTCGTCCTGCCAGTCTCCGCTTATTCTGCAGCTCCTGCTTGGAGTTACAAATGTGAGCAACTGCACCGGTATCAAATACCCAAGAGCTATTATGAGTGCTAGTAAGGTACACATCAATAACAAGTATATCACATATACCTTTAACGTTGCCGACCTTCTTATCCGCTAAGTACTTGGGGCAGTTCCGCTTCCAATGACCGGTACCCTTGCAATAAAAGCACTCAGTCTCGGGCTTGGGTCCATTCTTGTTCTTCTTCCAGGCAACTTGCTTACCGGGCGCGGCAACTGCTTTGCCGTCCTTCTTGAATTCTTCTTACCCTTGCCTTTCTTGAAACTAGTGGTCTTATTCACCATCAACAGTTGATGCTCCTTTTTTATCTCGACCTCCGCTGATTTCAGCATCGAGTACAACTCAGGAATGGACATCTCCATACCCTGCATGTTGTAGTTCATCACAAAGCTCTTGTAGCTAGGTGGGAGCAACTGGAGGATTCTGTCAATAATCGAGTCATCGGAAGGTTAACTCCCTACTGAGACAAGCGGTTGTGCAACCCAGACATTTTGAGTATGTGCTCACTGACATAACTATTTTCCTCCATCTTACAACTAAAGAACTTGTCGTAGACATCATATCTCTCGACCCGAGCATGAGCTTGGAAAACCAATTTGATCTCTTGGAACATCCCATATGCTTCGTGTTGCTCAAAACGCTTTTGGAGCCCTGGTCCTAAGCTGTAAAGCATGCCGCACTGAACCAGGGTGTAATCATCACAGCGCGACTGTCAGGCATTCATAACATCTTGATCCGCTAGGAAAATGGGTGCGTCACCTAGCGGTGCATCAAGGACATATAATCTTTTGGAAGCTATGAGGATGATCCTCAAGCTACGGACCCAGTCCATATAGTTGCTTCCATCGTCTTTCAGCTTGGTTTTCTCTAGGAACGCAATGAAGTTGAGGGCAACATTAGTGTTGGCCATTGGATCTACAATATAGATTGTAAAGACAATTTTAGACTAAGTTCATGATAATTAACATAATCAAACTATTTAATGAACTCCCACTTAGATAGACATCTCTCTAGTCATCCAAGTGACACATGATCCACATCAACTAGCCCGTGTCCGATCATCACGTGAGACGGACTAGTCATTACTGGTGAACATCTCCATGTTGATCGTATCTTATACGACTCATGTTCGACCTTTCGGTCTTCCGTGTTCCGAGTCCATGTCTGTACATGCTAGGCTCGTCAAGTCAACCTAAGTGTATTGCGTGTGTAAATCTGGCTTACACCCATTTTATGCGAACGTTAGAACCTATCACACCCGATCATCACGTGGTGCTTCAGAACAACGAACCTTAGCAACGGTGCACAGTTAGGATGAACACATTTCTTGAAATTTTAGTGAGAGATCATCTTATTTAGCTACCGTTGTTCTAAGCAAATAAGATGTAAACATGATAAACATCACATCCAATCAGTATAGTGACATGATATGGCCAATATCATCTTGCTCCTTTGATCTCCATCTTGGGGCACCATGATCATCACTATCACCAACACGGCACCATGATCTCCATCATCGTGTCTTCATGAAGTTGTCTCGCCAACTATTACTTCTACTACTATGGCTAACGATTAGCAATAAAGTAAAGTAATTACATGGTGTTAATGATTGACACACGGGTCATACAATAAATTAAGACAACTCATATGGCTCCTGCCGGTTGTCATACTCATCGACATTCAAGTCGTGAATCCTCTTACAAGAACATGATCAATCTCATACATCACATATATCACATCACATTCTTTGGCCATATCACATCACACGGCATATGCTGCAAAAACAAGTTAGACGTTCTCTAATTTGTTGTTGCAAGTTTTTACATGGCTGATATAGGTTTCTAGCAAGAACATTTCTTACCTACGCAAAAACCACACTGTGACATGCCAATTTCTATTTTCCCTTCATAAGGACCCATTTCATCGAATCCGATCCGACTAGAGTGGGAGAGACAGACACCCGCTAGCCACCTTATGCAACAAGTGCATGTCAGCCGGTGGAAACTGTCTCACGTAAGAGTACATAGAAAGTTAGGCTGGGCCGCTTCATCCCACAATACCGCCGAATCAAGATAAGACTAGTAACGGCAGGCAAATTGACAAAATCGACGCCCACAACAACTTGTGTTCTACTCATGCATAGATTCTACGCATAGACCTAGCTCACGATGCCACTGTTGGGAGACGTAGTAGTAAATCAAAAATTTCCCTACGTGTCAAGACTATCTATGGAGAAACCAGCAACGAGCAAAGGGGGAGTGCATCTTCATACCTTTGAAGATCGCAAAGCGGAAGCGTTACTAGAACGTGGTTGGTGGAGTCGTACTCGTAGCGATTCAGATCGTGGTGGATCGCAGAACCCCCACTATATATAGGAGGAGGAGGGAGGGCACAGCCCCTAGGGTTCCCACCCTAGGGCTGCGGCTGGCCCTAGATGGGACTTGGTGCGGTGGCCAAGGGAGGGGAGAGGTGGTGCGGCAGCCCTAGGCGCCCTAGGGTGGGCCTAGGGTTTGTCCCCCCCTCTCTCCTTTGCTGCGCCTTGGGGCAGGTGGGAGGTGCACCAGCCCACCTAGGGGCTGGTTTACTCCCACTCTTGTCCCATGTAGCCTCCCGGGGCTGGTGGCCCCTTTCGGTGGACCCTCGGAACCCTTTCGGAGGTCCCGGTACATTACCAGCGGTGCCCGAAACACTTCCGGTGACCAAAACCTCACTTCCTATATATGAATCTTTACCTCCGAACCATTCCGGAACTCCTCGTGACATCCGGGATCTCATCCGAGGCTCCGAACAACCTTCGGTAACCATGTACACTATTTCCCTATAACCCTAGCATCATCGAACCTTAAGTGTGTAGACCCTACGGGTTCGGGAGACATGTAGACATGACCGAGACACCTCTCCAGTCAATAACCAACAACGGGATCTGGATACCCATGTTGGCTCCCACATGCTCCACGATGATCTCATCGGATGAACCACGATGTCGGGGATTCAATCAATCCCGTATACAATTCCCTTTGTCTACCGGTATGATACTTGCGCGAGATTCGATCGTCGGTATCCCTATACCTTGTTCAATCTCGTTACCGGCAAGTCTCTTTACTCGTTCCGTAACACATCATCATGTGGCTAACTCCTTAGTCGCATTGAGCTCATTATGATGATGTCTTACCGAGTGGGCCCAGAGATACCTCTCCGTCACACGGAGTGACAAATCCCAGTCTCGATTTGTGCCAACCCAACAGACACTTTCTAAGATACCCGTAGTGTACCTTTATAGCCACCCAGTTATGTTGTGATGTTTGGCACACCCAAAGTATTCCTATGGTATCCCGGAGTTGCACAATCTCATGGTCTAAGGAAACGATACTTGACATTAGAAAAGCTCTAGCAAACGAACTACACGATCTTGTGCTATGCTTAGGATTGGGTCTTGTCCATCACATCATTCTCCTAATGATGTGATCCCATTATCAACGACATCCAATGTCCATGGTCATGAAACCGTGACCATCTATTGATCAACGAGCTAGCCAACTAGAGGCTCACTTGGGGCATGTTGTGGTCTATGTATTCACACATGCATTACGGTTTCCGATTAATACAATTATATCATGAACAAGGAAATACAATAATAACCATTTTATTATTGCCTCTAGGGCATATTTCCAACAATAACCGCGACTCGTGGCAAAACCAACGGGACTGGCCTCGCAAGGGTCATGGGCAAGACGAGCCTCGTGGCAAACTTCGGTGCGGCCATCTTCGGGAGGTCTGCCCTCAGGGCAGGGCCGACCTTCCCGTGCTACCACCACCACCAAGCAAGGATAACCACCAGCAGCACAGCGTGGATAGGGGCTTCTAGGAGTCGTGCGCGATCGTCCTAGGCGGTATGCGGGTCCCAGCCTCCAGCCACGCCATCAGGCTGCTCCTGCCCAAGAGTCGCCTGGGGGCTGGAACCCCCACCAGCGGAGTCTCCGGCCCCTCGTACACAACTGGGGCACCTCCCTCTTCTGCATAGGAGGGCGCACCATTATCCTCCCTCTGGACGGGCTCGGGGGCTG
This sequence comes from Hordeum marinum, assembly GCA_022496015.1. Classification (NCBI taxonomy): domain Eukaryota; kingdom Viridiplantae; phylum Streptophyta; class Magnoliopsida; order Poales; family Poaceae; genus Hordeum; species Hordeum marinum. The sequence goes on along the minus strand of CM039674.1, from coordinate 414,356,240 downwards.
TCACCTGGAAAACTCATGACCGGTCGGCGTGGCGGAGGAGGCGCCCGGGCAACATCAGGAGGCGTGTTGTGATGCACAACCTCGTGAGCAAGGAGAAAGGCGCGAGGCATCAGGAGCATGAGAGTCTAGTGCTCCCGAGGGCAACGGGCAGCAGCAAACACAGGTCTCACAAGCCCCGCGAGGTGTCAGGGCACTGCGGTCCCTCAAGACACGAGGAAGCCGTCCGAACCCCTCACACGCAGGTGGACCCTCGCGGCATTCGCCGCAAGCGGCCAGCAACTTCAGCAGCGACACCACCGCCAGGTGACCTTTTGGGCTGCCCCTGCCAAGCAATTCTCTGTATTTTGTATCGCCTAGAGCGGGTGCCCTTTGAATACATAACGGATTCGGCTAACCCCCACTCGAGATGATATTGTTGTCTAAGCCTCAGCTCTAGTACATTACCGTTACCGGGGGCTAGCACGCCCCCACGACTGCCTCGTGATGGTTTCACATGGGGGCTGGGCATGACGTTTGCGTAGGATCCATCCTCAAAGTGAATCGTCGAAAAATCTAGGCACCCGAGCTCTGACCCACGGGCTGGCCACCCCTGCTAGTTATCTACCTTAGTGCCATGCCCCCTTAGTGAACCGTCGCGGGCAGAGGAACGGAAGACGGCTCGGCTCACGAATGACTTGTCCCATGCACATGTGCCCCTACGGACGCACGAGCGTGACATGGCTATCATGTTTGGGCAGTAAAGGCACACAGCCGCTGGACACGTAACGGTAAACAGTGGCTCCCCCAGACGTGCGCTTACGAACGCATGGGACACGACACCACGCCCATGTTTGGATCATCAGGGCACGCAATAGTAGTCTTGTGGTCACGCATTGTGCGATGGCACTCGCACACGGGCTGCTCCCACCCAAAATGTGCGGGAGCATCCGAAAACCAGAGTAGGAGCTCCTGAGCTTCGTGCCCAAGGTATGAAAAATGACTCACCCCATGCAGACATGCCCCTACGGACGTGCGGGGCGTGACACGACACACATGTTTGGGCCATAGGGGCACGCGGCCACTAAACACGTAACTGGTGCACAATGGTTCCCCCGCAAACGAGCCCTTACGGACGCACGGGGCGCGACATGGCGTCCATGTTTGGATCGTAAGGGCACGCAAAAACACCTTTGTGGACACACGGTGTACGAAGGCGTTCGTATATAGGATGCTCCAGCACCGGAATATCCAGAAGCACCTGAAGACCGGGTTGGGAACTCCTGAGCCTTGCGCCTAGGGTGACCATCCACTTATCGCCGTCGTGACACTCTCATAATAATGAGTTAGGGGTTGTACACACTCCAACCCCCCCCCCCAAAGTGGAAGCCCACGATGAGCCGCGTCATGGCCACACAGGGAAGGGCTCCCGCCCACGCCCAATGGAGGACCCCATGCTTCGTGCTGGGGAGAAGACAAACGCGTACGGGGGTCGCACCCCCGGTTGAAGTATGGAATCGATGCCCGGGTCCGTCCCGACGGCACCGGAAGTTCAGAGACCAAGCTCCGGCTCATGGGCATATTGCTCACACATCGCCCCTCCAGGGCCCTGTGTAACATCCCAAACTTTGGAATGGTATAATAATTATTAGAATGATTGTTTGTTTGTTTGTTTGACTGATTGAAAGTGAGAGAAATTTGAAACTTTTGAAAGTTTAATTAGAGGGAATGAAATGACTTTCCCAAAACTTTCAATCTGCATTTTGATCACCAGGAATTCAAATTCTTTTCATCACAAAACCCTAGAGTGAAGATGACATGACTTCTTCCATTTAAAGAAATGAAAAGGGATTTGAAAAGAATTTGAATTTCATTTGAAAAATATTTCAAATTCAGAAAACTTTATGCAACTCAATGATTTTCATGAGAGAGGATAATATGACTTCCTCAAATTTTAAGAAATATGAGTTGGAAGTTTAAAAGAAGGAATTGAAAGAGCTTTTGAAAACCTCTGGATTATTTTGAAATCCATTTCATATTTGGTCCCTATTCAAAATTTTCAAAGTATTCAAACCCCTGACAAAGATTTGAAAGGAGTAACATGACACTCCAAGCCAGGGGGTAATTTGTGAAGTTTTTTTGAATCATCAAACCCAAAAAGTTATCTGAAAATTATTTGCAAAATTAAATAAAGCCAATTAAGGCATTTTCTGAAAAATGGTTTTTTTAATGTATTCAAATGCCAGAATAAAAATGTCCATTAAATGGCATTTATTATTCTGTTAATTTTGATATAAAATTTGACTATATTTGGAATTTATTCGAATGCTTTAAATAGGTTTTATGGCTCTGGTAAAATCATAAATAGAAAAACGGTAACGGTTTTATAATAAAACGGGCCGGCCCACCTCCTTAATACTCTCCCGAAATCCCTCTGTAACGGTCGCCCGATAACTGCGCCCCTCCCTCTCTCCCACTGACAAGCCGGACCCACCACCCGCTCCCTCTCAATCCCGCGGTCGCCTTCCTCCTCCCATGCGCCCGACGCCGTCGCCGGTTCCCCTCGCCGCGGACCCCCTTCCTCCTTACTCCCCGACCCCTCTGAGCCCCCTATAAGAAGCCTCCAGACCCCTCTCTCCATTCCCCTTGTTTCCCCCTCCTCCCGCGCCCTCCCACTACCGGAATCCCTCGCCGGACTTCACCACGGCCGCCGCGCCATTATCGCGTCCCCGCATCACCCTGACCTCCCCGCACTCTCCCGAGCCCTCCGACGATTTCCTCACGACCGTGCGCACCTCCCCGACCCCTCACCCTCTCTGGAGACTCTCTGGAGCTGCTAAGACATCACCCTCGCCGGAGTGTTCCCCGACCCTGAAGCTCCCTTCGCTCCTGCTCGTCGTCACCGTCGTCCCCGAGCTCGCCCTCGACCACCACTGGACGCGCCATTCATCGCTGAGTCGAACGGAGCCCTCGCCGTCGCCGGAGGACCACCGGAGGCGCATCCCCGACGACCTCGCCGTCCCTGCCGTCGACGTAGACCTCGCCGGAGCTCTTTCCACCACGGTGAGCACTATCCCCCGTCCGATCTCGTCTCAACGGCGTAGATTAGAATCCCCGTACCCCTTCGGTTCTTTTAGAAAGAACCGGCCGGTTTTCTTTTGAAATTATAGACCGAACCGTTTCCTGTTATATTCCGGCCATCCGCTCGTATTGCCACGCACGTGCACACCTTAGCCAATCGAAAAATGCCACGTGTACCCTATCCGTTAAATAAGTTTTTCATTTTATTCTGTTTTCAGTTTTAAAAACAGAATAGTTTCAGATTTGTTTTGCTTATATCTTTTATGTTTTTAAGTATTTTAAATTGATTCTTTTTGCATTAGATCATAAATTTCATCTAGTTTCTGTAGATATCAAATTTGGCTATGTTTGAACATTTAAATTTGAATTTGAACAGATTTGATTTAAATTTTGTTTTCTGAATATCTTGAGTTCTAAAATGAATTTTTGAATGATTCTTTTTCCTACTTGTCACTAGTGACCATAGCTATCATTTGGTAGAGTTTGAGAATTTTTATAATAGTTTCAAATAGTATTTTCAAACCAAACAGAATCTGTTTAGTTTCATATTAGTTTATTTATATTGATTTACTTTGTTTTATTTTGAAAATCTGAATATGATTTACATTATGTTTTAGATTTCATTTAGTTTTGTTGTTCCAAACCTTAGTAATTTACTTGCTGTTAACAAAAGTTAATTTGTTTAGTTTATAAATTTTGTTGTAGGGATCTTTACCCTCTTTCAAATAGGTATAGTTGTTTTAAAAGCAAATTTGTTAGTAACAATTCTTTTAACTAAAGTTTTATATAATTAGATTCTGTTTTCAAATAAAATTTGTAGTAATCTTTTCTGTTAAGAAATGTTTGTCAATAAAAATGGTTTAGTTTTACTCTATTATAGGAAACTATATTCTCTATCATTAGGTAATGTTTTATAAAACAACTTAGTTTTAGTAGAGATTATTTTCACAAAATTTTAGATGATTTAATTCTGCTTTATAATAAAGATTTTATTTAATTATTTTCTGTTAACTTAGTTGTTTCATAATTTGTTTTCTCTTAGTTTATGGTTGTGCTTGTAGTTAAGTTCATTAGACAAACACTCATGTTGTTTAGTATGTTGTTTTCATAGTTTTTACTTGTTTTTCAAAAGTAATTCTTTTTGCTAGTAAAATATTTACTAAAATCCTTTTGTTATATTTTACTTTTTTTTTGTTTTGTTACTAGTTGTTGTAGAGGAAAACTACCTTAGTTATTTTTATGAAAACTTTCTTGGCTTTGAGTTTTGTCTTAAGTATTTTTTCCATCAACCTTGTTGCTTTTGTTTTGTGTTACTTTTGATTGTTAGAATTGATTGCTAGTATGATTGCTTATATGAATGCAATGCTTGTGTATATAGATTTTCATCGGAGAGTGACGAATAGTCTATCAAGTTATTTCTGAGAGCGATCTTTATCTTCATCAACAGTACAGGCAAGTTCACCTTGACCATCTATTTCATACCTATGTTTTTATTGCATGTAGTGACATCATTCAACATATCCCTCCCGTAGTGTTATTGAAATTCTTGTAGTTGAGTAGAATGCATGAGGTAGGAACCCATCACTGGTTACTAAAGCCCCGGGAACGTTAGTTACTTTTATGCTGTGCTAAAGTAGACGGGGTTTGGTATGAGTGTTCGTGAGTGGTGTGAAGGACTCCACGTCAAAACGACGACTTCATGAAGACATCTTCAAGTCCTGCATCTTCAAGACCTCAAGACTTCAAGACTCGATAAGACAAGTTTTCAATACACACTACTGGGTGAAGGATGGTTGATTGGGCATCCCTGGAGAAACCAGTGGATGGCCGGGATGCATGGAGAAGCGCCATGACATCTTGCGGAAAGCTTCACCCAGACTCAAAGAGAAGGATGAATACTTCATGCCCGGAAGCTTACCTGTGTAGCCACAAGTCATTATGGTCTCTGGCTTGGTTGATCTTTGTTGTGACTCTGCTGGGCAGTGCTACGAGATGTAGTCGACGTTAGGATGGGATGGGCACTGTCGGACAGTCAGGGAAACACTCTGAAAGACCATGTTTCTTTCATCCTGTTCTCAAACACCAGGTAGTGCGAGGACTTACCAGGAGGGAAAGAATCTTGTGGGTAAAGTACACAACACTCTGCAGAGTTAAACCTAGTCGATTAGCCGTGTCCCCGGTTACGGACAATTTGAGCTTCTAGACTTGGATCTATCTCTAAACTCTCAACACTGGACTGATAACTAATTATGGGCAACTTATGATACTTATGGGCATTGAGACATTGGTTGGCGGAACCATGTCATGATAGGTAACTCCATAGTGAAATTCCTGATTATTCCCTTGTTGTAGGAAAACAAAATCAGCTTTTATGCAAAAACTTAGACACAGAGCCACAAAGCCTTTGCATATAGAATAGTCTTTATTCTTCTGTTCTTCTATGGTGATCTTGTCAGTACATTCCATGTACTGACCTACACGGCTGCAACGTCTTATGTTGCAGATACTCTTCTACGACGGGTAAGAGTACGATTCAGGGTTACGGTCCGCACTCAACTTGCCATTGGTGTTATTGGGACTCCACTCCCGTTGACTGTATCCGCTGCTATTTTAAGGTATATATCAGTTTTACGCTATTTACATGTGATTGCACTTTGATATATACACTGATGTACTGTGTGTGCCAGCATACTGATCCAGGGATGGCACAGAAAACACAGAGGCTTGACTCGTTTTGAGTCGGGTCGCTACACCCTGAGGCCTGACCTTCTCGCGTAACGCCCGGATGCATGCGGGGACGCCCAAATGCAGACGGGCATGCGCATAACGTTGACACATGATGACTTCCTTGTAGGATCTTCGTTTGGAGGCCCCGGGAGCATGCCTCACGAGCAACGCTCCCCCCGGCGAAGGCCTCCCATGAACTCGAGGCATACGCCCAAGCGTCGTGCCTCGGGAGCTCTCGCACCCTCAACTCTCGAGTCTAAAAGGCATGGGAAGGAGAGGCAACACAGAAGGGGGGCGTTGGGCTCCCACGACGCCACCCCCAAGAACCCGTTGCTGATGTGGCCTTAGCTTCACAAATGAGACTGTCACGAGGACACCAACCTCGGGAGGATAGAGTGAGCGGCGGGCGTCGAGAAGCCATGAGGCATCCCCAGAGGCCACCCCCCCCCCCTGAGGAGGGCCTGGGGCGTAGCAGACACCCAACAAGGAGAGCATGGGCGTGAGGAGGCGCACGGGGGCTGCCGCCCTAAGGCCTCCACCACGCACTAGGAGCAAGAACCTCAGAAGCCATTCGCCGCAGGAGGCGCATCAAGAAAATCAAGAATCATGCGAAGGAAACAAGGATATTCAAGGCGCAACAAACTACTACTACGCAAAAGCAAGGTATCATACAAACGTTTAACACCCCACAGGGGGCCAAATAGTTCCTGATGCAACACGGACATAAGAGAAGAAGCTTAGGCAGAAGAAGCGTTGTCTCCATCGTGGCTCCTTGAGGACTCGTTGCCGGAGCTGCCGCCCCCCTCGGATGGTGCCTCCGGGATGAACCGCTCGATCAGGGACACTACGTGCTCCCGCACCTCGTCCCTAAGGGGCCTCCGGAGCGCCTTAGGCACCGGCTCCATTGCGCGGGACAGGTTGAACATGGGGGCGTGGCAGCGCAGGTTGGAGAAGATGTGCATTAGCGCATTATCCTGGAGATCACGCGCACTGTACTCGACCTCCTCATCCACCTTGGAGACGGCGGACTCAAGCGCCTCTTCCGGAAGAAGGTGAGGTATCCCTCGTCGCCGTGCGCACACGGCAACACGGGGGCTTCCCTGACGAATTGGTGGACTCAGTTGTCTGCACGGTGGGTGATGTCCAGGTACAGCTTGGCGCGTTGCGCCTCCAACATCTTCGTGTGCACCGCGTCATCCTTGGCCGCCTGGACGGCGTTCGCGGCCTCCTCGACCTAGGCCTGGAGAGATGCCAGCTCCGCCTTGGCATCCTCCTTACCCTGCAGCACAGCCTAAATAGCGGCCTCGGCATCCAGCAATTGGGTCCTGAGGGCGTCCGCCTCGCCCTGGAGCGCGTCAAGCATGCACCTCTTGGGCGTGGACGCCCTGAGGAAGATCGACGATCAGGCTAGACAAGACAAACGGGATGTGCAAGAAAAACAAAGGTGACGACACACTTACTCGTCAGTGACGGCCCAGCACCGACGTGCCTGCACCGTCTTGGAAGCTTGGCCACCGCCGCTCCCTGGAGGCGGTGGCGACACAGAGGACCCCGCTCATGCCCCGGCGCCGGCAGCACACCCCCTGGACGCCATCGGAAGAAGAAAAGAGCAAGAAGGCGGTTCTCCAACGAAGCGGGTGGGCAGCAATGGAAAGAGACACACAAGAAGGCAAGCAAGGATGGAACTGCCCCGGGTGAGGTAGGTTTATAGGCGCAACCGCACCCCCCCTGAGGTGTCATGGGAAGTGGAGGCGACGTGAGCCCCTTGGGTGCCACGTGTCGTACTGAACTCATGGGCGGCTCTGTCTTGCGTCGCCTCGGTTCCCTTGGTAGGCACATCGGCATGGGACCGAGGTGACAGAATGGCAGGAAGGAGACGACAATCGACGAGGAGCAATGATGACCAATGCGGTGTGCAGGCTATGAATCGACCAGACTCGGGGCGGTTCCTGAGACCTCGCGGAGAAGGAGGGGCCTAGCGCCCCACCCTGCGCCTCACGCCGGGCCCATAGGTGGTTAGGGGGCCGCGGCGCTTCACCCTTCGCTCCTCGCCTTTGTCTCGAAACTAGGGTTAGCACGCCTTGGTGTTGGGGTGCTACTATCGGCGTTTTGGGACCAAGGGTACCCAGACTTGCCTGCCTGCGGCCTAGTGCGTGGCCCACCACAAAGGCCCCGTACAGCCCAGCGACAAGTTCCTCAAGTCAATACCCTCGCGAGAGCCCCCCGCCTCGTGAGGAGGACAATGTCAAGACCTCCGGAGAATTGCATCCCCCCAGGCTGCCTCCCGAGGAGCAGAGATTCCTATGCAAGTGCCCGACCTCCCGATGACAGGATGACGTGGGTTCTTATGATGAATCCATGCGGGCGCTAGCGGGTGCAGGAGGAGGACAGTTTCCTCTTTCGTGCTAAGGAGACAAGGACATACACGGGTTCCTGAGGAATCCCCCAAAGGTTTCCTTTCCGGTGCAATGAGGCCGAGACCACGAGCTCAGTAGGACGGGTGTCATCGTCGAGCCCACCACTTCATCACCCCCTAAGCTTTGCAGACAAAGACCACCTTTAGTCAGGATAATATGTACCTCTTGTCCCCTTTCAAATTTGGCCGTTGTGGATCCCTTCCCGCCTGTGCAATGAGGGAAGAGGACCGTGGCCCCTATAAATAGCCTCCAGCTCCCATCATAGAGGGCAGATTGAGTAGAGCTAGTTCATCACCACCAAGGGTCCTCGTGAGGCCACCCCACCACTGTACTAGTTCATCCTTAGCCTCCTCGTGAGGCCAATCCACCACAAAGCAGGAGTAGGGTCTTACACTGTAAGGTGGCCCAAACCTGGGTAAATCTCCGAGTTCACTTCCTTCCTCGCTTGCACTTACTCGTCGTAGCTAGGCCATAGGGTGACAAGCTTGATATTTTGAGCTGGTTAAGATCCTCGCACACGCCCTGGTGCTTGAACCTTCTTGGGTTTTGTGGAGCCCCGATTCGGACAACAAGGGTGGCTCCTCCTCATCCGGCATCAGCGACGGCTCCGACATGGATGATGATGAGCAGTAGCTAGGTTTAGGGTTTATGCATGTACAAAGTTTAAACTTTTAATGAAAATTGGTGTTGTTTGAATATCCAAATTGAATATCACTACCTATGCATTTTGGATGGCCAATTCGTGCCACGTTTGCTTCTGTGTGACAACTGGTGACACACTTTTCATGAATTAGCTAAAATAATTCCTAGTTTTCAATCAAACTTTGCCAAATTTTCAAACTTGTTGTATTTTAAACATGTTGTACTTCAAGTTTAGTATTTTTTTCCCCACAAACTAGTGCACACAATATGGCTCCATACAAACCATTTTTCAAAATGGGGTCAAACTTGAAGTGTTGACCGTTGATACAAAAGGTTTGGAATTCCTACTTTCTTTGTCTTATTTCATCTAGCACCAATATTAGAGCATAAAATAATTTTTTGCAATTTTCAGGACCAAACTATATCAAACTTGTAGTTCAAATTTGGGTAGTTTCTCATAATTCAGTAAAACTCAATTAAATAGATGGAATATAGCAATGGTACTCTGAAATTACTGAGAATTCTCAGTGGTCATGTAGCGTGTCCTACTTTTGGTGAAAAATGAAATGGAACAAAGTTCAAAACTATTTGAGGCACTTCCTTCACAAAAATAGTCATTTCTAGGACTTGGAAAATGAAAATTTTGCTTTTTATTACCAAACAATTGAAGATTCCTATGGAAACATTGTCAAAAATGGTAACACCAGTAGTTGTAAGAAAATTGGACAAATAATCATGGATCATGTCATGCATGTGGCCATTTCCATGTTCATATGTATTGGAATCCACACAACTTCATACTAGATAGGCCATTTCGTGAAGGGTTTTTTCAAATGTTGTACTATAAGTTTAGTATTTTTCCTAGAAACTAGTGCACATAAGATGGCTCCATGCAAAGGAATTTCATTTTTGAGCCTTTTTCATTTTCTCTTTTTTTTTCAAAATGGGGTCAAATTTGAAGTGTTGACCATTTATACAAAAAGGTTTGGAATTCCTACTTTCTTTGACCCATGTTCATCCAGCACCAACATTAGAGCATAAAATTATTTTTGCGATTTCTTGGACAAAACTACATCACACTTGTTGTTCAAATTTAGGCAGATTATGATAATTCCCTAAAAGCCAACTAAATATATGGAATATATCAATGGTACTCTAAAATTATTGAAAATTTGTGAGTGGTCATTCAGTGTAACCTACTTTTGGTGAAAATGAAATGGAATAAATTTCAAAACTATTTGAGCCACTTCCTTCAAAAAATAGTCAATTTTAGGACTTGAAAAATGAATATTTTGCTTTTTATTACCAAATAATTGCAGATTCCTATGGAATCATTTTCCACAATGGTAGAACTAGTGGTTATGACAAATTTGGACAAATATTCATGGATTATGTCATATATGTGGCCATTTCAATGTGCTTATGCCTTGGAATCCACACAAGTTCATACTAGATAGGCCATTTCGTGAAGTTTCTTTTCAAACATGTTCTACTGGGAGTTTAGTATTTTTTCCCACATACTAGTGCACACAATATGGCTCCATGCAAAGGAATTTCATTTTTGAGCCTTTTTCATTTTCTCTTTTTTTTTCAAAATGGGGTCAAACTTGAAGTGTTGACCATTTATACAAAAAGGTTTGGAATTCCTACTTTCTTTGTCCCATCTTCATCCAGCACCAAAATTAGAGCATAAAATAATTTTTGTACTTTTTAGGACCAAACTACATCACACTTGTAGTTCAAATTTGGACAGTTTTTGATAATTCACTAAAAGTCAACTAAATAGATGGAATATAGCAAGGCTACTTTGAAATAAAAATGTTTTGGTCATCCAATGTGACCTACTTTTGGTGAAAAATTAAATGGAACAAATTTCAAATTATTTGTGGCACTTCCTTCACAAAAATAGTCATTTCTAGGACATGGAAAATGGAAATTTTGTTTTTATTACCAAACAATTGAAGATTCCTATGGAAACAATGTAAGAATGGTAACACGAGTAGTTGTGACAAATTTGTACAAATAATCATGGATTATGCCATGTATGTGGCCATTTCGATGTGCATATGCCTTGGAATCCACACAAGTTCATACTAGATAGGTGATTTCGTGAAGTTTTTTTTTCAAACATGTTGTACTGCAAGTTTACCATTTTTTTTCAAAAACTAGTGCACACAATATGCCTCCATGCAAAGAAATTTCATTTTTGAGTCTTTTTTCATTTTCTTTCAAAATGGGGTGAAACTTGAAGTGTTGCCCATTTATACAAAAATGTTTGGAATTCCTAATTTTTTTGTCCCAAGTTCATCCAGCAGCAACATTAGAGCATACAATATATTTTTGCAATTTTCAGGACCAAACTTCAACACTAGTTCAAATTTGGGCAGTTTTTGATAATTTAGTAAAAGTTAATTAAATAGATGGAATAAAGCAATCATACTATAAAATTACCGAAAATTTGTCAACGGTCATCCAATGTGACCTACCTTTTGTGAAAAATGAAATGGAACAAGATTCAAAATTATTTCAGGCACTTCCTTCACAAAAATAGTCATTTCTAGGACTTGGAAAATGAAAAGTGTGCTTTTTATTACCAAATAATTGCATGTGTCCTATGGAAACGTTGTCCACGATGGTAACACAAGTAGTTGTGACAAATTTGGACAAATAATCATGGATTATGCCATGTATGTGGCCATTTCTATACGCATATTCCTTGGAATCCACACAAGTTCATACTTGATATGCCATTTCGTGAATGGTTTTTTTCAAACATATTGCGGTGCAAGTTTCGTATTTTTTCCACAAACTAGTGAACAGAATGGCTCCATGCAAAGGAATTTCATTTTTTGAGCATTTTTTTCTTTTTTTCAAAATGGAGTAAAACTTGAAGTGTTGACCATTTATACAAAAAGGTTTGGAATTCCTACTTCCTTTGTCCAATGTTCACCCAGCACCAACATTAGATCATAAAATATTTTTGTGCAATTTTCAGGACCAAACTACATCACACTTGTAGTTCAAATTTGGGTAGTTTTTGATAATTCACTAAAAGTCAACTAACAAGATGGAATATAGCAATGGTACTCTGAAATTACTGAAAATTTATCAATGGTCATCCAATGTGACATACTTTTTGTGAAAAATGAAATGGAACAAATTTCAAAACTATTTGAGGCACTTCCTTCACAAAAATAGTCATTTCTAGGACTTGGAAATAAAAAAAAATGCTTTTTATTACAAAATAATTACAGATTCATATGGAAACATTGTCCACAATGGTAAAACAAGTAGTAACAAATTTGGACAAATAATCATGGATTATGTCATGTATGTGGCCATTTCCATGTGCATATGCCTTGGAATCCACACAAGTTCATACTAGATAGGCCATTTTGTGAAGTTTTTGTTTCAAACATGTTATACCGAAGTTTAGTATTTTTCCCACAAAGTAGTGCACACAAGATGGCTCCATGCAAAGGAATTTCATTTTTGAGCCTTTTTTTCATTTTCTCTTCGTTTTTTCAAAATGGGGTCAAACTTGAGGTGTTGACCATTTATACAAAAAAGGTTTGGAATTCATAATTTCTTTGTCATATGTTCATCTAGCACCAACATTAGAGCATAAAATATATTTTTGCAATTTTTAGGACTGAACTACATCACACTTGTAGTTCAAATTTGGGCAATTTTTGATAATTCACTAAAAGTCAACTAAATAGATGGAATATATCAACGGTACTCTGGAATTACTGAAAATTTGTCAGTGGTCATCCAATGTGACCTACTTTTGGTGAAAAATGAAATGGAACAAATTTCAAAAACTATTTGAGGCACTTCTTTCACAAAAATAGTCATTTCTAGGACTTGGAAAATGAACGTTTTGCTTTTTATTACCAAATAATTGTAGATTCTATAGAAACATTGTCCACAATGGTAACACCAATAGTTGTGATAAATTTGGACAAATAATCATGAATTATGCCATGTAAGTGGCCATTTCCATGACCATAATGGGGTCAAACTTGAAGTGCTGGCAATTATTTTGTTTGAAAATTGTTACTTTGCTTCTCCGAAGTTCATCCACCAAACCATCTATGAGCACGCCCCGCTGACAGAGTTGTCCTTCAAGTTGGTATATGCGCCCACCATCGACAACTGCGCTCTCGCTGCTTGGGGTGTCCCATGCGTTAGTGACACCACCAACCATGTACGAGTGCGCCCTGCTGACAGAGGTGTCCCTCAAGTCAGTGTATGCGCCTACCATCGACGGTCGCATTGCATCTACCAGGGGTGTCCACACGTCAGTAACAGAGCCAACCATCTACGAGCGTGTCCCACTGACAAAGGTGTCCCACAAGTCAGTATATGCGCCCACCATAGATGACCATGCTACCGCTACCGGGGAAGGCGTGTCCCACACGTCAGTAATCGCGCCAAGTAATGTTCAAAGGCTTTGACCCAACGACAAACCCCCGTTTGGGCTTTTGTGAGGGTGTACCGCGCGGTGAAGGGGAAAAGTGAGGACTGCCAGAGTGTGGGCAAAAATGAGGAGAACTAAGCATATAGGGGCACATAAATAGAAATCTCATCATCTTAACCCTGGGCACATCCTTCAGAGCATGCTTACAACTCGTGGCACCTTCCCGGTGAAATATCTAGGTTTGCCACTCTTCGTTTGGCAACTTAGGAAGGTGTATTTCTAATACCTTAGGACAAGGCGGCTGGCAAGTTGGTCATGTGGGACAGCCAAAACATCACTACTATTGGTCGCACGACACTCGTCAAGTCAGTCATCTCCTCCCAAGCAATTTACTCAATCACGCCTCTCATGCCCAACAACATCAATAAATTGGAGAGAGCGTTCATGTGGTCCGGTGGGGATAGGACAAGGGCGTTAAATGCAAAGTGAATTTGAAAATGGTTTGTCGACAAAAGGAGTATGAGGGTCTAGGGGGTCTCAACGCTGACAAGTTTGTGCATGCCTTACATCTTCGGTGGATGTGGTATGAATGGAAGGCGCCCCACAAGCTTTGGGTGGGTTTTGGCAACCCTTGAAGTGACGACGACCTCGAGTTTTTTTACGCCTTTACTACGATCTCCGTTGGTGATGGTGCAAAGACGTCATTCTAGGATTCTCCTTGGTTGCTCGAGCGAAAGCCCAAGGATATTGCAATGTTAATCTTCGAGGCCTCAAGGAGAAAACACTGGAAGGTGCAGGATGCACTCAAAGAAATGCTTGGATTCTCAAAATAAACCCCAACACCCTTTCACCGTTAGCCACATTCGTGAATTCTTCACTCTTTTGATGCTTGTTCATGACTTCCACCTTGATGGGCATGCCAAAGGTGATATCATTTGGAAGCACGCGAATGACAGGATCTCCTCGGCGACCTCCACGTACAAGGCTTAGTTCCTTGGTTGACTCTCTCACCCATGGACCGCATGGTTTGGAAGGCTTGCCCCCCCCCCCCCCCCCCCACGTTAAATTCTTTGCTTGGTTAGCTCTTCAAGATCATGTTTGGACGGCCGATCGGTTGGAGAAGAACGGTTGGGCAAATTGGGGTATTTGTCAACTATGCAAGAGAGAACAAGAAATGGGGGCACATCTCTTCTTCAAGTGTCAATACGCGCTTAGGCTATGAAGATCTATCATCAAGAAGCTGGGGCTACCTCATGTCAACATCTCAAGTGGCATCTTGATGAACTCGTCAACGAGTGGTGGAAAAAACAAATCGATAACCAAAACCCAAGTTGGCATGCCATGTCCTTCCTCGCCATGCTCATGTCATGGACCATTTGGAACGAGTGGAATACTAGAGACAGCCTTTAGTATATGGATGGATTCCAGATCATAGAAGAATGCCTCTACGATTGCTGAACACGTCAATTTTTTTATAACAGGCACATGGATTAAGTATCTAACACATCCGCCTATGGTCATTAACAGTGCAACATCCTTTTCTGAGAAAGATATTTTACAAACTCTTAATCATCTGTATGGATATGATACGAAGGAAGAAAAATGTAGACACTCCTCCGTTTGCTTCCTCACTGGCAGAAAAAGTTATAGACCCATGTACAGTGTTCTCTCGTTGAAGAAGCAATATGCATATATAAGTTTTTGAGAAAAGCCTCCAATACAATCTGAATGTCTCTATAGAAATACAGAACCACACAGCCTAGTAAAACTAAGAATTGATGAAAAAAGTGAACTGAACATCATTATAACTATGTGTATGCTGCCGATAACTACATCATTATAACTATGAGTAGTTTGGAAGAACATGTACAGAAATCAACATAATTATGCTTTCACGTTGCACAAAATGGCTAGTTCCTTCTTCCAAGCCTATCTATTTAATATAAAAGCATATAAAATAAAGTTTAGGTTTCCTTTTTTTATTTTACAAAAAAAGCAGCTAAGTTGGACGAACTGATTGTGATGCATGGACCTGAAGAGCATACCAAATAAACCTCAGAATCTCATATCCAAACACACAGATATAAGAAAAATTGACTTAATTTCATGACCGAAGTTGGAAGGTAGGAAAAATGACATGATCGCCATGCAAGAACAAAAATCGAAGTTGATCTGAGTAGTTAACTTCCCTTTTCCTATAGGGGCATGCATAATCTCATGACTAAGATGGCGAGGTAAGAAAAATAACAGAATGAGCATACGACAATCAAAAGTTGATCCAAGTGCTTATGCGTTAACTCTGACAGAGTTCACTTTCCTGAATGTTTAAGTATCTGTTCTGCTATTTTTGCTGGTGCTTAGAAGCATTAGCATTCAGTATAATAAATTTTAAACCATACAAAAATGCAGATAACATTGGAATTTGTATAAATCTACCAGATTTCGCCTACTGATAAATGTGTTTTTTTTCCTTCCCACATTTTTTTACTCCAAGCTTGGTTTTAACTGATAACTCATACATCTCATCAATGCACTTCTAAGTCAACAAAAACAATTTCAGTGACTATCCTCTTTTACTGTCTCTAACCCTTTTTCGTGGGTTACTTCCTCTAACTCAGACCTACAAATAATCTAGCTACAGACTATTGGACAAAGTAACTGGGATGACATAAGTATCTTGAATGTAAAACATCATACTAAGCAAATTATCATGATCCTGCAGTAAACTAAGATAACAACAGTGTTATCCATATTTTCAAATCCTAAACTGGATTGTGCCTTTCCATTATGTTGTTGAGATGTTTTGATTAATATATGTGTAAAATTATGATCAAGCACGCAATAATAGTAAACACAGACCGCGGAAAGAGGATGTGCTAGTCATGGAAAATTAGCAAAAACCTAAGAAAACCAGCATTGCCAAATTATAACCACATAATCCATGGATAGATCATTACAATATAAAAAGAATGTATTTCTCACAGTTTGCACTCCCCAGCACCAGCAAGATCGAACCGAGATAATACATGAGGCTACAAATTGTTGCTGACTCGTCACCATGCGTAATCTGAGACTATGCAAGCTCCTCCTACCTGGTATACCAATTAAATCCCAATTGTAGAAACTGACTAACTAAATGGTTTTCTTTTAGAAATGGAGGAGGACCCCTGGCCTCTGCATCTGACGATGCAATCAACCATTTTATTAATTATTCACATAAGACCTTACAAAGTCATACAACATTAAGACTGAAGCCACCGTCTAGGCAACAAAAGTGTCGCTACTCCTATCCAATTGATGAAGGGATGCTGATAGTCTGGGCCTAGTACCAAACAGACCTCGCAGCCAAACCTAACATCTAAGACCTGAGGTCCCAACCAGGACGCCTGCCGGGTATGGGCACCCACCAGTCCGGCGTGCTCCTCAACCAGGACGCCTGCCGGGTATGAGGCCGTCGCAGCCACCTGCCACCAATCAAACGTTGCCCGGTCTAGCTGCCGCCGACGCCACCACGACGCCAAACAGCGTCGACCTCCTGCGCGAGTCCATCATCGCACATCAGACACCTAATCTCCAGAGCGCCATGCCATCGAGATCCGACACCATCAATGTGTGTGATGAAGCACCGCTCCTCCTCTTGTCACCACCAGCCATCACTTGCTCCAAAACGATGCACCCACGAGGGAAAGCGCTACTAAGAACACCATCATCGTCCGATCCGGGAGACTCAGATCTAAGGTTTCCCCCGGAGCATCCCGAGCCTGGTGACGCCAACTGCAACAACGATGCCTCGACAAGGAAACGACATCAAAGACGCCGCCATCGTCCGCCATGACCGTAGTCAGCGCGATTTTCATCGGCAGTTGCGCCACCGGGCGTACGCCGCCGGCCTCGCTGGTTCCTTCGACCGTAGCAAACTCCAAAACGATGCCCTGAAGAGGGACAGCGGCGCAAGAGCACCGCCATCGCTCGATCCCATGGAGATCTAGGGTTTCCCCCGGAGTTGCCCGGGTTGTCCAGGACCAGACAAAGATGGAATCCCGCATATCCGTCCAGATGCCGACGTGTCGCACTCGGCATCGCGCCGACCGTGACCCGGAGACCAAGCTCACGCTTGAGCCCAGATCCGGCCGCGTCGCCGCCGATCTGGTCACGCCGCCACCGTCCTTGGCAACCGTGGCGCTCCAGATCTTCAAGCCGCCTGCCATGGGGGTTGGGATCGCCGGAGCGCCGCCAGCCCCCTTCGTGACATCCGGACGCACGTCACGCTTCGGCCCGGGGACGCCGGCCCGTGCCAGCTCCTCACGAGCGGGAGGGCACCTAGTCCCCGCCGCCGCCGGCGACGGCAAGGCTTTGCCTGGCCGCGCCCTCAGGCGGCGGCGAGGGAGGAGGAGGACGAGAGGGGGAGTCGGGGGCGACGGGATCTGGGGACCTCCCAGCCGCCGCACGGGGCGACTCGGGAGGCAACGTCTATTCTCCCGGGACTAACTAAATGGTAGAGTCGTACTTGGTTTATCTGGTCAATACACTACCATATAATTGGCTGATACAGTGCTTGAGCTCTCAATCTAACTTTGTTCCTGTTCTCCATATGATCCACCATAAATCTGTAATGGCGAAGCTAATATTAATTAACCAATTGCATTAACCAAGGAAAATAGAGAAACATAATTCACACAAAAGGGGCCATCTCAGATAAGCTCTTCAATCATCCTGCTCCAAGGATGATATCTATAATTTTTGGCGCACAATGATCTCATATCTTGGATAGTTCACATTCACCCCTTTCTTGCAACAACATCTCACTTGATATATGTAATAATTTCCCATGTGCAGATTGGTGTAAAATTATAGCAAAGTCTAAACTCTAGATTTAGGACCTAAACTGATACAATAACAGAAATCCTTCACCATTTATTGTATGGATCGCAGTAATACAGATAGAGAACACCTTATTAGTCTTGCATCATAGATTCAACAGTAAAAAGATAGCCATTTCACTAACGAAGAACATAATTTCAGTTATCAGTAAGATTGGGCTTCTAAATTATTATGCACACTAACCTGAAAGTCTTGCTTGGTTCAGAGATAGCCTTTGATCTCTCCTTTGTAGAAGTAAATTTCTCCCAAGCCAATTGATTTGAGAGCATCGACGTACTTGCTTCTATGCAGATAGGCTGCTGCACGTGAAACACACATTAAAAGATATGCATATACTTTGCATAACCAGAATGTGTTTCTAAAATACTAAAACCGTGGACTACAAATTGGAAAAGTCGTTGTACCTAAGAAACCAATGACCAGGAATTTGATTCCCCCTCCCACACATTAACATAAACAACTAATCTGTAGTGCATTCGTTGCTTTAGAAAGCCCCACTCACAAATCTTCATGTAAAGATCCAAATTAAATTTGCAGAGATACATCAACCTTGCACTTGTCTTCCAAGCATGTAATGGATGCATCAATGATGGAGAGAAAAGGGAGAAAAGGGGGAGGCATCCCAATGGAGAAGAAACACAGTGCTGATGAATACCTTGGCCAGGGCGCCATGGTGGTTGCAGTGGTGTTCACCTCGTGCTGTCAAACGGCAGCGAAGCTTGGTCCAAGCTTGAGGAGGGGGGGTTGGAGGGAGCGCCGATGGTCGTGGAAGCGACACCAGAGTACTGCCATCACCCACCGAAACACAACCACATCTGTCGAGGCCCACCAAGGACAGGAACCGGACCTAGGGTTTGTGGTTGCAGGCCGACATGCCCGAGCCGAAGTGGGGGAGCACAGGGATGGGAGGCGAGGGAAGGGGAGGGAGCTGCAGCGGCGGCGGCGGCATGTGTGCGGGGTCGAGGGTGAACCAGTGGAAGATGCGGCGGCTGCTCCGCTCTCTTTCTCTCTGTCATCTCTCTCTATGCAAGAACGAAGAAGGAAAGGAGTGAACGTGGCTGATGGGCCTTGTGGCTAGTGGGCCTCTTAGCGGTAAGTCAGCAGCAGTTAAAAAAGAACACACGCGTCGTGCTGTCAATGCAATTACGCGTTCACCTCAAAAAAAATGCAATTACGCGTCGAGCGAGCAGAGCCTAGCGAGAGCACTTCAAAACACAGGAAATAGTCGCTAGCTTAGTAGCTTTAATTTTTTTATTTATATATAAGACAAATCGCGTGCCTCCGTTTTGAAAAAGAATGTTGCTACTCTTGAAGCACTGGCTTGCCGTGAAACTCTATCACTCGCTGATGGCTTGATGCTACAGAATTTTGTCATTGCGTCGGACTCAAAGCAGGGAGTGAAGGATATTGAAAGAGGCACTAACAGCAGCTATGGGTGCATCATCAACGAGATCAAACAACGTGCAAGTTTGTTCAATTGTACTCGTAAATTTGAAGGTCGTGATCAGATATGGATGTAGATAAACTAGCTAAGTTTTCCAATTCTCTTGATCAAGGAAGACATGTTTGGTTGCTCCATCCCATGATCCTTTTTGTATACCACTACATGTAGAATATGATCAATAAAACCTAGCGTCTCCCCATAAAAGAGGTCTCGGCCAAGACTATGTGGGCATTTTCGTTCGGCCGGGCCGATCCTCGCATGAAGCCAGAGTCCTTAATTAACACGTGGTCTGCTTTGTTTGATAATAGTAGTACGGTGGGACATGCCGCGTATTATATATATATGGGACTAATGCAAACAAGCAAACATATCCAACCACCGGCCGGAGTCCGGTCTTCTTCCTAACCACGTGCATTCAACAGGATCGTCATTCTACTGACAAACACAAAAAGGAAAAACGTCCGTATATATCAGCTCAGTTTTCCCAGCCTGAACTTTTGGCCCCAAGGGACTGGTTCAACGCGCGCACGAGTTCCTGAGTTGGGACCAAGTTATCATGCACGCCGTTGCACCTACGTGCAGTAGGTTACCGCAGAGATTGTGTCAAACTAAACTCCGTAGCAAGTTGCATCCTCTCTTTTCCTCAGATCAATGCAAACAGTAGCATTTATTTCAATACAAGGTTACTTAGAGTAGTACTACTCTAGTACGTATTGAACAAGATTTTCGTTTTCTTTGCACGGCTAGCCATGCGCTGATCTCAAGGCCAAGTCAATTAAGAAACGCTCTGCTATATAACTGCACTAGTCATTTGGTACCAAAATAGCATGTTCAGTGCCTCCAGACATTGCAAGAACCCAAGAGAGTACGTACCATGGCGACCTGCTACCGTTGCTCGGCAAGTATAGAACCGAAATGGGTCTTGGCGCTGCTGCTCATCCTGGTCACGACGATTTCTCGAGCCCATGGCCAGTCTTCTACTTCGGGTAAGACAAGCTTTCCCCCTTCAGGATCCTGCACTGTCCAATCCCTGCTCCATCTCCATGCACCGTTAGTTTGCTTCGGCATGCAATCTCTGCATCTATTAAAATCGCGTCATCACCTGAGGCACTCTGCAACCACAAGTTTGTTAAATGCCCTTTCCTTGAATGTATAGCTACAAATCTGCAAGCCACGGTTTGAGTGCTACTAATCTTTACCAGACTCAGTTCCAGACTAATCTACTAAGCTCCTTCATACCAACATATTGCCGCATGTTGTTTCTGACGATCACACCTGCACAGCCGTCCCGGGTTAAAGCGTCAAACGATTTGGGCGTTTGTCAGGCCTTCGGCACTGCTGTGCGGGGGCATCTCCTCCAAAGCAACTGACTTCCCTTTAATTTGATCACCTCCTTATCTTCAATTTGCAACAGCGTACTCCAGTAGGCTTCAAGAAAATGGTGTGCGACTTCAATTGGAGCGGCTGCTTTACCATGTCTATGTGTCATATCATTACACATCTGCCAATTCCTCCATATGCTTAGGAGAACCTTAGAGCTCTTTCAGATTCTCCTATCCTGACAAGCACATCAAAGAGCCATTCCTGACCAGAATTATTCATATGAGCATGATCCGGTATATTCCAAACCCCTCGCATAGATTCCCACACAGCGAACGCAGCCGGGCATGAAATAACAACATGAAAGGTTAGACTCCTCCCGTCCACAACGCATTCATGTGACCGTCGTCTCCAGGTGCCTATGACACTTGAGAGCTCTAGACGGTAGCCCCTCGGTCAGCGATTTCCACACACATTTTCATTTTCTGTGGCACTGAAATTGTCCACGGCATATTCCATATAGCAGGTTGATCACCAGGCACGGTCTCGAGCTAGTCGAAACACCTCCTCGGTCCTTCAAAAAATCTGCCACAGCTTCAAGAAATCTGACTTAACTGAAATCTTATTAAGCTCCTGAAACACATGAAACTGACAAAGATTCTCCATTGTGCAGGATTCGTAAGCGTTGATTGTGGACTGCCAAACAATACCGCCTACAATGACAGTATCACAAATGTACGGTTTGATTCTGACCGTGGATATGTCGACGGTGGTTTGAGCCACACAGTTTCGGCAGAGTATATGGTTGATTCAGATGAGCAACAGAAAACCCTGAGGAGCTTCCCAGACGGCTCAAGGAATTGTTATACACTGCCATCCACCGTTGGTACCAAGTATCTGTTGAGGGCCACATTTACTTACGGCAACTACGACGGATTGAACAAGACTGGGGATGGGTCATTGTTTCTGTTTGGGCTCCATATCGGCGTCAATTTCTGGGAGGCTGTGAACTTGACAAATCGGGCCGATCCATCAACAGGCGCGGTATGGAAGGAGTTGCTAACCATTCCTCCGAGCAACTCCATATCTGTCTGTCTGATAAACTTTGGATCAGGGACTCCGTTCATGTCCGCGTTGGAGCTGAGGCCACTGCAACGTGACATGTACCCTTTTCTCAGTCCTTCTGTGTCTGTCAGCTACTTAAAACGGTTCAGATTTGGTAAAGGTGATAAATCTATCACAAGGTGAGACTGACATCCATAATGGATTTCCCTGTACATGCAAATAAAATTAAAATCGCAGGTGACTTTAAGTAGCCAGAGAGTAATTAAGCAGTATGATGCGCAAGCTATTTACCCGTTTCTCTTTGTTTTTGTGTTGTCATGAAGATATCCAGATGATCCATACGATCGGTTCTGGGAGCAGTGGCAACATAACTCGTACCCCTGGATCAACTTGAACACTAACACAACAGTGAACAGGCTCCCCAGCATTGACGGCTTCCAGGTACCCCAGGTCATCCTCCAGCACGCCTCAACCCTAGACACAAACTATTCCCTTATCGACATCGACATCAAAGCTGATGGTAATCTGGCTGCTAAGAGCATGGAGGTTCTTCCGATCTTCCACTTTGCCGAGATCACCAACGATAGCACGAATAGGACGTTCGATATCTACAGTGCCGGCGAGTTGCTGTTCCCAAACTTATCCCCATTGCCAATGCGGTTAGAGAGCATGTACCCGGTGGATCGGTTCTTGCGTGCCTCCAACACGTCATTCATCCTGCGCAAGGTGCCCAGCTCGAGGCTCCCACCGCTCATCAATGCATTCGAGGCGTACTCGCTTGTTCGGATGGACAACTTCACCACTTCCTCCGATGACGGTAAGATCAGTAATGAATGGATCCCACTGCATAGACACCTGAAGATTCCCAGTTCTGTTTGATTATTTTGCCAGGATCTTCAGTTCAAGTAATAGAAACAATTTTACCAACTACCTGATTCAGTTGGCACACTCAACTCATCTTCTAAAGGCCAACTGCCAACTAGCCATGGTGAAGGCTTGTAGCTGACAAAGCAATTAAAACATTTGATTCAGTTCTATGAAAAGATGATCATTGCAGATCAAATGATTATGCAATTTAAGAGTTGTTGTTTCATCTTAATTAATGCATATGATCCCTCACTCCCAGCATGTACGGCTTTTCTTTATCCAAGTCATGTTTATTTTCATTCTCCTTTTGCTGTTGCAGTAAATTACATGAAAGAGGTAAAAAGAGGGTACAATTTGTCAAGAACAAACTGGAACGGAGACCCATGCTCCCCAAGAGAGTATACCTGGCAAGGTTTGACTTGCGACTATTCCAATGGCAACCAGAGTCCGAGGGTTGTCCGAGTGTAAGAAAATAACCAGGACTCATTTTCGTATACATTTTCAAATCCAGACAACACAGTTTAGAATGCTTTAACTTTGGAGTGCACTTTATCAATCTCAAATAGTTTAAAGCACCAAAAAATCTGCATGTTGCTCTAAATTTGTTTTTAGTTTCAAAGAGCATATTAACTACAGAGTGCCTTACCAGCTAAGATCTTGACACCAACAGGTAGTTCAAATCTGAAACACCATGCCACCAGATTGATGAATTTATTAAGACGAGTTACCTGTTAGCTCACTGCTGTCAATAGGTTACTCTTTTAGTAAGACGGGTTATTTTGCAGAAATCTGTCTACCAGTGGACTGGGAGGTGGATTAGCCATATCATTCTTGAAAATGGCGTCGCTGGAAAGTTTGTAAGTGGTGCCTACTAAATAATTCTGATGAGATAAATGAAATTATGTTGACATGTTTTGTAACTCTAATAACAAAACCATATATAGGGATTTATCACACAACAATTTGACGGGCACTATTCCAGACTATGAAGTAAAGTCACTCAAAGTTCTGTAAGTCTAGGTGCTGATTCAATATTTTGTTAATGATATACATGTTTTTTTATATGAATGACGACTACTCTTTTCAGCAATTTGTCTAATAACCAGATCGATGGACCAATTCCTAATTCTGTTCTTCAAAGATTTCAGGCCGGTCTGCTTGACTTAAGGTTTGGCTTGCTGTGTTGCACGACTCCTTAGTTGCTATATTTGTTTTTGGTTATAAGCTAAGCAACTACACCAAGAAGGAAATGGCCCGATCCATGGTTGGTCATCACAAAACAATGATATAAATTAATTCAAGGTTTAGAAACAGTTTTTGCACATATAACATAAATTCACAGGTTAAAAATTAATTGAGAAGCTAAAGACATGTTTAGTTCGTACCCATATATACTTTGCCAAACTAGAGTTAGGCAAATTTCACTCTCTGGCTACCGCATGGATAGTGCTATACTTGTGGCGCGCAACAGGTGCCTACCTTATATCCCACTTGTCATACACAAACTCTTGTGAAATTTTTGTGGCCGGCGGTTTCTGCGCTACAAAAAGTATACCACCGAACAATCTTATTTTCCTTATGAGGTAAAAAGACAATTAATGAACCTACAAATATCGGCAAAACAACAAGTATTGTTAACCAAGGAAAATTTACCCATGACAATGTGATAAAGACAAGATGCATTTTGGGCAGTGTATTGTATTGACCCAATCATGCCTTCTATTATACTCCCTCTGTTCCAAAATAATTGACTCAACTTTGTACTAACTTTGTACCAAAGTTGGTACAAAATTGAGGGAGCACATACTAGTATGTAGAAACTATAAATAGTTTATAACTTATGTGTTTTCAACATGAGAGGCACGTAAGAACCAATTAATAACTCCAGGTATTTAAAAACCATGTACTTTTTTTCTTTGAGAGGGTTCAGTTGGTTAGAAGGACCATTACCAGGTTTGTCATGTTAAATGCAGGCATGTTATAAACTTGTAATCACTAGCTGATATAGCTGTTGTAGATGATATTTTTTTAGCAGAGCTGATTTTTATTTTATATGTTGTGTAATCGCGTCACTAGACTAGAAGGCAATCCCATATGCTCAAAAATCAAAGATACATACTGCTCAAATAAGAAGAAGAACACCGTGCATGTCTTGCTCATCGCAGTGATAGTTCCAATGGTACTGGTATCCTTTCTGGTAATGATGTGCATATTCTGGAAGTTATGCGGAAAAGGTAACAAAATACTACTATCTAAAATTCTGTTTTCATTAATCCAATGGATGCTAGGTATTAAACACAAGTAAAAATCCTTGGCCTAAAGTCCTAAACAGAACTTCCTAACCTTGCAGGGAAGTCTGGAGACGATGAGGATTATACCATGTATGAAGAGGAAACTCCCCTGCAAATCGATATTAGACGGTTCACATATGCAGAGCTGAAGTTTATAACTAAGGACTTCCAATCAATCATTGGAAAAGGAGGTTTCGGTACTGTTTATCATGGAATACTGGAAAATGGTGATGAAGTAGCTGTTAAGGTGCTTATGGAGACATCAATAGCAGAGTCAACAGACTTCCTCCCAGAGGTATACCACAAAACCAATTAGGTCAAATTAATGTGTTATTGAATGAATAGAAACTAAACTATAAGTATGCAGGACATCTAAAACCCTTTCCAGGGTCCATATCCAATCAAATGATGCAATCGGGTTCAGTTCTAGTATATTTGATAATTATATCTGTTGCTGCAGGTGCAAACCTTGTCCAAAGTTCATCACAAAAATCTCGTGACTCTACAAGGGCATTGCCAAAACAGGAAGTGCCTTGCCCTCGTTTATGACTTCATGCCCGGAGGAAATCTTCAACAGCTTTTAAGAGAAGGTTTGTGTCTCCACTACTTTAAATTTTCTATTAAGCATATTGAATTACGTACAGTTTTACTTCCTTAAAAATCGACCCACACGCCAAAAACTTCCATTAAACACTTGAAAACCACCTACTTGCCAATTTTTGTCATTGTACCTCGCAGACTCAGGACCTAGCATTAAGTTCTACAAATAAACTGAAATCAAATAAACAGGAATTTCTTGTTCAAACAGTTTTCCTTGTTAAAAGGTGTAGCTGACTGCATAGACTATTATTGATGTTGCTTATCAACACAGTTTAGCTGGAGGATCTTTTCTTAGGGAACCTATTCCCAGTTTCTTCTTACAGTTGTCCACTATAAAATTCATAACCATGGCATGGTCACAGATACCAGGCTTAAAAATTAATGCATCACAATTCAATGTTCAGGATATCGGTAACTGGTACCATATCGGTCGGGTGCTGAGTAGGGATAAATAGGCGAATTTTCCAGTTAATCGGCCGATAAATCAGTTAATCAGCTATGCGGTGACCCACCGAGTAGCGATTAACTGACCGAGATGCTGATTAACTGGCCGATATTTGGAACAATGTCGCAATTACAGACTTATATTCAGTCATAATTATGACTCGATGATTACATATTCAAAACTAGTAAGAAACAAAGCAACAACAGAATTACGTATTGAAAGAATAATTCAATAGCTTGGTTCTCTTGTTAATAAAAAAAATCTGTGTTAAAGAGAAGGAAAAACAGTGACCCCTCGAAGATCAAAGTGCCTATCTATGCTGGGATTATTAGACCAATGGTGCCATGCTTAATCATTGTGTGTTTTAACATCATTTCTGAAGTTAAATGTGCAAAAATTACAAATCTATTATGTATGCTACCCTGCATGTATCTTGTGGCACTTACATTAACTTTGGCATGTCTTGATGCAGGATCTGACTACAGTTTGAATTGGGAACAACGACTTAATATTGCACTTGATTCCGCACAAGGTTCACATTTCATTTACATGTTTCCCTTTAGGTGATGTATGTATGTATGTATGCATGTTGACAAAGTAAACTACAGGACTGGAGTATCTACATGAGTCATGCACCCCATCAATAGTTCACAGAGATGTCAAGACCGCCAACATTCTTTTGGACAAGAATATGGTGGGGATAATAGCGGATTTTGGGCTTTCGCGGGCCTTTAACGATGCACACACACACATATCTACTGTTGCTGCTGGCACTCTTGGCTACCTCGACCCTGAGTATCATGCAACTTTCCAACTCACTGTCAAGACAGACGTTTACAGCTTCGGCATTGTGCTCTTGGAGATCATCACTGGCCAGCCCCCGGTACTGATGGACCCTCAAACCTTCCACCTACCAAATTGGGTACGACATAAAATTGCCAAAGGCAGTATTCACAGTATCGTGGACAAGAGGCTGTTAGATCAGTACGATGCCAGTTCGCTGCAGAGTGTGGTAGACCTTGCACTGAACTGCGTCGAAAATTCAGCCATCGACCGGCCGACCATGACCGAGGTTGTTTCAAGGCTAAAAGCGTTGTTGCCAACGGTTCCAAGTGAAAAGCAGTACACTTCTGCGTCCTCTCGTCGTACGAATTCAATGGATGCTAAAATGAGAAGGCAGTTTCAGTTGCTGATTTCTGGAGGAAACAACGAGGAGAGCTCCACTTCCTTCCAGTCTGGTTATACCGGTGGGATCACAGAGTTAATGCCTTTATCTGGACGGTGAAAAGAAAATGCCTACCTAGTCATTGTTGCATCTGCTTAGACAATGTTTGGCAATTTGCTAATTATGTTATCATTGGCTATTTGAAACAAAAATATGTCATTTTATTTTCAGTCTCCGATCTTGCTTGCTGTTTGGATGAGGAATGTTTTTTGTGCGACATTGGGGTTAAGCTTGTCCAACATCGTCTGAGATGGTTTGGGCATATTCAGCGCAGGCCTCCAGAAGCCCCAGTGCACAGCGGACGGCTTAAGCATGCTGATAATGTCAAAAGAGGCCGGGGTAGACCGAACTTGACATGGGAAGAGTCTGTAAAGAGAGATCTGAAGGACTGGAGCATCACCAAAGAACTAGCCATGGACAGGGGTGCGTGGAAGCTTGCTATCCATGTGCCAGAACCATGAGTTGGTCGCGGGATCTTATGGGTTTCACCTCTAGCCTACCCCAACTTGTTTGGGACTAAAGGCTTTGTTGTTGTTGTTGTTGTTGTTGTTGTTGGGGTTAAGTTCAACTAAATTTTCAAACAGGAAGCATCATCTTCCATATGAGAACTCAGTGATCTATTAACTGGTACTCGAAAATTAGGGTCCAAACGAATCGTAAAACAAGTGGTCTACTTAAACACTGCTGCTTTAGAATTCTACACTTTATCCCCAATCCCTCTTGCAGTGCTGTTGAATTAGATTAAAATGCGTGCCCCTCGTACCAAATCCTCTGAGCAATTCCCGAGTTCCTGTATGACTAGATGAGCGAGTTGGCACCTAGCTACCAATAGACTGATGCGAATGCAGGGGCAGAAATGCAATCGCAAGACATACCTAACCCTCGTCGCCCGCAGGCATGCTCCTCGACTCGGCCGCTTAATGCGGCGCCTCATCCGCCTCCAGGCCGAGCCCCGAGCTGTTGTGGCGGTGGGCCTTGTGGGAGGGAAGGGGGAGGGGCAAACCCGCGCCGGGCGTGAACCCATGCCGGCCACCCCCGAGGGCGACGGCAGAGGGCCGTGCCTCGGTGGTCGGTGCCTGCTCAGTGCTAGGTATATCTGACCATGGGCCGGGCCGGGCCGGGCTTGGGCCGGGCCTAAACATGCCCATGGCAAACAACTGAGGCCCAGGTCCTGTCATCGGGCCTACTTTGAAGCCCAATCTTGACCCATATGTTGAAAAGCCCGTCGGGTCTGGGGCCATAAGCCGGGCCTCTTCCTTAAAATCCCAATATGTCAGGCCTAAGCTCGGGCTGGCCCAGCTGGTGGGCTCAAAACTC
Source organism: Hordeum marinum (assembly GCA_022496015.1). Taxonomy (NCBI): domain Eukaryota; kingdom Viridiplantae; phylum Streptophyta; class Magnoliopsida; order Poales; family Poaceae; genus Hordeum; species Hordeum marinum. The sequence continues at coordinate 414,327,519 of CM039674.1, read as the reverse complement.
AGGTCCAAGCCCGGCCCACGGGCAAGTCCGTCAGGCCCAGGCCTTGGATTTTGAAGCCGGGCATGAGATGCCTAGGTATAGTGCTAGAGCATCTCCAACGCGAATCATCAAAACTCACGCAAATTATCATTTTTAAGCAATTAAACGCACGCAAATGTTCCAACCAATTTGGACAGGCATCCAATGGTGGGTCAATGGTCATCAAATTGGACTCAATCCATCCCTAAATTTCACAAAACAGGTCCAAACGAGGGGGCTCAAGGAGAACTTCGTTCGGAGCATAGATGGTTCCTAGAGCATCTCTAGCCCATCATGTATAATTCGAGTTAAATGTATTTTTTCAACCGTTTTACTGAATGGTTAAAGAAAAAAACGGTCCGAACAGCTTCGTTAAAAAAGGCTTAACCTGTAAATTGTTTAGGGGGGGGGGGGCGCAAACCGCCCGTGAGTCCGGTATATATGTCGGATCTAGGAGGATTTAGGATTCTTGTCCCGCTTTTCCCTATCCGCCTCCGCTGAGATTCCCCTACTCCGGCGACAACTCCAACTGCGATTTGCACCAAGTTTAACCACCGAAAGTTGGCGGCGATGACGTCAGCGGATGTCGGTCGTGGTGGCTGTGAGGAGTTCGGCAATCGCGGGGGGACTCGGCGGCGTCCCGCCCCACAAGCGACGCAATGATGCGGAGGTCGGGAGCTCCTCCCTCCGCCTGCCGGTGGACGAACGACAGAGGGAGCAAGCAAGGATTCGTGGCACCAGCTCTCGCAGTGCCGACGCAACATCGTGGGCGAACTTCGATCACATATTCTCCTCAGCGCTCAAGCGTCGCCCGGAGGCGAAGAAAGCATGGTGGGAGGCCAAGGAGGTTGCCTCCGCCAGAGATGAAGCTATGACCGTGTGCATCCTCCACGGCAACGAGGCCCTATCCCGCTAGGGCGACGACGACGAGTAGATGTAGTATGCTACTATGCTTTCCATTTATTAGTAGAAGTGTTTAATTTTGGTTTGTATTATGGTATGTAGTACGATGAACTCCCCTATGCTATGTTTTAACTCCGGTGATCTATGTTTAAGCGCGAACTACCTATTTGAACATATGGTGTCGGTAAAAGGATATGTGTTGGCTGCGTGTCTGGGTCCTGCAAAAATCGTTTCGGGATACCATAAATGAGTTTTGCGGGACGGTGGGTTGCGGGATCTGCTAGAGATGCTCTTAACCTTTATGGCAATGTCAACGACGGTCCTTAAACTTAGAAACTCCTTCAATATGGTCTCGAAACTTGAGAATACCGCCTCGATGCGTTTTTTCACAAATATGCAAAGCTTGTGTATGTTTTCATTGATAGGTAGGAGAGAATAATGATAGCATAGAAAGGAGGGGAAGGCACACCACACCTAGTGCGGGGAGCACAAAACAAAGAAAGAATACAACACAACGCTAAACTCGCCTAACTTACACTCCAGCGAAAGAAGGCGAGGAGACAAGAAACATGACACCAAGACTGCATCATGACCAACGTGAGGCACGTCCATCGCACGGCCTCGACTCCGGGGACGGCCGGATCAACGTACCCTTGACCCCAATGCGGGGTTTTTCATGGTAATACGTGTATCATTCATATCACAAAGATCGTAGTACAAGTCACATAGATACCGACCTAACGAACTAAAAAGACAACGGAACATTCGCAATTTCACAAAGGACCACCAACCCAGAACGAAATTACAATACATACTAAAGTATCCCCTGAGCTTGACACCAGCACCTGTCATGTGCCTCCAACACCACCACATCAACCATCAAAGAAAAATATGATGGATCACCTCCTCACCTAAACTTTACACGGCTCCATCACTGATATGCAGCTTTGCGGACCTCCAAGGTGGCTTTCCAAAGGCAAAGCCATGTTGTTGAACGAATCAGACTGGAATAACACCCCAAATACAACATTGAACATCAAATATGACACCCCCACACGACGAACATGTCAGAGGAAGAAACCATACCTGCCAACCACCAGCCGCAATTCCAGCACACGGTCTTCCCTATTTTTTAGATGTCGCCAACGCTGACCACTATTTGCATCCGCTCTTGGACTACCTCCCAATCTCCACGCTAGTGATGGAGCAAATGTCGCTACAATGGCTAAACCCGAGGCCACGTGTCCACCGTATGGATGTTGCTGATGTCCCACAAGTATAGGGGATCTATCATAGTCCTTTCGATAAGTAAGAGTGTCGAACCCAACGAGGAGCAGAAGGAAATAACAAGCGGTTTCCAGTAAGGTATTCTCTGCAAGCACTGAAATTATCGGTAATAGATAGTTTTGTTGGGGAACGTCGCATGGGAAACAAAAATTTTCCTACGCACACGCAAACCTATCCATGGTGATGAGCATCTACGAGAGGGAGAGTGGATCTACATACCCTTGTAGATCGCTAAGCGGGAAGCGTTAAGAAACGCGGTTGGTGTAGTCGAACTTCTTCGCGATCCAAATCGCCGAGCGTCCCGCGATCTAATCACGAACCATCCCGCGATCTCGTCACGATCCGTCCCGCGATCCGATCACAAACGTCCCGTGGCCTTGATCACGATCCTTCCGATCTAGTACCGAACGGACGGCACCTCCGCGTTCAGCACACGTGCAGCTTGATGACGATCTCCACCGTCTTGATCCGGCAAGAGAAGGTGGAGAGGAGAGAGAGTTCACCGGCAGCATGACGGCGCTCCGGTGATGGTGGTGGAGCAATTCCGGCAGGGCTTCGCCTAAGCACTGCGAAACTACGATCTAGAGGAGAAACTATGCACCGATGGAACGGGTAGCACGTGGCCGGAAATTCTATCCAAAAACCACCCAATCCACTAGTATATATAGGAGGAGAGGAGAGGAGAGGCATCCAAGGCCTTTGGGTCGGCCGAAATAGGAGGTGGGAAGCAATCCTACTTCACCTCCAATCCTAGTTGGAGTAGGATTGCCTCTTATTGGCTGATTTTCCACTTTTTGCTTTAGGACTTTCTCTCCTGCGCCATGGGCCTTTGTGGATGTTTTACCAGCCCACCAAGGGCTGGTTAATACTCTCCCACAGCCCATGGACCTCTTGGGGTCGAAGTACCCCTCCCGAAGGTCTCCCGGTACACTACCGCCACTCCCGGTACACTACCGATGAGCCCGAAACTTTTCCGGAAACCAAACTAGGACTTCCTATATATGAATCTTTACCTCCGGACCATTCCGGAGCTCCTCGTGACGTTCGGGATCTCATCCGGGACTACGAACAAACTTCGGTCACCACCATACATAACTCTACACTATCGAAACGTCACCGAACCTTAAGTGTGCAGACCCTGCGGGTTCGAGAACTATGTAGACATGACCGAGACACCTCTACGGTCAATAACCAATGGCGGGACCTGGACGTCCACATTGGTTCCTACATATTCTACGAAGATCTTTATCGGTCGAACCTCTATGTCAAGGATTCAGTTAATCCCGTATAACGTTCCCTTTGTTCTTTGGTATGTTACTTGCCCGAGATTCGATTGTCGGTATCTCCATACCTAGTTCAACCTCGTTACCGGCAAGTCTCTTTACTCGTTCCGTAATACAAGATCCCGCAACTAATAATTAGTCACATTGCTTGCAAGGCTTATTGTGATGTTGCATTACCGAGTGGGCCCCGAGATACCTCTCCGTTACACGGAGTAACAAATCCCAGTCTCGATCCATGCCAACTCAACAGACACCATCGGAGATACCTGTAGAGCACCTTTATAGTCACCCAGTTACATTGTGACGTTTGATACACACAAGGCACTCCTCCGATATCTGTGAGTTGCATGATCTCATGGTCATAGGAACATATACATTGACATGTAGAAAACAGTAGCAATAAACTGACACGATCATATGCTACATTTGTAGTTTGGGTCTTGTCCATCACATCATTCTCCCAATGATGTGATCCCGTTATCAAATGACATCTCATGTCCATGGCTAGGAAACCTTAACCATCCTTTGATCAACGAGCTAGTTCACTAGAGGCATACTAGGGACATTGTGTTGTCTATTTACCCACACATGCAATGTGTTTCCATTCAATACAATTATAGCATGGATAATAAACGATTATCATCAACAAGGAAATATAATAATAAACACTTTATTTATTGCCTCTAGGGCATATTTCCAACAAGTTTTGTGATAAGATAATTCATAACGAGTAACAAGTGTAGCAAAGGTGCAGCAAGGTAGCCAAATCCTTTTTGTAGCAAAGGACAGGCCTGGACAAACTCTTATATGAAGCAAAGCGCTCCTGAGGACATATGAGAATTGCTGTCAAGCTAGTTTTCATCATGCTCATTTGATTCGCGTTCATTACTTTGCTAATTTGATATGTGGGTGGACCGGTGCTTGGGTGTTGCCCTTACTTGGACAAACCTTCCACTTATGATTAACCCCCCTCACAACCATCCGCAACTACAAAAGAAGAATTCAGTTAAACCTAACCATCGCATGAAACATATGGATCCAAATCAGCGCCTCACAAAGCAGCGCATAAACTAGGGTTTAAGCTTCTGTCTCTAGCAACCCATCATCTGCTTATTACTTCCCAATGCCTTCCCCTAGGCCCAAATAATGGTGAAGTGTTATGTGGTCGATGTTCACATAACACCACAAGAGGAGAGAGAACATACATCTCATCAAAATATCGAACGAATACCAAATTTACATGATTACTTATAACAAGACTTATCCCATGTCCTCGGGAACAAACGTAAATACTCACAAAGCATGTTCATGTTCAAGATTAGAGGAGTATTAATTAACATAAAGGATCTGAACATATGATCCTCCACCAAGTAAACCAACTAGCATCAACTACAAGGAGTAATCAACACTACTAGCAACCCACACGTACCAATCTGAGGTGTTGAGACAAAGATCAGATACAAGAGATGAACCAGGGTTTGGAGAGGAGATGGTGCTGGTGAAGATGTTGATGGAGATTGATCCCCACTTGATGAGAGGAGCGTTGGTGATGAAGATGGCTTCGATTTCCCTCTCCGGGAGGGAATTTTCCCCGGCAGAACTGTTGGGAGACGTAGTAGTAAATCAAAAAAATTCCTACGTGTTCACCAAGATCCATCTATGGAGAAACTAGCAACGAGCGGGGAGAGTGAATCTTCATACCTTTGAAGATCGCAAAGCGGAAGCGTTACTAGAACGCGGTTGGTGGAGTTGTACTCGCAGCGATTCAGATCGCAGTGGAATCCGATCTAAGCGCCGAACAACGGCGCCTCCGCGTTCAACACATGTGCAGCCCGGTGACGTCTCCTACGCCTTGATCCAGCAAGGAGGAAGGAGAGGTTGAGGGAGAGCTCCAGCAGCACGACGGCGTGGTGACGGTGGAGCTGCGTGGTACTCCGATAGGGCTTCGCCAAGCGCTACGGAGGACGAGGAGGAGGAGGGGTAGGGATACGCCGAGGGAGAGAGAGATGCGTGTCTCTGGCAGCCCCAAACCCTCCACTACATATAGGAGGAGAGGGAGGAGGGTGCGCACCCCTAGGGTTCCCACCCTAGGGTGGTGCGGCATCCCTAGATGGGATCTAGCCGGCAGCCAAGAGGGAAGAGGGGTGCGGCAGCCCTAGGTGCCCTAGGGTGGGCCTTAGGGCCTATCTGCACTAGGGTTTGCTGTTGGCAGACGTAGTAGTAAATCAAAAAAATTCCTACGATCACCAAGATCCATCTATGGAGAAACCAACAACGAGTAAGGGAAGAGTGCATCTTCTACCTTTGAAGATTGCAAAGCAGAAGTGTTACAAGAACACGGTTGGTGGAGTCGTACTCACAGCGATTCAGATCGTGGTGGATTCCGATCTTAGCGCCGAACAACGGTGCCTCCGCGTTCAACACACGTGCAGCCCGATGACGTCTCATACGCCTTGATCCAGCAAGGAGGAAGGAGAGGTCGAGGGAGAGCTTCGGCAGCACGACGACATGGTGACGGTGGAGCTGCATGGTACTCCGACAGGGCTTCGCCAAGCGCTACGGAGAACGAGGAAGAGGAAGGGTAGGGCTGCGCCGAGAGAGAGAAAACTCGTGTGTTTTGCAGCCCCAAAACCCTCCACTATATATAGGAGGAGAGGGAGGAGGGTGCGCACCCCTAGGGTTCCCACTCTAGGGTGGTGCGGCAGCCCTAGATGGCAATCTGGCCGGCGGCTAGAGAGGGAGAGGGGAGGGCGGCGCCCTAGGTGGGCCTTAGGCCCATCTACGCCTAGGGTTCCCCCCTTCCCACCTTTGTTGCGCCTTGGGCCAGGGTCGAGGGCGCACCAACCCACTATGGGGCTGGTCCCTTCCCACTCTCGGCCCATGCAGCCCTCTCGTGCCAGTGGTCCCACTTGGTGGACCCCCGGAACCCTTCCGGTGGTCCCCGTACGTTACCGTGATGCCCGAAACACTTCCGGTGACCAAAACCTCACTTCCTATATATGAATCTTTATCTACGGACCATTCCGAAACTCCTCGTGACGTTCGTGATCTCATCCGGGACTCCGAACTACCTTTGGTAACCACGTACACTATTTCCCTATAACCCTAGCGTCATCGAACCTTAAGTGTGTAGACCCTACGGGTTCGGGAGGCACGTAGACATAACCGAGACACCTCTCCGGTCAATAACCAACAACGGGATCTGGATACCCATGTTGGAACCCACATGCTCCACGATGATCTCATCAGATGAACCACGATGTCGGGATTCAATCAATCCTGTATGCAATTCCCTTTGTCTACCGATATGACACTTGCCCGAGATTCGATCGTCTGTATACCTATACCTTGTTCAATCTCGTTACCGGCAAGTCTCTTTACTCGTTCTGTAACACATCATCCCGTGGCTAATTTCTTAGTCACATTGAGCTCATTATGATGATGTCTTACCGAGTGGGCCCAGAGATACCTCTCCGTCACACGGAGTGACAAATCCTAGTCTCGATTCGTGCCAACCCAATAGATACTCTCGGAGATACCCGTAGTGCACCTTTATAGACACCCAGTTACGTTGTGACGTTTGGCACACCCAAAGCATTCCTACGGTATCCGGGAGTTGCACAATCTCATGGTCTAAGGAAATGATACTTGACATTAGAAAAGCTTTAGCAGACGAACTACACAATCTTGTGCTATGCTTAGGATTGCGTTTGTCCATCACATCATTCTCCTAATTATGTGATCCGTTATCAACAACATCCAATGTCCATGGTCATGAAACCATGACCATCTATTGATCAATGAGCTAGGCAACTAGAGGCTCACTAGGGACATGTTGTGGTCTATGTATTCACACATGCATTACAGTTTCCGGTTAATACAATTATAGCATGAACAATAGACAATTATCATGAACAAGGAAATACAGTAATAACCATTTTATTATTGCCTCTAGGGCATATTTCCAATAGTCACCCACTTGCACTAGAGTCAATAATCTAGTTACATTGTGATCAATCGAACACCCATAGAGTTCTGGTGTTGATCATGTTTCGCTCGTGACAGAGGTTTAGTCAATGGATTTGCGACATTCAGATCCGTATGTACTTTACAAATATCTATATCTCCTTCTTGAATGTAATCACGAATGGAGTTGAAGCGGCGTTTGATGTGTCTTGTCTTCTTGTGAAACCTGGGCTCCTTGGCAAGGGCAATAGCTCCAGTGTTGTCACAGAATAGAGTCATCGGGCCCGACGCATTAGGAATCACTCCTAGGTCGCTGATGAACTCCTTCATCCAGACTCCTCCCTTTGCTGCTTCCGAAGCACCTATGTACTCCGCTTCACATGTAGATGCCGCCACGACGCTTTGCTTGCTGCTGCACCAGCTTACTACCCCTCCGTTCAAAATATACACGTATCCGGTTTGTGACATGGAGTCATTTGGATCTGTGTTGAAGCTAGCATCGACGTAACCCTTTACGACGAGCTCTTCGGCACCTCCATATACAAGAAACATGTCCTTGGTCCTTTTCAGGTACTCTAGGATATTCTTGACCGCTGTACAGTGTTCCGCTACGGGATCACTTTGGTACCTCCCTACCATACTTATGGCAAGGTTCACATCAGGTCTGGTACACAACATGGCATACATAATAGAGCCTATGGCTGAAGCACAGGGGATGACACTCATCTCTTCTCTATCCTTTGCCGTGGTCGGGCATTGAGTCGTACTCAATCTCACACCCTGTAACACAGGCAAGAACCCCTTCTTGGACTGATCCATATTGAACTTCTTCAATATCTTGTCAAGGTATGTGCTTTGTGAAAGACCTATGAGGCGTCTCGATCTATCTCTATAGATCTTGATGCCTAATATGTAAGCAACTTCTCCAAGGCCCTTCATTGAAAAACATTTATTCAAGTAGGCCTTTACACTTTCCAAGATTTCTATATCATTTCCCATCAACAATATGTTGTCTACATATAATATGAGGAATGCTACAGAGCTCCCACTCACTTTCTTGAAAATACAGGGTTCTCCATAAACCTGTATAAACCCAAACGCTTTAATCACCTCACTAAAGAGAATGTTCCAACTCCGAGATGCTTGCACCAGCCCATAGATGGACTGGTGGAGCTTGCATACCTTGTTAGCATCTTTAGGATTGACAAAACCTTCTGGCTGCATCATATACAGTTCTTCCTTAAGGAAGTCATTAAGGAATGCCGTTTTGACGTCCATTTGCCAGATCTCATAATCATAAAATGCGGCAATTGCTAACATGATTCGGATGGACTTCAGCATCGCTACGGGTGAGAAGGTTTCATCGTAGTCAACTCCTTGAACTTGTCGATAACCCTTAGCGACAAGCCGAGCCTTATAGACGGTCACATTACCATCCGCATCAGTCTTCTTCTTAAAGATACATTTATTTTCTATGGCTTGCTTATCATCAGGCAATTCCACCAAAGTCCATACTTTGTTCTCATACATGGATCCTATCTCGGATTTCATGGCTTCAAGCCATTTGTAGGAATCTGGGCCCGCCATCGCTTCTTCATAGTTCGACGGTTCACCGTTGTCCAACAACATGATCTCCAGGACAGGGTTGTCGTACCACTCTGGTGCGGAACATGTCCTAGTGGACCTTCGAGTAGCAACTTGATTTGAAGTTTCATGATCATCATCATTAACTTCCTCTCCAGCCGGTGCAGGCTCCACAGAAACAACTTCCTGTGTTGCGCTACTCTCCGGTTCTAGTGGAGGTACAATACCCCGTCAAGTTCTATTTTCCTCCCACTTACTTCTGTCGAGAGAAACTCTTTCTCTAGAAAGGATCCATTCTTGGCAACAAAGACTTTGCCTTCGGATCCGAGGTAGAAGGTATACCCAATAGTGTCTTTGGGGTATCCTATGAAGACGCACTTTTCTGCTTTGGGTACGAGCTTCTCAGGTTGAAGTTTCTTCACATAAGCATCGCATCCCCAAACTTTTAGAAACGACAGCTTAGGTTTCTTTCCAAACCATAATTCATACGCTGTTGTCTCAACGGATTTTGACGGTGCCCTATTTAAAGTGAATGCGGCAGTCTCTAATGCATATCCCCAAAATGATAGCAGTAAGTCGGTAAGAGACATCATAGATCGCACCATATCCAATAGAGTGCAATTACGACGTTCAAACACACCATTTCACTGAGGTGTGCCAGGCGGCGTGAGTTGTGAAACAATTCCACATTTCCTTAGGTGCGTGCCAAACTCGTGACTCAAATATTCTCCGCCACGATCAGATCGTAGGCACTTTATTTTCCTATTACGTTGATTCTCTACCTCACTCTGAAATTCCTTGTACTTTTCAAAGGTTTCAGACTTGTGTTTCATTAAGTAGATATACCCATATCTGCTCAAGTCATCAGTGAGGGTGAGAACATAACGGTAGCCACCGCGAGCCTCGACGCTCATTGGACCGCATACATCGGTATGTATTATCTCCAACAAGTCAGTTGCTCGCTCCATTGTTCCAGAGAACGGAGTCCTGGTCATCTTGCCCATGAGGCATGGTTCGCACGTGTCAAATGATTCAAAATCAAGATACTCCAAAACTCCATCGGCATGGAGTTTCTTCATGCGTTTGACACCAATATGACCAAGGCGGCAGTGCCACATGTAAGTGGGACTATCGTTATCAACCTTACACTTTTTGGTACTCACACTATGAACATGTGTAACATCATGTTTGAGATTCATCAAAAATAAACCATTGACCGGTGGGGCATGACTATAAAACATTTCTCTCATGTAAATAGAACAACCATTATTCTCAGATTTAAATGAGTAGCCATCTCACATCAAACGAGATCCAGATACAATGTTCATGCTCAAAGATGGTACTAAATAACAATTATTGAGGTTTAAAACTAATCCCGAAGGTAGATGTAGAGGTAGCATGCCGACGGCGATCACATCGGCCTTGGAACCATTCCCAACGTGCATCGCCACCTCGTCCTTTGCCAGTCTATTCTGCAGCTCCTACTTGGAGTTACAAATGTGAGCAACTACATCGGTATCAAATACCTAGGAGATACTACGAGCGCTGGTAAGGTACACATCAATAACAAGTATATCACATATACCTTTAACATTGCCGACTTTCTTATCCGCTAAGTACTTGGGGCAGTTCCGCTTCCAGTGACCGGTACCCTTGCAATAAAAGCACTTAGTCTCAGGCTTGGGTCCATGCTTGTTCTTCTTCCCGGCAACTTGCTTACCGGGTGCGGCGACAAGTTTGCCGTCCTTCTTGAAGTTCTTCTTACCCTTGCCTTTCTTGAAACTAGTGGTCTTATTCACCATCAACACTTGATGCTCCTTTTTGATCTCGACCTCTGCTGATTTCAGCATTGAATACAACTCAGGAATGGACTTCTCCGTACCCTGCATGTTGTAGTTCATCACAAAGATCTTATAGCTAGGTGGAAGCGACTGGAGGATTCTGTCAATGACCGAGTCATCCGGGAGATTAACTCCCAGCCGAGTCAAGCGGTTGTGCAACCCAGACATTTTGCGTATGTGCTCACTGACAGAACTATTCTCCTCCATCTTATAGCTGAAGAACTTCTTGGAGACGTCATATCTCTTGACCCGGGCATGAGCTTGGAAAACTAGTTTCAGCTCTTGGAACATCTCATATGCTCCGTGTTGCTCAAAACTCTTTTGGAGCCCCGGTTCTAAACTGTAAAGCATTCCGCACTGAACCAGGGAGTAATCATCACAGCGTGACTGCCAATCGTTCGGAACGTCTTGGTCCGCTGGGAAAATGGGTGGGTCACCAAGCGGTGCATCAAGGACATACAATCTCTTGGAAGCTATGAGGATGATCCTCAAACTACGGACCCAGTCCGCATAGTTGCTTCCATCATCTTTCAGCTTGGTATTCTCTAGGAACGCGTTGAAGTTGAGGGTGACATTAGCGTTGGCCATTGGATCTACAATATAGATTGTAAAGACAATTTTAGACTAAGTTCATGATAATTAAGTTCACATAATCAAATTATTTAATGAACTCCCACTTAGATAGAGATCTTTCTAGTCATCCAAGTGATACATTATCCTTGTCAACTAGCCTGTGTCCGATCATCACGTGAGACAAACTAGTCATCCATGGTGAACATCTCCATGTTGATCGTATCTTCTATACGACTCATGTTTGACCATTCGGTCTTCTGTCTTCCGAGGCCATGTCTGTACATGCTAGGCTCGTCAAGTCAACCTAAGTGTTTCACGTGTGTAAATCTGGCTTACACCCATTGTATGGGAACGTTCGAACCTATCACACCCGATCATCATGTGGTGCTTCAAAACAATGATCCTTAGCAATGGTGCATAGTTAGGGTGAACACTTTTCTTGAAATTTTAGTGAGAGATCATCTTATTTAGCTACCATCGTTCTAAGCAAATAAGATGTAAACATGATAAACATCACATGCAATCAATATAGTGACATGATATGGCCAATATCATCTTGCTCCTTTGATCTCCATCTTCGGGGCACCATGATCATCAATGTCACCGGCACGACACCATGATCTCCATCATCATGATCTCCATCATCGTGTCTTCATGAATTTGTCTCGCCAACTATTACTTCTACTACTATGGCTAATGATTAGCAATAAATTAAAGTAATTACATGGCGTTTATGATTGACACGTAGGTCATACAATAAAATAAGACAATTCCTATGGCTCCTGCCGGTTGTCATACTCATCGACATGCAAGTCATGAATCCTATTACAAGAACATGATAAATCTCATACATCACAATGCATCACATCACATCCTTTGGCCATATCACATCACAAGGCATATGCTGCAAAAACAAGTTAGACGTCCTCTAATTTGTAGTTGCAAGTTTGTACGTGGCTGCTATAGGTTTCTAGCAAGAACGTTTCTTACCTACGCCAAAACCACAACGTGATATGCCAATTGCTATTTACCCTTCATAAGGACCCTTTTCATCGAATCCGATCTGACTAAGTGTTGGAAATATGCCCTGGAGGAAATAATAAAATGGTTATTATTGTATTTCCTTGTTCATGATAATTGTCTATTGTTCATGCTGTAACTGTATTAATCGGAAACCGTAATGCATGTGTGAATACATAGACCAGAACATGTCCCTAGTGAGCCTCTAGTTGGCTAGCTCATTGATCAATAGATGGTCACGATTTCATGACCATGGACATTAAATGTCGTTGATAACTGGATCACATCATTGGGAGAATGATGTGATGGACAAGACCCAATCCTAAGCATAGCACAAGATCTTGTAGTTCGCCTGCTAAAGGTTTTCTAATGTCAAGTATCGTTTCCTTAGACCATGAGATTGTGAAACTCCCAGATACCGTAGGAATACTTTGGGTGTGCCAAACGTCACAACGTAACTGGATGGCTATAAAGGTATGCTACGAGTATCCCCGAAAGTATCTATTGGGTTGGCACGAATCGAGACTGGGATTTGTCACTCCGTATGATGGAGAGGTATCTCTCGGCCCACTCGGTAAGACATCATCATAATGAGCTCAATGTGACTAAGGTGTTAGCCACGTGATGATGTGTTACAGAACGAGTAAAGAGACTTGCCGGTAACGAGATTGAACAAGGTATAGGGATACCGACGATCGAATCTCGGGCAAGTATCATACCGGTAGATAAAGGGAATTGTATACGGGATTGATTGAATCCCCGACATCGTGGTTCATCCGATGAGATCATCGTGGAGCATGTGGGATCCAACATGGGTATCCAGATCCCGCTGGTGGTTATTGACCGGAGAGGTGTCTCAGTCATGTCTACGTGTCTCTCGAACCCGTATGGTCTATACACTTAAGGTTCGATGACGCTAGGGTTATAGGGAAATAGTGTATGTGGTTAACGAAGGTTGTTCGGAGTCCCGTATGAGATCCGGGACATCACGAGGAGCTCCGGAATGGTCCGGACGTAAAGCTTCATATATAGGAAGTGAGGTTTTGGTCATCGAAAGTGTTTCGGGGATTACCGGTAACGTACCGGGACCACCAGAAGGGTTCCGAGGGTCCACCAAGTGGGGCCACCAGCACTAGAGGTATGGATGGGCCGCAAATGGGAGGGAACCAGCCCCAAAGTGGGATGGTGCGCCCCCACAAGGGCCCAAGGCGCAGCTGAAGGTGGGAGGGGGACAAACCCTAGGGCAGATGGGCCCTAAGGCCCATCTTAGGGCAGTCGCACCCCTCTCCCTCTATGGCCGCTGGCCAGATGGGATCTGGGGGATGCTGCACCACCCTAGGGCGCAACCCTCCCTCCTGCTCCTATAAATGGAGGAGCCCTTGGGGCTGCCGGAGACACGCATCTCTCTCTCCCACGGCGTAGCCCTACTCCTCCCTCTCCTCGTTCTCTGTAGTTCTTGGCCAAGCCCTGCCAGAGACCACACAACTCCACCGTCACTATGCCGACGTGCTGCTGGAGCTCTCCCTCAACCTCTCCTTCCTCCTTGCTGGATCAAGGCGTAGGAGACGTCACCGGGCTGCACGTGTGTTGAATGCGGAGGCGTCGTTGTTCGGCGCTTAGATCGGATTCCACCGCGATCTGAATTGCTGCGAGTACGACTCCACCAACCGCATTCCAGTAACGCTTCCGCTTTGTGATCTTCAAAGGTATGAATATGCACTCTCACTTTACTCGTTGCTGGTTTCTTCATAGATAGATCTTGGTGGTCGTAGGATTTTTTTGATTTACTACTACGTTCCCCAACAGTGGCATCATGAGCTAGGTCTATGCGTAGAATCTATGCACGAGTAGAGCACAAGTTGTTGTGGGCATCGATCTTGTTAATTTGGTTGCCGTTACTAGTCTTATCTTGATTCGACGGTATTGTGGGATGAAGCTGTTGGGAGACGTAGTAGTAAATCAAAAAAAATCCTACGGTCACCAAGATCTATCTATGGAGAAACCAACAACGAGTAAGGGGAGAGTGCATCTTCATACCTTTGAAGATTGCAAAGCGGAAGCATTACTAGAATGCGGTTGGTGGAGTCGTACTCACAGCGATTCAGATCGCGGTGGAATCCGATCTAAGCGCCGAACAACGGTGCCTCCGCGTTCAACACACGTGCAGCCCGGTGACGGCTCCTATGCCTTGATCCAGCAAGGAGGAAGGAGAGGTTGAGGGAGAGCTCCGGAAGCACGATGGCGTGGTGACGGTGGAGCTGCGTGGTCTCCGGCAGGGCTTGGCCAAGCACTACGGAGAACAAAGAGAGGGAGGAGTAGGGCTGCGCCGTGGGAAAGAGAGATGCGTGTCCCCGGCAGCCCCAAGGGCTCCTCTATTTATAGGAGGAGTAGGACGGAGGGCTGCACCCTAGGGTTCCCACCCTAGGGTGGTGCGGCAGCCCCCAGATCCCATCTGGCCGGCGGCCACATAGGGAGACGGGTGCGGCTGCCCAAGGGTGGGCCTTAGGGCCCATCTGCCCTAGGGTTTGCACCCCTCCCCCCTCTAGCTGCGCCTTGGGCCCTTGTGTGTGGGGGGGGGTGCACCAGCCCACCTAGGGGCTGGTTCCCTCCCACTTGCGGCCCATGCAGCCCTCTGGTGCTGGTGGCCCCACTTGGTGGACCCCCGGAACCCTTCCGGTGGTCCCGGTATATTACCGGTAATTCCCGAAACACTTCCGATGACCAAAACCTCACTTCCTATATATGAATCTTTACCTCCGGACCATTTTGGAGCTCCTCGTGATGTCCAGGATCTCATTCGGGACTCCAAACAACCTTCGGTAACCACGTACACTATTTCCCTATAACCCTAGCGTCATCGAACCCTAAGTGTGTAGACCCTACGGGTTCGGGAGACACGTAGACATGACCGAGATACCTCTTTGGTCAATAACCAACAGCGGGATCTAGATACCCATGTTGTCTCCCACATGATCCACGATGATCTCATCAGATGAACCACGATGTCGGGGATTCAATCAATCCCGTATACAATTCCCTTTGTCTAATAGTATGATACTTGCCCGAGATTCAATCGTCGGTATCCCTATACCTTGTTCAATCTCGTTACTGGCAAGTCTCTTTACTCGTTCTATAACACATCATCCCGTGGCTAACTCCTTAGTCACATTGAGCTCATTATGCTGATGTCTTACTGAGTGGGCCTAGAGATACCTCTTCGTCACACGGAGTGACAAATCCCAGTCTCGATTTGTGCCAACCCAACAGACACTTTCGGAGATACCCATAGTGCACCTTTATAGCCACCCAATTATGTTGTGACATTTGGCACACCCAAAGTATTCCTACAGTATCCGGGAGTTGCACAATCGCATGGTCTAAGGAAACGATACTTGACATTGGAAAAGCTTTAACAGACGAACTACACGATCTTGTGCTATGCCTAGGATTGGGTCTTGTCCATCACATCATTCTCCTAATGATGTGATCCCATTATCAATGACATCCAATGTCCATGGTCATGAAACCGTGACCATCTATTGATCAACGAGCTAGCCAACTAGAGGCTCACTAGGGACTTGTTGTGGTCTATGTATTCACACATGTATTACGGTTTCCGGTTAACACAATTATAGCATGAACAATAGACAATTATCATGAACAAGAAAATATAATAATAACCATTTTATTATTGCCTCTAGGTCATATTTCTAACAGTCTCCCACTTGCACTAGACTCAATAATCTAGTTACACTATGATGAATCAAACACCCATAGAGTTTTGGTGTTGATCATGTTTCGCTCGTGAGAGAGGTTTAGTCAACGGATCTGCGACATTCAGATCCGTATGTACTTTAAAAATATCTATATCTCCCTCCTGAATGTAATCACGGATGGAGTTGAAGCGGCGCTTGATGTGTCTTGTCTTCTTGTGAAACCTGGGCTCCTTGGCAAGGGCAATAGCTCCAGTGTTGTCATAGAATAGAGTCATCGGTCCTGATGCATTGGGAATTACTCCTAGGTCGGTGATGAACTCCTTCATCCAGACTCCTTCCTTTGCTGCTTCCGAAGCAGCTATATACTCCACTTCACATGTAGATCCCGCCACGATGCTTTGCTTGCTGCTGCACCAGCTGACTGCCCCTCCGTTCAAAATATACACGTATCCGGTTTGTGACTTGGAGTCATCCAGATCTGTGTCGAAGCTAGCATCGACGTAAGCCTTTAGGACGAGCTCTTCGACACCTCCATATACGAGAAACATGTCCTTTGTCCTTTTTAGGTACTTCAGGATATTCTTGACTGTTGTCCAGTGTTCCGCTCCGGGATCACTTTGGTACCTCCCTACCAAACTTATGGCAAGGTTCACATCAGGTCTGGTACACATAATGGCATACATAATAGAGCCTATGGCTGAAGCATAGGGGATGACACTCATCTCTTCTCTATCCTTTGCCGTGGTCGGGCATTCAGTTGTACTCAATCTCACACCCTGTAACACAGGCAAGAACCCTGTCTTGGACTGATCCTATTGAACTTCTTCAATATCTTGTCAAGGTATGTGCTTTGTGAAAGACCTATGAGGCGTCTCGATCTATCTTTATAGATCTTGATGCCTAATATGTAAGCAGCTTCTCCAAGGTCCTTCATTGAAAAACATTTATTCAAGTAGGCCTTTACACTTTTCAAGATTTCTATATCATTTCCCATCAACAATATGTCGTCTACATATAATATGAGGAATGCTACAGAGCTCCCACTCACTTTCTTGTAAATACAGGGTTCTCCATAAACCTATATAAATCCAAACGCTTTAATCACCTCATTAAAGAGAATGTTCCAACTCCGAGATGCTTGCACCAGCCCATAGATGGAGCATTGGAGCTTGCATACCTTGTCAGCATCTTTAGGATCGACAAAACCTTTTTGCTGCATCATATACAGTTCTTCCTTAAGGGAACCATTAAGGAATGTCATTTTGATGTCCATTTGCCAGATCTCATAATCATAAAATGCGACAATTGCTAACATGATTCGGACAGACTTCAGCATCGCTACGGATGAGAAAGTCTCATCGTAGTTAACTCGTTGAATTTGTCAATAACCCTTAGCGACAAGCCGAGCCTTATAGACGGTCACATTACCATCCGCGTCAGTCTTCTTCTTAAAGATACATTTACTTTCTATGGCTCGCTTATCATCAGGCAAGTCCACCAAAGTCCATACTTTGTTCTCATACATGGATCCTATCTCAGATTTCATGGCTTCAAGCCATTTGTTGGAATCCGGGCCCGCCATCGCTTCTTCATAGTTCGAAGGTTCATCGTTGTTCAACAACATGATCTCCAGGACAGGGTTGCCGTACCACTCTGATGCGGAACGTGTCCTAGTGGACCTTCGATGTTCAATAGTAACTTGATCTGAAGTTTCATGATCATCATCATTAACTTCCTCTCCTACCAGTGTAGGCTCCACGAAAACAACTTCCTGTGCTGCGCTACTCTCCAGTTTGAGTGGAGGTACAATTACCTCATCAAGTTCTATTTTCCTCCCACTTACGTCTTTCGAGAGAAACTCTTTCTCTTGAAAGGATCCATTCTTGGCAACAAAGACTTTGCCTTCGGATCTGAGGTAGAAGACGCACTTTTCCGCTCTGGGTTCGAGCTTCTCAGGTTGAAGTTTATTCACATAAGCATCGCGTCCCCAAACTTTCAGAAACGACAACTTAGGTTTCTTTCGAAACCATAATTCATATGATGTCGTCTCAACGGACTTTGACGGTGCCCTATTTAATGTGAATGCGGTAGTCTCTAATGCGTATCCCAAAATGATAGCGGTAAGTCGGTAAGAGACATCATAGATCGCACCATATCCAATAGAGTGCGATTACGACGTTCAGACACACCATTTCGCTGAGGTGTGCCAGGAGGGTGAGTTGTGAAACAATTCCACATTTCCTTAGGTGCATGCCAAACTCGTGACTTAAATATTCTCCGCCACGATCAGATCGTAGGCACTTTATTTTCCTATTACGTTGATTCTCTACCTCACCCTGTAATTCCTTGAACCTTTCAAAGGTTTCAGACTTGTGTTTCATTAAGTAGACATACCCATATCTGCTCAAGTCATTAGTGAGGGTGAGAACATAATGGTAGCCACCGCGAGCCTCGACGCTCATTGGACCACATACATCGGTATGTATTATTTCCAACAATTCAGTTGCTCGCTCCATTGTTCTGGAGAACGGAGTCTTGGTCATCTTGCCCATGAGGCATGGTTCACACATGTCAAATGTTTTGAAATCAAGAGACTCCAAAAGTCCATCAAGATGGAGCTTCTTCATGCGTTTGACACCAATATGACCAAGGTGGCAGTGCCACATGTAAGTGGGACTATCGTTATCAACCTTACACTTTTTGGTACTCACACTATGAACATGTGTAACATCACGTTCGAGATTCATCAAAAATAAACCATTGACCAGCAGGGCATGACCATAAAACATTTCTCTCATATAAATAGAACAACCATTATTCTCAGATTTAAATGAGTAGCCATCTCACATCAAACGAGATCCAGATACAATGTTCATGCTCAAATATGGTACTAAATAACAATTATTGAGGTTTAAAACTAACCCTGAAGGTAGATGTAGAGGTAGCATGCCGACGGCGATCACATCGACCTTGGAACCATTCCCGACGCACGTCGTCACCTCGTCCTTCGCCAGTCTCCGCTTATTCCGTAGCTCCTGCTTGGAGTTACAAATGTGAGCAACTGCGCCGGTATGAAATACCCAGGAGCTACTATGAGCGCTGGTAAGGCACACATCAATAACAAGTATATAATATATACCTTTAACGTTGCTGGCCTTCTTATCCGCTAAGTACTTGGGGTAGTTCCGCTTCCAGTGACCGGTACCCTTGCAATAAAAGCACTCAGTCTCAGGCTTGGGTCCATTCTTGTTCTTCTTCCCAGTAACTTGCTTACCAGGCGCGGCAACTGCTTTGCCGTCCTTCTTGAAGTTATTCTTACCCTTGCCTTTCTTGAAACTAGTGGTCTTATTCACCATCAACACTTGATGCTCATTTTTGATCTCGACCTCCGCTGATTTCAGCATCGAGTACAACTCTGGAATGGACTTCTCCATCCCCTGCATGTTGTAGTTCATCACAAAGCTCTTGTAGCTAGGTGGAAGCGACTGGAGGATTTTGTCAATGATCGAGTCATCTGGGAGATTAACTCCCAGCTGAGTCAAGCGGTTGTGCAACCCAGACATCTTGAGTATGTGCTCACAGTCAGAACTATTTTGCTCCATGTTACAACTGAAGAACTTGTCGGAGACGTCATATCTCTCGACCCGGGCATGAGCTTGGAAAAGCAATTTCAACTCTTGGAACATCTCATATGCTCCGTGTTGCTCAAAACGCTTTTGGAGCCCCGGTTCTAAACTGTAAAGCATGCCGCACTGAACCAGGGAGTAATCATCACAACGTGACTACCAAGCATTCGTAACGTCTTGATCCGCTGGGAAAATGTGTGGGTCACCTAGCGGTGTATCAAGGACGTACAATCTCTTGGAAGCTATGAGGATGATCCTCAAGCTATGGACCCAGTCCGCATAGTTGATTCCATCGTCTTTCAGCTTGGTTTTCTCTAGGAACGCGTTGAAGTTGAGGGTGACATTAGCGTTGGCCATTGGATCTACAATATAGATTGTAAAGACAATTTTAGACTAAGTTCATGATAATTAAGTTCACATAATCAAATTATTTAATGAACTCCCACTTAGATAGACATCTCTCTAGTCATCCAAGTGATACATGATCCATGTCAACTAGCCCGTGTCCGATCATCACGTGAGACAGACTAGTCATCCATGGTGAACATCTCCATGTTGATTGTATCTTTTATACGACTCATGTTCGACCTTTCGGTCTTCTGTGTTCCGAGGCCATGTCTGTACATGCTAGGCTCGTCAAGTCAACGTAAGTGTTTCGCGTGTGTAAATCTGGCTTACACCCGTTGTATGCGAACGTTGGAACCTATCACACCTGATCATCACGTGGTGCTTCGAAACAATGATCCTTAGCAACGGTGCACAGTTAGGGTGAACACTTTTTTGAAATTTTATGAGAGATCATCTTATTTAGCTACTGTCGTTCTAAGCAAATAAGATGTAAACATGATAAACATCACATGCAATCAATATAGTGACATGATATGGCCAATATCATCTTGCTCCTTTGATCTCCATCTTCGGGGCACCATGATCATCAATGTCACCGGCACGACACCATGATCTCCATCATCATGATCTCCATCATCGTGTCTTCATGAATTTGTCTCGCCAACTATTACTTCTACTACTATGGCTAATGATTAGCAATAAACTAAAGTATTTACATGGTGTTTATGATTGACACGCAGGTCATACAATAAAATAAGACAACTCCTATGGCTCCTGGCGGTTGTCATACTCATCGACATGCAAGTCGTGAATCCTATTACAAGAACATGATCAATCTCATACATCACAATGCATCACATCACATCCTTTGGCCATATCACATCACAAGGCATATGCTGCAAAAACAAGTTAGACGTCCTCTAATTTGTAGTTGCAAGTTTTTATGTGGCTGCTATAAGTTTCTAGCAAGAACGTTTCTTACCTTCGCCAAAACCACAACGTGATATGCCAATTGCTATTTACCCTTCATAAGGACCCTTTTCATTGAATCCAATCCGACTAAGGTGGGAGAGATAGACACCCGCTAGCCACCTTATGCAACAAGTGCATGTCAGGCGGTGGAACCGGTCTCGCGTAAGCGTACGTGTAAAGTTGGTTCGGGCCGCTTCCATTGGAAATATGCCCTAGAGGCAACAATAAAATGGTTATTATTGTATTTCCTTGTTCATGATAATTGTCTATTGTTCATGCTATAATTGTGTTAATCAGAAACCGTAATACATGTGTGAATACATAGACCACAACAAGTCCCTAGTGATCCTCTAGTTGGCTAGCTCGTTGATCAATAGATGGTCACGGTTTCACGAACATGGACATTGGATTTCATTGATAACGGGATCACATCATTAGGAGAATGATGTGATGGACAAGACCCAATCCTAAGCATAGCACAAGATCGTGTAGTTCGTCTGCTAAAGCTTTTCCAATGTCAAGTATCGTGTCAAGTATCGTTTCCTTAGACCATGAGATTGTGCAACTCCCGGATACCGTAGGAATACTTTGGGTGTGCCAAGCGGCACAACGTAACTGGGGTGGATATAAAGGTACACTACAGGTTTCTCTGAAAGTGTCTATTGGGTTGGCACGAATCGAGACTGGGATTTATCACTCCGTGTGACGGAGAGGTATCTCTGGGCCCACTCGGTAAGACATCATCATAATGAGCTCAATGTGACTAAGGAGTTAGCCATGGGATGATGTGTTATGGAACGAGTAAAGAGACTTGCTGGTAATGAGATTGAACAAGGTATAGGGATACCGACGATCGAATCTCGGGCAAGTATCATACCGGTAGACAAAGGGAATTGTATACGGGATTGATTGAATCCCCGACATTGTGGTTCATCTGATGAGATCATCATGGAGCATGTGGGAGCCAACATGGGTATCCAGATCCCGCTATTGGTTATTGACCGGAGAGGTTTCTCGGCCATGTCTGCGTGTCTCCCGAACCCGTAGGTTCTACACACTTAAGGTTCGATGACGCTAGGGTTATAGGGAAATAGTGTACGTGGTTACCGAAGGTTGTTAGGTGTCCCAGTTGAGATCCCAGACGTCACGAGGAGCTCCGAAATGGTCCGGAGGTAAAGATTCATATATGGGAAGTGAGGTTTTGGTCATCGGAAGTGTTTCGGGGATTACCGATAACGTACCGGGACCACCGGAAGGGTTCCGGGGGTCCACCAAGTGGGGCCACCAACACCAGAGGGCTGCATGGGCCACAAGTGGGAGGGAACCAGCCCCTAGGTGGGCTGGTGCACCCCCCACAAGAGCCCAAGGTGCAGCTAGAGGTGGGTGGGTGGGGGGATAAACCCTTGGGCAGATGGGCCCTAAGGCCCACCCTAGGCCAGCTGCACCCCTCTCCCTGTATGGCCGCCGGCCAGATGGGATCTAGTGGCTGCCGCACCACCCTAGGGTACAATCCTCCCTCCTCCTCCTCCTATAAATAGAGGAGCCCTTGGGGCTGCCGGGGACATGCATCTCTCTCTCCCACGGCGCAGCCCTACTCCTCCCTCTCCTCGTTCTCCGTAGTGCTTGGCGAAGCCCTGCTGGAGACCACGCAACTCCACCGTCACCATGCCGTCATGCTGCTGGAGCTCTCCCTCAACCTCTCCTTCCTCCTTGTTGGATCAAGGCATAGGAGACGTCATCGGGCTGCACGTGTGTTGAACATGGAGGTGCCGTTGTTCGGTGCTTAGATCGGATTCCACCGCGATCTCAATCATTGCGAGTACGACTCCACCAACCATGTTCCAATAATGCTTCCGTTTTGTGATCTTCAATGGTATGAAGTTTCACTCTCCCCTTAGTCATTGCTGGTTTCTCCATAGATGGATCTTGGTGATTGTAGGGAATTTTTTGATTTACTACTACGTCTCCAACAGTGGCATCATGAGCTAGGTCTATGCGTAGAAACTATGCACGAGTAGAACACAAGTTTTTGTGGGCGTCGATCTTGTTAATTTGCTTGCCGTTACTAGTCTTATCTTGATTCGACAGTATTGTGGTATGAAGCGTCTCAGACGAAATTTACACGTACACTTACGTGAGACCGGTTCCACCGCGTGCATGCACTTGTTGCATAAGGTGGCTAGCGGGTGTCTGTCTCTCGCACCTTAGTCGGATTGGATTCGATGAAAAGGGTCCTTATGAAGGGTAAATAGCAATTGACATATCACGTTGTGGTTTTGGCATAGGTAAGAAACGTTCTTGCTAGAAACCTATAGCAGCCACGTAAAAACTTGCAACTACAAATTAGAGGACGTCTAACTTGTTTTTGCAGCATATGCCTTCTGATGTGATATGGCCAAAGGATGTGATGTGATGCATTGTGATGTATCAGATTGATCATGTTCTTGCAATAGGATTCATGACTTGCATGTCAATGAGTATGACAACCGGTAGGAGCCATAGGAGTTGTCTTATTTTATTGTATGACCTGCGTGTCAATCAAGATCGCCATGTAATTACTTTAATTTATTGCTAATCATTAGCCATAGTAGTAGAAGTAATAGTTGGCGAGACAAATTCATGAAGACACGATGATGGAGGTCATGGTGTCATGCCGGTGACAATGATGATCATGGTGCCCCGAAGATGGAGATCAAAGAAGCAAGATGATATTGGCCATATCATGTCACTATATTGATTGCATGTGATGTTTATCATGTTTACATCTTACTTTCTTAGAATGACAGTTGTAAATAAGATGATCTCTCAATAAAATTTCAAGAAATGTGTTCACCCTAACTGTGCACCATTGCTAAGGATCGTTGTTCCGAAGCACCACGTGATGATTGGGTGTGATAGGTTCTAACATTCGCATACAATGGGTGTAAGCCAGATTTACACACGCGATACACTTAGGTTGACTTGACGAGCCTAGCATGTACAGACATGGCCTCGGAACACGGAAGACCGAAAGGTCGAACATGAGTCATATAGAAGATACGATCAACATGGAGATGTTCACCATGGATGACTAGTCCGTCTCACGTGATGATTGGACACGGGCTAGTCGACGTGGATCACGTGTCACTTGGATGACTAGAGAGATGTCTATCTAAGTGGGAGTTCATTAAATAATTTTATTATGTGAACTTAATTATCATGAACTTAGTCTAAAATTGTCTTTACAATCTATATTGTAGATCCAATGGCCAACGCTAATGTCACCCTGAACTTCAATGCGTTCCTAGAGAATCCAAGCTGAAAGACGATGGAAGCAACTATGCGGACTGGGTCCGTAGCTTGAGGATCATCCTCATAGCTTCCAAGAGATTGTATGTCCTTGATGCACCTCTAGGTGACCCACCCATTTTCCAGCGGATCAAGACGTTATGAACGCTTGGCAGTCATGCTATGATGATTACTCCCTGGTTCAGTGCGGCATGCTTTACAGTTTAGAACCGGGGCTCCAAAAGCGTTTTGAGCAACACGGAGCATATGAGATGTTCCAAGAACTGAAACTGGTTTCCAAGCTCATGCCCGGGTCGAGAGATATGACGTCTCCGACAAGTTCTTCAGTTGTAAGATGGAGGAAAATAGTTTTGTTAGTGAGCACATACTCAAGATGTCTGGGTTGCACAACCGCTTGACTCAGCTAGGAGTTAATCTCCCGGATGACTCGGTCATTGACAAAATCCTCCAGTCGCTTCCACCTAGCTACAAGAGCTTTGTGATGAACTACAACATGCAGGGGATGGAGAAGTCCATTCCAGAGTTGTACTCGATGCTGAAATCAGCAGAGGTCGAGATAAAAAAGGAGCATCAAGTGTTGATGGTGAATAAGACCACTAGTTTCAAGAAAGGCAAGGGTAAGAAGAACTTCAAGAAGGACGACAAAGCAGTTGCCGCGCTCGGTAAGCAAGTTACCGGGAAGAAGAACAAGAATGCACCCAAGCCTGATACTGAGTGCTTTTATTGCAAGGGTACTGGTCACTGGAAGCGGAACTGCCTCAAGTACTTAGCGGATAAGAAGGCCGACAACGTTAAAGGTATATATGATATACTTGTTACTGATGTGTACCTTACCAGCGCTCGTAGTAGCTCCTGGGTATTTGATACCTGTGCAGTTGCTCACATTTGTAACTCCAAGCAGGAGCTGCGGAATAAGCAGAGACTGGCAGGACGAGGTGACGATGCGCGTCGGGAATGGTTCCAAGGTCGATGTGATCACTGTCCGCACGCTACCTCTACATCTACCTTCGGGATTAGTTTTAAACCTCAAGAATTGTTATTTAGTACCAGCTTTGAGCATGAACATTGTATTTGGATCTCGTTTGATGCGACATGGCTACTCATTTGAAATCTGAGAATAATGGTTGTTCTATTTATATGAGAGAAATGTTTTATGGTCATGCCCCGATGGTCAATGGTTTATTTTTGATGAATCTCAAACGTGATGTTACACATGTTCATAGTGTGAGTACCAAAAAATGTAAGGTTGATAATGATAGTCCCACTTACATGTGGCACTGCCGCCTTGGTCATATTGGTGTCAAACACATGAAGAAGCTCCATGTTGATGGACTTTTGGAGTCTCTTGATTTTGAATCATTTGACACGTGCGAACCATGCCTCATGGGCAAGATGACCAAGACTCTGTTCTTCGAAACAATGGAGCGAGCAATTGACTTGTTAGCGTTAATACATACCAATGTATGCGGTCCAATGAGCGTCGAGGCTCGCGGTGGCAACCGTTATGTTCTCACCCTCACTGATGACTTGAGCAGATATGGGTATGTCTACTTAATGAAACACAAGTCTGAAACCTTTGAAAGGTTCAAGGAATTTTAGAGTGAGGTAGAGAATCAACGTGACAGGAAAATAAAGTGCCTACGATCTGATCGTGGCGGAGAATATTTGATTCACGAGTTTGGCACACACCTAAGGAAATGTGGAATTGTTTCACAACTCACGCCGCCTGGCACACCTCAGCGAATGGTGTGCCTGAACATCGTAATTGCACTCTATTGGATATGGTGCGATCAGTGATGTCTCTTACCGACTTATCGCTATCATTTTGGGGATATGCATTAGAGACTGCCGCATTCACTTTAAATAGGGCACCGTCTCAATCCGTTGAGACGACACCGTGTGAATTATGGTTTGGAAAGAAACCTAAGCTGTCGTTCTGAAAGTTTGAGGATGCAATGCTTATGTGAAGAAACTTCAACCTGAGAAGCTCGAACCCAAAGCGCAATGTGCGTCTTCATAGGATACCCCAAGGAAACTATTGGGTATACCTTCTACCTCAGATCTGAAGGCAAAGTCTTTGTTGCCAAGAATTGATCCTTTCTAGAGAAAGAGTTTCTCTTGAAAGAAGTAAGTGGGAGGAAAAATAGAACTTGATGAGGTTATAGTACCTCCACTCAAACCGGAGAGTAGCGTAGCACAGGAAGTTGTTTTTGTGGAGCCTACATCGGCAAGGGAGGAAGTTAATGATGATGATCATGAAACTTCAGATCAAGTTACTATTGAACGTCGAAGGTCCACTAGGACACGTTCTGCACCAGAGTGGTACGGCAACCCTGTCCTGGAGATCATGTAGTTGGACAACGGTGAACCTTCGAACTATGAAGAAGCGATGGCGGGCCCGGATTCCAACAAATGGCTTGAAGCCATGAAATCCGAGATAGGATCCATGTATGAACAAAGTATGGACTTTGGTGGACTTGCCTGATGATAAGCGAGCCATAGAAAGTAAATGGATCTTTAAGAAGAAGACTAATGCGGATGGTAATGTGACCGTCTATAAGGCTCGGCTTGTCGCTAAGGGTTATCGACAAGTTCAAGGAGTTGACTACGATGAGACTTTCTCACCCGTAGCGATGCCGAAGTCTGTCCAAATCATGTTAGCAATTGCCGCATTTTATGATTATGAGATCTGGCAAATGGACGTTAAAACGGCATTCCTTAATTGTTTCCTTAAGGAAGAACTATATATGATGCAGCCGGAAGGTTTTGTCGATACTAAAGATGCTAACAAGGTATGCAAGCTCCAGCGCTCCTTCTATGGGCTGGTGCAAGCATCTCGGAGTTGGAACATTCGCTTTAATGAGGTGATTAAAGCGTTTGGATTTATACAAGTTTATGGAGAACCCTGTATTTACAAGAAAGTGAGTGGGAGCTCTGTAGCATTACTCATATTATATGTAGACGACATATTGTTGATGGGAAATGATATAGAAATCTTGGAAAGTGCAATGGCCTACTTGAATAAATGTTTTTCATTGAAGGACCTTAGAGAGGCTGCTTACATATTAGGCATCAAGATCTATAGAGATAGATCGAGATGCCTCATAGGTCTTTCACAAAGCACATACCTTGACAAGATATTGATGAAGTTCAATATGGATCAGTCCAAGAAGGGGTTATTGCCTATGTTACAGGGTGTGAGATTGAGTACGACTCAATACCCGACCATGACAAAGGATAGTGAAGAGATGAGTTTCATCCCCTATGCTTCAGCCATAGGCTCTATTATGTATGCCATGTTGTGTACCAGACCTAATGCGAACCTTGCCATAAGTTTGGTAGGGAGGTACCAAAGTGATCCCGAAGCGGAACACTAGACAGCGGTCAAGAATATCCTGAAGTACGTGAAAAGGACAAAGGACATGTTTCTCGATGTGGAGGTGCCGAAGAGCTCGCCGTAAAGGGTTACGTCGATGCTAGCTTCGACACAGATCTGGATGACTCCAAGTCACTAACCGGATACTTGTATATTTTGAACGGAGGGGCAGTCAGCTGGTGCAGCAGCAAGCAAAGCGTCATGGCGGCATCTACATGTGAAGCGGAGTATATAGCTGCTTCGGAAGCAGCAAAGGAAGGAGTCTGGATGAAGGAGTTCATCACCGACCTAGGAGTAATTCCCAATGCGTCAGGCCCGATGACTCTATTCTGTGACAACATTGGAGCTATTTCCCTTGCCAAGGAGCCCAGGTTTCACAAGAAGACAAGACACATCAACCACCGCTTCAACTCCATCCATGATTACATTCAGGAGGGAGATATAGATATTTGTAAAGTACATACAGATCTGAATGTCGCAGATCCGTTGACTAAACCTCTCTCACGAGCGAAACATGATCAACACCAGAACTCTATCGGTGTTCGATTCATCACAATGTAACTAGATTATTGACTCTAGTGCAAGTGGGAGACTGTTGGAAATATGCCCTAGAGGCAATAATAAAATGGTTATTATTGTATTACCTTGTTCATGATAATTGTCTATTGTTCATGCTATAATTGTATTAACCGGAAACTGTAATGCATGTGTGAATACATAGACCACAACATGTCCCTAGTGACCCTCTAGTTGGCTAGCTCGTTGATCAATCGATGGTCATGGTTTCATGACCATGTACATTGGATGTCGTTGATAACAGGATCACATCATTGGGAGAATGATGTGATGGACAAGACCCAATCCTAAGCATAGCACAAGATCGTGTAGTTCGTCTTCTAAAGCTTTTCTAATGTCAAGTATCGTTTCCTTAGACCATGAGATTGTGCAACTCCCAGATACCGTAGGAATACTTTGGGTGTGCCAAACGTCACAACATAACTGGGTGGCTATAAAAGTATGCTACGGGTATCCCTGAAAGTATCTGTTGGGTTGGCACGAATCGAGACTAGGATTTGTCACTCCGTATGACGGAGAGGTATCGCTGGGCCCACTCGGTAAGACATCATCATAATGAGCTCAATGTGACTAAGGAGTTAGCCACGGGATGATGTGTTACGGAACGAGTAAAGAGACTTGCCGGTAACGAGATTGAACAAGGTATAGGGATACCGATGATCGAATCTCGGGCAAGTATCATACCGGTAGACAAAGGGAATTGTATACGGGATTGATTGGATCCTGACATTGTGGTTAATCCGATGAGATCATCGTGGAGCATGTGGGAGCCAACATGGGTATCCATATCCCGCTGTTGGTTATTGACCGGAGAGGTGTCTTGGTCATGTCTACGTGTCTCCCGAACCCGTAGGGTCTACGCACTTAAGGTTTGATGATGCTAGGTTTTTTACCGAAGGTTGTTCGGAGTCCCGGATGAGATCCCGGACGTCACAAGGAGCTCCAGAATAATTCGGAGATAATGATTCATTTATAGGAAGTGAGGTTTTGGTCACCGGAAGTGTTTCGAGCATCAGCGGTAACGTACCCTAACCAAACTAACTAAACTAACTTGATTACATGATAAATCTCATCCAACCCATCACCGTCCACCAAGACTACGATGAGATTACTCACGAACGGTGGGGAGCATCATGGAATTGGTGATGAAGGATGGTTAGTGATGATGAAGGCGTCGATTTTGCTCTCTCCGGAGCCCAAAACGGACTCCAGATCTGGTCTCCCGAGGAAGAACTGGCGATGGCGGCGGCTCCGTATCGTGAAACACAATGAACTCTTCTCTCTGATTTTTTCTCGACAAATAGGGTTATATGGAGCTTGAGAGGAGGTCGGAGGAGCCATGGGGGCCGCACAAGCCTGCTCGGCGCGGCCAGGGGGTGGCCGTGGCTAGCAGGCTTGTGACCTGTTGGTGGCCCCCTCTGGTTAATTCTTGTGTCAGTATTTTTTATTAATTCCAAAAATATTCTCCGTAAATTTTTAGGACGACCCGAGAACTTTTATTTCTGCACAAAAATAACACCAAGGCAATTCTGCTGAAAACAGCTTGGGTCGGGGTTAGTTCCATTCAAATCATGCAAATTAGAGTCCGAAACAAGGGCAAAAGAGTTTGGAAAAGTAGATATGTTGGAGACATATCACTCACCATCGTAAAAAGATGAATGAGTCTCCGGAATCCTCAAATTTGTAGCCAAACTCATTCTCTTAAATTTGTATTCATACTCACAATATTGGTTTTGGAGATCATAGATCTGGGCTTGGAGATGCTCAATTTTCTCGTAAAGCTTGAAGATGTGCTCCCTGATGTCCTTGGTGTCCAGCTTGTGTTGATGGTAAACTCCAAGATCATCATGTGATTAGCATTGAGTCCATGTTCCACCATCGCTTGGCACTTGAAGACTTGCTTCTCCATTGTCTCGAGCTTTGTTTCCACGCTTCCGGTCTTCTTCGGCCCCTGAACTGAAAGTGCATTATTGCCCTTAATAGTTTTTGACATCTATGACAATTTCATTTGTGTTTCTAACCACATTCTCTAGTATAAAATAGCACCATCAAAATTGAAGAGAATCATGGATCGTTATTCTCCCTCTACGTGGAAAAAGGAAAAAGCGGATAGCCATATTGTTATCTTTTATTTCTTGAGTTCCTAGGGCAGCTGCACTATTAAGAGGGGGTGCATCATGAAAAACATCTGGGAATCAACATCACACACACATATGAACTGGCACAATCAACTTCATTTTTGGTACATTCTTACAGATGCAAAGACTCTGTCGAGGCCGGAAAATTCGGGACGGTCGGAACTTTCGGGGACCAGAAGGTCCGGGAAGCTTCGGGGCCACCCAAAGAAACTACACCGTGTGCAATCTCTCTGTGTATCCCGGAACCTTGCCGAATCCTGGCCAGAACTTCCGTTCCCCAGAACTTCCGTGCTGGCCGGAACTTCCGGGCATCGGAACTTCCATCCTGTTCCGATAGCTTCTGGGGTATTTCAGAGAAGATGCAAACTCTTTGTGTAGCTCGGAACCTGCACGGAACTTGGCCGGAACTTCCGGGGTCTGGAACCTCCGGGCTTGGACAGAACTTCCGGTGCTCGTAGGAATCTAGCCCCAACGACTGGATTTCGTCCCCGCCTATAAATAGTCTTCTTCTTCCATTTGAAGAAGCTAACGACTTCATTTCTCTCTCCACCATTTCCAGACCTCGATTTCTTGGAGTTCTTCCTCCTTAGCCAAATAAAGCTCTTGATCTTTTGAGGAGTGAAGGAGGAGTGCTTGATCTACACACTGACCAAAGAAAAAGTTGATCCCCCCTTGTTTTTCGTGGTGCATCTTGTTACTCTTGGAGGCTGGAGAATCCTAGGCGGTAGGAGTTCTCCGGTGAGGAATCGTTCATTGTGATTACCCTCGGAAAGTTTGTGAGAGTTTGGAGACCACCCCAAGGTCTACCGCTAGTGGTTGGGAATCTCCTTTGTGGTGATATCTCAAGGAGAGAATAGGGTGAGCCTTCGTGGCATTGGTGTGCCTTCGTGGTAACATCCACCTCTCTAAACGGTGACGTAGCTTCCCTCCAAGGAAGTGAACATCGACATACATCCTCATCTCTCAGAGTTGCGATTATTCCTAACCCTAACTCCCTACTTGTGGTTATTTGACTCTTAGTCTTTACTTATATATTATTGTGCTTGCTTACTCATATACTTGTGGTACTTGTTTTCTTGGTGTAACTCTTAGCAACATACTTGCAATTGTTTAGGCTTACTTTCACATTCCGCATTATCGCCTAAAAATTGCTAAGTAACAATTTAAATTTGTAACTGTACCTATTCACCCCCCCTCTAGGTCCATCTCGATCCTTTCAATTGGTATTAGAGCCTCGTGCTCTATTCGTGTGGCTTAACTATTGGGGAACGTTGCATGGGAAACAAAAAATTTCCTACGCACACTAAAGATCTATCCATGGTGCTGAGCATCTACGAGAGGGAGAGTGGATCTACGTACCCTTGTAGATCGCTGAGCGGGAAGCGTTAAGAAACACGGTTGGTGTAGTCGAACATCTTCACGATCCAAATCGCCAAGCATCCCGTGATCTCATCATGATTCGTCCCGCGATCCAATCATGATCCGTCCCACGAACTCATCAGGATCCGTCCCGCGATCTCATCATGATCCGTCTCGTGATCTTGATCACGGTCCTTCCGATCTCGCGCCGAACGGACGACACCTCTGCGTTCACCACACGTACAGCTCGATAACGATCTCCGCCTTGTTGATCCAGCAAGAGGGAGCGGAGAGGTAGATAAGTTCTCCGGCAGCGCGACAGCGTTGCGGCGATGGTGGTGGAGCAATTCCAGTAGGGCTTCGCCGCTGAAACCGATCTGGAGGAGAAACTCAGGACTAGAGGAGAGGCAGCACGTGGCTTAGGGTTTCTTGATGTGTCCCAAGTGCTAGCCTCGCCCCTTTATTTATATGCTGAGCCCTTGGGTCGAAACTTGGAGAAAAATCCTCCTTAAGGCCGGTTTTCCCGCAAGGCAAGAGTCCTCATCGGACTCCAGGACCAGACGCCAAGGTCCTCGGCGTCTCGCCCTAGATGCCAGGGTCCCTAGAGTTTGGCCCCTGGCCTCCGCAAAACAGCTTTTGCACCTTCCTAAAGCCTCATGGGCTTTACCCCTTGGCCCAAATAAAGTGTCCTTGTACCCCGAACATTTCGGGAAACATCCGAAACTATTTCCAGTGAATTCCGGAACCCTTCCAGAGACCAAACACGATTATCCCATATATCAATCTTTACCTTCAGACCATTTCGGAGCTCCTCATGGCGTCCGGGATCTCATCCGGGACTCCGAACAACCTTCGGTCACCACCATACATAACTCTATACTACCGAAACATCATCGAACCTTAAGTGTGCAGACCCTGCGGGTTCGAGAACTATGTAGACATGACCGACACACCTCTACGGTCAATAACCAATAGAGGGACCTAGATGCCCATATTGGTTCCTACATATTCTGCGAAGATCTTTATCGGTCAAACCTCTATGTCAAGGATTCAGCCAATCCCATATGATGTTCCCTTTGTTCTTCGGTATGTTACTTGCCCGAGATTCGATCGTCGGTATCTCCATACCTAGTTCAACCTCGTTACAGGAAAGTCTCTTTACTCATTCCGTAATACAATATCCCGTGACTAACACTTAGTCACATTGCTTGGAAGGCTTATTGTGATGTTGTATTACCAAGTGGGCCCTGAGGTACCTCTCCATCACACAGAGTAACAAATCCCAGTCTTGATCCATGCCAACCCAACAGACACCCTCGGAGATACTTGTAGAGCACCTTTATAGTCACCCAGTTACGTTGCAATGTTTGATACACACAAGACACTCCTTCGGGGTCCGTGAGTTGCATGATCTCATGGTCATAGGAACATATACTTGACATGTGGAAAACAGTAGCAATAAACTGACACGATCATATGCTACGTTTGTAGTTTGGGTCTTGTCCATCACATCATTCTCCTAATGATGTGATCCCGTTACCAAATGACATCTCGTGTCCATGACTAGGAAACCATAGCCATCTTTGAACAATGAGCTAGTCTATTAGAGGCATACTAGGGACATGGTGTTGTCTATGTATCCACACATGTATCTGAGTTTCCGATCAAAACAATTATAGCATGGATAATAAACGATTATCATGAACAAGGAAATATGATAATAACCAATTTATTATTGCCTCTAGGGCATATTTCCAACAGTCTCCCACTTGCACTAGAGTCAATAATCTAGTTCACATAACCATGTGATTCGCATTGTTATGAATCTAACACCCAATAAGTTTCGGGGCTCGATCATGCTTTGCATGTGAGAGAGGTCTTATAGTCAATGGGTCTGCGACATTCAGATCCGTGTGCACTTTGCAAATCTCTATGTCAAACTCTAAACACTGCTACCACACTCCAGTTGGTACTATTCCAAATGGCTGCTCCACTATACTTATCCAGATTGCTACTACGAGTCATCTGGATTGGTGTTAAAGCTTGCATCGACCTAACTCTTTACGACGAACTCTTTATCACCTCCATAATCGAGAAACATCTCCTTAGTCTTTTAGTTACTAAAGATAATCTTGACCACTGTCCAGTGATCCACTCCTGGATCACTCTTGTACCCCTTGAAGGACTCATGGCAAGGCACACATAGGTGCGGTACACAACATGGCATACTATACAGAGCCTATGGCTAAGGCATAGGGGACGACGTTCGTCCTTTCTCTTTCTTCTGCCGTTGTCAAGCTTTGAGTCTCACTCAACTTCACACCTTACAAATCAGGCAAGAACTCTTTCTCTGACTGATCCATTTTGAACTCTTTCAAAATCTTGTCAAGGTATGTACTCATTGAAAGTCTCATCAAGTATCTTGATCTATCTCTATAGATCTTGATGCTCAACAATTAGGTAGCTTTATCCAGGTCTTCCTTTGAAAAAACTCTTTTCAAACAACCCTTTATGCTTTCCAAAAATTCTATATCATTTCCGATCAACAATATGTCAACCACATATGCTTATTAGAAACTCTATAGTGCTCCCACTCACTTTATTGTAAATACAAGTTTCTCGTAAACTTTGTATAGACTCAAAAACTTTGATCACCTCATCAAAGTGTATATTCCAACTCCGAGATGCTTGCTTCAGTTCATAGAAGGATCACTGAAGCTTGCACACCTTTTAGCATCCTTAGGACTAACAAAAACCTTCTAGGTGTATCTCATACAACCTTTCCTTAATACAGACTTTAGCATCGCTACGAGTGAGAAAGTCTCATCACATTCAACTCCTTGAACTTGTCAGAAATTTGTTTGTGGCAAGTCGAGCTCTACAAATGGTGACATTTACCATCAGCGTCTGTCTTCATCTCAAAAGTCCATTTGTACTTGACGACCTGCCGTCCAACGAGCAAGTCTACCAAAGTCTATACTTGGTTTTCATACATGGATCCTTTCTCAGATTTCATGGCCTCTAGCCATTTGTCGAAATCCGGGCCCATCATCGCTTCTCCATAGCTCGTAGGTTCATCATTGTCCAACAACATGACCTCTAAGACAAGGTTGTCATACCACTGAGGAGCAGTGCACGTCCTTGTCGACCTATGA